>CM046954.1:2410000-3610000 GCA_025698515.1 Gossypium sturtianum
CCAATGAGCTATGATTGAAAACATACAGAAATGGAGTTGGTGGTGCAAACAATAAGGAGGGGTCAATGAGTAGGTTAAGTTGGTAACGCTGGAACCTATGGCATGATCCTGTAATGACTTTTCCCCCACCTTAAGTCTCTAAACAAAAATGCCCCCCCAACATATTATGTCACGAAACACTACACAAGAAACACAAGCAAACAACATTTTGGTCTGATATTGCTGAAATTGCTGCTCATGTCTCGATTATGGTGTCTGTGTATTAGCCATTTTTTGGGGGTTGGTTCAACTGAACTGATCAATTGAAATGTGTGGGGAGGAACGAGGGGCAAAACCCAAGGAATCAGCTCCATTTTTGCTTCTTTTTTTTTTTTGAATGATGTCTTTGCTAATCCATAAATATACGTGTGAGATTTTGTGTGATCTCGATTGCTCTAAAAACATGGGATCTTTAAACAAGTCTTTTGCTCTCTCGGCGGAGAAAAAATTATATTTAACAACTTCATCAAAATATATGTATTTTTCCATAAAAATACCATGGAGGCTCGTGTCTTAAAAATTAGATTGCATTTTACTCTCTTTATTTAAAAAATATCAAATTAGTCTATGTACGTTAAATTAAAATTTTCACTGTTAAAAACTGACGTTGCTGACAAAATAACCAAACAGTTACATATGACGTTCAAAGACCAATTTTTAATAATAAAATTAGATAAATTTTTTAACAGAATGTCTAGTTTATTTTTTAATCTAATATACAGTGACTAATTTATCCATTTCTTAAGTAGATGAGACAAAATTTAATCTAACTCTTAATACAAAAATTACCATAATAATTCTACTTATATTTTTCATTTTCTTTATTTATTAAGTCATATCTTGGAATTAAAAAAAAAATGGTTGAAGATATATTAAAAAATTGAATTTCAATGTTGTGTGGGAGCGTCCTCCCTGTTGCAGTGGTGGGGGTCCTATGGGTTTGGTCGGGGTGAGTATGGCTCAAATCGTTATTGGAATCATGGATTTCAGTGGTAGAAAACTTGTGTATATATATATAAAATTTTGATTTTGAATAAATTGTATTTATTTTAAAAACAAATATATATTTTCATATCATATTAACATAATTATTTTTGTATATAACATATTAACGTAAAATGATATTAATTTCTTAATTTTATTAATAATTTGAAAAAAATTAATGTGTTGAATCAAAGTTTACATGTATAATTTTGATGTGAATAATAAAATATTCGGACGGCTTTTAAATGAAAAGTCAACGTAATTACCCTTGGATTAGCTCAAAGTTTTTGGTATTGGAAATACCCAAAATAACGAGATAAAGACATCAATTTCATATTTCTTTTTTATTTAGACCAAATGAAAAGGATGAGTTAAACTTAAATAACAAAAATTATTGGTTAAGATTCATTTCATTTTATTACTTATATTTTCATTTCATCCATCACATTAGCAATAAGTATGAACATATATGATGTTACAAAAGCTTCATGTGACAAGCAATGGTAACATTAATTGTGTACTTTGAAACCAACATTATCACCCACCTTCCTATATCATGACCTCCATTAATTTTCTCTGTTTTTTTTTTTTTTTTCCCTTTCTTCCATACGCGTGAAAATATCCATAGATTTTTACTACATTGACTGACAGCCCCCCCAAAAAAAAAAAAAAATAAAATCATAGCTAATCTCTTACAATATTACAAATTATATATATCTAACCACAAACGGATAATATGTAATCCAAAAAAAAAATACACACGTATATATATTTATTTAAGCAAAGCGGCAAATTCCCATAATTAATCTAAAATAATAATTTACATATGATTTTCGTTGAGTTTCATGAATTAAAATGGTTAGAATATTTATATTAGAAAAAGAAGGAGAGAAGAAAAGCCATGCGAGAAAAGTTTTGGATAAAACATAAAACAAAAAACAAAACACAGTCGGCTTTTTTGTTGCGTGTAATATATAACGGTCGGTGTGGGATTGTTTTTTAAATTTTACAATAATAGTATTTTGCTTCAATTTGAAGGCTTAGACGGTCCATCACTTTATCATATTTATTTGAAGGTCAAATTTTAGAGCAGGTTTCAATAGGAAAACATCTTAGTCTTCTTTATATTTAATTTTAAGACAAGAATAATATCGAAACTTATGTTTTTTTGCATTTGGTGTTTAATTTTAGTTACGTACTTCCTCAATATTTGGAGGATTTTTTTTTTTTGGATTTTAATTAAATGTTAAATTGATGGTGACAAACTGCTGGAATTATGGGAACAATCGATCCATTTTGATGTCATGTAACAGTAACAAGCATTCAACCAAATTCAAGAACATGTTCCTTCAATCGCAATTTTATGTTTTTTTTTATGTTTTTTTTTCAGATTTTTTTATTTTTTTAAAATGCGATGAATAATTATTCTGCATTTTTCTGTCTTTAAATTTAGCTGTTTTATTTTTTGTAGCTCTCGCAGATTGCAAGTTTTTTTTAAATTTATTGTTGTCTAAAATTATGAATTTAGATTATTCTGGTTTTTATTTTGTTTTTGTACTTTATAGTAGTTTAATTCTATATCTATTATTATTGTACAATATTGTATTTGTAAGCTCTAAAAAAATCGATATTTTGCGAATGAAGCCTTGGTCTTGGGACTTTAAGTGTCTAAATTCGAGTTTTGGCTTTCAATTTAGTGCATGTAAGGATGGATTTTGATTAAGTAGGAAGTTAATTTGTTAGAATATTTTTATCATGGTTAAATTACTAAATAAGTCCCTCTAACGTTTTTGGTTTCTTTAGTAAGCTTATATGTTAATGATAAAACTTTAGAAGCTCATATTCAAACCTAGGGTTGATTTTATCACAATCAACATTACTTGGTCTGTGCATTGCATGGGACAAGGGTCCAGGCAGATTGAATTTGAATGTGATAATGCACTTCTGGTCGAGTTGCTTTTAGCTGGATGACATCTTGATAGTAGATTGGTGGAGTTACGCTTAGTACATTAGCTTCTAAGCATGAATTAGAAAGTAAGGATTCGTCACATTCCGAGATCTTTAAATGAAATAGCTGATCATATAGCAAAAAGTATTGTAAGTGGGCTCGTACTTCTACGGTGGTTTGAGGAGCCACCATCCTCCGTGGTTAATTTATTGTTGACTAATTGCAACGCTTCCATGCAATTATACCCTTTTCAAAATTAAACCATTTCGAATCCAATAGATATAAATGATAGTAAACAAATTTAGAAAGAAAATATTAATGTGGTCAACAATTTGACTACTTTTTCTTTAATGGCAAAATGTAAGACAATTTAATTTTTTTTAACCTAGACTAGATCTCAAACTTTACAATTGTACATGGACTGGAAACAAGTTTTGACTTTTTATCCCTTGCAACATTCTACTTTGTTGACTTTTTTTTAGCAGTAACTAGGAAAATAGTTTTACCAAACCAAATTTATTTTAGGTTTCAATCATCTGTAAATTCTGCTTTTTAAGTGCATAATTTTTATCCAAATTTATTTTAATTTTTAATCCGTTATATTTTTTAGTAAAACACTAATTAAAATATCTTTCATTTTTTAGAAGGACAATTCGAGGTTTTTAGAATTAGATCATAAGGGAGAATAATTTTTAATTTTAACAAAAAAAAATTTAACCCATTTAAAATTTTCAAGTTCAGTTTAAATGGGTTGATTTTCATCTTAGTTTAATTGGTTAATTCGATCAATTATTTAATTTTGAATTCAGAATCGATCCAACCGAAAACCGACTAATTGTATATTATTTTTAAATTATTTGAAATATATTTATATTTATATTTTATAATACATAATAAATATAAAGTAATATAAACCCAACCCAATAACTCAATATCAGTTAACCGGAAAAAACAATCGAAACAACCCAATCAAAGTCAATTTGGTTTGGTCAGTTTTCTCAACTAAAGTCAACCAAGTCGGTTTCCTCATGTTAAAATTGGTTCGAAAATAAAACGACTGACTAAACAGAGAACTTTTCCCTATTAAATCAATAGTTAAACCGACCAGGTCGCTAATTTGTTAATCTAATGATTTAATCAAATAAATCATTAAAAATTCATTCATTGTCCCATACCAATTCGCGACAAAACTAATGTAAAAACTTTTTGTGAACCAATATTCCCGATTTAACCTAACCCATCCATTCGTGGTCAAATATCCATGCTAAATGTTGAGTTGATGTAGAGAGGGCCATTCGGTGAGAACTAGAGGTAACTTGGAAGCTGTATTTTTATTTAGTCACAAAAATAAGACTAAAAATGTGAAACCAACATTTATTAGTTTATGTTCGCTTTTTTAATTATTATAACGAACATTTTTTCCTCAAAAAAAATATTGCCAACCGTCTTATTTAGACAAAAAAAGAAAAAAACATTGTAAGAATGATATTTAATCGATTTAAAAATATATATTTGAATTATTTTTCGAAATATTTTTTATGTTAAAGAAATAGAATGCTGCAAATAAAAACACAAAAAATGGAAAAGTAGACTTACTTTGCGGTCAATTTATCAATAAATGCCCTTTTTTGTTGACGTGTACACGCTTTCGGGGATAATGACTCATTCCGATAAATAATTGAATAATAGGTCTATTTCCATAAATTTTTTTTAAAAAGGGCATTTATTGATAAATTGCCCCTTACTTTGCTGCTCCTAATATTCCAAAGAGAATATATACGATTCTGTGTTTCAATTTCATTTTTCACGTTATAATTATATCCAGTAATAACAGAAGAAAACAAAAGAAGAAAATGAAAATGTTTAAAAGGGAAAAGGTAAAAAAAATGAAAAAAAAAGGGTGTCCAATTTTATGCTAATTTTATTTAAATTATGTTTAGATAAACTTTTATATTTTTTCTATACGTAGTCTTCTTTCAAGAATTGTGTTCAATCAAATCCTCATGTCGGTTTAATTTTACGTGAAGGAAAGAATTGCATTGGCATTGATTATAAAAAGAAAATTAATTTAAATGAGTTAACCCTTACTTTTTGGGTTGTTAAATATTCAGGTTCCACTCCTATCGTTTATAATTTTAATCTACGAATCAATGTTTTTAAAATTGAACCTATCATATTATTAGTTCATTAGTCCAATAAGGACCTGTTTAGTAGTTCTTAAAAAGAATACTTCTGGCTCAAAAAATACTTTTTGAAAAAAACTGTACTAAACAAGCTGCTTTTGGCTGAAATTTTTTGCTTTTTAGAAGTGCTTTCAAAATTTTTAGCTTTTCCTATTTCAAAAGCACTTTTGGTGCTTAATTACTTTTTCACATCTCCAATAATATAGTATTTTTCTCTCTTTTTTTTCTTGATGCTTAATTACAAATGTATTAAAATAATTAATTAATAATAAAATAAAATTTTAAAATACTAATTACAAATATTTAATGGTTATATTTAAATATTTAAAATATAGTTTATATATTCTAATTAAATTTTATAAATAATTAATATTTATTGCTTATAAATATTTAAATTTTATATTTCATATATTAAAACATTAACAAGTTATAATATTTTTTTATATTCTTACTAAAATATAATAATATTAACTAATTTAAATATTATTTAAATGTATATTTATTACTTAATAATAACATGTTTAAAATAGACATTTTATTTTTCAAAAGTACTTTTTGACAGCAATGTTAAACACTCAAATTTTAAACTAAACTTTTCAAAAGCACTTTTTAAAACCATTGCCAAACTAGCCCTAAATCCGATCGTTTCATTTGATTAAATTAAATAAATCATTAAAAAATCTGATGTAATTGATTTTTTTTGTTTGGTTCAAACAGTTTGTATTAGTTTTTGGTACGATTCAAATAATATTAGTGTTAATCTTTTCTTGTCACGTGTGTTTTTTAGTACGATAAATTAATTTTAATTTGTATTAGTCTGATTCTATTTTTTAAATTGCTTGGAAATGTATTTATTATTATATTTTTACTTGTTAAAAAAATTTATAGCAAATGAAAAAGAATAGAGACTTATGGAAATTTTAGTAAAAAGAGAAAAAAATATCTTCTATGAAGAATTTAACTTTTTTTTGTGGTTGTCCGATATTTTTACTTTGAGAATTCAAACTCAAAAAATTACCGTTCTACCATTTGGTAAGTAATTTTAGCGCGTGAGACGCACCTGCCGTAGAAACGTGTGAGAATCCCATGTCTTTATAGTAGAAACAAAGAGAACAGGAAAAAGAACCCAGAGACGTACAACACCGATTTTTATAAAATGGCGGCGAATTCTAGGTTGCCCGCCACGTTCATTCTAGCTGTTAAATAGTAATTTTTTTACTATAATTTTAAAAAATAAAAATAAAATAAATACCCTCAAGTTGAAACTTTTTGTACATAGTTAAAAAATTAACTCTTAAGCCAGCGAGAACTGAAGTGTTGTTACATAAGTGAAAATGACTAGGCTACCCTCACTTCATTGACTTGCTAAACTAAGATTAATTAGTAATTAAGGTGACAGATCAGGGTTAGAAAGCGCAATTAACAGCGTGTTGGGAGGCTTTTAAATGGTCAGAATAGGAGGAATAGGTGTTTTTTGGCCCTAATCAAAACAATTTGACCGACTAAAAATGATTTAACTCGGCCGGGTATCTTGGGCCTCACGTGACCGGCATCACGCTGTTCGAGAGTCTAAAGTCTCACGCTGAGTCAGCAGCATTCCCTGTTATCCCATTGGCTGGAACTCCACATCTGGGACCCACTCTCCACGTGTCCGTATCGAACTGCATTTTCGTTACACCTACCGTCTTAATTTGCATGTGATAATAAAAATAAAAGAGATACATGCTTAAAATAAAAAAAAAATATTTAAAAAAAAAAACAAAAAGAGGGAGTTACAAAATTTACATTAAGGGGTCGGGAACAAAGTTATAAAATTTATTGGGGGGCATTGTTAAAAATATTGTATTAAAAAGGTTTCCAATTAAGTGAAAGAGTATAAATTATATATTTTTTAGTACGAAAGTATTCTCCATGTTCGTTTTGAGATTTATAAAATTTAATTTATTCGAAGTTTATGATTGTTTTTTTTTTAATAATACATATTTTAATATTTGAGCATGTATTCTCTCTCATTAGGAGTATAATGTTTATTTTTATTCGGGGTTCATGGTTATTTCAACAATGTTATCTCCTCGTATCATCTCATTAGGAATACAACGTGTATTTCTATTACACTCAACACTTTCCAGTATTTTTTTCATTTTCGGAAAACTTAAGTAACTCCTTCATTTTAGTATTAAATTTTGATAAATAAAAAAAATGGATAATTATCAAATTTATACATAAATTTTGATCCAACATGTAATTTGATACATGAACTTTGATTTGGTGTAATTCTGTATATGAAACTTGAAATGTGATTCACACGTATACATGAAACTTCTATTTCAATTCAATTGTATACATTTAAATAAATGAAAACATACATTTATTTTCATATTGAATTAATATAAGTGTTTGTTTATACAATATATTAACGTAAAACAATACTAATTCGATAATATTGTTAGTTATTTATAAAAATTAAATAAAATTGATTTTTCATATATAAAGTCGCACGAAATTAAAATTCATATATGACATTACAAATTAAATCAAAGCTCGAGTATAATTTTAATATTTATTCCATAGAAAAAATTAACTTTTAAATTTTCATAAAGTAAAAGGATGAAATCGAAAATTAAACCAATAAATAAACAAAAAACATTGTATAGTATATATTGAAGATTTTTTTCCAATTCCGGCTATTGGGATCCTATAAAACAGCAAAATCAGTGTACGGGACTCCACCGCGACCATAAAAAAGAACTCGTAACATTTTTTCACTAACGTTACTACACACTCGTTTCTTTTTCCCTTGCCTACTCTTGTTGAAATATTTTCCCTCTCCGTACAGTTCGTTCAAGAAAAAAAAAAATCAGCCTTTTTGGGTTTTTTTTTGCTTTTTCCATTTTTCTCAAGTGTGAAAGACCCAGATTTTCCTCCCAGTGACCAGTATAGAAACTTCGTGGTACTTAGTTGTCCTCCAAAAAAAATTACTGAACTTGTGTTTTTCAGACAAGGCAATAGCAGTTATTTACTTGCCTTTTGTGTTGTTTCAATTTCTCCATTTAAAGTGTCGTCCTTTTCCATCCTGTGCCAAGTTCAAGATTTCAATAGTGTTTTTCTTTTTAAGACCTTTGATACCCTTTTCGAGTTGATTCAAGCTTCATTTTTACGTTTTTTTTTTTTTGGCTTTTTTTTGTTCAACTTTATTCTGGGTCGATGCTTATTGGTAGAATCTGAGTCCCCAGAAAGAGAAAAAAAAGAATGGAGCATAGTATCCTATGTCCGATCAAATATACAGAGCACAAAAACGTTACTCGGAAATTTCGAAAACCGGCGGTGAAATCGAAGAAGGTGTGTTCCGATTACGACCGTACATACGGTGGGGAAGGTGGTGATGTACGGAGGATAGTTCGGGTTTCCGTTACTGATCCTGACGCGACAGATTCTTCTAGTGATGAGGATGCTGATTTCTTTGGTCGACAGAGAGTGAAGCGTTATGTCAATGAGATTAATATCGAAGTCGTCGCCGCGGCGGCTACTACTACGAACGGTGCTGTTAACGGTAACCGGAAAAGGACGGCTGCTGAAGCTGCGACGGGGTGTCGGAGACCGGTTAAGCTCTCTTCGACTAACGGGAGTGGGAGGAAGTTTAGGGGTGTACGGCAGAGACCGTGGGGGAAATGGGCGGCGGAGATTCGTGATCCTGCTCGACGTGTACGGCTGTGGTTGGGGACTTACGATACTGCGGAAGAAGCGGCTATGGTTTATGATAATGCAGCGATCAAACTCCGAGGACCCGATGCTTTAACCAACTTCGTTACCCCTCCGGCCAAAGAAAACAACGAGAAACCCGAAAACCTTAACGTCAGTTCGGTTTCCGGGTACGAGTCCGGCGATGAGTCTGCTCACAATCTTTCTTCCCCAACTTCAGTTCTCAACTTCCGAACTCAATCAAGTGAAGAAACGGCGGTGGAACCAAAAAAACAGCCCCACGAATCCCAAGAAGAAGAGAGTAAGCCGCGGCCGCTTAAAGGGGAGGAGCATCTGGTTCCAACCGAATGTCAAGGCGAAACCGAAACGAACTTGCCCAACATTTCAATGTACGATTTGCCGCTCGATTTTCCTTCGGTCGACGAGTTTTTCAACACCTCGGTGTCGGTATTATCGGTTTTCGATGATACCGATATGGTTTTACCAGACAGTAGTGTTTTCAGTGATGGTTTTGGTGATTTATTAGTTCATAGTCCTCCAGATTTTGGCTGCTCCTCATCGTCCACTATTTGTCAAGTCGACGATTATTTCGAAGATATCGACGATTTGTTCTTTTCAGATCCTTTAGTTGCATTATGAAAAGAGGCTAATGTCGTCGCCGTTTGCTTGCTGATTTTCCGGCAGATTTTGGATCGGCGACGACCATAGTTTTTTTGTTTTAACGTTAAGTACTTAGTATTTGTTTAATTAATATCTCCGTTGAAATAAACGGAAACTTGAGTGGAGTTTTGCTGAGATTTTTTTTTCTTTTTAATTTTAAATAATTAGATAGACTGTTGTGAAAGAGTGTACTTATAATTTTCAGGAGAAAATAAAAAAAAATGTTTAAAAGATTTTGTATTTTTTTTAACTTAATGGAATTGATTATGACGTGGCAAATCTTGCAGTGCGTCACGTGTGCGAATTTGAAAGTGCCACGCTGGCATTCTTTTTGCCTCCCCCATACGCTCTGCCGCAATTTACGGTTATGGCCGGTCCAATGTGACTACGAGTCGGGCCGCTCATTTCTGAAAACCACCACCCTCGACTTTTCATATGTTTTCTTTAAACTTTCCCTTTGTATATTTCAATTAATTTTAAACATAAATTAAATCGGTTTTTTATATGTTTTTAATAAATTATAAGAAGATGACAAAATTTTAACAATAACACGATTAATATGAATTAAACTCAGATCATATCTGAAATAATGAACACCTCACTTATCGAACCAACATATAAAATTAATTTTTTTTTACGATTTTTTATACGGTTATGTTGCCGCAAAGTACAGCCTATAAAGCAAAATAAATAAAATAAAAGTTATTATTTTAATTTTAGGGGCAAATTTCATTTACTATATAGTATTAATTAGATATGGTCTAAAGTTGCAAAAACTTTATTGTTAAATTAATTGCCTGATATTTGAGTTGTTGAGATTGTATCTTTTGCCACAACAGTAATAATACATCATGCCAAATTTAGCACCTATATTTATTAACTTCCCTATTGTTTTTTCTATTTTTATTTTTTTTCCAATAATGTAATCATCACCATTTCTTGTTCAACCATACTTGATAGATATATATATTGATAAAATAGTTATTTGGAAAATTAGATTCTTTAATTTTGATTTACCAAAAATTTATTAGTATTTAATAGATATATATTTGTATAAGCATTATTGTCAACATAGGAGGACGTGGGTTTAAATGCGTTGAAGCGTATTATCTTCTTATTTATTGGTTGGGGGAGGGGTTATTTCAGGCATTTTGTCAAAAAGAGCAGATATAATCAAAATTTATAATAAGATTTTTTTATAAAAAATACTATGCAAGAAATCAATAAATCTTTTAAAAAAAACAATTTATATATATATAATATTTTAAAAATTAGCAATTTAAATTGTTGTGTTTGTCGATAATTAAATTAATTTAATTTTTATAATGTACGGGAATCAAATTGAAATAAATTAACTATATTGGTTTCTCAAAATCAATCCAAAACTAGACTTACTGCGAATTGCTAACATATTCATAAATATGCAAATGACTGATGTGCATGTATCATAGGATAAGATAAGCATGTGCTAAATTTGGATAAAAACCAAACTAATTAATCTTGTAATGTACATTTAATCAAAAAAAAAAATTGAAATCTACATGTATCTAAAATGTATTTATTATACAAGTAAGTGTCAGGTCCGATAGTAATGTATATATAAAAGAGATTGCATATTTGAACATTAAAAACGATATTATTAAAAGGAGAAATCATGAATTGCGAACATAAATCGTGAAATAAATATGAAAGATATAAAGAAAAATATTATTATAGACCAAAATTTAAAATGTTTTAAACTTAGAAGGCTTAAATAACATGGATGTTTTAGGTATATTGAGGAAGTCAACATAAAATTATATAAATAGAATTTGTTTTAAAATCATGTTGAGAATTGAGAAATTGACTAATTAAGTTTTTAGTATTTTTTTAAAGTTTCATACAAATATAAATATATATTCGACCAACTACGATATATAATAAAACTAGTGGAAAGCACAATGAACAAACCGAACAAAACCCACACATAAAATATGCAAATGATGGGATTGAAAACCTATATCATAATTGCGTACGAAAAGATTCGAACCTAGATACTAAAAAACTCAAAACCTTCGCTTTAACTAGTAAATACAATACCAAGATTACATTGACGATTTTCGATATTTTTATTTGGTACATTACAATTCATGAAAATGAAATACATGAACAGAAATTAAACTCCCATAAATAAAATGCTAAATAAGGTACTAAATAATGTAAAATGATTTGCAACATCTTATGAGTTATGATACACTGAATTCTCAATTAGACTATTAAAAAAATAAACCTCAATTTGGTATTTATTTTTTATTTTTTATTATATTGTAGAAAATAATATTTTGTCGTTTTTATTAAATTTTGCCATGGAGGTCAATTCCATGTTGTCCAATAATAAAAAAATCACATAGTAATCTTATCAATTATTTAAAGGTTGCTTGAACTGTAGGAAATTATAGACAATAATGTAGAAATATATTTTTTTTCTAAATTGTGAGAATTAATGTCGTAGAAAATTTATGTATTTAACGTAAATTGGATGCTTAAAACATTAACATAGGATGTTTGACTATGTATCAATGTCGGAATTATTGTTATTGACCTCTTCTAAAATATATTGAATTTTCTTACATATACCCTTTTTCGACAAAATAAATTATTTCCTTTTTTCGTCCACAAACTTTGGATTTTTTATATAAAAAAAATTCATCTTTATTGGCAGCTTCAAGCAACTGTTTAATTACAATTATCTTGAATTCTTTTTATTTCCATTAGTTATTGTTGTTTTACATTTATATTTTAATGCTACTTAATCTATGATTTAGTGGATAATACCTGTGTTTTTATTATTATTGTTATTGTTTATAATTAACAGGAAATTAAGTTGAAATTTCTACTAAAACCCCCCATTTTTTAATTTCCGAATATGGTAAATTGCTGCAGCCAATCCTTCATGAGCGTCAACTTAGAAACTATGATAATGATGGTAAAATCCTATTTATTTTCAACTAATTTTGTTGGGTATATTAGTATACCCTTCGTGATGTATTTCATATTTTGATGTTTATTTAAAAAATTGTGATGATAAAAAAAATTATTTAAAATTAGATAATTAACATTATATTGTGAATCAATTATTAATTTTCTCATCGCATTAATATTTTTTTTAAATAATTTATATCCTGCTTTAATGAAATAACTTTATATTTTCCTATTTGATCCAGAAAAATAATTATGCAATTGACTATAATCTCATATGACAATTCTAAAGTAATTTAGAAAATAGAAATTACAAGATATAGCATGAGAGTGAGGGCAGGAATAATCTTAAGAAAGAAGGAGATGAAATAATTGGAAAGTGGTGGCTAACTAGTTTTGCTTCACTATTACTCAAAGAGGGATGGCAATGGAAATTGCATAAAGTTCTAATAATTATGTCTATATATCTCTAATAAAACATTATGATAGCAATTTATTTATTTATTTTGCAAGTGATAATAGAGAGCCGTGGACCAATGAAAAATTTAACAATACCCACTACGACCACCACGCGCCTTTAACATACCAGAGGTCGACCGCTAACCTAAATTTTACAATAATTATGTCTATACAAAAACCGAATCGGATTGGATATATAAAATGCAAGTTAGTAAATAGTTAACTCAAGTCTTATTTTAAGTATATCGTTTTATTTTTCATCTATTATTTTAGATGGTTTTCTTTTTATGTGATAAATATCAAAATTATATATAAACTTTGATTTTGTATAATTTTATATATGAAACTTTTATTTGATTCAGTTTTCAAAAATTAATGCCAATAATGTCGAGTTAGCACAATTTTTGTTGGATATTACATACACAAACAATTATATTAATTCAGTATGAACATAAATGTATGTTTCCATTTCTTTAAATGTGTACAATTGAATGGAAATGAAAATTTCATGTATAAATTTGATATTTATCCCTTCTTTTATTAAAAAAATTAGCTCAGACAACATTTTTAATGTTTTTAAATAGTATTGTATAGTTATATATTTACTTATGTGTAATATCTTAAAATAAACTACAAAAAGTATAAAACGAGTCGTGCAAGACCGAGGTTAAATCTTGAATGTTGAATCCAAGCTTGGTCCATGTTTTAAATAGGACTAATTTTTTTTTCACTGTTTTTTTAGCCACAAACTTTTGTTTAACCCCTTCTTTTTTCTGGGCATGCCTTTAAGCTTATGCGAATAGTTCAAACCGTGAAAAAGTCTGTTGTTACAATAAAATTATACATTAAAATTTTTATTTTATAAAATATTTATATCTAATATATATTCGAGTATGAGTGTAAATAACTAAATATATGTTTAGTTAGATATATGGAATTTTAAAAATTTAATATTCATGGTTGGACTAGGGCTATTTCACCTCGGTCCTATCAGAATTCAATATAAATAGTTAAAAGAATTCGTTTCAATTTAATTAAAAATAAAACATGTTTGTTTGATTTATAGCTATAAGCTAATTTAGGGGACCTAAATGCAAAAAACAAAGAAAATGTGGTGAGACAAATTATAAAAGGGGAAAATAAATAGACCTTTTGGAAAATGGTGAACAATGAAAAACATGTTGAGAAATTTGATGGGAAAATGACAGAACGTGAAAGAGATCAATGAATGGGGTATATTTTTGAGGTGCATGTAGTGAATTTGGGATTGATAGTCGAATAATTAATCGTAATTAAAGTAAATTTCCTCAACCGGAAAGTTTCCATTTTTAGATCCACCTTTTAATTTACATAAATAAAATATAAAAAAAAAAACAAAATATACACTGTGGAGTTTGAATTTTAGTGTTGAACCAATGATTTCACGTGAGTGATCGAATCGATTAAATTATTAATTTTTAAATGATTAAATCAAAATTTTATCATTTTTATGGGGTCAAAGTATAATTTTATCTTTACTAATTTTAAATTTTAAAAAATTTAAAAGGCCTAAATGAAAAATTTTCCATTTTAAAGGGGGACCGGGGCCCTTGCCAGCCCCCTGGTTACGCCCCTGTCGATCCGATAACATCATTCAGACACTTAATTTACTATTTTTGGACTCAATTTCAACCTTTCAAATTTATACATAATTAATCATTCTCATTAATTCATCGTAAATTCGTATACATGACTTAAAAAAAGTATTCTAAATCACATACAAATCATAACCAATCTAACTTGTTAATTTCAAATTTCTATTATTTAATTTTATACATAATTATTTAACAAATATTTTATGAAATCAAGTATATAATTATTATGCCCAAATTTGTGACTAAATATTTCAAAATTGACAAAACAATCCCTATTCCTCAAATTTTACAGTTTTACAAAATAGTCTGTGAAATTTCGGTTTTATAATATTTATGATTTAGTCCCTAAAATCCAAATTTTCACTATTCTACAATTTAATTCCATAAAAATAGATTTTTCTTATTCTACAGTTTAGTCCTAAATCCTGTTTTTACAGTTTTGCAAAACAGTTCCTTTTCAAAAAATTCTAAATTTTACAAATCAGTCCCTACAACTAAAATTGTCAAATTTTCCACAAATTAGTCCCTAATTTTCAAACCATTAAACTTTCATATTCTGTTTTTCAGAATTGTAAATTCTCAAATCATATAAACTAGTCCTAGAACTCACGTTTTGAAATTTTTACAATTTAGCTCCTATAGTTTCAAACTTTACTATCATTATTCAATTAATAAACTCTTACTTTTGGGGAAATTTTGCTATTTGTCTTTTGAAATACTACTATTAGTGGCATTGATATTTTTTGGGTGTTACAAGAAACAGTAAATAGATCAATTCCAATAGCTTTAGGCACCGATGATGAAAAGTGCAGAAAAACAAAGAACACACAATGTGTTTACGCAGTTTGGTTTCTCTGTATCTATAGGGCCTTGCCCGTATAGAATTTTCACTATCTTATCACCTCGTATAATAAGTAGTGTTTTGAAGCTCTAACCATCACAAGTTTAGACTTCTCACCTCTCTACCTAAGATCTAATACCTCCCCACTAAGTTTTCCCCTTGAAAACTTAGGACATTAACCAAGTCGCTCACTTGATTATAATACTCACCGCACTCGAATAAACGTTCCAAAATGAATAAGATAAACTGCTCTCAATTTTGCACAAAACTAATATATAAATATTTGAGACTTGCTAACATACTATATCTTTTATAATCAAACTTCTAGGCAGGATAAAATGTATAGAGAATATCTTCAAACAACACAATATAAGTCTTTGAATTTTTCAGGATATGCTTTCATGTTTTGCCCAATCCTATTCGATCTATCAATCTTGGGATTTTTATTTCTTCGACCCAAATCCAAACTAATCTCAAAGATATGTTGCTATGAGTAATTTGGATATCAAATATGAGCTAGTAGTAGTCCAAAGTAATAACAGGAATCACAGTTTAAGGATTTTTATTGCCAAAATTTGTCAACTTAAACATGACAAATTTTCTAAATAGACAGGCCATTACCAGTTGGCACGGGTTAAGCCATTTATTGTCTTAACGCGAGTAAGAAACACATTAACAAAGTCCACAACTAATTAAACACTTAGATCCAAAGTTAACTAATTAGATTTCATATTTTATTTATTATTTGGGTCATATTTTTTTAGGTTTTATTTATAAATTTATCAGTTTGGATAAAAGGATATGTTACTTGGATGTTATTTGACCCGTTCAACTTGTTTCGATTTCAAATTTAATAATGAATTTAATAAAATAATTCAAAATCTAATTTGATTATCCTATTTAAACTAATATTCTCGTCGATTCTTAACAAATCCGACAAACCTATTAAATGCAATTAAAGGGCAATATATATACGTTTAAAAGATTTGGCTGTATTAGGGATTTATTAAAAGGACATGGACGATAAATAGGATTCTATATATAATAATAAAAACATTAAAATATAAATAATAGGGCATGGAAAATATGAAAAAGGCTGGTGTACCTGTAAATGGAGATGGACATAACTTTATAATTATCTAAAACCAGAGACATGCTTTTTACATAATTTGAGATAATTTTAATTCTTTAAATACTTTTTTTTTAATATAATTTGAGATATTCACTGTACGTTCAAAAAAACATGTTTGTATGTTAAAAAAAAAAAAAACATTTTTGGATCTCCTAACTAAATTTAGGGTTTTATTATTATTGTTACTTTTTGGCATTGGATATACTAAGACGTAGGTACTGTTTGAGATTTAGGAGCCTAAGAAACAACATGTAGGTCTACATTTCAAGAAAAGTGGTAGCAAACAGACAATTTAATTGTTTGTTTTTTTCCCCCTTAATATAGAATATATATTTTAGCAAACAGCCTAGGGACGAAATCGTCATTTATGAAAAGTATAGAGATAAAATGGTAATTTTGCCTAGGATGTGAATTGAATTAAATTGAGTATGAAATGGATTAAATTGACATTAAATTCATTTATATAGATCCGGAAAGACCTAGTACTGAGTTGGATCGAGGAAAACAAAAAGTGTCGTGTAACATCCTAAATTTAGGGACCCAAGTATTAAGTTTAATGAGGCCCAAATATTTTAATTTAAGTGAGTTAAATTTGGCATTAGGGATTAGTAGAGGTGGACGGCTACAAGGCTATAAAATAGGAGAATTTATGTGGATTTTTAAGTGATAATATCATAGATAAAAGGAGAAAAGTTAGGAGCTTATCTTCAAGGAAGTGTTGGCCGAAAATCCACCACCTAGAGGAGTGTAAAATTCGCTCTTGCATGGCAAAAGAGGGTGCCGAATTTCTCCTCTCTTTTAGCTTGAATTTTAAGGGCGCGTTTCAGTTTTTAGCAATGGGTGCCAAAATATCTATAAATAGGGGCTAGCTCCTTGATTCTCGACACTGAAACCCTAAATTTCTCTCCCATTGTGCCGAAATTCCCTAGCCTCTCCCTCTCCAATTTCTTTTCTCCAATTTCTTTAAAAGCCGAAACTCTTCTCCAATTTTTCCTTCTCGTGCCGATTTCTCTAGGAAGCCGAAGCATCCATAGTCTTTTCTTCTATTCATCCTATTTGAAAATTAGTTCTATACTTCTGGCATTTAAATCTTCCATGGGCATTGCCGAATCCTCTCTCTAGTGCTAGCCGAATCTCCTATGCTAAGGTAAGTGTTGACTTTTGATTAGTTCTCATTATCTATTCTCGATTTTTGAAAGGCAAAAGCCAAAAGCTAATAGTTTAATGGTTTTATGATGGGCGGCAATTCGGGATTTGAAGGAAGCTTAGTCGACTAGACCTAAAAGCCGAAAATCATAAGTCTCAAATTTCGGGATTTCAAGGTAAGAGGATTTGTTTATTTATATATATAAAATCGAGTAGAATACTAACCATGGCCGAATATAGGAGAGGCCTATTTTCGCAATTGTTCCGGCTTTTAAGCAAGGCTATAGATTGAGGATAATAGATCCGATAGCAAGGACATCGACTAAGAATATTGGATTTCGCAATATCGTGTGTAATTCTCCACACCATCTAGATCTGTTTGATTAATATATGAAAATAAGTATTACATGTTTTGTTAAATGCCAAACCCCTGCATATTGACGGGAACCCAAAGAGGTAAAGCAAATCACCAGTTAGTAAATGATCCGATTAAATGTTATAAGTATACCGATTTTATGTGATTGCATGGGTTGGGTTTGATGAAAGGAGGAAGTTATATGTTGTAGCGGTTTTTACCGTGATCTCATTTGTAGCGGTTTCTTCTGAAGTGATCTGCTTATGGCGCTTCAGCGGTGATTCATTGTAGTGACTACAACCATGATCTCGATGATGAGCGCACGATCGCCATCAAGGCGTGTAGCGGTGTGGGTTGATTGTAGAAATCCCCAATGGTGTGAATGGTCGGTACGGGCGCGTAGCGGATGGACACCTAGGATATGGGTTGGGCTTTGCATATTATTTTTGTTACTTATATTTTGATTATTCTGCTTTTATGGGCTAAATCCTAAATCTAATGGTGCATGAGGGTTGCACACGAGTCTCGCGACTCACCCTTTAATTTTAACCATCTCGGTGACACTTAGAGCATCGGACCGGCCGAGAGGAGAGCAAGGTGGCCATGCGACAGAGCTTTGAGAATTCAGCAAAAATAATTAATCTATTTTTTTTATTTTCATTTAATTAATGGGTTCAAATTTCTTTGTAATAAGGCCATGAGCCACTAGACTACCATTTATGTCTTGGGATTTTGTTGGGCTTTTATTACTGGGTTTTAAGTTTTACGTTTTCAATTAAGTTAAGACCTGAATGAAATTTCGGTTTTTATTTGAAATCTACCAAGATAATTGGTTACTTAATATTTTATACTTTAATGAATTATTAAGCTTTCGAAATACAGGTGTAAAC
Source organism: Gossypium sturtianum (assembly GCA_025698515.1). Taxonomy (NCBI): domain Eukaryota; kingdom Viridiplantae; phylum Streptophyta; class Magnoliopsida; order Malvales; family Malvaceae; genus Gossypium; species Gossypium sturtianum. Next base: position 2,428,929 of record CM046954.1, read on the forward strand.
CTAGTAATTGTTTTCCAAAATGCGACATGTTATGTAAAATCTCTTAAGTAACATACCAGATCCGGTTGTAGCGTTTGGGCCGGGTTTGGGGTGTTACAAATTGGTATCAGAGCCCGGTTCAAAACTCGACTCTGGGTGTTTTTTGGGCTCAAAACGTTTTCTAAAGTTGGGTTTTGAAACATGCATATTTATACAGTCTGTTAGCTCAAGATGGCACTGCGTCTCCTACCCCAAGTCCGCTGTAAGTATTCGAACCATTGTGTGATATAATATATGTGGGCTTGATGGGCTTTATGGGACGTAGATTAGTTAGATTAGAACTTGATGGACTTTAGGCCTAGTTTGAAACAACTCTTAAAATCTCATAAGACTTAACTTCACTAAACAAACCCGTGAACGAGCAAAGAAGACTAGGGTGTGGTAACAGCATACGCTTGTCAGGATTGGATCCTAAGAGCACAGTATTTAAGCAATCCTAGTGACTCACCTCCTCTTCACTGGAATCCTACCCACAGCGTAGTGACTGCTCACCTTAGCCCAAGTTAGGGTGTGGCAATGGGCATACGCATGTCTAGGAGTGGATTCAGGGAGAGCTTGGTACTTAAGCAGTCCTAGCGACTCACCTCCTCTTCACTAGAATCCTACCTGGTGCGTGGTGACTATTCACCCTAATTACAAGGACTTGTTGATGGGCTAAACCTTATAATTAAAACCCGAAAGGGACCAACCACCCTAGTTTGAAAAAAAAAAATAACAACAACATCGAAATATCCCTGGTTAGAAAAAAATTACCAACCTACCCTCGTTTTGTCAAATGACCAAAATACCCCTGATTTGTACAATTACCAAATTACCCTTGATTTGTAAAATTACTAAATTGCCCTTGATTATAAAATTACCGAAATACCCCCAGATTTCAAAATTACCAATATACCCCCGGATTGTAAAATTACCAGAATACCCTCACTTCACGAAATCAACAAGGAACTTTATTATGAAAAATTACGAAAATACCCCTGGGTAGTGAATCAACGAAAACACCTTTACGTGAAGAATGTAAGTGCTTGGGTGATTTTTGTATGATGTATGTGTTTTATTTTAGTTAGAGGTTACAAACTTAAGACAGTATTGTGAATGCGAATTCGAAAGAACCACTCTTAAAACTATTATTCATAAGACTGTTAGTGGTTAACTAGTGAAAGAAAACTAATAATCCATAAAATTCTTAATCAGATAAACGCCAATCGGTAAAATGAGTACAAGGGGACGAGGACGCTCTAGATGCTAACACTGGTGTGTACTCTACCATAGTATACTAAGTGTTTCTTTTGGCTTTAGAATCGGAGTCTTGTGGCTGAAAGCATAGTGGTGAGACTTGGGTAGTACGATTAATAGTTAGTTGGAAATTTCGAGGACGAAATTTCTTTAAGGGGGTAGAACTGTAACATCCTAAATTTAGGGGCCCAAGTATTAAGTTTAATGAGGCCCAAATATTTTAATTTAAGTGAGTTAAATTTGGCATTAGAGATTAGTAGAGGTGGACGACTACAAGGCTATAAAATAGGAGAATTTATGTGGATTTTTAAGTGATAATATCATAGATAAAAAGGAGAAAAGTTAGGAGCTTATCTTCAAGGGAAGTGTTGGCCGAAAATCCACCACCTAGAGGAGTGTAAAATTCGCCTCTTCGCATGGCAAGGAGGGTGCCAAATTTCTCCTCTCTTTTAGCTTGAATTTTAAGGGCGTTTTGATTTTTAGCAGAGGTGCCAAAATATCTATAAATAGGGGCTAGCTCCTTGATTCGACACTAATCGAAAAACCCTAAATTTCTCTCCCATTGTGCCGAAATTCCCTAGCCTCTCCTCTCCAATTTCTTTTCTCAATTTCTTTAAAAGCCAAACTCTTCTCCACTTTTTCCTTCTTGTGCCGATTTCTCTAGGAAGCCGAAGCATCCATAGTCTTTTCTTCTATTCATCCTATTTGAGAATTAGTTCTATACTTCTGGCATTTAAATCTTCCATGGGCATTGCCGAATCCTCTCTCTAGTGCTAGCCGAATCTCCTATGCTAAGGTAAGTGTTGATTTTTGATTAGTTCTCATGATCTATTCTCGGTTTTTGAAAGGCAAAATCCAAAAGCTAATAGTTTAATGGTTTTATGATGGGCGGCAATTCGGGATTTGAAGGAAGCTTAGTCGACTAGACCTAAAAGCCGAAAATCATAAGTCTCCAATTTCGGGATTTCAAGGTAAGAGGATTTGTTTATTTATATATATAAAATCGGGTAGAATACTAACCATGGCCGAATATAGGAGAGGCCTATTTTCGCAATTGTTCCGGCTTTTAAGCAAGGCAATAGATTGAGGATAATAGATCCAGGATAGCAAGGACATCGACTAAGAATATTGGATTTACGCAATATCGTGTGTAATTCTCCACACCATCTAGATCTGTTTGATTAATATATGAAAATAAGTATTACATGTTTTGTTAAATCAAAACCCAATCATATTGACGGAACCCAAAGAGGTAAAGCAAATCACCAAGTTAGTAAATGATCTGATTAAATGTTATAAGTATACTGATTTTATGTGATTGCATGGGTTGGGTTTGATGAAAGGAGGAAGTTATATGTTGTAGCGATTTTTACCGTGATCTGTTGTAGCGGTTCTTTACCGTGATCTGTTGTAGCGGCTTCTTCCGTGATCTGTTGTAGTGGCTACGACCATGATCTGATGATGAGTAGCACGACTTCCATCAAGGCGTGTAGCGGTGTGGGTTGATTGTAGAAATCCCCAATGGTGTGAATGGTCGATGTACGGGGCGTGTAATGGATGGACACCTAGGATATGGGTTGGGCTTTGCATATTATTTTTGTTACTTATATTTTGATTATTCAGTTTATGGGGCTAAAGCCCAAATCTAATGGTGCATGAGGTTGCACACCGAGTCTCGCGACTCACCCTTTAATTTTAACCATCTCGGTGACACTTAGAGCATCGGACCGGCCGAGAGGAGAGCAAGGTGGCCATGCGACAGAGCTTTGAGAATTCAGCAAAAAGACTTAATCTAATTTTTTTATTTTCATTTAATTAATGGGTTCAAATTTCTTTGTAATAAGGCCATGGGCCACTAGACTACCATTTATGTCTTGGGATTTTGTTGGGCTTTTATTACTGGGTTTTAAGTTTTACGTTTTCAATTAAGGTAAGACCTGCATAAAATTTTGGTTTTTATTTGAAATCTACCAAGATAATTGGTTACTTAATATTTTATACTTTAATGAATTATTAAGCTTTCGAAATAGAGGTGTAAACCTAGTAATTATTTTCCAAAATGCGACATGTTATGTAAAATCTCTTAAGTGACATACCAGATCCGGTTGTAGCGTTTGGGCCGGGTTTGGGGTGTTACATGTCGGATTAGTAGATTCTTGAAACGAACAAGTATCGAGGTAAGTTCGTGTAACTAGATTATGTATATTCATATGTTTGGACCTGAATGTTGAATATGTGTGAATTGTATAAATGTTTAGTGTATAAAATTTATTTACATGTCTGATATTGCTCGATAAGTATAAGTCCCGTTTAATTAGATGGAATTCGATGGGTACAGGATTTCCCGATTGGTTGTGATCTTGCATATGTTGCAGACACACCTTAACTCGAAAGAGCATCCTGTTATAAGCCTTCTCGAGCTTCCCTTCATATGGTTCTTGCGAGCATCCTGATCGGTAGTGATCCTGCATGTGTTGTGGACTACCGCAACTCTTTGTAAGCGTCCTGTTATACGATCAATTGTGATCCTGCATATATTGCGGACACAAACAGAACTCTTTATGAGCGTCCTGCTATAGGCTCTTTGTGAGCTTATTGATATGGTTCGTTTGAACTTCATGTTATATGGCTATCCGGAGCTTCCTGATAATAACTCTTTGGAGTTACCTGTTAAGCTCAATGAGCTTCCTGTTTTAAACTCTTATGAGTTTCCTGTTATAGCTCGGATAAGCTTCCTGTTACATGGCTCACATGAGCATCCTGTTATATGGCTCGAGAAAGTGCTTCCTGATTATGTGCCCTAAGGGGTACCCATGTATCCATCGATATTTCAAATAAATTCAACGGGTAAAGTTTTGACATGGCTAAATTGACTTGAAATGATTTGTCATGGAAATGTACATGTAATATGAAAGTTACTATATGATGAGCTCTGTAACACCCTTCTAACCCTAAACCGTCGCCGAAACAGGGTTACAAGGCATTACCGAACATATTAGTCAATTTTACTAATTACTTATAAATAAAAAAAAATTACCTTCATGGTATAATTTAGTAATTTAATTCCTATTTTGGGCTCTTGAAGCCAAAGCATATATTTAACGTAGAATGGAACTTGTTCAAACATTCTACAAAACTAGCGAAAATATATATATTTTTTTATAAAAATTTCGACAGCATTTCTGCTTATTTTCACATATAACCCCCTGCAATTTAAAACCGTATTCATTCCAAATATAACCAATTCAACCAATTCCAAAATCCAACAATTCAACCAATGCAATTTCATATTTAAACATATTTAGATTCTACTTATAACATCAAAATACCAAATGTCATTCTTTACAACAAAAGTCATGTAGTAATTTTAAGTGACCAAAATAACACCTATGTACATGCCATCTTAACACAAAATATAGTACCTACTTTTGTAGTCCTTGAAGATGTGATGAGATGAGAGATCTTCTAGTTGGACTTCTCTTCTAGTCTATTTGTACCTACGCGTTAAAAATAAACGCGTTAAGCCAGTGAAGGCTTAGTAAGCACTACAAGAATAATTAATTAAGCAATCATAACAGAATATTTTAAACTCAATCAATTATTGCATATTTACTCACATATAAGTCTCTTCAACTATGCATTGCTTTAAGTAAATTTAACTTATCTTTTGTAAGGTATAAAACTTACCTTAACCCATCAAGAATTCACTTTTATTCTCAATTCACAATATTAGCCCAAAGTAGACTTTCTAGAACACACCGGATATACTGGAACAAATACAGAGGTGCATTATGATGCACAAGTGAATGAGAGCACCGACGTGCTAATAATCGAGAGCACCAATGTGCTAATATCGAGAGAGCACCAATGTGCTAATATCGAGAGCACCAACGTGCTAATATCGAGAGAAAGCGCTAAAGTTCCTTAATGGCATGCCACTAATATCCCAAAGAGTTCTAAATTTCGTCTACTTGGGCATTAAAGTGAATCTCATATATTTAAATAATTCACATAAATATTTCAAAAGGATAAATAACAATAATTTAAAATTCTTGTAGAACTTACAACAAAAGATTGAGGTGATATAAGTTTTTCTTCCTTCACTCCTTGTAACATCCTAGATTAGGGGTTATGCGTTCGTGTGTAATTCATGAGATAGTGGGCTCAGTGGGTGTGTTGGATGTGTTCTGAGGAGTTCTAGGAACCCTAAGGTGCATGGAAATGTATGGAAATGTAAGGCAATGTATGGAAATGTAAGGAAATGTAAGGAAATGCTTTGGAAACGTTAAGTTTAAAAGAGGAAAGTGAACATTTTTGGAAACTAGGGATGTAAGGAAATGATGTGGAAATGATTCAAAAGAGGAAAGTAAACATTTCTGAAACTTGGAAATGTAAGGAAATGTCAAGTTTAAAAAGCCAAACGAAAATTTTTGGAAACTTGGAAATGTAAAGAAATGTCAAGTTTTAAGGCTTAAAAGAGAAAACTAAGGCAAGGTGGCCTTAAGAAAAATAATATGAGGAATTTGACACACAAACAGGCTTGGAAAAGTGGCTCAAGATGCCACTTAGGGCCTCTGAAATGGCGCCACATGCAAGGTGTTGGGCCTGAGTTCGAGTCACATGGGAAGCAAATAAAAGAAATTTTATTTTGCTTCCAGAAGAAAGTGAGGTGGATGGCACATGGCTATAAATTAGGAGCTTTTATTCTTTTATTTTTAAGAGATAAAGGGTGGATAAATAAGGGATAAATAATAGATTTATTTTAGATTATTTTCAAGAGATAAATGTGGATATTATTTCTTTTATTTTGATAGATAAGGAAGAGATAAAAGAGGATTATTATTAGTATTATTTTTATTAAGAGATAAGAGATAATTATTGGATTAAGTTTTATTAAAGTGATAAATCAAGGGATAAAGCTATCAAAATAGAAGAGTGGTGGCCAAGTAAAGGACTCTAGCTAGTAATTTTGGCTATAAAAGGAAGAGTAAGGCTATTCTTCATTCATTCTTTTCTTTTCAAGAAAACCTCTGCAAAATTCTCTAAAGTTTCTCCTCTTCTCTCTCTGCCGAATTTTCTCTGCCATTATTCTCTTTTTCTCTTTTCTTTTCTTCTTCTATTACAAACACAATCAAAAGCCAAGATACCAATAGCCTAGTCGATTTCTCACAAAGCCTCAAGAGCCGAAATTGTTATCCACATCAAAGCCATAGCCGAATACCGCTAAGGATTCAAGCAAGAGTTCCATCAAATTCTTCATAAGGTAAGATTAGGTTAGATTCTTATTCTATTTCTTTTAAGGTCATTCGAAATTAAGATTCTAATACCCTTAATATCTGTTGCCAAGAGATCTTTCGGGATTTACTAAGTGTCGACTACAAGGAAGGAGAAGTTCTTTTCCCAGGTACACCATAAGCGCGTGTTCCCTAGTTATTCGGTGAATTTCGGATTTAAGAATCTAAGGTAAGTCATATTTAACATACGGCTAAGGGTTATTTGTTGTGAATAAATGTTAGAAATTGATCTAACATGTAGTTATAGGGATTTCGACAGAGGGATACAAGGATTTTGGGATTTGAGAATTCGTTAAGCAAATCAGTGTGTACCCTACCCTAAGTTTTGATAGGTTCATGGCTATGTTTAAATTAAATGTATTATTAAGAATGTGTGTACTCATACTAACCTTCGATATATCATATGGCAATTATTTTAATATATGAATATGCATAAGAATGTGAATGTGGCTAAGTACCACAAATGTGGTAAAAGTACCAGTGCACGTTTCCTACTTACGATAGGATTATGAATATGATATATTTTGAACATATGAATAGTAACATGAATGAGAATTAAGTATGTTATGCATGATATAAAATTTATGGGGCATTCGGGATCTATGTGAAAGGGGAAGAAGGTGTTGACTTCGGTCTCACCAACGGAATATGGTGACTACGGTCACAAAATTTGAATATGGTAACTTCGGTTACATTATCCGAATTTGGTAACTTCGTTTACATTATTTGAATATGGTGTCTAATGACACAAATTATATGGGCGATGAGCACGTCGATCGCAGCGACGCCTTCGATGGTGTGTAGCGGATGGAGGGTTGACTTAGTAGTCCCCACGGTGTATGGCGAGTGCGGGTGGTGTGTAGCGGATGGTTAATTAGGTTTGAGTTTGGGAATGCATCATTAATTGTATTCTATGATTTGAACGTGTATCATTTGCATGCCTGATTCTATTATGACTTAGTGTTGTGTACACATTGAGTCATTGACTCACCCCGTTTGGGGAATATTTTTCAGGTGATGAGCAGTAATGGACCGGGTCGGCAGGAGCTTAAAGGTGGCCATGCATAGCAAGAAATTTATGATTTGGACTTTCAATATATTTTAAGTATTTTAAGTTTTACTTTGGGATCATTGATATAATAAGGCCATTGTGGTTTACTTTATTTTTCTTTTATTTATCATGTTTATGGATTTTTATCAATTAAAGTTTAAGTAAATTCCTTTTTAAAATTAACTCTAAATGTTTTGTCACCTTAAATAAATGGGTTTTAACATAAGATAAATTTGTTTTCAACTCAAGCCCAACCCAAACAATATTTTTTAAAAAAATCATACAAGTTTTTCCTAAGTAACAAAAGAATTTTGAACCGGTTTACTTGAGGAACATACCAAATCTGGTCAAAGCTCGTGGGCCGGGTTTGGGGTGTTTCACTCCTTAACCTTCTCTTTTCCTTTTCCTTCGATTCGGTCCTCTCCTTCCTTTTCTTTTTCTTCAAATTTCATATAAACACATAACATTTATATGTTAAAAATAATCAAATAATTTCCTGTACTATTTAATAAAATAAACATGTATTTTATGATAAATTCATCCTTTCTTACTTTTGCTCACATTTCAATTTAATACTTTACTCATAAACTTATTCAAAGCTGTCCTTTTGTGTCATAGTCACAAAATTATTTATTTCCAGAGTTACATAACTCCAAATGAAGAACCGTAAATTTTTCCTGAAACTAGACTCACATATATTCATACCATAAAATTTTCAGAATTTTTTAGCTTAGCCAATTAGTACAGTTTATTCATCAAAGTCACCCCTACTCTGCTGTCTGGCAATTCTGACCCTTCTTCACTAAAAATTAATTATCTCTTCATACAGAATTAAGATGATGTTCTCGTTTATTTCTATTAAAAATAGACCCATTCAGGATTCTAACATATAAATTTAAGCCCCTAATTATTTTTCTCCAATTTTTTATGATTTTCCAAAGTCAGAACAGGGGATTTCGAAATCACCCTGAACTAGTCTCACCAAAGTCTAAATATCTCAAACTACAGAATTTATTTGCTTTCCCTGTTTCTTTCATATGAAAATAGACTCAATAATATTTAATTTCATATCTCACACAACTTCTAATTCCTCTTCTACGATTTTTGGTGAATTTTCAAACTTACTCTACTGCTGCTGTCCCAAAACTGTTTTCTTATAGCTTGTTTTGCAATTAAGTCCTTTATCCAATTCTAACTTCAAATTCTTTCAATTAAACCACTAATTCATCATTTTATTCATCATATGCTATATTCAACAACTTTAAAACTTCAAAAACTTCAACTTAAATTCATTAAAACTTTGTTCTAAAACTTATAAAGCATCAAAATTAAAAGAAAAGGACTAAATTAACTTACCAAATTAAACTCCAAGCTTTAAACTTTCAATTTACCCTTTTCTTCTTTCTTTTCTCTCTTTTTCTTTCTTTCCCCTGCTCTCTGTTTCGTTTTCTTCTCTCTTTCTTTTTTTCTTTTTACCTTATTATATAATATTAACATAAAATAATAATATATTTTATCACACACAAAAAAAATCTATGCTTATGCCGCCTCATCAATCAAAAATGGCATAATTGCCTTTTTAATCCTTTTTATTTTCTTTAATCTTTAATTAAACTTTCACACCTATTACAATCTAATCCCTATTCCCCAAATGCTTCTAATTAAATCAAATTCACCTAAATAAAACCCAATTAGGTGCACACTAGCTTCGTAAATATTTTTAGTAAATATTTACGATTCAGTTTTATGAAAACAGAGACCGAAAATATATTTATCCCTTCTTTTATTAAAAAAATTAGCTCAGACAACATTTTTAATGTTTTTAAATAGTATTGTATAGTTATATATTTACTTATGTGTAATATCTTAAAATAAACTACAAAAAGTATAAAACGAGTCGTGCAAGACCGAGGTTAAATCTTGAATGTTGAATCCAAGCTTGGTCCATGTTTTAAATAGGACTAATTTTTTTTTCACTGTTTTTCTAGCCACGAACTTTTGTTTAACCCCTTCTTTTTTCTGGGCATGCCTTTAAGCTTATGCGAATAGTTCAAACCGTGAAAAAGTCTGTTGTTACAATAAAATTATACATTAAAATTTTTATTTTATAAAATATTTATATCTAATATATATTCGAGTATGAGTGTAAATAACTAAATATATGTTTAGTTAGATATATGGAATTTTAAAAATTTAATATTCATGGTTGGACTAGGGCTATTTCACCTCGGTCCTATCAGAATTCAATATAAATAGTTAAAAGAATTCGTTTCAATTTAATTAAAAATAAAACATGTTTGTTTGATTTATAGCTATAAGCTAATTTAGGGGACCTAAATGCAAAAAACAAAGAAAATGTGGTGAGACAAATTATAAAAGGGAAAATAAATAGACCTTTTGGAAAATGGTGAACAATGAAAAACATGTTGAGAAATTTGATGGGAAAATGACAGAACGTGAAAGAGATCAATGAATGGGGTATATTTTTGAGGTGCATGTAGTGAATTTGGGATTGATAGTCGAATAATTAATCGTAATTAAAGTAAATTTCCTCAACCGGAAAGTTTCCATTTTTAGATCCACCTTTTAATTTACATAAATAAAATATAAAAAAAAAACAAAATATACACTGTGGAGTTTGAATTTTAGTGTTGAACCAATGATTTCACGTGAGTGATCGAATCGATTAAACTGCTCTCAATTTTGCACAAAACTAATATATAAATATTTGAGACTTGCTAACATACTATATCTTTTATAATCAAACTTCTAGGCAGGATAAAATGTATAGAGAATATCTTCAAACAACACAATATAAGTCTTTGAATTTTTCAGGATATGCTTTCATGTTTTGCCCAATCCTATTCGATCTATCAATCTTGGGATTTTTATTTCTTCGACCCAAATCCAAACTAATCTCAAAGATATGTTGCTATGAGTAATTTGGATATCAAATATGAGCTAGTAGTAGTCCAAAGTAATAACAGGAATCACAGTTTAAGGATTTTTATTGCCAAAATTTGTCAACTTAAACATGACAAATTTTCTAAATAGACAGGCCATTACCAGTTGGCACGGGTTAAGCCACTGCTGTCTTAACGCGAGTAAGAAACACATTAACAAAGTCCACAACTAATTAAACACTTAGATCCAAAGTTAACTAATTAGATTTCATATTTTATTTATTATTTGGGTCATATTTTTTTAGGTTTTATTTATAAATTTATCAGTTTGGATAAAAGGATATGTTACTTGGATGTTATTTGACCCGTTCAACTTGTTTCGATTTCAAATTTAATAATGAATTTAATAAAATAATTCAAAATCTAATTTGATTATCCTATTTAAACTAATATTCTCGTCGATTCTTAACAAATCCGACAAACCTATTAAATGCAATTAAAGGGCAATATATATACGTTTAAAAGATTTGGCTGTATTAGGGATTTATTAAAAAGGACATGGACGATAAATAGGATTCTATATATAATAATAAAAACATTAAAATATAAATAATAGGGCATGGAAAATATGAAAAAGGCTGGTGTACCTGTAAATGGAGATGGACATAACTTTATAATTATCTAAAACCAGAGACATGCTTTTTACATAATTTGAGATAATTTTAATTCTTTAAATACTTTTTTTTAATATAATTTGAGATATTCACTGTACGTTCAAAAAAACATGTTTGTATGTTAAAAAAAAAAAAACATTTTTGGATCTCCCTAACTAAATTTAGGGTTTTATTATTATTGTTACTTTTTTGGCATTGGATATACTAAGACGTAGGTACTGTTTGAGATTTAGGGAGCCTAAGAAACAACATGTAGGTCTACATTTCAAGAAAAGTGGTAGCAAACAGACAATTTAATTGTTTGTTTTTTTCCCCCTTAATATAGAATATATATTTTAGCAAACAGCCTAGGGACGAAATCGTCATTTATGAAAAGTATAGAGGCAAAATGGTAATTTTGCCTAGGATGTGAATTGAATTAAATTGAGTATGAAATGGATTAAATTGACATTAAATTCATTTATATAGATCCGGAAAGACCTAGTACTGAGTTAGATCGAGGAAAACAAAAAGTGTCGTGTAACATCCTAAATTTAGGGGCCCAAGTATTAAGTTTAATGAGGCCCAAATATTTTAATTTAAGTGAGTTAAATTTGGCATTAGGGATTAGTAGAGGTGGACGGCTACATGGCTATAAAATAGGAGAATTTATGTGGATTTTTAAGTGATAATATCATAGATAAAAAGGAGAAAAGTTAGGAGCTTATCTTCAAGGGAAGTGTTGGCCGAAAATCCACCACCTAGAGGAGTGTAAAATTCGGCTACTGCATGGCAAAGAGGGTGCCGAATTTCTCCTCTCTTTTAGCTTGAATTTTAAGGGCGTTTTCAGTTTTTAGCAGTAGGTGCCAAAATATCTATAAATAGGGGGCTAGCTCCTTGATTCTGACACTGAAAACCCTAAATTTCTCTCCCATTGTGCCGAAATTCCCTAGCCTCTCCCTCTCCAATTTCTTTTCTCCAATTTCTTTAAAAGCCGAAACTCTTCTCCAATTTTTCCTTCTCGTGCCGATTTCTCTAGGAAGCCAAATCATCCATAGTCTTTTCTTCTATTCATCCTATTTGAAAATTAGTTCTATACTTCTGGCATTTAAATCTTCCATGGGCATTGCCGAATCCTCTCTCTAGTGCTAGCCGAATCTCCTATGCTAAGGTAAGTGTTGACTTTTGATTAGTTCTCATGATCTATTCCCGATTTTTGAAAGGCAAAAGCCAAAAGCTAATAGTTTAATGGTTTTATGATGGGCGGCAATTCGGGATTTGAAGGAAGCTTAGTCAACTAGACCTAAAAGCCGAAAATCATAAGTCTCAAATTTCGGGATTTCAAGGTAAGAGGATTTGTTTATTTATATATATAAAATCGGGTAGAATACTAACCATGGCCGAATATAGGAGAGGCCTATTTTCGCAATTGTTCCGCTTTTTTAAAGCAAGGCTATAGATTGAGGATAATAGATCCGGATAGCAAGGACATCGACTAAGAATATTGGATTTCGCAATATCGTGTGTGTAATTCTCCACACCATCTAGATCTGTTTGATTAATATATGAAAATAAGTATTACATGTTTTGTTAAATGCCGAAACCTTGGCATATTGACGGGAACCCAAAGAGGGTAAAGCAAATCACCAGGTTAGTAAATGATCTGATTAAATGTTATAAGTATACTGATTTTATGTGATTGCATGGGTTGGGTTTGATGAAAGGAGGAAGTTATATGTTGTAGCGGTTTTTACCGTGATCTGTTGTAGCGGTTTCTTACCGTGATCTATTGTAGCGCTTCCTGCGTGATTCATTGTGTAGTGGCTACAACCATGATCTCGATGATGAGCAAAGACGATCGCCATCAAGGCGTGTAGCGGTGTGGGTTGATTGTAGAAATCCCCAATGGTGTGAATGGCTGGTACGGGGGCGTGTAGCGGATGGACACCTAGGATATGAGTTGGGCTTTGCATATTATTTTTGTTACTTATATTTTGATTATTCTGTTTTATGGGGCTAAATCCTAAATCTAATGGTGCATGAGGGTTGCACACTGAGTCTCGCGACTCACCCTTTAATTTTAACCATCTCAGGTGACACTTAGAGCATCGGACCGGGCTGGAGAGGAGAGCAAGGTGGCCATGCGACAGAGCTTTGAGAATTCAGCAAAAATAATTAATCTATTTTTTTTTTTTTTTCATTTAATTAATGGGTTCAAATTTCTTTGTAATAAGGCCATGAGCCACTAGACTACCATTTATGTCTTGGGATTTTGTTGGGCTTTTATTACTGGGTTTTAAGTTTTACGTTTTCAATTAAGTTAAGACCTGAATGAAATTTCGGTTTTTATTTGAAATCTACCAAGATAATTGGTTACTTAATATTTTATACTTTAATGAATTATTAAGCTTTCGAAATACAGGTGTAAACCTAGTAATTGTTTTCCAAAATGCGACATGTTATGTAAAATCTCTTAAGTGACATACCAGATCCGGTTGTAGCGTTTGGGCCGGGTTTGGGGTGTTACATGTCGAATTAGTAGATTCTTGAAACGAACAAGTATCGAGGTAAGTTCGTGTAACTAGATTATGTATATTCATATGTTTGGACCTGAATGTTGAATATGTGTGAATTGTATAAATGTTTAGTGTATAAAATTTATTTACATGTCTGATATTGCTCGATAAGTATAAGTCCCATTTAATTAGATGGAATTCGATGGGTACAGGATTTCCCGATTGGTTGTGATCTTGCATATGTTGCACACACACCTTAACTCAAAAGAGCATCATGTTATAAGCCTTCTCGAGCTTCCCGTTATATGGTTCTTGCGAGCATCCTGATCGGTAGTGATCCTGCATGTGTTGTGGACTACCGCAACTCTTTGTAAGCGTCCTGTTATATGATCAGTTGTGATCCTGCATATATTACGAACACAAACAGAACTCTTTATGAGCGTCCTGCTATAGGCTCTTTGTGAGCTTATTGATATGGCTCGTTTGAACTTCATGTTATATGGCTATCCGGAGCTCCCTGATAATAACTCTTTGGAGTTACCTGTTAAGCTCAATGAGCTTCCTGTTTTAAACTCTTATGAGTTTCCTGTTATAGCTCGGATAAGCTTCCTGTTACATGGCTCACATGAGCATCCTGTTATATGGCTCGAGAAAGTGCTTCCTGATTATGTGCCCTAAGGGGTACCCATGTATCCATCGATATTTCAAATAAATTCAACGGGTAAAGTTTTGACATGGCTAAATTGACTTGAAATGATTTGTCATGGAAATGTACATGTAATATGAAAGTTACTATATGATGAGCTCATATTTGATTCTTGAAATTTATGTGGAATAATGACTAACATTTTTGATGAAGTTGTGTATTTTAGGCTGTTAGCTAAATTGCTTGGATGTATTTTTTTATGCTTACCTTAAATAAAAATGAATGGTAAGTTAAATTCTCGTTATACGAACTTACTAAGCATTAAATGCTTACTCGGTTTTCTTTTCTTTGTTTTATAGTGCTCGAAAGCTCGTAAAGGTTGGAATCGGTCGGAGCACCATCACACTATCCTTCAACTCGTTTTGGTATAAATAGCAAACTTATTTTGGTAAAATGGCATGTATAGGCTAACTTGGGCAATGTTGGCATATAAATGGTTGTTTGTAATCTAGCCATTGGAATGGCTAATGATGGTATGTTTAGTAAATATATATATATCTATGAGGTTATAATATGGTTAATGTATGTGTGCTTGGTATGGTTAGATTGAATTATAGAAAGCATATATGTCTTACAAAAGGTAAGTTTGAATACATGAGATGATATATCTTATATAATGTTAATATTAGCTTGGTTTTAATGTCTTGAATTGGTTGATATATGTATGTAAGTATTGATGTAGGTTGAAGACAATTTTGGTGAGAAAAGTGGCCATGAAAATGGCCTATTTTCGTCCACACAGGTAGACACACGGGCATGTGTCTCAGTCGTGTGTGAGGCACGGCCATGCGTACAGGCGTGTGGTTTGGCTGTGTGTCCCCTACATCTTAAAAATTGAGAAACAGAATGCTCAGAATTGGTCACACGGGCAGAGACACGAGCGCGTGTCTCAGCCCTGTGAATCCTGCACCTATTTTTGAAAATTTAATTATCTACACGGCCTAGCACATGGGCGTGTGGCTGGCCGTGTGACCCAAGTTAGTAGCTACCCTAATTTGAACACGGACTAAGACACGGCCGTGTGCCTCACATCGAATGCCCACACGGCCTAAGACACGGGCGTGTCGCTTGGCCGTGTGAGCCACACGGCCTGACCACACGGGCGTGTGTCCCCTGCACCTAAGAAAAATTTTGAAATTTTGCGAAAAATTTTCTGCTTTTCCGATTTAGCCCCAATTTGATTTTAACGTGTATTTTGGGTCTTGAAGACCTAATTAAGGGATGATATGATTGATTTCGAATATGAATAGTAAATGATATGGAATTTTCTGTAATTGATCTGTAAACTCCGGTAATGCTCCGTGACCCTATTCTGACGACGGATAGGGGTTAGGAGTGTTACATATTTATTATTTTGTAAAAATAAGAAATTTTTAGTTATTTTCAATTAAGTTAGTGTCTATAAACTCGTGATGTCAACTTAATTAAGAACTTAAATAATAGTATAGATTTACATCTATTTTATTACCAGTAAATTGTAGTTCATAAATTCTCATTTCATATGATATAAGTATCTCATCTTATTGATTAGATATCAATTCAATTGGCGCTATTGTTATTATAGTTTCTTAAAAATTGAGGGCTCAAATTGCAATTTTTTATTAATTTTAATCAATTAAATGTTTTAGGATTTGACAATAGTTTAAGAAATGTATAAAAAAAGTTCGGTTTCTTTTTTTAGACGAATTGTTAAGACGTTGAATTTAAAATTGGTGTTAGTCCAAGATTTAAATGTAATTTTTTATTGCTCTATCAAGGATTCAATCGATAAAATTATCATTTTAAAATAATGGGAAGCTTTGTTCATTTTGTAAAAACATACTAAATTGAAAAAAAAACTAAAAAATCAAACTAAGTTTTAAATAAATGAAAGTAATTTTAAGATGTCACATGTTATTCTTATGCAAAGAAACTATCATGTCAGGTGATAGTTTCACGAGAGAACAACACTCGGGGGCGAATACAGGAGTTGGCAATGCCTTTGATCTCGAAACATAAAAATTTATTTATATAGTCCCGTCAAAAATATTGGTATAACGATTTGTACTTTAACCTTAAAAAATAATTATTCATCTTTACCCCAAAAATAATTTTTTAGTTTCGCCCCGACAATTATTTTTCTTTGAAAGAATTTGACAAAACAAATTTTCTCTTCAAACTTTTGAAAAATTATTCTACTTTTCTAAACAATTTATAGATTAGCCTACTTTTCTAAATTACTTTTTTGAATTTAGTACATTATTTTGAAAAAAAGAAGCCATAAAACCTGCATAAAATTGATGCAAAAGAATGGTTTTATTGAGAAATTTAAGAACCCATAAGAAAAGCACATGATAAAAAAGAAAAGCTAGGCAGTGGCTGTTTCACCCCACATGGAGTTCAGTAACTCCATAATACACAGACATTGGGGATTGAAATTTATTTACTCTTTGGGACAGTGCAAGTAAATTAATCATGCTTTTCCATCATTTTGTCAATTCCAATGTCTTTTTTTTTTTTTTTTTATCATTATAAAAACTTTTTTACAATTTTACAATGTCTTAAAGGGCAAGGTTAGAGACACAGCTGAAACATACATACTGTGAAAGAAATCATCACAAAATGATTGCCAAAATCATGGGGTTCTTTTTTCTCTATATACTATTTTAATTTCTACTATATTAATTAAGATGATATTTATGATTAATTAAGAATAAACTTTAATGGAATATATTGGTCAAATGTCATCGTTCACGTGAGATGTTAATTCACTTTATTTTTTTTCTGCTTTCTATAGATATACTTCAAATTCAAGTGATATTTTGTCACCACTGGTTGGTCTAATAATAGCCTTTGAACACGAGATTAGGTTTTCTATTCTACTACATTATTCCATTGATACAGTGATAATGTTTTGTAATCTTATTTGTGAAATAAATTGAGTCTTTCAATCTAATAAATGTGAATAATCGGATTTGAAATTTAAAAAAAAAAAACCAAAATTATAAACTTTGAGTATATTTTAATTAATATAAAAAAAAACTATGAGTTATCTTCTCTCTATTTTCTATTTTATTTTAATATAAACAAGAATAATAATGTAATAATTAAATGACATTTATGCCCTTCCACCAATATTTTAGATTATTTCTAATGATAGCTGTTCATAGATGGCATATAATATCGCTCAAAATTTAAGAGAATCTATTGGCTACCCCAATATTAACAAAATAATGAAAAAATTAATTTGTCTGACTCTCCATTCCATAAATGTGTAAACGTCTCCAATATCATATAATCTGAAGAGTTTATGCATGGTAATTTTTTTAGTATGGGGGCATCCCCTTTAGCATATACACCATTTAGTCCTCAACGTTTACCTTTGTTAATTTCTGGCCATTATTTCTTCTTTTTTTCTTTTAGTTAAATTTAGCCATTACCCTTTTAAAAAATGTCAAATTATAATTTAAAAGCTATAAAAAATATTCAAAAAAATAAAAATAAATCAAATTATAAAAAGTTCATGAGAAAAATCAAAAGAATTATCATGAAATACACGTGGGTTGCCATTCGGGCTACCATGTTAAAAAATTTAACATTTTAGTTAATATTTTCGTTAAAAAAGATCAATTCGACTCTTTTTCAAAAGGTTAATGGTGAAAATTGATTATTTTAAAAGGTTTAGGGCCAAATTTAACTAAAATAAAAAGAATCAAATTAACAAAAAAAATGTAAACATTAAGAGCTAAATTTGATATTATACAAAAAAAATGAAGGAAGAAAACTAAATGCAAAACTTGACACTACCATTGCTTATTATAGTAAACCTATTAGATGAGGGAGGCCAACATACTAACCATCATAAAAAATAAATTGAAGTTGCTAATAAGCTTCATTGGCCAAGACCCACCACCCTTTTAATATCCATTACTGAAGCTACTCTCTCTATATACATTTATGTATGTAAATATCATGTTACATAATGTCACTACAGCAAAATAGACTTTTAGCGGCGTTTTTAGTGGCGTTTTAGAGAAAACGCCGCAAATATTATACATTAGCGGCGTTTGAAGGAAACCGCCGCTAAAAAATGAGTAGTAGCGGCGTTTATTTCAAAACGCCACTAAAAATGATATATAGCGGCGTTTATTGCTCAACGCCGCTAAAAGTCGACTTTTAGCGGCGCTTCGGGAAACGCCGCTAAAAGTCCGACCTATAGCGGCGCGCTTCGGGAAAACGCCGCTAAAGTCCGACCTATAGCGACGCTTTCCGGGAAAACGCCGCTAAAGTCCGACCTATAGCGGCGCTTTAGGAAAACGCCGCTAAAAGTCCGACCTTTAGCGGCGCTTCTGGGAAAATGCCGCTAAAAGTCCGACCTATAGCGGCGCTTCTGGGAAAACGCCGCTAAAAGTCCGACCTATAGCGGCGCTTCTGGGAAAACGCCGCTAAAAGTCCGACCTTTAGCGGCGCTTCTTGAAAAACGCCGCTAAAAGTCCGACCGTTTTATTAGATTTTTAGTGGCGTTTTGTCAAAACGCCGCAATAGGTCCCCCTTTTTAGGCGCTTTAATTAAAAACGCCGCAAAGGTTAAATTTCTTTTGCAAAAGCGTGTGTCGTTTTGCTCTCTACCCACACGATAACCCTTTCCCATTTCGCTCACAGATCATTTGCCCCCTTTTCATTTCATCTCCTCTACCAGTACTAGAAGCGGAAAGAGTAACCACTGTCTTTGACGAATCCTCTTACTGACAGTCACAATCGAGCTTTCGACACCTAAGATATTCAATCGCCGCTCCTAGAAACGGAAGTATTTTAACCCCTTTTTCCTCCATTGACATCCGTTTTGCTCTCTTGTTCACCCTTTTCCCAATTTCAAATCCGTAAAATTCACCCTTCATACGGGCATTGATTTTCCATATAGAAAATCGAATTAACAAAGGCAAGGGTTTTTGTAGGGCGCCCTTTTGCTCGAAGCATAATAGGTAATCAAACCCTAATTCCCGATTTATTATTTTTCATTTTTTTGGTCAAATCCTAATTCCCGATGTAAGAATGCTCTGCTCTTACATTTGTGTCTTTATTTAGATTTATTATTTTTCAGTTTTTTTTGTCAAATCCCTAATTTAGTCTTGTTAGATTGTTAACTTGAATGATTGTTAATCGGTATGGTGTTGCTCGGCTTTTGAATTTAAATTTGTTTGAGGGTTTTATATTGCAGTGATGAAGCGATAACATATAAGAAGGATCTATTTGTTGGATTCTTCGTTGAAATCAATAAAAGCATGTCACTTTGTAATTTAGTCTATAAGCTATTTGAAAATATTCAAAGATCTAGCAAAAGTAGAGGGTGCACAAGGGTGGAAGAGGGAAATAATATAATTAATTAATTAATTATGCGATTCTTTAGAAGAATAGCGGGGCTGTTGGGTCTTGCTTGCAGACGATGGCCGTGAAGTGAAAGACCAAGAAAATGACCCTTAAAACAATTCCCAAACACCCAACAACCCTCCCGTTTTCCAAGAAACTGGGCTTCCTCGAAGGGCTTTAGCGTCCTGTTCAGTCGTCAGCTGCAGCTCGTCCCCATCCTGGTCCTCTCCTCCTCCCACACTTCCTCCGACGGGCGGCGGCCCTGTGTCCTTCTCAATTTCTCTCTTTCCCTTTAATTTTTTTAACGAATTTTGTGATATGGGTTCTTCATGTATCGTTGATTGTTATAATGTTAAATGTAGTTACTTTTTGTTATGAGATGACTTCTAGGTAATAAAATTAGAAAGCATTAAGTTGATTTTATGCTTAAGAGATTAATTATTGCTTGTCCTATTTAGCGTGGTTAAAAGAGGAACGCGATGTTCAAAGTAATTAGTAGTAGTTTGGGATTAAGACCGGATAGAACAAATCACCAACATAGAGAGGAGAAAATATCTTTGAGTTGTGTAATTTGGTTCTAAATAGCTCCTTTATAATTTTCTATTTTAAATTTTTATCCATTTCTCGTGTTATGTTGATATTGTTCTTGTTTGAAGCTATTTCCAAATGAAGATTCCGAAATTTTGTTTAACGGTTTCTTTTTGTGACTTTTTAACTTGGTAGAATCCATTAGTCAAGTATAATGGAAGGATAATGGATTCTCTTTTTGTTGGCATTCCGTCGAGTGTATGATGTGTTATCTGAATTTCGTGCAAAGATGCATTTCCAATCAACGTGGTCGTAGTTTAGTGTCAATGAAATTAATTGACTGTATGATTGCTTTGTTGAAGTTAATGAACTTATGGAGTTGAGTGTTAATCGTGTATATAAAGCGAGCAATAAGATCTAGATGTAAAGGATAGGCCTAAGATCCGGATATAGTTGATGGTTTGATGCTTATTGCGGGAAGATGCATTCTAGTTCATGTTATATTTAGGTTTAATTATGGTAATGCATGTAATACATTCCTCGTCTTTGACTTGCATTTTTACTATCAATCTTTTTCATCTTTTTTATTTTCTTTAAATTTACGTTCTTTCCCTTATTTTTAACATCGGATTATTCTTTCCCTTTTCTCTTTGAACTTGGGATTGGCTTTCATTTCTTCCCCTCAGATTCCCGTGAATCTGTTACAATTGACCAACTAAATAAATGGGAATGCTTCCTCCAATCTTACTGAAAACTTGTGTGTTGTCTTGCTTTTTGAAGAACTTATATATCAATTTGTACCAAGATCTTCTGTGTTTGGGGATGAAGGCTGATCTCCACGGTTGTTTTTAATCCTATTGAGTAGATATGGTCCCATGTATCGACATGTCTTTAACAAAGCAAGCACATGCCAACTAATTTGTTCTCTCTGTCTCTATTGTCCTCTTAAAGCCGACGGAGGCTCATGATTAAGAGGAAAAAAAGAAAAAAGAAACTCAGCTCCTACATCACTAATATTAACCTAGCAGCTACCTTTTCATCTAAAATAAAAATAGACTCTAAATCTCGATCTTCCTTCTTTTTAAACTTCTAATTTTATTTTTAGCCCACTGCACGTGAGAAGAAAAGATTGAAATTTATTATTGAGTTATCATTATTTTATTTATTTATTTCGGTTTTGATTTGTTATTTTTAATGGATTTTCGTTTTTGCCATTTGAAGTAAATGGATGGCCACTAATCAAACATAATTGTTATATGTAACAGAAAATTAATGTATCTGGATATGTTGGACTGAAGGATGTAAGTTCTCTGTCAAAACCCTAGCACTATTGTTTATTTTTTTATTTTATGTTTATATTTGTACTTTTGATCCTGTCAAAGATCACAGTTTTTAATAAAAGATAGAAGCAATAGGATGCTCAGCAGAGTATTTTGGTACTTTAGCTAGATTGGTCATAAGTATATACTTAACAAATACTAATTGCATATAACCAAAATCGATTTGATTCAACACAAATCTTGATTTAACAAATAGTATGATTCATGTATATTTGAGAAATTAAGAGAAAAAATTGATTAATTAAGAATTAGTATTTTGTATTATCTATATTTCTCATATTTTTAAATCAATAAAATTACATTCCTAACAAATTATTTATATAATAATTATAACTGTAATTATAATTATTTTATTAATAATGTTTTAATTATCAATGTAATAGTTATTATCATTTAATTGGACTTTGGATCTATATTAAATTATACTTATTATTCTAGATTAATTATAACTTAATTAGTGTTATTTAGCATTATAAATATATGCATTGGGAAGACACTTCATTCAAAATAACTTATAAAAACTTATGTAAAAAAGCATATTTTAGCATTATTTAATAGGTTTTGTTTCCATTATAAATAAAGATATGATTTTCATTACTATTTGAGTTAGTTTAGTTATTATTATTTAATATTCAATAATTGACTATTATTTAATTTTAATAATAGTGAATATCATTTACCATTATGTTTCAAAGGTAATGTAATGGCTTTTGTAGGTGAATTTTCTACTCATACTCGAATGAAAAATTATTTGATCTTATTACTTGATATTTTACTATAGGTTGTTTACCCTTTTCTTCATTTTCATTACTTGATATCTTATAACGCCTCTTTTATTGGATTTTGGTTATATAACTATGTAGTTAAGAGAAACATTGTGATTTTGTTCATTACAGTATTTTTTTTCTTTGGAGATTGCCTTCAATTCCTTTGTGTAAGTTTTAAATAAAAATTATTAGGAGTTCACTATTTATGGGCTGACTTCCATTGAAGATGCTGATACGTATTCCTTTTTCTCTTCTTTTGTGCATGCACTACGCCAATACCAAAGAATTCCAGTTCTTTCAATGTAAGTGCAATTTGTTTCACAGTTGTAATTTATTCAAGCTTACTGATTTGGTTTGTAAACATTTTTTATTTTTATTTTTTTGCACTGGTATGTGGGTTAAGACTTTCTAAGTATAGGAGTCATTTACATGAAATGGTTGCTCAAGCAAATACTATGAGAACTTTCTGTTATCAATTTAATATAATCTTTCTTTCCCTTTCACAACATTGGAGTCATTAAATTATAGATTTCTTGATGTAGGTTTTTAGAACTTGTTAGAGTAGAGGCAAATGGCGGACATTTGTTTTGCATTTTAGCCTACTAGTCTACTTGTAGTTTTAAGTTAAGATTTTAAGTAAGCTTGGTGTAGTTGTACCTCAATGTTCTTGATATCATAAGAATCTCTCTGTTGTGAATTTATGATAATCTTCCTTCTTGCGTATGAAATGGGTACTTGAATTTGACATTCATTAACTAGTACTTCTAATTATTATTGCTGCTTTGCTATTAATATACTTTTTTATGCATCATTCAAATTTATGTAAATTTTAGAAGGGCCATATCGTAAATTTTAGATTCTTGTCGATTCTGCATACTTTTCTAGATGAAACTACTGTGTTCTAAGTTGCATAATTTGCTATATGTAATTTGCTATATGTAATTAAGGATCCTCAATACTTGGAGAATGAAAAGTGATATGAAGAGTTGAAGAAATCCATCACCGGTGAGGAGTACAAGGATGAAAAGGGTTCAGATGCAGTTCAAGTGATTTGCTAAAGTGATATGAAGAGTTGAAGAAATCCATCCTTGCTTCTTTTTTAAAATTCTTGTTGAATATTGTTTGCTATCGATTTCTTTTTTTGGTTTAAATGTTATGGGCTGAAAAATGTTTAATTTTTATTATTTTTCCTTAAATATTTTTATAATATTTTAATATTTAAAATATTTTAATTTTATTCTTGATATTTTAATTTTTTTAATTTTCATGACTTTTAGCGGCGTTTTGGGAAAAGCGCCGCTAAAAGTCCCTACTAGAGCGCGGCGTTTTTGAAAAGCGCCGCTTAAAAGCTCCCTACCAGAGCGGCGTTTTTACGAAAAGCGCCGCTAAAGCCCCTACCAGTAGCGGCGTTTTTGAAAGCGCCACTAAAGCCCCTACCTTTAGCGGCGTTTTTCTGAAAAGCGCCGCTAAAAGCCCTTACCTTTAGCGGCGTTTCTCTGAAAAGCGCCGCTAAAAGCCCCTACCTTTAGCGGCGTTTTCCTAAAAAGCGCCGCTAAAAGCCCCTACATGTAGCGGCGTTTTTTCACAAAAAACGCCACTAATTTTTGCGGCGGTTTCCGTAGCGGCGTTTTTTGCGGCGCTTTCGAAAGCGCCGCAAGTACTATTAGTGGCGCTTAAAAACGCCGCTAAAGGCCCAAAAAAACGCCGCTAAAAGTCTGTTTTGGTGTAGTGTGTTGGTGGTCCATTGGCAGCAAAATTAATGAAAGCTATAACATTAGATTAAATAAGCAAGAGTATTTAGAATTAGAGCCACTTGTAGTGATGCATGAGATAGGGGGCTAACGTTGAGCAGAACTCACTTGCATGCAGTGCCTGCCTATCGTATCACACCAAAAACAGCTATATATGTATATATATATATATATAAGAATGTAGTTGTGATAATATATTGTAGGGCTGCAGTAATAAATATTTATGAGTAAACGAACAGCGACAACACTGCCTGTGCTTGTGCAAGTTGCGTACGTACGGGCATCTTTGTTTTTGCCTATTCATAAATCTGCCCTCTTTTTAAGCCACCTTTGGTCCCCCTTCCTCACCTTTACATTATAACATCATTATCACTATTAGTATCATCAGGCCTCTGTATGGTTGGTTGAATCGAAATGGACCGGTTGAATCGGAAACCCATTGGGGTATCGATTTAGAAAAATACATTAGATCGTTGATTTGCGAATCAGCACGAAACAGTTGAATCGGACATTTTTTATAAATTTTTAATGATTTGTTTAATTGAATCGAACAGATTGATGAATTAATGACTTGATCGGTTCAACTACCGGTCCACTTCTGAAAACTTTGGGACTTGATTGAGTTAAAGTCTGGATTTAATATTAGAGGGCCAAAATAAAATTTTAAAAGTTTGAGGATGAAAGGTAAAAAAAAATGTTTTAGAAGTATCTAATTTGAATATGTTGTAATTGAAAGGAATTAAAGTTAACACTATAGCGTGAATTGTATCTTGATTTTTCGTTTAAAATTAAGAATAAAAAAGTTTATGTATTTTAGGAAGAAAAAAAACCAAAAAAGAAATTATTAATTTAAGGTTAAACTATCAAAATAGTCATTTTTGTTTACCTCAAGTTATATTTTAGTCACTTATGTTTGAAATGTTACGTTTTAGTCACTTATATTAACATGTTGTAATATTTTAGTCACTGAGTTGTTAATTGCCGTTAACGGTGTAACGGTAAGTTGACGTGACACGTTAAATCATCATTTCACACAAAAAATTTAGATTAAATTATACAATTGGTCCTCATATTTTATTAAATTTTAAATATTTTAAAACTTTTTCTTTATTTTCCATTTTTCTTTTATGTGGCGCAGGCAAGGAGATTTTAATTTCAGAACACAACACCATTTTTGTGCGAAGCCAACCCCACCGTCCACTTATTAGAAAAAATATATACAATTATCTTCCACACTGAAATTGTATCTTAATTTTTAGTTCTCAAAAATTAAAATTAAAGAAAGAAAATATAGTATCCAAGGACGAAATTTCGATCTTTTAGGTTCTCTTCTACAGGAACAATTGATTGATTAATTTCTTTAAAAAAAAAAAAGGACTAGAATGAGGGTCCCAAACAAGAAATCTAGGCCCATCATGGAGCTTCGATGTTTGGATTATCAATTCTTTTGTGAGTGTTTATGGTACTAGATTTGAGGATTGAAGTTGTGATATTGTTTGCATTGCAAGTGAAGGGTGGGGTGGGGTGGGTTAGGGATGGGCTCGAAACCGTGGAAATCCCTAGCTCCTACTTATCGGATTTTAGAGACTATTTGGGACACCGATTGTTACGGGCCAATTCTGCCCGGAGCCCAAACCAACTAATAGACCCACCTAAAACCCTAGCCCAATACCCATTAAGCAAAAAAAACCGAAACAACAACAGCAATAAACAAACCCTAGGTGCGCCGCACCTAGGGTCTTCCTCTTTTGACCCCTGACTTCTGACCACTGCAGCACCGCCCGGCCACCGCCCATCACCACTTGCTCCACTAACACCTGCAAAAGCAAGAAAAGACAGCATAAAAATAGTCAAATAAATCGTGTAAAATGGCTATAAAAAGCCAAACAAAATGCATTGTAAAAAAAGAGTTTTTTGGAATACAAAAAAAGAGATTTTGAATACCAAAATAACAGAGATAAAACACTATTAGGAACAATAATCAGAATATCAAAGGGAGACAAAAAACAGAAGCCAAAAGGTGATTTTTTATTTTATTTTTATTTTCGAAGCTTTTTTCCTTTCTTTTTTCAATATAAATACATGTATAGATATTAAGTACAAAGAAAAAAAGAGAGAAATTTTTACCTCTAGCACCGCCGTGCACGGCGGTCGCCGGCGACGGACGGCGGCGGAGGCGTGGCGGCTACTGGCCGGATGCTCGCCGGACTTCAGACCCTGCAGAGAAAAAAAAAGAAAGAATCAGTTTTTTTTTTTAAAGAGCAGGTGAAAAATGAAATTTTTGAAGGATTTTTACTTTAAATAGGCCTCTAAAACGACGTCGTTTTGGGCAGGCCTTTCAGGCACCAAAACGACGTCGTTTTGCCCCTATGACCCGCGCGCCGACCCGACCCGCTCCAGGATCCGCGTGTTTTTCACAAAGGGGATATTTATGCATTTAGCCCTTCCGCCTTTTTCTGTTTTGCAATCAGGTTTTCATTATTTTTAATTTTACCCCGAAATTTTGTTTTGAGTTCAATTAGGCCCCCCTGATGCTGCGCGTTTTGCAAGGAGGGATTATTTCCCATTTTAGTCCCTCCTGGTTAATTTCGCATGCAATTTAGTCCTTTTCTCTCTTATTTACTTCGGATTTGCCCCAAAACTTCTGTTTCAAGTTCGATTTAATCCCTTTCAGTCATTTTTGCTATTTTATTATAAAAATTAGTATTCTTATTGTTATTATTATTATTATTATTATTATTATTATTATTATTATTATTATTATTATTATTATTATTATTCTTTATTCTTTTTATATTTTCTATTATTATTATCATCATTTTTCTTATTAATGTATTATTATTTTCTACTTAAGCTATTTTTATTAGCATTATTAATATATATATTAACATATTATTATTACTATTTTCTTTTATTATTACTATTATTATTGTTATTACCATTACCATTACTATTATTATTTTATTCTTTCTTTCCAATAGCATTATTATTTTGTTATCATTATTTCCTATTTTCACCATTTTTATTATTATTATTATTATTTTTATTATTATTATTATTATCGTTATCTTTATTTTTATTATCTTTTCTTCTATTACTATTATTATTATAAATGTATTGTTGTCATTTTTCTTTATTTTACTATTATCATTGTTACTATCATCATTCTATTATTAAATTAGTTAACTTAGTATTATTACGTATATCATTCTTGTTTTTTTTTAGCAACCTAGCTTCAGTATTTATCTTTTATCAAATCGTATTACATTAACCTTTACCCGATTCATCGAGTTTTCAAATAACCGATATTTCGTATCAAAGATTCGAGGAATCGGGCCCTAACTTATCGATTCCGATTTTACTCGTTTAATCTGAATAACGGAATATCCTTTTCGAAATTGCAATTTAAATTTTAAACAAAACACTTCGGATATTCGAAATGTCGCGCCCTAACTTACTGGACTCGACATCTAGATACTTCGGATAAGTTTCTTTTTCTATTAAAATAAGGGGCAATATTCCTAATTTGGACCTTCGAGAAAACGAGCCCTAACTTACTGGGTTCTGATTTCTCATCTGACAAATAACGGAATATCATCTTCAAATTTAAAACCGAGTTTTAAAATCAAAAGACAAGCTCAGTTTTGGGAGCCCAAAGTATCGCATCCTAACTTACTGGGTATGATACTTTATCTCTTCGAAAATAAGAGAGCCTTAACGTCTCTTCCAATTCCTTCAAGTGTTAGAAATAAAAAGTATCTATTTCCAAATCATTCTAAAGTTTTCAACATTAGGACATCGATCAATCAATTTGGTACCGATTTCGGGCGTGTCGAGGGTGCTAATCCTTCCTCGCACGTAATAGACTTCCGAACCCATTTTTCTCAACTTTTCGTAGACCAAAAGCACTGTTTTAGTAAACCAAAACGTTTTATTAAAACAAAGGTGATCCGATCACACCCAAATAAAGATCGGTGGCGACTCCCTTCCTTTTCATTTTCAAAAAAATCGAGTCGACCGCGTCGTTTACTGTTTTATCAAAAAAATGGTTTCGACACCGATGAAGATGTGCCTGGTCCCAGATGTGGCCACACCCTTACCACCGTCGCTGCCACCAAGACCCAGGGTCCAAGGCTTACTCTCTTTGGTGGTGCCACTGCCATTAAGGGTGGTGCTTCCTCTTCTTCTCCTGTAATCAATTAATATATCTCCCCATATTCTATAAGCATAAAAAAATTTTAACAAATGGAAACCATAAGAAAACTACGCTAAAAGAGATGGAGAAGGGAGAAAAACAGAGGGAGAAGCAGAAGAGAAAGGAAAATAAAGGGAAAAAAAAAGGGAAGTTAAAAAAACATAAAAGAAAAAAATTGCTCAAAACGAAAAAAAATATGAGAACCAATTGTGTAATTTAACCTAAATTTTTTGTTTGAAATGATGATTTAACGTGTCACGTTAGCTTACCGTTACACCGTTAACGACAATTAACGGCTCAGTGACTAAAATGTTTCAACATGTTAATGTAAATGACTAAAATATAACCTGAGGTAAACAAAAGTGACTATTTTAATAGTTTACTTTTAATTTAATGAACTACTCTTGATAAAAATAATGTGACATTAATTAAAATATGATATGATATTTTTAAGTGATGTATCATATTTACTTAACTCATTGTAATATAATTCAAATTTTGTGATTTAATCGGTGAATAGGGTATATAATCAAGTCGAATTAAATACACAATATGGGTTAATTAAAACGGGTTAAGTGGACTTATTATATTATTTAAAAATATCATATCATATTTTAAAGTAATCACAAATCATTTAATTAAGTTCATAAATTAACAATTTTTCTCCACTAATAAAAAATGGTTACTTTACTGTTTTTTAAATTTTTTTAATACAATATCAAATTATACTATGATTCACGAACTTGTATATTTTGATATCGAGACATCTTCTTCTTTTTTTCAACAATCTCATTATAAGTTCTAATCATATTTGCTCTTTTTGGCGTAATACCTAAAACTACTCATATACCCTCTTCAACCTATAAATAGAAAAATAATATGCTCAAACATACTTGAATCTACGTCTTTCTTTATTAACAATATCAATTAAGTTATGACTCGTATATATCCTCATTTAAAGAAAAGAAAATGGTTTGTCAAAGGAGTGATCAAAAATCAAAATGCTGAAAATCCTGCGCATGGATGAACCACAAGTAAAGTGGTTGACAGCCGTCCAATCTAACCCTATGGGTCCACAAAATCAAATTGATGGACTGAGCCCATTCACATGTGTATGTATGACCATTAGATTTTCTAACAGCGGGTCCAGACACTATAAGAAATTTTAAAAAAAGAGGGGGCCCAGTAGACAATCAGGTGATAGACACGTAAAATTTGTATGGAGACTCCTGTACCCAATTACAGTCCCAGTCAAACTCGTCTTGTGTTTTTATAAATCCACGTGGCAATCAGGATCAATTTCCCAACAGGTTTAATCATGAGACACGCGGATTAGACATATTCATTGGTAGGTAATATTTACCTGTAGCGGAGCACATGGCAAGGAAGAAAAATAAAAAGCAAAGTCTGAATTTGTTATTTCTATTGGACATAAACAGAATACAAAGGTGGCCGAAGACTTTATTTTTAATGAAAATAAAGAGGCATGTTTCTTGGCTGTCGGATGCACGTAAAAACACAATCTTCAATTTTCGCAATTTTTAATGAAAGATGTGTGACCTTTCGTAATACATATATTTCGTTCCATCTTATTAAAGTCAAAAGGGAAGAAAATCATGTTGCTAAAACATGAAAAATAAATAAGAAATCATATATATATATATATATATAGGCTGACTGAGTCTTAGCTCGATTGATATCGGTATTGTTGTCAGTGTAAGAGGACATAGGTTCGAGTGTATTGATGCGTATTATCCTTTTATTTAAAGGTTGGGGAGGAGTTATGAATAGTTCTAGACACCATATCAAAAAGAATATATATGATAAAAACCTATAATAAGATTAAATTTCAAAAAAACATACTATATACATAATAAATAGAAACATAATTATAGATTTAATTATTTTAAAATTATAATGTTCTTTTTTTAAAATAAGGAAAATTTATAATATCTACATTATTTTTAAATTTGACTATAAAATAATATATTTTATTGTGTGCTTATAAATATTAAACTTTAGTTTTTAGTCGATTTTCACGTACCATTAATATTATGCAGTTACTTTCATGTGTTTAATTACTTATTTCTTATTGAAAACGAATGATTATATCTACTTAATATGAAAATAGTTGGATTTATTGTTATATCATGTAAACTCAAATCAGGCTCCATTTTTTACATCTATAATTAAATCAAAATTAAATTTTCATATGCATTCCTCATATCATATATTAAATCGAAATTAAAATATCTATACCCTAATATAAAAGCTGTCTCTCAAAACTTTCTCTGATGAGCTAATTTTATGACAATACAACGTCTTAAGAATTTGTTTAGGAAAGGTGGCTTGGAATCATAGAGTATGATTCGTCTTTGGGTGTTCCTAAATCATTTGTTAATTTTTAAATTGGTTCCTAAATTTCAAAAATATTTTATTTGAACCCTCAAAGTATTATTGTTGTATCAATCATGCCATTATGTTTGCTTAGCTATTAATTTGGACATTGGAGGCTAGTTTGAATCCGACATGAAGCATATTTAAAATGCGTGGAACAAATTGTAAATACATATGTACTTATTACATAAACATGAAAATGTAAATGGAATGGTATCAAAAACATTTAGAAGGATCTTTTTTAAAAAGAAAAAAAAAATCAAATCCAAGTTATTCATACACAATTAAAAATGATGTTATATAAATTTAAATAGTGTTATCAAATGTTTTAATTAATTTTATTTTTTTCTATATAATTGTTTATTTTTAATTTTAAATACATTAATTTAAAAATTATATTACTACATGTCAATGAAACTACTATATTATTTGATTTTTGGAAGCAAAGTGAACCCGTATTTTAGTAATATAGAAATTGAACCCCGTTATAAAAAATAATGTGGATTGTTATTGAGGATATAAAAGAAAAAGTAGAAGATGATATTGAAACTTGGGCCAGGAATTAGTGTAAGTGATGGCAAGTGGTTGAGCTGACAAATTTACTCTATCACCCATGAATGAGTTTTAAGAGTGACGCAACACAAGCTCTGACACTGGAACTTACATGATAATCAATGAGATATTGTATTGGTGCCCCTAAATGTTTCAACTTCCATTCCATATACAAGCATTATACTATTTATCAGTACTCAACTCACAATCTTAATCCAACTTTTCATTTTTTATATTATAAAATTACATTCTCATTCTTATTATATAGAAAAGGTGAAGTCGACTTGAGCTTAAAGTCGAGTCCATGCTTAAGTAAAAATTTGAGACTGTTGGGCCCAACAAGAACTCAAAATATCTCAGGCTAGGGGTTCTTTTCGAAATTGGGAAGATCTCAGGTAGCTGGGCCTAAGAAAATATTTATATTTTTCCAAACCCCCAAAACAACAGGCATTAAAGACTGTTGGGCCCAACAACAAACGACTTCGATGTTTTTGCATCTTAAAACTCCAAAACAGGCATTTGATGATTGCTTTGAATTTTAAGATTTTTTTTCAAAAAAAAAACTATATTGGATTGATAAAAACCTTTTTTTTTAAGTATTTGTTTTTTTAAACAATTTTTTTTTAAATTAGTAAGATTTGAAACTTTAATTTTTTTAATTTTATATTAAAAAAAATATCATCAAATTAACCTGAATCAGTTGGATCCAACTTAAAATTTCAACAGTTCTACCACCGGTCTCAAATTTTTAACACTGTTTTGGGCGCTATTGTTGATAAAAATACCATGGAACGGAAGTTCCAATACTAGGAGTCAATTTTCATTTCGCTTTCTTTACTTAAAAAAATGAACAAATTAATCTTTGTACGTCATATCAAAGAGCAAACTCATTTTGTTAAAAATTTTATCCATTTCTATTCTTAAAAACTGTCGCAGTTGACCAAATAACCAAACAGTTACACGTGACATACCATGAACAAAGACCAATTTTTAATAGTAAAAACGAATAGAAGGACAAGTTTGCTTTTTAATTTAACATACATGGACTAATTTGTCCATCTTTTTAGTGGAAGGGGCAAAATGCAATTGAACTCCTAATACAAGTGCCTCCATAGTACTTTTCCCAACTATTTATTTTAAAGGATAGATTTAAGAAAATCCACTCAACATTATATATTATAGAAATTTCAAGACACTTGAGATGAGACCAGAGCCATAGCCATAGCCACATCCGGCTCCCATATAGCTCTGCCATTGTGTGAGGTAAGGAAAAGAACATACTTTGCAAACCAAGATCATCTTCTTCAGCTTCACATTCACTATAAAATTTAACAATGAATCTACTACCTCAACAACCAATACCAGCAACAGCAATCACCATTTTCACAACAGCTCAAACTATAGGACAATAGATTAGAAGCAAAAAATTAAAAAGAAAAAGGATAGTATTCTTTGCTAACCTGCTCAGCCAAAATCTTGAAACTCCTCCTATTGGGAGAATATGAGAGATAGCAAAGCTTCTTCCAAATTGAAAAAACAGCATGGCCTCCTATCCTTAAATAAACTTCTAACCACCGTTTTTTTAATGTCTTTACCTTAACCGCGGGCCAAATACACATCCAAGTGGCTCAAATGATCATACGATGAAGGCCCTTCAAGTTGAGAATTCTTTCTCGGGTTCCTTCGGTTGTTGATGTTTTCTTCTGGTCTCCCGTCAGTGAAAGCAATCTGATGCAGATGCATCATTGCTATCATGCTAACTGCGAATATAGCTGCATTGCTTAGTATCCCACCCATATGGTCAAATTTCAGGGATTTCTTTGCATAGTTGAAGCTAGAAACAATAAGTTTGATTAGCATATTAGTGTGCTTCCCTTCATGCGATGCAAGATTCTCTCCAGATGGACTAATCGGTGAACAGTAAAGGTTTTTAGGTGAGATGTAATGGCTGGCATCGTGTACATCTCCCACGAAAGCTAGAGCTTCATCAATTACTTTGTATTTCTTACCATGATGCTCAGCCAATCTCAATGCAAGAATTATCCGGCTTTGTTCTAATCGTGCAATGGCAGCATCTATCTCAACACGCTGCTGTATTTGTACTGTCTGTAAAAGGAACAAAAATATATAAATAAGAGATCCATTTGCTAGGCCAATTATTTGTTCCTGGAGTCACAAACATAAAATGCAAAAGCAAACATGTAAGATCAGAAACAGAGAAGTTTGGGAAAAGAATGAACACCACAGCACCTCAAACAACCAACAAATCCAAGCCCGGTCTTTTTCAGTTGGGGTGAAATTTTGTACAGTCCTAGCATTTACTCATATAAAATTCCTTCTATAACGTTTTGCAGTTATAAAGCCATCTCCCCATTTTCTACAGGCTACAGAATCCACGAAACTAAAGCAACTTCGTTTCAGATAAAGCACATTTCTATACAAGCTATGTTACACATATCATAAAACGTCCTCATATATCTCCTTAAAACATTCTCTCCAGATTCCACGAAACCAAAGCAATTTTGTTTCAGATAAAGCTCATTTCTGTTCAAGCTATATTACACATATTGCAAAAATAGTAACATATCTCCTCACAACATTCTTTTAATATTCATCCACAAAACCAATGTAAATTTGTTTCAGATGAAGTACGTTTCTGTGCAAGCTATATAAAACATACCGCGCGCTCCCTCAAGAGAATCTCAATGTAGCACTAAGTTACTAAGACTAGGGTTTAAGTGCTAGACACGGCTATGTTAATTTTTTTTCTTCATGCATTAAGAGGGTCACACCATATCAGTGTTCAGCTATGCATCTGAGATGGGTGTCAAACATGGCAGACAATTCATGTAAAAATTAGTGTAAAAGCAACGTACATGTAGCACAACTTGACCTTGAAACTATTGAATAATTGCCTAACTGACTGCATTTCCGCCCAGAATTACATGCATATCATCTTATCAAATGCAATCAGTAGGCTCTCAGGTCCCTATATAACATTTTTCAGTGCTTGTTTTTCAACAGCCCGTTCGGTGCAATAGAGCTTGGTTAATAAGATTCTCAAATCTACAAACACATCGATGCAATGGTAACGAAATCAACACACAGACACACACAAAAAGAAACTACAAATCGAATTTTCTTTTCTTTTTCCAGATTTCACTTCAAGTCCTCAACAACCAAACAGAACTTTAAGTAAATTTTGCAGAACTAGAAGGAAACATTTAGAAATTCGGTTCCAACAAAAGAATTACAGCTCCTTTCAGTTCGTTCTATCGAGCCATTGTCACAATCACCCGTACATTGTCATTTTCAGAAATTAATTTAACGCTAAGCAACCAAATCCAGTAAATTAAAATAAAAAAACGCAATCGAAAACGAAAGGATTTAAACTCACGTGGAAAAATTCGAGCTGGTCCTCGAGATTCTCGAGAGCAGTTCTTATAGCATTAAGACTCTTGGCCTCTTGAATTGCGGAGTCACCATCGTCGATTCTAAATTCCTTGACGAACACGAAGCCAGTCCTGTTATCGTCCGCGCCGACGACGACATCGTTGTAGAGCTTCTTCTTGTCGGATTTTTTTAGGGCTTTGATGGAGTTAAGGAAGTGAGCTCGCGAAATGGAGTGAATGGCGTCGCTGAGCTTGTCGTGTAAGTCCCAGATTTTCTCGAGAACTGCTTCGATTTCCTCGATCTCCATATCCCATTTCATTTCGACCATTTCGGGAAGAACGAAATGTGAATTATGATTTTTTTTCTTTTGCTAGGGTTTGGTTCACCGTGATTTCAGTTATTGTAGACGTTCGCAATTTTGACTTGTTCGGTTCCGGTCCCTCCACACTAGCCCTGTCCATGCCTCGTGCAATTCAACCCGGCCCGAATGACCGAAGAACTGCCTAAAAAGTGAGAAAATTTTAATAAAAATATACCTGAAAATTAGATTTTGACAAAAAAAAAACCAGTTTATAAAATGGATTGCGTCTCAAGTAAGATTTTTTTTTTCTCCAAGCTCAACCCAATTCGAATATACAAAAAAAATTACTTTTTTTGCTATTTTCTTGTTTTTTATTATTTTGTTATAAGTTCATTATTTTATTGTTATTATTTAGATATTATATGACTCTTGTATTATTGTTAATTTTGTTACTATTTTAGAGGCATTTACTTGTTAAATTGCATATATCTTAGTGTTATTTAAGTATACATATTTTTTTTATTTTTAATTTGTTAGGAAACATTTATTTTAATATTTTTAGTATTTTTGATGTGTTATATTTAAAAAATTATATCAAAAAATTAATATGGACGGGTCGGGCCGACCTTTGGCAAAATTTTAGGCCCACTTTTCGAACTGGGCTCGGGCCTAAATTTTTTATTGGGCCTAGTCCATGGACACCTCTACTCCATACGCGGTAAATGATAAGGTAAAATTCTACTATTAGTCCCTGTAGTCTAATTCGATCAATTTTAATTTTGTACCTTTCAATTTTTGAATTTTCAATTCTAAGCCAAATGGTAGCGGTTAAACTCATTTGGTTAAATTCTAAGGTAAACTACTTAGTTGGTTACTCAATTTTTTCGGATGTTTTTATTTTGGTCACTCAAAAAAAAATCCTTTCAATTTAGTCACTACTGTTAGAAATTTTATCATTTGGTCACCAAAATAAAAATGGCTGAAAAGTTGGATGACCAACTAGGAATTCAACCTAGATTTAGTCAATATTTTCCAATTTAATCTTTTTTATTCTCTATACTTTCCGAGTTTGAAAATTTAATCTTAACTCAAATATTAATCATTGATTATATTAATTGTTTTTTTTTAGTATTATGTAAAAAGTGTATGTTGACATGCCATTTTACATATTATAATATGTTTGGTGCATAATATTTTAAAAATAATAGAATTTAATGAATTTAAGTCAGGATTGTAATTTCAATATACAAAAAGTTAAAATGAGCTAAAATAATTAATTTAAAGTGCTACTTACGCCTATTATAAAACTTAATTGACAAAATTTAACCTAACAACGATGAAGGCGAAGGAAGGAGTGCAAGTAGGAGCTCAACCCCAAAAAGTTTGAAAATTATGCTTTATATCCTTCAAATTTTATAAAATTTTAAGTTAGAAAATAGCAAAATTATAGTTTGTCCTCCGAAATTAATAAAATCTCAATTTAATCCTCCAAAACACTAAAAACTATAAATATATAAGTCAATATAAGAATGAAATTGTATTTTAATTCTTATAAAATTATATAAGTGGTCTTTATACAAGTGGTCTTTAACCACACATACATGCAATTATATATGTATTACCATAATGTAATACGATAAAGAAGGAGGATTTTAAATGCGAGATCTAAAAACATATCTTTCCGTAGCACCGGTACTAAGTACTCTCTGGTTCGGTTCTTTAGCGGGTTTATTGATAGAGATCAATCGTTTCTTCCCGGATGCGTTAACATTCCCTTTTTTTTAATTCTAGTTATTGCCATGGGGATGGGCGAAAAAAGATTAGATCGAGATACAATCAAATATCTGTGACTACTCTCTCGCCCCCCTTTTTTTTTAGTTTTTTTTTTTTAGAATTAGATAAGAATTAGATAAAATAAATAAGGAAGGTAGAACGAAAAAAGTGGATTCAACCTCACCGAAACTCGGGTTCAAGCTCCAATTAAATTACTAGTAGAGTGAAAAGAGAAATGTGGTTTGGAACAACAAAGATCCTACAAGATACTTAAAGAAAATACCGTGACGGTGGTTTGATTCTAAATAGAGTTCAAATCGTTGTATTACTTATTCTTATTATTTACTATAAATCTATATTGATTTACTATATTGATTGCAACAAAATCTTTCAGGATTTGGTTTTGAGTTAGCAACTTTTATTTCTTTTCTTTTTTTCATTCCTTTCTTCTTCGCTTTTGATCGGAAAATAGAAAAGTTGGGTGAATTAAAAACTCAAAGGAGGTTCATGGGCAAGAGTAAAGATGTCCGAGTAACGATTATTTTGGAATGTACCAGTTGTGTTCAAACGGCGTTAATAAGGAATCAACGGGTATTTCCGTATATATTACTCAAAAAATCGACACAATACGCCCAAATGATTGGAATTGAAGAAATTCTGTCCCTATTGTTACAAACATACAATTCACGGGAGATAAAGAAATAAATCGAATCAAGTGCTCGTATGTCACCACTTCCCGAGAATATGAAAATATGACATTAGGTATGTAATATATTAAGTATATATAATTAGTTATATATAACGCACATTTTCTTTATATATTATTATATTATTATTTATATATTATTATATTATTAATATTATTTATATATTATTAATATATTTAAATTTATATATATTTAAATTATATATTTAAATAATTATATATTTAAATGATAAATAATAAAATAAACAATAAAAAATAAAAAAACCAAATCCTATTTATTATATTAATTCTATAATTTGAATTTTCAAAATAGGATTTTAGAAATAGAGATAGGGATAGGATTCTTTTTATAAATAAGGAATAAAGAAATCATGGATAAATCCAAGCGACTCTTTCTTAAATCCAAGCGATCTTTTAGTAGGCGCTTTGCCCCGATCCAATCGGGGATCGAATTGATTATAGAAACATGAGTTTAATTAGTCGATTTATTAGTGAACAAGGAAAAATATTATCTAGGCGAGTAAATAGATTGACCTTAAAACAACAATGATTAATTACTATTGCTATAAAACAAGCTCGTATTTTATCTTCAAGTACCCTTTCTTAATAATGAGAAACAGCTTTGAAAGAAGAAGCTTAGTCGACGACCACTAGAACTACTGCTCTTAGAACCAGAAATAAATAGGCTTACCCTTCAAAAGAATCGAATCCGGTTGTGGAAGAAAAAAATATTTTTTTATTGAGCGTCTTCGCTCATCTTGTTTTGATGACCTTATCGTAATCGAATTTTTATCATATTAATTTCTACTCTACCTTCCCGAGTTCATTCTCGAGGAACCCCATTTCATTTAAAGCATTTCGTTGGATTCCTTCCGATCTCCTTATTTTCTAATCTCGTTGGAAATCATATAAAGACAATTCTGACTTGTACAGGAAGAATCCGTTTTGTTATTAATAGGCTATAAAAGAATAATTGAAAGAAAGAATTAGTTATTCATCAAAATTTCTTTTATTCAATGACCATAATCAAACGGGGATATATAGCTCGTAGACGTCGAAAAAAAATTAGTTTATTTGCATCAAGCTTTCGAGGGGCTCATTCAAGACTTACTCGAACTATTACTCAACAAAGAATAAGAGCTTTGGTTTCGCTCATCGGGATAGAGATAGGAAAAAAGGGATTTTCGCTGTTTGTGGATCACTCGAAT
Organism: Gossypium sturtianum; assembly: GCA_025698515.1. Classification (NCBI taxonomy): domain Eukaryota; kingdom Viridiplantae; phylum Streptophyta; class Magnoliopsida; order Malvales; family Malvaceae; genus Gossypium; species Gossypium sturtianum. Next base: position 2,467,583 of record CM046954.1, read on the forward strand.
AAATGCATGAATTATGAGTGGGGGTATCCTATAGTTATAGTAGATTAGTACACAATCTGTACAAGAAACAGTTACAAGAATAGGGTTTTGAAGTATTACCGAAGTTTATCGATCAAACAGGCAGAATTTTCAAATATTTCATATCATCAAAACAAGTCATCAAAGCATCATTTTAATCCGAATTATAAACATACCAAATCCAAATCAATTTGCCTAATTTATGAGCACTTAAACATAAAATTAAATTCACATGCACCTATCTAAATTTAGTTCAATTTACCGTGCCATAATATGGCTTCAAAAACAACACATGTTTATATGTATAAAACCAACTAACATTAAACTTATAATCTCATTTACATTCAATCCACAAAATAACTATTATTTAGACACCCTAGGTACATATCGACGCAAAAGATAGACAACCACATTTGAGTTCGGGAGCGTTGTTGAATGCTGAATCGGCGATCAAAATTTAAGTACCTAATCTGCGCACAGAAAACAAAACCGTACGCTGAGTAAAACTCAGTGGTATTTTTATAATCTGAATATTTAAAGATAATATAATATAATATGCATATTTTAATTATAAGCACATTTGAATATTTAAGACCACATTTATTCATATAATGGCATTAGTCATTCAATATTCAATTCATAAATACATCATTTCATACCATCCTCAAATCCCATCACTTGCTATATAATAGCTTTTCACAATTTAATATATATCATTTAAACAATAATATTATTCACTCCATATCCAATTCATGAATACGTAATTCATGTGTCTCATTTTCATGTTTCAATTCACTATCCCATTTTCATTCACATACAATATCATCCAATATCAATCATAGTACTATTTTATTTAATTACCCCTATTAACACGACTCGGACTCGGACGGATACACGGGTCCAACCAACACACCAGTTTGGCACTCAGTGCCTCATCTGATAAACTGGCAATAATCGCGCTTTAATATTATATAAATTTGACATCTAGTGTCTCATCGGTTAAACCGAAGTAAATTGGCACCCAGCGCCTCATCGACTCAAAGTCGAAGAAATCCCTGAACTCTTCCAATCCCATGGCATGCCATCTATATCCGACTCAGCCCGATACAGTTAATAGGGTTTAATTTTACTTTCCAAATACAATCAATATTCAATTATCATATTTGCATATATATATATATATATATATCAATTCAATCCATTCAATCAACTTTTAATTAAATTAAATGTCAAAGTACCAAATACTCACCTCAATACTTACCATATGCATTAAATAAAAAAATGTAATAATTAATAACTAGTTTCGGATTATAAAAATACAAACCAAGAATTCCGAGTTATTCCATGTCAACTTTATATTTCCTCTTTTTAGTTGAGGATTCCGGTATGACGTTAGCTACAGAATTAAAACAATTAAAATTCATCAATACAACACAACACAATTCAATTTCATATTGAATATTTCAATTTTTATTCAATATTTGCCTAAATTCCAATTTAGTCCCTAAACCGAGACTACTTTTTATTCTTCACAATTAATTCTATATTTTCATACAATTTCTACTTTAAACTAAATTTAACTCCCTATTTTCACTTAAATCCCTAATTTTTGAATTTTTCACAATTTACTCCATATTACTCAAAATTTACAATTCATTCTACAATTTAATCCTTTTTTATTTATAACTTAAAAATCTATCAATTTAATCCCTAATACTAAAATTATTCAACATTAACAACATTTAAAAACTCAATAATTGCTAAAATTTCGACATGGGTCGGGTAGTACTTAACACCCGGATTCCAAAAACATAAAAATTACAAGAGAAAGGGGACTAAATTGACTAACCAAATAAACTTGAAACTTTGAAACCCTAAACCGTGGGTTCTTCTTTCTTTCTCCTTTTCTTTTTCTTTCTTTCTGTTTTGTTTTGCTTTTGTCTTTCTTTTTTTCTTTTATTACTATAATATATTTAAGTAAAACATATTATAATATTATAATATATTTTAACTTTAATTAATTAATAATATATATAATAATTTTACACTTTATGCTGCCTCATTAAAGAATAATGGCATAATTACTTCTTTAGTCCCTTTAATTATTCTTTAATCTATAATTCAACTTTCAACCTATATGCAATTTAGTCCTTATACCTAATTATTCTTAATTCGTGCAAATTCACTTAACCAAAACCTAATTAACTACACAACTAACTTCATAAATATTGTCCGATTTACGAAAATAGAGTCCCGAAAATGCACTTTCCAACACCCCTGACTATCGGGTCGTTACAAGTCAATTAAGTCTGTTCACAAAATACACACTCTATTAAGCTTGTTGTTGTAAATATTAAGCATTTGTTTAAGTTAGTATCACAAATTAACTGTGCATCAATTCAACTGTGTAATGTTTAAAAATATCACTTTGATACAAAGTAAATTTTTTAATTTTGAGGGTGTGCTTGTTATTTTATATCTTTTAAATTGGTCCTCAAACTTCAAAAAATTCTAACAACATTCTCAAACTACCGATGTTATATCCATCAAGTCCTTTCCTTATTAGATTTGTGATTTAACCATTAATCGACACGTCAAATCTTATGCGGCGTAATTTGAAATGAAATTTTAAAAGAAAGTTAAAATGTTGTCACATGATTTTTAAAAGTAAAAACTAAAAATCGAGTAACACATGAAAAAAAAGAGAAGAGTTTCAATGTTCGATAAATCTTCTATAAAAGATTCTGAAACCTTAAAATAAATATATTTTTATAGCATCCGTTTTTACAATATTAATTTCTTTTAAAATTTTCATTTTAAATCACGGTACATAAAATATAACTTCAATAGTTTAAGAACGTAATTAAAATATTTTAAAGTTTAAAGATTAATTTATAATAAAGGTCATAGTTTAAGGATGTCTAATACAATTAACTCTGAATAATTACACACACAATTTGAAATTTGAAATTAAACTTAAAATACGAATTTTTTTCAACACCTCAACTTTATCATTTCAATTAAAATCACATTTGTTATATATATATATATATATATATATATATATTATGTCTTGAATGTTTATGTTTTTTTTTAGGCCAAGAGTTATCTCTCACAAATAGAAATATCTTGAAGAAACAATAGACTTGCTTGCTAACACCATCCTTTTATTTTTATTTTTTCAATTTCATGTGAATTTCATAAATTAAAGAGACAAATAAATAAATATTTCTAAATATTTGATATATAATTTGTGGAGCTTTTAAAAATCTACAAATGAGTTTAGGGTGTAACAAGTGTCACGTTTATTTATAGGGAAATTATTTAGTGCATTACTACTGAAGTTTTTAGATTCTACAAGTAGAGCCAGGATTAATAACTGTCCTATAGGAATATAGTAAAAGAGTGAATATTTGGTACACGAAAAATATACATTTTTTATTCCATTTTTATTCCACAAGCAGTTTTAAAAAATTGATATATGTCGTGATTTTAAAAATATTTTACTATACCATATAGGACACTTGTCAACTTCCTCATTTTGCTTGCGGAGTTTAAAAACTCCACTAGGATATCAAATAATTTCCCATAGTAAAATATTAAAAAATATATTTAAAAACAAGAGGCACTTGTCAAATTTTCAAGGCTATTTGTAAAAGAAAAATGCACACTACTAGTGTACCAAATATGAACCATTATTTATATATATATATTTTTAATTTTTTAACCACATTGTACAAAATACTTGCCACACCCTAAATTTACTTGTGGTGTCTACAAATTTTCACACATAATATACAGAATAATTTTCTAAATATAAATTACCTTAAAAGCTTTTGAGCAATATCACGGTATAAGTCGAATTTAGCCCATGAAAAAAAAATTATAAATAGTATATTTTAAAAATTTCTAAATTATAAATACAAATCTAAGAGATGATGTCAATTTCAGAGACCCAAATACGTATATGAGACAAAGAAACTAAAAGGAAAAAAGATTAAATGGTTCGGAAAGAAAAAGTATAAGGATTATTTATTTGAATTTTTCTTAAACTTTTTATTTGAAATAATAATATAACATGTGAAGTTAACTTGTTGTTCACTATTAAGGGTAATTGACGATTTAGTGATTTAAATATAACAAAATAGATAATATTAATGATTATATCTTAATTTTCTAAATTTCGATAATTAAAATGTAATTTAAATTACGTATAAATGTATAAATTTACTTTTTCTATAATTAAATTCGTGACTATGCTATTCCCCTGTGTCTTTTTCAAACGTAATATTGAAAAAAACAAAACAAATATATAGTGATTGCGTGGCTAGAGTATGGACTGCCTTATGGTTGCCTGCCATTAGGAGAAAAACTGACGTTACATTAGGGTTTCACCAGTCTGAAATTTCTTATCCATGTTACGTTAGGGTTTTATCGACTCGCCGTTTTGGGCGCCTCGTTTCAAGCGCTGAATAGAAAGCCCTAGAAACATACTCAAGCGGCAAAACTTTCACCAGTAATAAATATAAGAAAAAAAGGAAAAAAGGTAATAAATTTTCCCTTCATTTTTAATAAAAAAATCAAATTAAAGTTTTTATTTTTTTTTTCACTTTTAACCATATAAAAAAACCACTGTCGCTTTCGTAAATTCGCCCAAAAGAGGGTTTTGTGCGTCCCTCGCTTTTTTTTTTTTTTTTTTTCTGGTAAGCATTTTCCACTCAATTTTTTTTAATAATATTAATTTCCTCTTCGCCAAGGAATTCGGAAAAGCCTTTCAATTTTCTCTTTTTATTTTTATTTTTTTTGAAGTCAATAAAAATGTCCTGACATTAGGTTATATGAGAATCAATTCCATCGTTTTGATTCTATTTTCACACTTTTAATTGTTTTTTTTTTTTATTTGGAGAGAAGATGCAAGCAATAGAGATGGCGGAAACACAGCGGCAAACACATAATCCATGGATGAGTTCAGAGCAATCCTCGAGAGTTGAAATCAACGGTCACGATTTGTCGATCATGGAACCGACGATAACGGACATAGTTGAGACTGAACTCGGTGAGCCTCAGGATCAGCATGATAACAGTACTACCAATTCGAATCTAGGGATTGGAGAACGAGCTTTCTCTGCTGCTGGTGCTGCCGTTTTGTCCGCCATCATCGTTAATCCGCTCGATGTTGTCAAGGTAATGATAAAAAAAACGTAATCAGTACAGTTTCCTTGCTGTTTGATCGTGGTTTGAAAATATTGCCATGTTTCTTTTTTGTAATTAACAGACAAGGTTGCAAGCTCAGGCTGCCGGAGTACCTTACTCACATCCGTTAAGTAATCTAATTGGTCGAATGGCGTATTTCGGACCAAATACGGTACCAGTGCAATCTATTCCCTCACTTCTGATATTCTGAGAAAGGAATTCTTTATGTTGTGTGTTTTAATCTTTTGATGCAATGTTAGATTGTGTTTAATTTTGTCATATATGGATATGTTGGATTAGATGTTTGCTGATTTAAGATGTTCACCATCTTGCACCCGTGCTGGAGTCCATGGAACTGTATCAATTTGTCCTCCTGATTGTTTTCAGTACAAAGGAACATTAGATGTCTTCAACAAGATTATACGCCAGGTCGGTGCTGCAATGCAGTCATCTTACATAACTTGTTGATAAGATTGTTGTAATAACCTAAAGTGGTTAATTCTTTATCTTAACAATACATGTGACTGAGTATGTTTTCCTTTAGGCATTTGTTTGTGTTTACTACTATTTTCAAACGCATAACAGGATAATATTTTCTGCAGGAGGGGTTTTCTAGGTTGTGGAGAGGAACTAATGCAGGTCTTGCTTTGGCTGTACCAACAGTGAGTTCCCATTTCCATTAACAAACCTTACAGCAGTTGAAGAAAGTATTTTTGCATGCAAATATTATGTACTGATATCAATAGAGCTTTTTGACAGTTGCTTACATTTCTGTACAGGTGGGAATCTATTTACCTTGCTACGACATATTCCGGAACTGGATGGAGGGGCTTGCAGCACAATATATGCCTAGTGCAACACCTTATGCCCCTTTGTTTGCTGGCTCTTTGGCAAGGTCATTAGCTTGTGCGACATGTTACCCTATTGAACTTGCTAGAACTCGCATGCAGGTAATTTTGATATTAATTTGTTTACTGAACTATTTAATTTGTATTTTCATGGTAAAAGTGATTGTATTGCTATTGCTGGTATTTAATGCTACTATGTTTTTCCTTTTTGACAAAAATAGGTTTGTTATTGCTTTGCTTTAAAAATTGAATATCTGTCAGTTCATAGATACCTTTTGTATTGTTTCATCTAATTCATTTTTGTGTTATGTTTTAATCACAGGCATTTAAAGACACTCAGATCGGAAAGAAGCCTCCTGGAGTTTTTAATACCCTTCTAGGAGTTGTCTCTGATGTCAAGGGCAGAAACCCTCAGAGCAGTTGTAAGTTACTCTACAGAATACCTGTTTCTGGTTATTGTTACTTTTTCAGCATTTTAAGATTAGCCTTTTGTCTTTTTACTTTCCATGTCATAAACATAAAAAATTTCATAATTCATTGTTGTTGTGGTGTTGCGCCCTAGTGCCTGACAACTAAAGTGCCTCTAAACCTTTCAAGTGAGGCACATTTGATCAGCTACATAGCTAATGCATTTAGACACTTTTTATTATGGCAGTAGGTGCGAAAAGAAGCTTGCCTGATTGAAGTTTTAGTTAATTTCTTTTGTTTCTAACTTCTTTTCATTAGCTATACCTTTACTAGTAAGAAATAAGATATTAAACTCTCTCTGCCTCTCAATATTTGAGTATTAAACAATAGACATGTGTCAGTAAGGAAGTCGTGCACATTGTTAACAAAAGAAAATTAAAATTTTGGATATTTTGTTAATAAACTAGACTACTCTTTAAAGTTCATTATCATAATTTATACCTTAAGCTTTACTGAACATGCATATTGTGCCTTCACCCACGCGGGTTTTCTGTTTGTGCCTTACACCTCAAGCAATATAAAATTAGAGCGTGCCTTGTGCCTTTAACTTGTATTTCTGCAACTCTTCAGCAGTTCCAGATGTGAAAGATTATAGCAAATTGAGATACTGATATAAAAGGTTTAAGCTTAATGGATATGGTAATTGCAGGCTAATATATTCTTATATAGATGGTTTAACATGCCAACATGATGACTCGTGTCTGTTATTATTACTTTGGTGGAGTCATACTTAATAAACGAGTGTTTTTTCCTTTCATTTTATTAGAATTGAGTTTCATCCTAAATGATCACTGTATAAATAAGCGACACCAGTGGCTTCTGAGAAAATAAATATGGCAATTTTTGTATGCTCCTGGCTCATTTCCATAAGAATGGCAGTCTAATTGTTACTGAATGGGCATTTTGCTCTCATAATAAGACAACAAAATCTTTTTCCTCCACAATTCTAATAATGGTTTTTTATGTTTCCCTTGACAGTGCAAGGGTATCGTGTCTTATGGACAGGCATGGGAGCACAGCTTGCTCGCGATGTTCCGTTCTCAGGAATTTGTTGGTCAACCCTTGAGCCTGTGAGTTCCCACTTCTTAAGAACTCCTATAGTTTACCCCCCCTCCACCACCACCAGCAGTAAAGTTTCAAGGAAACCCATTGGCGTTTTCGAGTGAATACATGCCAACAACTGAATTTCTTGGTTTATGTACCTATTACTGCAGATCAGGAGAAAACTTCTGGGTTTGGTGGGTGAAGAATCCAATGTCGCTACTGTCCTTGGGGCAAATTTTTCTGCTGGGTTTTTTGCTGGAAGCCTTGCTGCTGCTGCTACCTGTCCTCTAGATGTTGCTAAAACTCGAAGGCAGATAGAGGTATGTCTCCTTCAAAAGCTAATGGATGGTTCTTGAATATTGCTACCTGTTGACTTTATGCCATATGCATTACCCAGTTAGTAGTTACTTTTGGTACATATTATGTCTCCTTCAAAAGCTAATGGATGGTTCTTGAATATTGCTACCTGTTGACTTTATGCCATATGCATTACCCAGTTAGTAGTTACTTTTGGTACATATTGAGCATTTTTGTTTTACCCCTGTAAGTACAAAGTTAATGAACTAGACTATGCTGTTTTATATCTTCTAAAATATGCCATCTTTGTTGTAATTTTCAGAAGGACCCTGTGAGGGCATTGCGAATGACAACGCGACAGACACTGATGGAAGTTTGGAGGTATCTTTCCAACCCACTGTTAATTGAATTAAGCATCTTTGATGGAGTTGTTACGCATGCATAACACGGTTTCATTTTCCAAGCCTCAAACTTGCCCTATGACCTTTACGAATAAGTTGTGAATAAAGCTTTCTATGGCAGCAATATGCTTGAGAAACGATTTTGTGTTGATAGAAATGAAAAAACTCGGATAGCATTAAACATTAAATTGCGTATGTTCATGGAATTTAAATTGTTTTGTGTTTGTCTATTGCTTGGTTGTGCTAAGAACCGATTACGTTGATAGATTCAATCTATAACTTGTATAATTCGGGAAGAGTTGTTACTTATGGACTATACATTTGTTTGGAACAGGGATGGAGGGATGAAGGGGCTTTTTACAGGAGTGGGTCCTCGAGTAGGCCGTGCCGGCCCTTCAGTTGGGATCGTGGTTTCATTTTATGAAGTAGTGAAGTATGTTCTACATAACCATTACGCAAGTTCATGACCCACAAGAGCCAGCTGATCCCAGTTTTCTGGTTTACTAAGAAATTTGCTTCATTAAGGACTTGAAAATTTTGATTGGATAAAGGATACAAGTAGCAGCAGGAATATATGCTCTGACAATATGCAATTTTGGTGGTGTAGATTCCTTTGTGTAGGTCTTTGGACGTTTTTAACTTTTTAAATGTGGAATATACAAGCATACACCATAGATTGTCGGTAATAACAAAGCGGGTTCATCGCTGTAAATCCTTAATCTAGGTCTCCAAAGCTCACAAAGTTAGCATGTTATTTTTTTCATTTCTTGCACAATTTTGTTTTGTCGTGTTACTTTTGTTTCTCAAGGCTCAAAGTCGAGCGGAAATTTTGATTCTTAGATTTTATTTTATTTTTTGCTGAGGTGGTCTCAGTTCAATACAGTTTCCCCCTTGAAGAAACAAGGAGACTAATTTTATTTTTTATTTTAGTTCATACAGATATTGTGATTAGTTTTGATCTCTCATTATCTTTTGGGTTCACATTCTTATGCTTGAAATATATCATATCATGTATTTATATAAAATACGGACTAGTTAATAATTCACATAAAAGTTTTTTGAAGCATTCATATATAAAATAGAAATGGCTTAATAAGGTTCCTGGGTTTTTTTTTTCTGTCTAATATGATATTTGTATTCAACAAAAATTTATCATTTTAGTATTTAAAAGTAGTTATGTTAATTTTGTCTAATTTATTCAAGCTTTTAAGGTTGATATGATAACAATTCATAATTAATTAATGATTATTAAGTCGTTCCTAAAAATTGAAAGAAAATTAACGGACATTGAAGAGCATTTATTATATTAAACTTGAAATTAAACAAATTTATTAATAATACAATTTATAAAATCAATAAATTATGAAATTTTTTGTACCAAAATAAATAAATTATGAAAATTCAAAATCTAATTTTTAAGTTCTTTTTTTCAATAATGTGTATTTTAAAAAAAAAAATTTGTCAAACCCAAATAATACCAGAAGATATATAAAGCCAATATATATTTATGTTGTTCTTTTTCATATTTTAAGAATCAGTGGCAATTGATTGATATCCATACCCATTACTTCATCTATGTTTCTATAAACAATCAGCAAGCTTCTATCTTTTCAGTGCCTCCCTTCATTTTCTGCGGGGCAATGATACATATAACTGACTGCAGAGTTCTCTAATAAGTTTATCGAACATATAGCCCATAGTCACAAGCAAAAAGCAACAGAAAGCAAAAGCTATAAACCTTATGAGATACAAGATAAAGTTTACATACAGTCTGTCCTAAGTTTTACCTAAGCTATAAACCTGACATTCGAAAGTTTTACCTATGTTAGCCATGTTACGTGTCCTCGAAGATAACATATTAGTACCTAAAAGAGAACGAGAACGATAAATAACCAAAAACAACATTCCCTAGCTCTCGAGTTCAGATATCTTTTAAATCAATTACTTGCAGAGAACCTTAAGGAGGAAGAAAATACGGATCCTCTTTGCTTTTGTAGATCTCAAACAATTGCTTAGAATATTTTGTTGCCAAATTTCTACACAACTCGACTGCATTCCGATCATATGCTTCCAATTCCTTCACAGATTTCATTAAATCACCTTGTGGATCACCATCGGTCAGAAACTCCGCCAACGTACAGCCCCTTAAGACACAGTACAAATTCCAGCATATAGATATCAGCCGCTGTGCAAAATATGACAATGATGTTCATCTAAATCATAAACTTACAAGTTCATATACCTGTAGGCGTCGATTTTATTAAAACCTCTCTGATTTTGGCACAAGGCTGCCTTGGAAAGTTTCTCCCCTGATGTTTGTTGCCGGTAGAGAGCACATACAGCTTTCATGCAAAGTTCGGGATCCTTACCAAAGGCTGCGAGCATTTCCCCCTCGAATTTCCAATCCGATTTATGATCCTTTTTCCTTTTAAGTTGAGAAATAATCATGTCGAAATCCACTTCATCATTCGAGTCACTAGAGACATCTTGTCCGCTACGAGCATCGTTGCAATCGGAACCATCTTGCAGCGAGTCACTACAACTATTGTCACAATTGGTAGTGTCGGTGTCCTCAACAATAAAACCATTAAGGCTATCGCTGTCACTCTCACTGTCTGACCCAATCTTGTCTGAACCGTCATCTTCAACATCCTCAGTTGTAGGGGTTCGTTTGCAGAATTCACTTTCACCTTCCTTCCTAGATGAGCACCTTTTTACTCCTTCAGATTGTCTAAGTGATACTAGTCTCCGCTTTCGAGGGGTAAAACTACCTCGGGTGGTAGCAGCAGGAACTGCTTCCTCGTGATGCATCTTCCTGAGTGTCGCAATTGGAACATTATCATCATCACTCTCCGTGTCACTAGTAAAAACATTAGAGCCTCGTTTTCGTTTGGAGACTGCAATAAATGAAACAGTATCCTCTTTTCCTTCCTGGTTCTGATCAGTAATCGTCCTGGTTTCGATTTCACTATCCACAATTCCTTCTATTTCGTGTTTACCATCCACATCTTCCCAGTTACTTGTCAAAGGTATTTCATCGTGGACCAAATTAAGTTCATCATCAGTATCATGAATATCAATTATAATGACTGAAGCAGGTTTAACACCAGCCGGGGTGCAAGGAGCCATCTGTTTACTGGGGCTTCTTTCCTCTCGAAATGGCAACAATCTTTTAACTCGTTTACTACTCTCAATTCCGTGATCTCCCTTCTCAAAAGTGAAAAGCTTATACGGTGTGTCATTACAAGGTGTCACTGAAACAAAAACAAACACCAAAATTGAAGATGACGATTGTAAATCATTATAATACATGTAACTATGAAAACCACAGAATACCGAGAAAAGAATCATCATTACCGGCTGGTTGTAGATTTCCGATGCCTTTACCAGGGGAAACCGGAGTAGGTGCAGAATCCATGAAACTCACTGCTTTGTCTACGGCTGGCAAGTCGTTTGAAGTCACTCCATCTTTTGATTTAACTCCTTCATTCATCATATCAACTGGCCGCTCCGTGCTTTTCAAAACCGAGCTTTCTTGCAGCCGTGACATCAATGATTCCAATTCCATGAACTTCAACTTCCAAAACTCGGCCTCGTTTTGAGCCTTACTCTTCTCACATTCCAAAACCTTATTCTCCCCCATCAGCTTAAAAACCATATCATCTTCATCGCTCTCTTCGGTCAAATCAACAGCTCCCTCAATCAGCCCTTTCCCTCCATAACCACCTACCATCCGGTCGCCTACTTCATTATTCCGACCCCTCAAGACCTTAATTTCATCCTGAAGAGCAAGATGCGCGGCTTCTAATGACCTGAATCGAGTCTCGAGTACTTCGTACTCGCTTTTCCTCATTCGAACCTCCGATTCCAACTCTAAACACCTCGTTTCGGCTTTCTTGCTCCTCGATTCCAATTCACTACACCTACAATTTCCCACCCCTCCATCATAAACAAAATCGGTTTTCGGAACGTTTTCATCAGCTTCCTCCAAATTTATCTCCATCATCAACTTCAACCACCTATAACACCAAAGACAAATTTCTTTTTATAGTTTCTTCAACAATTAGCTATTACTAGAGCAAAAACCCTAGTTATATTAAAGAAAATTTCCTCAGAAAAACAATAATTAATAACAATGCAAAAAGAATAAAAAAGAAGCCACAAATCTTCTACTTTTGCTAGGTTTTTTAGAATGCTAAACAAGGGAAACAGTATAACAAGTATATTTCAGAACAAAATAAAAATTCTCCTCCTTTTAAAAACCTGAATTTTCCCTTTCTTACTTCTAACTTTCTTTGATCAAATTTCTCGGGAACCAAACAGAAAGTGAGTTAAAACAAAGCAAAACTAAAAATTTACAAGCAAAGATGGAAACTTAAAGTGCAAGTTTTCACCAAAAAAAAGAGTAAAAATGCAAGTCCTGTCGCTCTCCCGATTTACAGTTCTTTTTTATAAAATATAGTGGGGAATAATTAAAGGGAAGAATTGTAATTTGTAAGAGACCGAGATTTTGGTGATTTAAAAGATCAGTAACGTATGATGTTAACACGTTTCAAATTACTATTCATTATTAATAATTAAAAAGGGGTTAATATAGGCGGTAAGGTTAAAAATAGCGGTGACGGTGAGATTAGTTACTGTAGCGGTGAGATTGAATATTATAGCGGTGAGATTAGAAATAATGATGGGATGTGTGTTTGGATTTAAACGCAGTTGTAGTGGTGATGTGAGAATATAAAATTACTATTAATGACATTATATTAGAAATGACAATGTATTTATGTTATATTATTTAATATAAAATATAAATTAAAATTATATTTTTTATAAAATGATAATTAAAATATTAAAATCATATACAATAAAATTTAAATATTTTTAAAATTATATTCATAATAAAATATCAAAATATTTTACAAATTATATTTAAATCAAATAATAAAATATAAATTAAATTGTATTTATACTAAATTTATAAATAAAAATTATAAATTTATTGAAAATTAAATTATATTAAATAATGACATATTAAACTTATGTTATGTGTATTAAATAAAATAAATAATAAAGGAAGAGTTGGAGGGGTAAAATAATAATTACCCTTATTTTTGGACTTCCAAATCAGTCCACTAGAGCTTTTAACTCCAGCCAATATTTTGAGTTACAGTGAAGTGAGAAATGCTCACTGATGTGCTTGCCAAACACCACAACTGGAGCTACATTTCATTTCAAATTTTTTTACTCTTTAAATCTCACCACACTAAAGCTTACTGGTGATTCAAAGAGACCCTTAGTCTCTAAACGTATCAGTTATGTGCATTTTTGTACTTATTTTTTTTCTATTTTGATAAATGAACTCGACAAGTAGGTCTGTTTAGTTAGTAAGCTTGGGTGTTAATCAAAATTTGAGGTGAAACTCTAGATTGTTTCATATTGTTACCTTAAATTTTAAAATGATATTTTTAAGTTCTGACACGATCTTACGATGATAATGTCATCAAAATTTTATTTTTGTCAAGTTCAAGGACTAAATAGGCATAACTACCAAGTTTAAGAACCAAAGTGAAAAAAAAAAGTGCAGTACCAAATTGGACCTAATTGATAAGTTCAGGGATTAAAATGTTAACCCTTAATAAATAATAACTACGTATTAAAGAAGCCAATGAAACGACGTCATCTGGGATTGAGTTAAAGTGAGGGCAGCATCTTTTTCCTGGGAAACAAACGGAAAATCCCCCCCAAAAAAAGGAATGCAAATCCGTAAGCTTATCGTCAGCCAACGCTCTACTCTCGCTCACAGAAAACCGTTATCAAACTTCCAATTGGAATCGAAGCAATGGCTCTCGTCGTACACGGAGGAGCCGGAGCTCGAAGGTTTTATCCAGTTCATCGATTCCCTCAAAAACTACGAGAAATCCGGCGTCCCTAAAGACGCCGGTACCGATTCCGATGATGGGTTCGATTTGGGCCGAATGAAACGCCTTATGACCCGACTTGGCAACCCGCTATCCAACTTCAAGGTCCGTCCTCTTCCTTTTCAATAAATTACGTTCCTTTTCTTCCATTTTCAAATCAATGCTGAAATATATATATATATGAAATGATTATATAGAGTGTTCATATTGCTGGGACAAAGGGAAAAGGATCCACTGCAGCTTATTTATCGAACATCTTACGCTCTGAAGGTTATTCTGTTGGTTGTTATACTAGGTGCGTTTTATGTTTGCTGTCTTCATATTTGGTTGTCGTTTTGGATGATATTGCAGCACTGTAATTTATATATGTTTTGTTTTTAAGCAGTCCACATATGCTTAGTATAAGAGAACGTATGTCAGTAGGAAAAATGGGGAAGCCAGTGTCTTCCAATACATTGAATTGCCTCTTCCATAGTATTAAACGAAGTCTCAGCGAAGCTATTGTGCTCGAAAATGGATGTCTTAGTCACTTTGAGGTTCGTACATATTGAGATTTTTCATATCTATTAATATCTTTTTTGTTGGATATAAGCTAACATGTTTTTTTCAGGTTCTTACTGCGGTGGCATTCGCTTTATTTGCTCAAGAGAATGTGGATATTGCAATCATAGAGGTGGTTTTTATTTGCCTAATGAATCTTCTTTACAGCACCTTTGGGTGTGTATGCGCGTGCGGGGCGCAAGCAGTTGTGTCTGCCTTCATGTTGGACTTACTGTTCCTTTTTTTTCTTGTTTGGTTTGATTGTAACGAGATAGGCTGGTTTAGGGGGTGCTAGGGATGCTACGAATGTTATTTCTAGTTCGGAACTTGATGCGTCGATCATAACGACGATAGGTGAGGAACATTTGGCTGCGCTCGGGGGTTCTTTGGAAAGCATTGCAATAGCAAAAGCTGGAATCATTAAACATGGTCGTCCAGTTAGGTGATTTTCCCTGAAAAAAAGTTTTGTTTGATGTCAGTGTGTGCTTTTTGAGCTCGTCATTTAGTACCTTTCTTAATCAGGACCATGGATTCAAATCAAAACTTTGGTGTATGATGTTCTTTTTCTTCATATATATATGCATGCGTCAAAACCAATGGATTGTTGCTTGATGGGTCGATTTTGTATTGGTTTTGAGATATAACGCCTGTTTAATGGTTCTAATTTTCAGGTGATTTTAGGCGGGCCTTTTCTTCCCCACATTGATCGCATTCTTCGTGATAGAGCATCTTCAATGTTTTCACCTATTGTATCAGCATCTGATGCTGGAGTTAGAACATCCATAAAAGGAATTGGCACGTTTAAGGGCAGACCTTCTCAATGCTGTGACTTGGTGATAGAACTTGACCATGGCTCACAGTCGGTATGTTCTTTCTAGCCTTACACTGCAAATAACTTGAGTGCTTTTAACTTGATGCGTCGATCATAACGACGATAGGTGAGGAACATTTTCATGAACTTATATTGTTTAATCTACACAGTCCATTGAGTTACGTGATCTAAACCTGTCGATGCTTGGAACTCATCAACTTCAAAATGCAGTAACTGCAACATGCGCGGCACTATGCCTGCGCAACCAAGGTAGGTGCTTAATCTTCACTATTCTGATCGCTTGATTTCTACTGATGCCAGCATCATAGATACTCGTGAGTAGCCCAGCAAACTAAACTTTAGGTAATGATAAAGCATGAATACTACGTGGGAATTAGTCATCAAGGCCTTGTTAAGTCCAGTTAAGTTTTTTTTTTGGGGGTTCTCTTTTATTATTTCTTGTTGTTTCTTTGGATAATTTTGTGCATGCGTCAGGATGGAGAATCTCGAACGGATCTATTAGGGCTGGCTTGGAGAATACATTCTTGCCGGGAAGAAGCCAATTTCTGACGTCCAAAGAAGCTGAGAAGTTAGGATTATCGGGATCAACAGTATTACTCGATGGAGGTTTATTCCTCTTGATTTCCTTTGTTTTCTATTTCTAGCTTTAGACGAGCAGAGAAATTAGGATTAACTGCCTATTCTCGTAATCATTCAGCTTTATATGAACTCGTCATTTTCCTGGAAGTACTTCTGATGGTGTACTTATGTTGTTTTCAGCTCACACGAAAGACTCTGCAAAAGCTTTATTGGAAGCAATACAAACGACGTTTCCGGATTCACGATTGGCTATTGTTGTTGCTATGGCTAGTGACAAAGACCATTTAGCATTTGCTAAAGAGTTCCTTTCAGGTATAAACCGACACCCTATAAACTCTAGAATGGGGTATCATTAGTACTTGATAAATTTAACTCCTATTTTTACCATTACTCTCTCAGGTAAACAACTAGAGGCAGTCTTCCTAACAGAAGCCGACATAGCTGGTGGCACATCACGGACGACCTCGGCAACCGCTTTAAGAGATTGTTGGATACAAGCTTCCAGAGAATTGGGCATTGAAGTTCTTCACGATAGAATGACACGGTATAGAGAACTGTTCGAGGACAACTTCATTTCCTCGACAAGGGACTCGAAACATGAAGCCATAGTTGCTGCCCAGAACTCGCTATCGGATTCCTTGAGGTTTGCTAATCAAATTCTTAGAGAAAGAACGACGAACGAGCGAGGTATTCTCGTGGTCACCGGATCTCTGCATATTGTTTCACTGGTATTAGCTTCTCTTAATAGGTAATGGTATTGGCTCAATAAACTTTTTACTAGTCACACTTTGCTATTGCTTTGCATGCCAGAATCAGAGATTTGTTTGTGATTTTTTTTTTTTTGAACAATCTCATTATTTAATAAATATATTTATTAAAATTTTATAATAAAATTGAAAGGTGAAGTTAAATGTTTAAAATTCATTATCATAGGTTCAAATCTCATTTTAACACGTTAATAATTCATGTTGGCTTTAACACCTTCGTACATTCCTATTATATCATGGTTTTTTTTGGTGTCGAGTCCAAAATTTCCAAAGCCGAACAGCACTCAGTTTTCAGGTCAAACCCGGAGCACCTTGGCATCGAAATGTTGTCTGTCTGGAGCTAGAAAGACTGCCT
This sequence comes from Gossypium sturtianum, assembly GCA_025698515.1. Lineage (NCBI taxonomy): Eukaryota > Viridiplantae > Streptophyta > Magnoliopsida > Malvales > Malvaceae > Gossypium > Gossypium sturtianum. Next base: position 2,484,840 of record CM046954.1, read on the forward strand.
GTACCCCATCAAGGTTAGGCTGAATAGCTATGGGACAGAAATTGTTGGGGCTTGTATCGAAAAACAAACAATTTGCGGGTTTTCTTCCTTATTCCGGACCAGTTAACCGACCGGCCGATCCTATGGCCTTAATAATTCGTATTCATACATTTCTATTTTATCATGTTTCCAAAATTTCCAAAACCAAACAGCATTCGGTTTTCAGGTCAAGCCCGGACCGCCTCCGCATCAAAATTTTGTCAGTCCGAAACCTGAAAAGACTGTCTGTTCAACTCCGTATCCCATCAAGGTTTGTTGGGCCTTGTTTAAGAAAACAAACAAACAAGAACCAAATGGAAAACGAAACAATCAATTTGCAGGTTCTTTCCCTTACTCCCGATCGGCTGGTTTCAATGACCGTGACCAAAGTTCCTTAACCGAAAGGCATTCAGGTTTTAGGTCAAGCCCAGACCACCTTGGTGTCGAAATTGTTGGGCCGGAACAGCTATGGGCAGAAGTAGTTGGGCCTTATATCAGAAAACAAAGAAAGTTGAAAAAGCAGTTGAAGTAGTAAAACAAAAACATGAGTAACATTAAGAAATAGAGGCCCCATGTGTTGGATGATATTCCTGCATGAAAAATAGAAGAGTGTAGGCGGAGTAAGAGTGGGCCTTTAAAACCATAAATTTTCCATCTCCGCCCACAACTCCATCATTACGACCGATCTCACTGGTCACCATCATCCACACCCACAAGAAAACCAAATTTCAAACAACGTCTTCATTTTTTGTTCTTTCGTTTGCTAGTGTATAAAACATGCCAAAAGGGCTCGCCAACCACGGAGCATTTAAAGCTGGTTTTCGAGCCATCTCAATCCCCATAATTTACGTAATCTCCATGATAGCTCTCCACCCTCAAAACCATTCACACTTTATTTTTTTTTTTGGAAAATAAAAAATGGCTCCACTTCTTAATAACCTTAAAAGAAAAAAAAATCCAACCCGGAATTAAAGCGTTTAGTTGGTTCCTGCAATTACTTTAAAAGAAATGGATTCGAAATCTTATTATGGGGGTGAAGGTGACGTTACATCGACGACATTTCCGACGTCTCAGAGTGAATTGTGATGGGAAATAACACTGTGACACTGTTGGCCGTCGCTTTTTTTTTGCATTGTAGTTTGGTTTTTTGTTTGTTTGTTTGTTTGGCTTTTTTTTTTCAGACTTAACTGTTTGTTGTCCATTGATGTTCATTCGATTGGTTCTGTGTGTTCTCTTTTTGGAATTCTGTATTTTTATTTTCGTTAATCGAATACATTTCGAAATTCTAACCAATTTAATGCTCTGCTTCATTTAATTGAGATAGTAGTTAACATACTAAAATTCAACAACTCATAATTACCCATAGTTCCCAGAAATCCATTAATTCCTTAACTTTTGTTTATTAAATGAGCTCTAAATAAAATATAAATTTATCCTTTGTATTCTATTTTAATATAATTCCATGTTAAATTCAATTAATATAATTGTATCATAAATTGTAATCACAAAAAAAAAAAAATCTTTTCAACAACTATACTTAAAATTAATCATTATAAAAACACAATTAAACTGATATATTAAGGTCTATACTATAATAAACATATACATAGTTTGCATATAATGGGACTAGAAAATCACTTTGAGTTTCTAGATGAATCATAAATTTTTAGAGAGTTAAAGTGCAATTTTACCATTATATTCACTTATAGTTTAATGAACTTCAAAGGGACTAAAAGGCAAATTTACAATTTGGGTGGAGGGGTCAAGGCCATTGCCTGCCCTCCTATTTACGCCCTTGGACATAAACCATAATAAATATAAACTAATAACTCAAACATAATTGACGTAGAGTGAGACATAAATCTAGTATCTTAAAGTTCTCATGGTCTTATCCTTGTCATTAAGTTAAGGCCTTGTTGAGGGGGGCCTACAACATAGAGAAAAACCTACAAAATGTTGTTCACTAGGAGGTCATATTGTCCTTGGTGGGCTCGTCAAGCGCCTAAAAAGGTGGATCATGCAGACACACATAGTCACTCATTAAGGAAATCTCAATATAAAATTGTCCTTTAGGGCAATGATAATTATATTTTATTTTTGTCATCTCTTTTTACATTTTATTTGTTGTTTAATAATTTTTTTGTGTTGAGTATTTAACTATTTAATTATAATTTTAATTTTGAGATAAAAATTGTAAATCTTTATATTTTAATAATTTTTTTTCATTTAAGATTTAATTTTATATAAAATAATTCAATAAATTTAACTCTGTTTTAAAAATACATTTAAAATATTTAACTTAAGTTGAAGCCAAATGCATTTTGTATGAAAGAAGTCAAGTATATTTAATTTTATAGTACTTCTATATGCAATTAAATTTTCATTATTTTAATTAAAAATAGAGAATTAAATCAACTAAATAGAAAAAATATATATAACAATAACAATAACAATTTTATTTTATTTTAAATTTACTTAATAAATACGAAAATTTATCTTCAAAATTAAAGAAAAAATAAAAAATCTTAAAACTATAATAGTAAAAAATTATTTTACACTTGAAGGGTAAGTAAGTTTTAACTTAAAAAGTTACCAAAAGAAATGAAAATGAAAGAAGGTCCATTAATTTACATCTTAAATGCTAAAAAGGGTGGACAGTACATTGAAGTCCTACAAAGATTTTGGGGACTCCAAAAACAGGTTATTTTGTAGCACTCAATTGCTGTTTTTTTTACTTGGATTTGAATTTTGGGATTCTTTTACCCCATTAATATTACCTTTTCTTTTAAAAAAAAATAAGTAGATAAGGTAGAGGAGACATTTAATTCCACACACAAACTTTTAATTCTTCCTTCTTATATGTTTCATTGTTGGGTCTGACACCTTTTATGTGTAGGTAGGCCCAATATTTTGCATTCCACACAACATTTTCAATTTATTATTTCAAAATTTTCAATTTTCAAGTTTAAAATAAAATATTTAAAGAAAAGTGAATAGATGTCCTAAATTTCAATTTTAAAATTTTTAAAGTTTTTACAAAAGGTTTATCGGTTTTATTTTAAAAGTTATGTGGTAACATTTATTTTTTTAAAAAAAAATATTTTAAATTATATTATATAATATTTGGCGTGTCATTTAACGGTTAAATTAATGATTTTAATAATTGACTGACTTAATTAGTATAACATTAATAATTTAGGAATGTAATTAGAACATTTTGAAATTTAAAAATCAATTTAAAATAAGAGTCGTACCAATTGTTTTTTTAATTTTGAATTGAAAATATTTATAATCGTATTTTTTTTCAAAAGCAAAATTTTGATGTAACTTCTTTTATCACTAAAAAGCTATTCACTTTACTGTTTAAATATCATAAAAATATCCATATTTTTAACAACATTACTTTTAAAAATATAATTATGTCTAAAAGTGACAATTGACAAATAATTTTTTGTCTAATTTTGTTTTCAATCTCTATACTCTTTATACATTTTAAATTTAATTTTTCTATTTTTAACCCCAATATTTTAGTTCTTATACTCTTTTGATTTAATTATTGAAAGACCATCCAAGGAATTCCGTTAAATTTGATTACATGGCATTGTTATTTTTAGAGTTTACAAGTGCAAATACAATGCAATAATCAAGTATAATCACGAGCACAACATTGAATCAAACTAATACAAAGTTCAAATGGCCTAAGAATGAGAGTAATCCGGATAAAACTGTCTCACCAATAACGCATGCTGGGACTGGAGACCCATACACAACAATTGTGCATAATGAGACCAGAAACTAGATACATAAGGACACAAGTCCTCTGTCTCTGCCTTTGCACGTAATACCAATGTCTCGTTGGCAATTACAAGGCATTATTAACGTAAACAAAAAAAAAAAACAAATAATTTTGCTCAAATGGTCAATTATTGACCTTTATGCTTATCTGAAACAATGTTGAAAAACCTTACACTTATAGATTCAATATTGGAAATCTTACCGTCACAGATTCAACAATTGTATTTACTTATCTGGCTTTTAAAGTGTATAATATTGACCACGAGAGCAATTCTTTTCTAAATGCCACAAAGTCCAGTTACGCAAAAGTTGTTTAATAGTATTATCAATCGGTCATTGTTTATTAAATAAAAATTGTAAAGGGATTAAATTTTTGAATTAAAAATAAAGAGACTAAATTTCAAATATGTAAAGGAAATAGGACTTGAGAATATAATTAAATCACGTTCTTCTTTTTTCTCTCCATTGTTTAATTGAATTTCATGGAGTTCGTAAGGACTTTAGTAGCAATGGTGAAAGAATCTGGACCCGATTGGTTCTGATCTAATTAGATTCGATAAGGTTTGATTCTTTTTAAAAAAAAAATTAGGTTTCGAGGCGGGTCTAATTCTTCAATTAGTTGGATTAGGTCGAAATCAGGTTTAGAAAAAAAAAAAAAAAAAAAACTATCTGTTGAAAATATGAAATTGACAATTTGGTACTTGAGGGAGTGCCTACTCCCTTGCCTACCAAATCCATGTGGAGGGAGTGCCTATACTTAAGTGTTGGCAATTTATTTAACCTTATATTTACGTTATGTTGATTATATGGTGAATATCTAGCCCATTATGGATGATCATTCTGCTTGAGAAAACAAATATTGATAATTGATTTGGATCAAAATCTTTCAAAATAATCCTTTGAATAAAGGAATTTGGATTGGATCGTGGTTCTCTTGATGAGCTACCATAAAGTCCTTATTTACTTATGTTATTATTATATTGTATTGCTCTTATGGTATTAGTATTTTATTAAGATTGTATTAGATCTTCTTTTGTAAGCAATTTTCGAAATCAATGTCTATATATTTAAGAGACTTGCCTAGGTAAACTGTGTAATTATCTTCTTGTGTCTTGTGTTGTGCTATTTTTGGTCTTAACAACGTCCTTTTTGCTAATGCTATCATGTCCTGAGACAATTATCAAAATAGCCTTATACATAATATTAATTTAAAGTATATGATATTAGCTTGACTAATATACTAAAAACACCCTTAAGCAATTACACTTTGGTAAAACAAGCCCTTATACTATTTTATAGTTAAATAAGTCCCTACATTATGCTTTTTACCTTTGATTTTAATATTAAAATAAAAATATTTTTAAAATGATTAAACTAATAAATTACCTTTAATGCTTACGTGAATTTAATTAAAGTAGTTTATTAAATTAAAAAAATAATTTTTAAAAAGTAAAATAAAATAATATTTTAAAATTTATTGAAAGTGTCTATATACATAACACACTCAAATTATTCTTTTAAATTTTTTGTTAATGCTAAAACGCGTGTAATTTCTATTTCATCAACAATAATTTAACTAAAATTCAAAATATTTTTATTTTAATGAAAAAATTTTATGAATAAAAATCATAAATTAGAGATTTATTTAAGTGCAAAAATAGTTTAAAGCTTATTTAACTACGAATCGAGTTGAAGAGGGAAGAAAAAAAAGAGAGAATATTTAATTTAAAATGGAGGAATTAAAGTCGGGTCGAGTGGGGAAAAAACCGTCCGGGGCTGAACCGTTGCCATCTCTGGGTTTTAGTGTTGATGTTGGGGATAGGGACCAGACATTAAAAGTAAACGAAATGGAAATCTAAATGAAGATATGTGAAGGGCCTAATGGGACCCATGGTTGTCCCTCCAATCAATCTCAACCGTAGGATACCATATTTTATAAACTCACCCCTTATAGTACATAATAATGTCATAAATATTATAATCGATGGATTTAAATAACAACAGTACAATTAAATTCAACTGCATTAACATACATTCCTTGCTAACTATCCGAATCATGTGACATACCTAATCAATTTTTTTTTATAAAATAAAGTCAATTATCTATTATAAAAACCATATTATATAAAATATTTTTTTGAATTATGATATTATAAGAGAGAGAAAAGTGGAGTAATGTAAAGGTCATATATTTCGTGTGTGCTAATAAATGATATGTTTCAGATTGGGAAGTAAATGAAGCTGTAGAATAGAGGCCCCCACTCTTATTTAATTTCCTCTTTATTATTATTATTATTATTATTATGCACTTTTGATTTCAAATTTTGTCTCATTTTCCTCTTTTTTTTTTTTATCTCTGTGTTGTGCCTCATTAATTACATATAGTATATAATATTTGGGTTTCTCAAATTCAAATTTAATTAAAAAAATTTTGAATTTTTGTTGGGGTTTTTTAAAATATTTTTATATAGGAAAGTTTAATTTCTTAATTTATAAAGATACAAAGTTGATAATGAATTAAATGTAATTTGTTCATAATTATTGATTATAGATGGTAGGGTTTTTGTTACTAAAGATGGATTATTTAAGACATCACAATAGCTACAAAAAGATGTAGTAGTTTTCACTTTACATTAGAGACATCATCATGTTTGTCCCTATATGCTAGTACTCTTGAAATATTGATAGATAAAGATGTTTTATATATTCCTAAAATAGCTTCATGCATGCATGCATTTATATGTATATAGGATTACAATTTTGGGACATCGATGTGCATTTTCAACATAGTTTTTTTGCTTGTAATTTTGTATTAGTTTTAAAGATAGAATTAGGGATGATAAGGGGCAAATCATATCAAATCATATCATAATTGGGCAAACTTAATTAATTTTCACAAGCCAAAGTAAATAAAACAATCAAAGGGTTTTGCTAGGAATGTAAATGAGACACTTTGAAGAAAAAAACTTGAATTCGATTCGGTAATTATCAAGCTGAATTCAAGTAAATATAATACTAAACTTAAACAGGCTGCGAGCTTAATCGAGCTTTTCATTTTAATATATTGAGTTTATGTACATTTTTGCCCTTATTACATAAAGAAAATCTTTAAGTATGAACAAACTTAATTGAGCTCGAGCTCGAATAGTTGAATTATGTCTAGAGTTGAAATCGAACTTAAAAATTGATGTTTGATCAAGTTTAAATTCAGTATCAAATCCCAAATTTCAAACTAAACTATAGATTAAACTTGTCACTATCCAAATTCCACTCGACTCGATTATATTCCTAAGTTTTGCTACTTGAATCTATATATATATATACACATTTCATTTGTGTGTATATATTATAATAGTACGTAGTCATGAAAGTCAGGGAATCGAAATATATCCATGATGGTTCCAATGATTTCAAAAAGGGCTTTTACGTACTAAGATAATAATAATCAAAATGTTTTTTAAATAAATATTTAAAGAAAATTAAATGGACTGATTGGTTTTTATAAAGTAAGAGAGTAAGAGGGTGGGTTGTTGAGGATGGTAAATGTGAGAAATTGATGTGTGATGGAAATAGTTATTGGATATACATATATGAATGGACATATATAATTGTGATAAAAACCGACAAATAGAAATAAAAGTGGTGCTTCAATATACTATAAATCAACGCTCCAAATGATGGGTTTTTTTTTTTTTTTCTCTTTTGAAATAAAATTATATTTTCCTCACTGTTTTGTCAAGATTTTGCATTAATACATTCTTATTTTGCTTCAACTTTAGCAGCAGAATGTTTTACGCTTTCAAAATCGGTTTAATTATGAATTTCATCCTTATGTTTTATAAAATCTTAAAAGTTGAAATTAACTTTATTACAGTTTAATCTTCATATTCTAGGAAAATTCAAAAGCTAGTCTAGTTATTTAACATATAGAATTGAATTGTTGCTAAAATACTTATTTCTAGGTCAGCAATTAAACGATAATGATTAAATGCACAATTTTTATAAAATTTGAGGATCAAATTTAAATAAATTAAAGTAGAATTTTTCATTTAAAAATAAAAATAAAAATGGAATTTAGAAGTAGAGACCATATTTGAAAATTCACTAATTTTTCATTGATTCGAGTTATTTTTCCTTTTTTGGAAACTCATTTTCTTCTATCTTAAAACCCTAAAACAGAATGCACTCTCATGAACAAGGGTGAATCTAAAGTTAGCAGCACTGGCCTTGAATTCCGAAAATGGAAAAATTACTTTGTATGCTTTTTAAAGAATTATAAAATTATAAATTAATATATTGAGAATTTCGACCCAAAAAATTATAATTCAATTGGGTCATTAAAATTTTCCCCTACCTTAACCCCTGCCCATGAAGAGCTGTTTGGGTGCATCTGCAACAAGATCTCTGCCCCCCTACACATTCAAATGAATAATACTCATAAAGTTCTTATATATATATATATATATATATATAAACAGAAAACGAAAATTAATGATGGAATATATAAAAATAAAAAAACCTAAGTAGTTAAACAAGAAGATGTAAGAAATGAAGACACGGAGATGCCGTGTGTGAAATCGAAAGCTAGTTGTAACCCCTATTTTAGCCCCCTTCTTTATATCATCAGAAAGGAAACTCTTATTTAAAACAGGCACCACAAGTTGCAGGCTTTTGTCCCATGCCGACTACCTCTCTTCTCTCTTTCCAAATTTCCATACGTATATATGAAATTATGAATATCCCCCCATGCATCTCACAGTCACTCTCAAAGTTTACTCACAGTTATGTTCACTTTGTCGTGTTTTCAATGCAGTAATAAATCACTCCAGCCTTCCCATAGACAAGTTCCCTTCATTCTCTTCATTTTAGTTAAATAATCATTTATAACATTTTTTTTTTTTAATTCGAGATCTTTCGATATTCAATAATCACATTGAGTCTTGACTAAATTTAAAATTTGATCAAGCAATACTTTTTCTTATCCCGAGATTGAACCAATGCTTTATTTAACTAGCATTAAACTCCTTATAACTAGATTATATCGAACTAACATTTAAGACAGGGCATCAATGGCATGATTGCATTACCAGTTGCAGTATTTTTAAATGAATGGTAATAATAAGATGGTGGGCGGCTGAATGGGATATTGCAAAAGTCATTACCAGAAAATTACAAAGACAGCAGTAACCAACCAGACAGACAGCATTTTTTAAGAATTGAAGAACCGAACCTAACCATTACTGTGGGTATCTTTGTCATTTCACTGCTATCACTGTTTCCACATTTTTTTCCTTAATTATTCGTTATATTTTAAGAGTATTCTTGTATTTATTATCTTTAGAATAAATGATTAATGTACATGTATTAAATGATTTTACTAAGACCTATCATGTACGTCAAATAGAGTAGGAGTTATTCGAATAAAATTACAATAAAATTAGATTACGTTTATTTTTTTATAATTAGTATTTTTTTTTTCAAAAAAAAATTGAATGCATGGCAAAAAAATACGTAAACTAATATAAGCAAAATATAAAGCATAACAGTAGTAAATAGGAAAAAAGTATATAAGCAAAATATAAAGCGCGTGAAATAAATGCATCTAGCTATATGCATGTAAGACAATCTTTTAGGGTAAGTAGGCATGCTACGACGAGACATTTATTTTCCTAAATTATTTGGGTTCATTTTAAAAAAAAAAAACATTTAAATTATATATATTTATTGCTAATCATTATTATAAAAATTCGAATTTAATTATATCGAATTTGAATTCCACATTTTTCAGGTTGATATGCATTTGCAAGCTAAAGTTGAAAAGATTTTTCACCCTAATTTACTTTATATATATATATAACACAACATGTTATAAAAGGAAACAAAATAATTAAGGTGACATGCATGCATGTTAATAATATATTTACGTTAAGCAGCCAAACTGAACCCTTAGCATTTGAATAAAAATCAAATAACCTAAAGCATTATTAATATATTTAAACTGTATAGTACGATCAAAAACTAATTAATATGTCACTCCAAGACCAACATAAAAATAATATATATAAATAAATCCCAATAAAACTCCATCATCATTCATCATATTGATCCAAGTCGAGTGTATCATTTAATTCACCCCTATTTAATTTTCTATTTATAACCATCGAATTTTATCTACCTTATTTATTACCTTCTGTTAGCTCTTACCTATTTTTCCCATTTTCGAGTTGCCATAACCTTTTTCTTTATCACTACACCGTTTTTTTTTTTTTTTACTTTCGACCATTCTTTAGTGAAAAATCGAACCAGCAACATCATCAACCCAACTAGGGCAAATATTCAAATGAAATTTTTAGATACCCATCCTAAAAAAGAAGATTTACTTTGATTGTGATAGTTTCAAAGCTATACCACTGTTCTTTGTATTGTATTTCCTCCTTTTTATAGTAACCCTTTTCCCTTTATTCCCCCCCCCCCCCCTTCACTGCTTTTAGGGTATAACGGTTTTCTTTTCCTTTTGTTTTTGGAGAGCAATGGATGATAATTTGTGTGAGTTTTCCGATGAGCCTGAGTTCGTCGGTGAAGATGATTTGTTTAGTATTTTTGAAAGTTTAGATGGTCTTATTGATTTCCCAGTACCTTTTACTCCGTTAGAAGAAATGACGACGGCTACAACGGCGGCGGCTGTGGGTGTTGGTGGTGGTAGTACACAAAAATCAACTCCATTAATGGAGTCGGAAACGGAGGAAACTTCACCGAAAACCAAGAGACAAAAACTGGGTTCTTTAGAAGAAACGATGAATACTGATGGGCCTCAAAGGATGTCTCATATTACCGTCGAACGGAACCGGAGGAAGCAAATGAACGAACATTTATCGGTGCTGAGATCTTTGATGCCATGTTTTTATGTCAAAAGAGTAAGCTAAACCCGTCGGCCGTCACTTAAATATTATTTACTTTCTTGTTGTTTATCTTAAATTTGAGATTTTTTCGTGAATTTTAATGTTTATAGGGTGATCAAGCATCCATCATTGGTGGTGTAGTGGATTATATCAACGAGTTACAGCAAGTTTTACAAGCACTCGAAGCTAAAAAACAAAGGAAAGTTTACAGTGAAGTGTTGAGTCCAAGGGTGGTTTTAAGTCCAAGACCGTCACCACTCAGTCCTCGGAAACCACCGTTGAGTCCCCGTTTGAACTTGCCGATAAGTCCGAGAACACCACAACCCGGTAGTCCGTACAAACCACGGTTGCAAAAGGGTTACCTCTCACCAACAATGGCGGCTAGTACTTCACTTGAACCCTCTCCCACTTCTTCAACTTCCTCCGTTGACAACAACAACGAACTCGTCGCTAACTCAAAATCACCGGTCGCCGACGTGGAAGTGAAGTTTTCGGGTCCCAACCTTGTATTAAAGACAGTATCTCCTCGGATTCCCGGTCAAGCTCTCAAAATAATCTCAGCTCTTGAAGAACTCTCACTGGAAATCCTTAATGTCAACATTAACACCGTTGATGAAACCATGCTTAACTCTTTCACGATCAAGGTAACAAAAAAAAAAAAAAAAAAAAAAAAAACATTATTATTTTTTCTTAATTATATGTTTTTATAATTTAATTACAAAGAACCAAAAAAAGACAGCAAAAGGTAATCATTTTGTGCAATGATGTTCTTTTTTTTTTTCTTAAAGTAAGCAACGTTTATTTTTGTTCTTTACTACATCATCTTTGATTTTAAATTATTCGTTTCATCGTTGATAAAAAGGAATCCGACATGAAACTGGTCCAGTGGTAACTCTTAATATTAATATTATGGACCAAAGCTAACTGGTTTTGTCGTAACATGAAAAAGAAAAACTGACATTGATGTACTTCAAAACGGTACTTTGCTGTAAAAAAAAAAAAACACAAAATTTACTGGCATATCTCACTGATGAAATGTTATGTTTGTGTCTTTATGTTAATATAACATTATATTTTTTTTGTGTTTTTTTTTTAATGAACAGATTGGAATTGAATGCCAACTGAGTGCTGAAGAATTGGCTCAACAAATCCAGCAAACATTCTGCCATTGCTAGGTTTTTATTACTCCATGGATCATATATATATATACACATAGAGAGAGTTTCCATTTTCAGTGTTTTAAAATATTTACAGATTCATCCTTTTCTGGGAATGGGAATCTGGGAATATATGCATTTTACTCTTCTTTTTTAGAATTTCTGTTTAACAAATTACATGTAATTGTAGATTAGTAATATTATTATGATTATCATGACTTTGCATGCATTTAGCTTAGATTTTTATAGTGTTTTAGTGTAACACTCATCCTTTGTAATTTTTGTAGTTTTTATTAGGTTAAAGTTTTTTTGCATATTTTGCATGTAGGAAACATACAATTAATTAATTATCCATTTGTTTTAAGTTCAATTATTCTCTGTTTCTGGGATTTTTTTTCTTTTTCTTTTGTTTTGGTTGGATTTTAGTTTTCTATTTTTTACTTAAATTTATAACAAAATAATACGATGGAAATAAAGAACAGTATTAATTAAAAATATATTAAAAAACCTTTTTATTTTAAAAATAAATAATATTGTTGTGAGGGTCTTCTTATATAAAATCTATAAATAGGTCTTGAAGCCAAAACATCCTAAAACTTTGGGTAAACTCACTTAATGTGATTAAATTGTTAATAAGTTTACATTTTGGTCATTTAATTTTAAAAAGTTACAAAAATGATAATTGAACTATTCAAAACTTTCATTTAAGTTACAATACTGTTAAAATCATTGTTGTACGACTTTCTCTATTTGCAACACCTACACTAGTCAAAAGCACTCATTCCCTTTCTCTTCTGCAATTAAGTGTTTTTTTCATAAAATAATTTTGAATGTCACAAATTTGCGAAACAAAATTTAAATAGTTTTCTTCTCCGATCTTTGACACAGACCTTCAAACCGACTTAGATCTATGGTATGTTCTTCCACTCCTTGATGAATACTAATCCACCATACCGATTATCAAATCATCACTTGAAACTCACTAACCGAACTTAAAAAAAAAACTTAACAACCTAATGACTCAAATAAAAACTTTTGAATAGTTTAATAACTTAAATGAAAACTTTCAATAATTCAGTGACCAGTTTCAAACTTTTTAAAGCTGAGTGACAAAAATATAAACTTATTAATAATTTTAGTGACCTTGGTGTAATTTACCCTAAAACTTTATTTTTTTCTAATGAGAAAGTGTAATTACACAATGAAAGAAATCATCAACCTATTCACACTTGTTGCACTTCGGCCATATCTTGTTGAAGCCAAAAGTTAGGTGCATTCGACCGAATCATCAAGGCAACGAGTGGTCGTGTCATCTCTTTTGCACCCTTTCGCCAATGAGTCCGCTACAAAATTCGCTTCACGTACAACATGTATCACTTGTGGTTGCCAATCATGGTCTAACAACCACCAAATGAATCTTACTATTACAGCAGAGCTAGCATGCAAGTTCTTGTGATTCACTACCTAGACAGCCTCCTAACAATCACTCTGCAATAGCACCCTCCTACACCCTTTATTCTAGGCCAATTCTAAACCAATATAAATTGCCCAAATTTCTGCAACCAAGACATCACCCATACCTACACTTTTTTTAAATGCCACCAGTTATCGCCCTTGCTTTTCTCTCAATACACCTCCAACCATCGACTAGCCATGTACAATCGTACAATCCACATTAACTATCATCCATCCTTGTGGAGGAACACGCCATTGAACTAGCATCATACCATGGCCAATAAGCGACCAACGCCACATCGCCACTTGCTGAAGACTACCAATCCAACTAATACAATTTGTAACTATCGCTTTCGCACATAGGCTGACACCTTGGAGTAACTGCAAGTTCCTATTCTTCCATAGCCGCCAATAGACCACATCGAATAGTACATTCCATATAGCCCCTACCTTCATATGACCCCCCGTTGAACACTCAAGTTGGACAGTAACTTGTTCGAAAGTTCTACTGAAAAGAAAATACCTTGCTCTGCAACTGGAAACATACACTCCCAGATTTTTTTTCCTACCCACGGCCTCAGAGAACATGGATGGGATTTTCAAGTCGCACCCCACATACGTCACAACCACAATTGTCACAAAGTCCTCTGCGGTAAAGCTCAATTTTACCTAATATCCTTTCTTGTAATACCAATCATAAGAAAAATCGTATTTGCTGCGATAAGACATTCGTTCATATCAATTTTCATTGCCACATCTCATTACTAACAGGAACACCTACTAGCCTCTTATATGTGCCATGAATAGTAAAAAGACCCAAAGAATTATCATCCTAACAACATACATCAGACCTAGCTAGTGAGCTCGGCATTGGTTCTATTTGAAGAAAAGTGCTCAAGTCTAATTGAAGGCTAAATTGTCTTTAGTCCCATTTTCCATTCAAATTGACCATATCACATACCTATACATCCTCCAACCGTTCCCCAAACCTTGAAACTAAATTTCGTAATGACCCAAGTTCACCAAACCATGCATCATCCCAAAACCAAATGTTCTTCTTATCCCAACATTCCATCTTAGATTCTCACATAATAGGCTCCACACATCTAACAAAGACCTCCAAATGAATGAACAACATGAACGAGTAATACTAGTTGTGTAAATATCCACAACTTTATACTTCCCTAGCAACACTCTCACCCATAAGTCATCACACTAGTTTATGTAACCCATACCCAACTTCATCAAGAAAGCTTTATTCCCAACACTTAACTGACGCAAGCCCAACTCTCTATCATTAGTCGCTAGACAAAAGTCCTCTCGTTTCATCAACAATAGCTTTCACTCCCCATTACGCGTCCCCCACACCTATAACTCCAACTGGAAGGAGGGTGGTTTACATAAAATAATTTGGTACACCTAGCAACACCAACTTGGCAAGTATGACTCGACTTGCTAATGACAACAATTTCACATTGTAACCATCAGGTTTGCTTATTATCTTATCAACAATAAATTGAAACGTCCTGATCTTCCATAATTTGATATATCAAATTAGGCTCTCTCGGATAGTTAATGAGCTTGTTTTCAAATAGTTTAAAAGTCTTTTTAATGTTTTTATTGATTATTATTTTTTAGTTTCAATGCTAATTTTCATCGTATTTTATCACTTTTGAGACACAAAGTGACAAAACTATGTCATTGGAGGTCTAATGATTGATTTGAGTTTGTGTAGAGAGGTGATTAAGGCCAAACATCAATGAGGACCTCAACTATTGTGGAGGTTGTGACACAGGTGTCTATGTGTTGCGACATTAACCTTCAATCACCACAATGAATTTGAACTTCACCAAAGTTCAACCTAGAGTAGCCTATTGTGGAGGTCGCGACATTGAGTATAGGGTGCTACGGCACTGAGCCTCAAAGTCACAATTTCAAGCCCTCGAGGGTACGAATCTAAGTCAAATGTTGAAGTGAAGGGAACCTAATGACCTATTGTCCAGGTAACAACACCAGCTGTAACAACCCGTTTTCAGTAAAATCGGAACAGTGGTTTCGGGACCACAAATCCGATTTCGAAAGAAAAATTATTTTTATATTATTTTATGGTCTATAGTATGATAGTAATATCGTATAAAAATTTCGTAAAGAAATTTTACCGATTACATGTTTAATTTGATAAAGGACCAAATTGCACAAAGTGAAAAAGTTGAGTTCTAATAGTTAAAGGGATTAAATAGCTATGGAATTCAAAATTTGAGGTCCTTATATGGAAAATAGACCATTAAAAATGCTTAGTGGTTAAGGATAATGATTCATCCATGGAATATAAAATAAAGAAAAGGATGAAATTAGAAAGTGAAATAATAAAAGATGATAAATGATAAAATAAAAATAAAAATATCATCATATTATCATCTTTTCCAAAATAAAAAGCCATGGAAACCCTAGTTTGAGAGTTTGAAGATATAAAAGCTTATTTTGATCAATTGGGTAAGTATTCATGTCCGGTGTTTAGTAATTTTTATGTTTCCGAGATCGTAATAGCTTGATTTAGCTATCTCGGGGATTAATTTGTAAAGATATCAAAGTACTAGGGATTTTTCATGGATGAGTATAGATGAATTATGAAGTTTTATAGTAGAAAATAAAATGTTGTTGATAGATAAACAACTTTTGTTAAGTGAATTTTGATGAAATTGTGATTTAGGGATTAAATTGTAAAGATGTAAAATTAATGGAAAATTTCTGAATTTTATGAAATACATGGGCTGTAAATATTATATAAAAAATTTGGTTAGGCTTGGAATAAGGATTAAATTGCATGAATTACATTTTTCGAGCCTAGGGATGAAATCGTCATTAATTAAAAGTTTAGGGGCAAAATGATAATTTTTCCTACATATAGATTCGGATAGACCAAATTCGGAGTTAGAACGAGGAAAAGAGAAAATGTCGGATTAGTAGATTTTACGTACACGAACATTTGTCGAGGTAAGTTCGTGTAATTAAATTGTGTATATTTATATGCTTGAATTAAATGTTGTGTACGTGAATTGTATAAATTCCAAATATATGAAATTGGTTACATATCCAACAAAGCACGATAAATATTAAATCCCGTTTGAATAATGGATTTCGATGGATACAGGATTTCCCGTATTGGTTGTGGTCCTGCATGTGTTGCAGACACACCACAACTCTTACGAGCATCCGATTATAAGCCCTCTTGAGCTTCCCGTTATATGGTTCCTGCGAGCATCCTGATCGGTAGTGATCTTGCATGTGTTGCGGACTCTCACAGCTCGTTGTGAGCATCCTGTTATATGATCGGTTGTGATCCTGCAAATATTGCGGACACAAACGCAACTCTTTGTGAGCGTCCTGATATGGCTCGCTTGAAATTCTCGATATATGGCTATCCGGAGCTCCTGATTAAAGGCTTTTCGTGAGCTTTCTTATATATGGCTTAAGAGAGGATTTCCCAATTATGTGCTTTAAAGAGCACTCCTGAATACGAATTGATGAATTTCTAGTTTGTACACTTTGAGTGTACTACCTGTGTATCCATCGATGTTTTCAAAGATTCAACGAAAAAAATCCTGACATGAGAAAATGTGAACATGAAATGAATTAATACACGTATCTGCCTGAAATATATGAAAATGATGATACATGATATATGGAAATACGAGATGATAATATATGAACATGGAATTTGTTTGATAAATATGTTCATCCATGATTAAGATTTGTACACCTTAAGTGTATTACCCGTGTGACACTGACATTTCAAATGATTTAATGGACAAAGTTTCGACATGAAATAATCTGAACTCGAGACGAATTATTATGAAAATGTACTTGAAATACAAGGATATGATTTGTATATTTTATATGAATACATGATGTGGAAAGTATATGTACATGGAAATCTAATTATTTTTGAGCCCGTACATGTTTCTTGATATTTATATGAAATATATGACTAACAAGGATGATGAGGATATGTTTTAGGGCTCGTGATCAAGTTGATTGAATGTGCCTTGTATGTTTATATTAAATTTAAATGAGTGGTAAGTTAATTACCATGTTATACGAACTTACTAAGCATTTCATGCTTACTCTGTTTTATTTTCCCCTGTTCTATAGTAATTCGGAGGCTCATTGGATTGGGAGCTTGGCAGAGATCACTCATACTATCCATCAGCCTATTTTGATATATAAATGGTAAATAAATTATGGTTATAATGGCATGTATAGGTTATTTAGCTAATAATAGCATATAAATGCTTTAATTGTAACTAGCCATTTGAATGGCTTGTGTTTGACATATTTTGATATATTTATAAGTGGATCTATCATGTTTGAAGAATGAATGTGATCATGCATATATGTATTTGGTAACTAGATAAGTATGAATGATAGATTAACATGATAATAAATTGTCATCTGAGGTACCTAAGGGTACATTTGTTGTATGTGATATTATGTCATGTTTAAGACATGATTTGGACTTGTTTTAAATGCTTTGATATGGTTTGTGAATATGTTTAAGTGTTGGTGTAGGTGGAAGACAAGTTGGATGAGAAATGTGGCTTGGAAAATAACCTATTTTCATCCACACGGGCAGAGACACTGGCGTGTGTATCAGGCGTGTGTCTCAGCCGCGTGCCTAGCACATGGGCGTGTGGCCTGGCCGTGTGTCCCCTGCATCTTTAAAATTTCAAAACAGAATGCCAAGGAATTTTCACACGGCCTGGCACATTGGAGTGTGGCTTGGCCGTGTGACCCCTGCACCTATACACGGCCTAGCACAAGGGTGTGTGACTTGGCTGAATAACCCAAGTAAGAGAGTTACAAGGCCTGAGACACGGGCGTGTCCTTTGGCCGTGTGAACCACACGGCCTGGCTACACGAGCGTGTGACCCCTGAACCTAGGAAAAATTTTGAGATTTTGCGAAAAATTCTCTAAGTACCCGATTTAGTTCCGACTCTTTTCTAATGCATGTTTTGGACCTCGAAGGTTAATATAAGGGACTCTATGATTGATTTCTGCTATGAATACTGTATGATGTGGAATATGTAACACCCCCTAACCCTTATATGTCGCTGGAACAGGGTTACGAAGCATTACCGGACTTTTCAGATCAAATATGAACATTACATAATCATCTATCAAAACCAGTTTAAAACCATGCCAATATCAACCTATTTTTTTCCTCTATTATATTCATTCATGCATCAACCTAAACATGCCATATTATAGCCTCAATAACTCATATATTCATATATAATCAACCAATATCAACTTATAATATTAATTACAATCACTCCACAAAATGATAAGCTTTAGACAACCTAGGTACATGCCAACACAAAAAGAAGTATACATCACCACATTTTGAGTTCGAGATCGTTGATGGATGCTGAATCGGCTATCTGACTTTAACCTAACTCAAATCACGACGGAAAAACAAACTTACGCTAATTATAAACTCAGTGGTATTTCTATAATCTGAATACTTAAAGGTAAAATAATATAACGTACAATAACTATAGTCATACAATTATTCAATTCATAAATAAGGTATTTATAACACATTCAATTTTTATCATTTGCTATCCCAGATAGCTTTTCACAATATAAACGCAAATCATTTGAACAACAATATTGTTCATTCATGTTCAATTCATAAATACACAAATCATGTGTCTCTAACCATATTTCAAATCACCACTCAATATCAACTATAACACTATTTTATTCAATAACCCCTATTAATATGACACGGACTCGGACGGATACATGGATCAAACCAAAACACACCAGTTTGGCACCCAGTGCCTCATCAGATAATTTGAAGCAATAAGTTGACACCCAGTGTCTCATCGGCAATGCCGAAGTAAATTGGTACCCAGTACCTCATCGAATTTATCCGAAGTAATAATTTGACACCTAGTGTCTCATCGACTCGAAGTCGAAGTATCCCTGAACTCTTTCAATCCTATGGCATGTCATCTATATCCGACTCAGCCCGATACAGTTAATAGGGTTTCAATTCACTTTTCAAATGCCACAATTATCCAATACTTAATTATCACATAAATCACAATTTCACATACATTCAATTCAATATCAAAAATGCTAACACTTACCTTATTTACTTACCATAAACATTTAAATCAAAATAAAACAATTAATAATTAAATTCGGATTATAGAAATACAAACCAGAATTTTTGAGCTGCTCCTCGTCGACTTTATCTTTTCCTTTCTTAGTCGAAGTTTCCGGTACAACGTTAGCAATTAAGCTTTGAACCCTTAAAAACCCTAATTTTTCTCATTATTTCTTTCTCTTTTTCTTTCTTTCTTTTCCCCCTTGTTTCGTTCTATTCTCTGTTCTTTTGTTTCTTTTTCTTTTATTTATTTTACTTATTCTTTTAGTTATTATTATAATAATATAATATATATTTTATAAATATACTTAAATATTAAGTATACATATATTATTATATTCTTATGTATTTTATTTTTACACCTGTATACACAATCACCATACACTTTTTAATTAGGGTTTAATTTCTTATTTAGTCCCTTTACTTTTTCTTTAATCTATAATTAAACCTTAACCTTTATTCAATTTAATCCTTATACCTAATTACCCTTAATTCAAGCTAATTCACCTAACCAAAACCTAATTAACCACATAACTAACTTGTAAATATTTATTAATATTTACGAATCTGTTTTACGAAAATGGAGACCCGAAAATACACTTTTCGATTACCCGTGACTATCGGGTTGTTACAGAATAACTATTATTTGATCTGTAAATTCTGGTAATGCTCCGTAACCCTGTTCCGGTGATGGATTCGGGTTAGGGGTGTTATACCAGCAAGGTCGTGTCACGACACCATGTGACCCTCGAGTCCTCTATGAAGCCAACTGCCATGGTTGTCGCAACACCAAAGCCTAGGTCTCATGAAATTGACCTTCCATCCTCGTCATGACATGGATGCCTATGTGCCGCAACGCTAACCTTCCATCACCTCGAGGAAGTTGAACTTCACCAAAACTCAACCTAAAGTAGTCTACTTGAAGGTCACAACATTTAGTATAGGGTGTCGCGACACTAAGCCTCAAAGTCAAGACTCTGAGCCCTCGATGTTGTGACTCCAAGCCAAACATTGAAGTGAAGGGAACCAATGACCTGTCGTCCAGGTCGCGACACCAGCAAGGTTGTGTCGTAACACCAAGTTACCCTCAAACCTTTTATGAAGCCAATTGCCATGAATGTTGCGACACTGAAGGCTGATGGATGAAAAATTGCAGGGGCAACTTTCTGTCTAAACAAGCTCAAGTCATCTACATTTTTGTCATCTTATGTGAATAAATAAATCTCGTATATCCGAGTTCAATTTACTAAGGGTCTCCGGGCGAAAACATAAATGAAAACAGTAATTAAACGAAATTGAAATGATTAAATATGGATTGAATTAATTGTTATATTTTCAAAAATTGCATATTTTTTATAGTATTTGAAATGTGATGGAGTGATTTTATATATATACATTTGTTTTAAGTATCATGATATAGTTATGCAAATGAACTAACATTTTTTATGTATTTGTAAATGTACATGAAAATGTTAGATGCCAGTGGTATGCCATGTTTGTACCAATGTAATTCAATTGCTAAATTATTGTATTGTAAAGGTAAGTTAAGTAAATTTCATATGAACTTACTAAGCATTTAAAATGCTTACACGTTATCTCCTTTTTCCTTGTAGATCATCGATTTTACAAAACACGTCAATTAGATCACCACGAAGCTCACACTATCCTATCAACGATTCGGTAGAATTTTAGTTGTTTAAATCTTGGTTATGTGGCATATACATAGGTGCTTTAAACATGAGTTTATCTGAAAATGATAGTTTGGTTTGAATCATGATTAATGGTTGATCTTTGATAAATTTTTTGCCTATATGTATATGTGTTTGGTTGATAACATGTTTCGCATTTTGAATTACCATTTTGAATATGAAATGGATTGGTTTGGCAAACGATGGTTTACCATGAACAAAAGCATGATGGAATGAATGAAACTTTGTTAAATTGATTTAGTATGTTTAGTAACCAATTTGGAAATGTATTAGATGGAATGATTGGAATTGGTTGAATGTAATGTTATAGGATATATTTTGATTGGTTTTGTGCAGGTACAAAGGTGCAAATATGTACCAATCATGTTAGAAGTTTGGCTGGTTTGGGATAGGCATCAAAAGGCCTATTTTGTGCCAAAAACAGAATCCACGTCGAAAGTAGCAACCATCCTCATCACAACGTTGATCGACAGTTTGTGACGTCTCGACGTCAAGTGGTCGGACGTCGTAACGTGACAAACTGTTTGACAACATCACGACATGGAGGAGGTGATGTCACAACGTCGGCCTTGGATTTTTCCAACTTTACAATTTGGTCCTATTTCACGCTTGGGTCAACAAAAGAGCTTTCGTAAGCTCGATTAAGACTCGATTTAAGTTATTTGTAATTAAATGATTGTATGTAAGACATGATTTAATGTTTGGATGACTTAATTACTGTATATTTGACAGTTATTGCTCGACAACGAATGTGACATCACGTAGCTCGAATTTAGCGATCGGATCGGGTGAGGGGTGTTACAAACCAGACCTTCTAAAAACCCACTCTCAACACAACTCAACTTGGGGAAGTAACCTTTTACAAGATACTAGCCAGCTGATATACTATCCACTGAAAGTAAATCATGGAAGAAAGTACCATAGTATCTTGAGTCTTTCCCTCATCATAACATCAAGTGCCATCTAACATCCTCAATGCTTTAATTTGATTATGTCGTCACCTAGCCAAAGCACGACTATGAAAATTCTTAGTGTTAAGATCACCTCCCAGTATTCAATTACATCTAAATTTCTAATGCCAAAGAAGCTCTTCTCGGTAAAGAGTTATCTCCAATTCGCCCCGTATTTCCTTTTCTACCTATATCAACGTAGCAGAGTGCCTCCTCTCCATTACTACATGCACCCTCGCTAATCTTCTTAAGGATTTCTCCTAACAACATTCCCAAAAACCTCCCTTTTCCAAAAACTTTATTATTTTTGAACCAATATAGTTCCTAATTTATTTGTAATACTATTCCTTTATGATAACAATATTCTAAGTAAAACTCAGCTAGTATATACATTATATTCAGTTCATTCTTTCGCCTAAAAAAAGTAAAAAGAAATATACTTTTTCTTTTAGAAAAAGAAAAAATTCCAAAAAAGAAAAAAGAACAAAAATAAAGAATAATTGAAGAACTGAGGTGTAAAGTGTGGTATAACAATGGTCCCATGTGCATGCAAATCTATAACAAGATTTCTCAGTATCAGCCTAGCAGGCAAAAAAGAGGCCCAAATTTTTGCATGACTGCCTTAAAGAGGCTTATTATTAATATATATTATGGACCACTTGGAAACAAAAAATTAAAATTCCAATTCATTCATTTATTTATTTATTTATTTTGAACTTTTGTCTCTCCTGATTCAATTTTCAACTCAGGTTTGGACCACCTAATAAAAATCATTTTCTCAGCTGCTCAAATTTCAGGAAAAAAAATCAAAATAATTATTGCTCTGGACCCTATGGTTGAAATTGGAATGGTACCAAAATTGAATGGTGCCTCATCACATAATTCATCATTACACAAGTTTTCATGTGTATGGGCTCTATTGGACTTAACCTATAAACTTTATCACGGCCCAATTTTAGTCTTTTGGGTGCGAATGTTGGGCTCTTAATTTATCATACATTGAATTATATTGAGCTCAAATCAAATAATAGGCTCATTGACTGAAGTGAGTTCATTCATATTTAAAACTGCAGTTCGATTCATAGGTTCGCTTGTGTAGTGTATAGTGTTTGTACATGTGAGTTTAAAATTGTATTGTATATAAAAAAAAAAACATGTTAGGCTTAATTAATAAATTATATTCACATAAAAAGGGTATTATATGCTTATGTTCACTAGACTCACGACCTTCAGAATTTTTATTAGTATTTACACTATTATTTAAACTCTTAATTAAGTTGGTGTCATGAGTCAACCGAACACTAACTTGATTAGAAAATTACGGAAATACTCTTCCGTAATTAAAATAAGTAATATTGTTTGAGGGTATTTTAGTCTTTTCACTTTATAATATATGCATATAGTGGGATTTGAACACATGCCCATTGCATTTGAAAAACCTTTAATTTATCATTCAACTAAAGCTTCTTCTTTTTTAAATATTTTTATACATTTTAATTTTATTATGCACACTTTTATTAATTCCATTAATTGTATGTATTAATAATGTATTTGATTGAGATGATGTCACAAGTTAACTCGACACCAACTTAAGATTAATGACAACACCATGACAAACAATTTAATGTAATTTTTTTTCATTTTAATATCTTACATAGTTTATGTGTTATTTTTCTTAATTAGTTTCAAACCATACTTTTCATTTTTTGTTGTATGTTATTTTAAACATATATTTGTATTCTAAATTTATAATTTTCACACGCATAGTTTAATTAATTTCATTATATTCGTATGAAAAATATATTATGCGTTTAACTCCATTTATAACTTTCTTAGTATATAATGAAACTCTTTGTAAAACATTTTTTTGGTGAAATTTAAAATTTTTTTATGGTTGGTAGAATTAAATTGGATTAGTGGGTTGAATCGAAAATTAATGATTCAATGGTATTCTAAAATAAGAGGAAGAGTGAATTGGTGTAAAATTGATTAAATAAAATTTCAGTTAATTTAGATATTTAATTTAATGTTAATGTCATTTATAGAGATGATTATACATACACACATTTATATTTACTTGTTTTGATAAGTAAATTATTCACTTACATATCACCACCAAAGTATTTTTCGATAAATTTAAATCAGAGAAAACTATAACATGAAATTAGAGACATTAGATAAGCAACAGAGATTTAGAATTAGGAAAAGAAACCATGGTCATCAAATGTGAAATTCGGATCCAATCCAGCATTACCGAACGGGAAATCCAACCCGACAGTAGGAGCGTTCATCGCCGAAGTAGCAGCTCGAATAATCTCAGTAAACTCAGACTCAGTGGCAACACTAGTACTACCATTGTTCATCACCCCCGTCGGATTCCGACACGATGACGTAGGCGAAAGATTTCCCGTCTCATAATTACCGTCGCCGACATCGTTTTCGACCTTTATGTTCAACGAAAGGTAATTAGGGAACAAAGGGTATGTTTGGTTACCAATATACTGTTGCTGTTGGTATGGCTCTATGGTGCTGGTTCCTTGTTCTTGATTGTTGTTGCTACAAGTGTGCCTTCCACGGTAAGCAACGTCGAAGATGGTAGGGTCGTCATCTGATCTTTGAACTTGCTTGGTCGCCAAGCAACCTTGAAGATTCCGATGGGTACACCTGTAATATCCTCTGCAAGTAACCCATTTGAACCCATAGCTTAAATTCAATCACACATATATACACACACACACACCAAACCATAACATGTTGACAACCTAGAACTGTGTCAAAAAAAAAAAAAAAAAACCTCGGATATTTTGCTCCCAAAATGTCTTTTTGTCCATATTTCCTCCAACTAAAGCCATCATCATGGTTTCCTTCCATTGCAGTACCAGGCCTTACTCGGACTTGTTGCGTCCATCTCGGCAGACTTTTCCTACACGCATACGAATACACATAATTAACGTATACCGCGTGAAATAATAAGTACGTATGTGTTTTTTTTACGCTATACCTTTGCACGGTGGCATCGTCACGAACGGGGAGACTTTGCGGCGGCGGATCGATCGTGTCCGACGTACCGGTTGCTTTGTAGTTGAGCAATGAAAGTGCCTTGTCATAAGAAGCTTGGATCTGTTGTAATAACAATTCACGAGTTTCATTACAAGAAGGAAGGTTTAAATGGGCCTGGAGTTGCATAGCTAGCTCTCTTCCTTGTAATAGTTCATTTATCAGACATTTTTGTTCCCGTGCTTCCATGTCCTCCATTAAAGAAAAACAAAAACCATGAAGAAGGGAGACAATGGGGGTTAGGGTTTTAAATTAAAAATTATTACATTACATGCATTATATGAATGCGAGAAAGATGGTGAAAAAGGGAGAATTTTTCTTCTTTTCTTTATTGAGGGACGGTCTTTGGTCGTATAAAATGTGGAAGGAAAGCGAAAGTCAACGGTTGACTGTTTCTATCATTTTTGAACACTCAAAAAAGACCCATCAGTGACACATTGCTTCCCTTTTTACACTTCTTTGACTCATTGCGTTTGCATTTGGTAGGTTAAAATATGCTATAGGTCCTTGTACTCTTCAAAATATTGGAATTTAGTCCCTGTATTTTTATTTTTAGGAATTTAGTCTCTCTACTTTTCGGATTTCAAAATTTAGGTCCAATTGTTAAAATTATTATTTTTTGTTAAATTTATTAGTGTGACACTTTGAAATAAAAAAAATTTACTCACTTAATAGCAATGTAACTAAAAAATGACGTTATAATGAACTTGAATTTAACAAAATGATTATAACAGGGTTAATAGTTGAACTTGAATTTTAAAAATTAAAAATTATAGAGACTAAATTCATATAAATAAAAGTAAAAAGACTAAATTTTAATTTTATTAAAGAGTATAGAGACTTATGGCATGTTTTAACCCAATTTTGTATGCACAAAATCATAAGCTTCTCGGCAATCTACTAATAATACTTTGGTAAAAAAAACCTTTCCAGTGATTTTCAATTTTAATTTTGATATTGAATAAATTAGTTCATCTACAAAAATTTGAAGCAATTTAATCTATGTCAATTTTGAAAAGTAGGTAACTAAGGACAATTAAGATTTTTTGGCAATTGTATATAATTTTAATTGATATAATAAAAATTTAAGCTCTCAATGTTTGCATGTTTTGTTAAATTGGTCCTACTTTCGAAAAGAATGAAAAGAAAATATATAGAATTTTTTTTAAAAATCCAAAAAGATTCAAAAAATAATATATAAAAAAATTTAGCTTCGTATATATAAACAGACATAATGTGTAAACTATGAGGGTAAATTTATTATTATGCCAATTAAATTATATGAAGTTAATGAAAAATATTAATACTATTTATTGTCTTTAGATGCTTTTTTTTCAAAATTGGCAGGGATTACATTGCTTTGTTTTTTTAGAGGGATCAATTTGCTCAATATCGAAATTAAGAAGGACGGGAAAGATTTATTTTCCATAGTTAATATGGTCAAATTGTGTCCCAGGTACTTGTACTTTTCATTTTTTTAAATTAGTCCATTTATTTTTAATTCTAAACAAACTGTTTGATTTAAAAGTTTAAGTTTAATCGATAACGTTGTTAATTGGCTTGGATTGAATTTGAATATGTGTTATCAATTGAGTTATAATTTTTAAATCAAACTAATAAAAACACTAGGTTTCTAGAATTTCAAAAGTTCATAGAATACAAATACTAGAACATAATTAAACCTATATGTATTTTTTAATTTTATTAAAAAATAACATTGTAATAAACTTGAATTGAACAAAATAATTTTAACAGCGTTAATAATTGACCTGAATTTTAAATTTTAAAAAATAAAAAGATTAAATTATTAAAAATAAAAATATAGAAACTAAATTCTAAATTTGTAAATGAGTTTTTTCAAATGATTATAGTTTATAATAATGACTTATTAATGATGAAAAGACGACGTGATTTTTCAACCTGTTGCTTACGTTATTACAAGGGTTAAACTTAAACCAAGGTACATCTCAACGTGGAAAATGAGCTATTGAGATTCTTTTATATAATCAACGCTTTATTCTTAAATTAGTCCCTAAACTATATCCCAACTTTCAGATTAGTACTTAAAATTTATTATTAGTAGTCTTAAATTATCAATTTTGTAACAATTTACTCCAAAAACAATGTATCAATGAATAAAAATATGACATGTGGCACATTCTTATTATGTCCTAATTTTTTTATAAAATAAGACAAAATTGAAAGTTTAAAAATCATATCTAACTAAAAAAAGCTTTCAATTTTAAAGGGACAAATTTATATTTTTTTCTGGAAGCAAGACCCTTACCTGACCTTAGCGTCACCCTTGCTAATTGTTACCATGGCGGCTTAAACTCATTGGGCATCACCTAATGACAACAAGGATGAGGATAATCTGAGATTTGGCTTTTTGTGTATCATTGGTATGGTGAGAGTCTTTTGGTGGTTTTTGACAGTGGTCAATTGGTTAATCAGAGTTTGTGTTTAGAGTGGTACGACGATGAGTTAGGATGTAGTTATTAGTAATCGAACAAGGTGATGCATACATAGTTTTTGAATCTTCCATGTTGCGGTTAGCGTCAGTTTGTCTTTCTCCTCAATTAGCCTCTTTTGTGGATAGTGATATTTGTGCAACAATTTGTAGTATTTTATTTGTCCTTCCTAGTATATGTTATATCCAAGTATTGATGTTGTATATGTTTTCTTATTAATGAAAATATTTTTAAAATGTTAAAATGTGCTCAACGTCTTTATACTCTTTGTACATTTAGATTTTAGTCTCTCTATTTTTTGTATTTAAAAATGTAAATTAAATTATTAACAACATTAATTAATAATCTCTTGCTAAATCTTGGTTCATTACAATATTATTTTACTATTACATGATTATCAAATGAGTATTTTTTTTTTAATTTCAAAATCTTATACCAATAATCTAATATAAAAATCATAACAATGTTGACAATGAGTCCTGAATTTTGAAATATAAATTTTTAAGATAAAAAAAATCAAATGATATAAGGAACAATGCTGAACCGAAACGGCGCCGTTTGGTTATCATCAGAAGAACAGACAGTGTAATAGCCCAAATTTCAGCGATGTCAAAAATAGTGGTTCGAGACCACCAAATTCGATAAATAAACTCGTAGTTTATATTATTTAATATTTACGAGCCAAATGTAGCTTTTAAAAGATTTTTGAAATAGTAAATTGTGTTTTATAAAGATTTATTTGGTCAAGAAATTGAGAAAAAGAGGTATCGAGATCTCGGTGTTATAAATCGAGTCATAAATATTTTTATAAATATTTATGGAATGTAAATAAAGTAGTATTAAAATTTCGTTAGAAAATTTTGACGTTTGGGTGGTTAATTAAATAAAAAGGACTAAATTGAAAAAGATGTAAAAGTTGCTAGAAGGATTAAATAGCTTAATTTTCAAACGAGGAAGGACCTAAAGTGCAAATAATCCCAAAGGAGATATTCTGGGCGGCAATAGCTGAGAAAAATAAGGAAATGGGTGAAATAAGGGCAAAATTGGAAAATTGCCAAAATTAGCTAAATAAAAAGGGGATCAAATTGGAATATCTAGAATTCTCTTCATTTCTCTTCATTTTCTTCAGCTGAAAAACAGCCATGGCAGAGAGTTCAAGCTGGTTTTCATAATCAAGCTTCATGTAAGTTTAATTCTTGCTTTCTCCTTGAAATTTCTATGTTTTTGGACTTTTACAATTGGGTCCAACTTACTATATTATTAGTTTTTGATTTTATGGCTAATTTTTAAAGTTACTATGGGTGAGTGCTGGAAGAATATGATGAATAAATATATAATTGAAGCTTTAATTTGTTATATGATGATTTTATCAAGTGAAATTGATGGAAATTGGTTTTAGGACCTAATTGTGAAAGAGTTGAAATTAAGGCCTAGTGTTAAAATTCTGATTTTCAAAAGTTATGAAGTAGTTTAAAATGATAGATAAAAGTATTAAATGATAAAATTATCTCAATTGAGGGGTTAATTGAGCAAGGACTGAATTGTATGAATTGTGGAATTTGGGACAAAATAGAAATCAACATGTTACTCTAAAGCAGTTTTGGAGAGCAGCAGTTGTCTAACTTTGAAAAATCACAAAAAATCGTAGAAATTGAATTAGAAGTTGAACGAGATATAGAATTAAATCTTGTTGAGTCTATTTTCATATAAAAGAAACAGAGAAAGCAAAAGAAGTCTACATATTGAGATATTTAAATTTTTGTAAGACTGGCTTAGAATAACTTCGTGATCCCCTGTTCTTACTTTAGAAATTCACTAAAAATTGTACAAAAATAATTATAAGTTATAATTTATATGTTTGTATTCCTTAGTGAGCCTATTTTCATAATAAATAATAAAAAACACTATATGAAAATCGTACTATGAGATAATTGATTTTTAGTGAAGAGAGATCAGAGCTATCGGACTATGTAACAGGGGAGAACTTAACTAATAAACTGTACTAATTGGTCACACCAAAAATTCTGGAAAAATTATAGTAATAATATATGTGAGTATATTTTCAAATAAAATTAACGAATCTTAATTTGGAGCTTTGTAGCTCAAGATAAAAATAATTTAGCGACTGTGACACGGATGAACGCTTGAATATCCATATAAGTAAATAGTAAAAATTATAGATAATGTTACTTACAAGTGTGTTATTTGTACTAAGGATGTGGTATGGAGAGGAGGAGGAGGAAAAATATGTATATGAATATTCGGCTAGTATGGCTAATTTGCATGTTCTAGGCTCAAGGACTAAATTGAATAAAAGTAAAACTTTATGGGCAATTTTGTAAAAATTTCAGAAATGACCAAATTGCATGAAATGGATTATTTTATTATTTAAATTACAAACTTGAATGAAATTATTAATTTAGATCAAGATCGGGTGAAAACATGTTTTAGGGATTAAATTGAAAAGTGTTGAAATTATGGAAAATTTTGATATTTCATAGAATTCATGGGCTATTATTAATATATATGAGAATAATTAGGCTTGAAACAATGATTAAATTACAAGAATTTTAATTTTTCTGAGCCTAAGGATGAAATCGTCATTAATTAAAAGCTTAGGGGTAAAATGGTAATTTTGCCTAAAGCATAAATTGAATGTATCAAAATATGAAATGAATGAAAATGGTGATAAAATTTATTTATAAAGATTCGGATGATTCAAATACGAGACTTGAATGTGGAAAATAAAAGACATCGGATTAGTGAAATTATAAACATGAACAAGCAACGAGGTAAGTTCGTGTAACTTGAATTATATTCTTAAATGCTTGAAATGTATGTTATTGATGTGAATATAATTTGAATGTTCATTGTATGAAGATTGATGAAACATTGATATATTTGATAAAAAGGGGAAGAAATCTCGGTTGAATGAAAGGAAAATTCGATGAATCTCTGAAAAGGAATTGACGGTAAAAAGGATCTAGCCCGGACGGGTGATCCTATCCTGATATAGCCCTCCCGAAGAATATGTGGAAAATGAATTTAGCCCGGACGGGTAATCCGAATTAGGTCTCAATTTAGCCTCGACTGTAATTCGGGATCCAAGCTCATTAGAGTAATTGTCATTGCGCAGGATTTAGCTCGACTGTAATCCCGACAATACTCTTTGAGCATATGTTACAGGATTTTAGCCTGGTAATCTCATTGTAAGAAATGAGGTTCATGGAGTGTGCTCTTTTACAGGGGATTTAGCCTCGACTGTAATCCCATTGTAAGGATGAGGTTCGCGAGAGTGTGCTCTCGGAAAAAGGGTATACCCATATGTGTACGAATTGATTTTGACCGGAATTGTACACTATAAGTGTACTCATCGAAATCCATCAAATTCCGAGAAATTCAACGGGATAAATATAGAAAATGGCAAGTACTTGAAATCATGAAATGAAACTTGAAATACATAGAAATGATAATTATTTGAAATATTGAAATATGACATGGAAAATACATGTATGTGAAACTTGCTTGATAATTATGCATATTCAAAATTATGAACTGCTACTGGAATAAATATACACTAAACTCGTAAAATGATGGTACATGAAATATTATCATGATGAATTGAATAATTTATATTTATGAAGAAATAGCAAGAGAATGATATGTATTATGACATGTAAGTATGAAATTATCTTTGATACGTCGATACAAGGAAAAATTATGTATATTAGAACAAGTAATAAATTCAAGTGAGACATGTCAAGAAAATAAGTTTGTTAATATTAAAGTACGCTAACCAATGTAGGAAAATTTTAGGATTTTGCGAAAAATTCCCTATAATCCCGATTTAATCCCGGTTAGTTCCTAATATATGTTTTGGGCTTTGAGGGCCCAATAGAGGGACGTTATGATTATTTTCAGAATATGAATAATAAATGACTCGAAATTGTTCGAAAATGTTCAGTAAACTCTAGTAAAATGCCTCGTACCCTATTCTGGCAACGGATACGGGTAGGGGGTGTTACAGACAGTGCTAATTATTTTGAAGAATTCGTCAACTGCAATCTGAGTCATTTGAGTACCGTAGACCTCGTGGTTTTGGACTAACGACTCATGGTCTTAGATGTTGGGTCCACTGACCTTCATTTGCTGACTATTCTTTCTTTTTCTTGTTCCTTTCTTATTTCGCAAAATCGTATCAATCTATTCGGACCAGTCCAGTTACAGATTTAAAGAAAGGTATTATATCGATTGATTTGAGAATTGATACAAATCACTTAAATTTAACGAACTAGATTTTTTTTAATGTTTTTATTTATAAATTTTTTAATAATTTATTTAATTGAAGCGGACGAATTGATCGAATTGACCAGATCAATAAACTAATAGTTTGACTAATTCAATCCAATTCACAAATTAATTTATAAACCGATGGATTTCGGTAGAGTTAATTTAGTTAAGTGGACCATAATTATTAAAGTAAGTATTGATTATTAAAATTCATGATTTAACTCCTAGTATGATTATGCTCTCTTTTTCTCAATAGCATGCATATATATATATACATATTAATTTTTAAATATGTAATAAATATATAATTTTTAATCAAAACTTTAAACTCAATTGATTTAATTTATAAATCTTATAATTTTAAATTAGTTTAATTAAATGGATTAAGATCTAAATTATTAAAACATAAAATTAATTGATTAAATCTGTTTTAAATTTTAATCGAATCAATTAAATCTATATTAATGTCTCTACCAAAAGGCAGTAACACATGATGTCTAAGCTCTTCTAGAAATGTGGACTTGACTAGAGCTTAGACTATGGATCCAAAATTCATTAACTCTGATGCACAAGGAAAAAGAAAGAAAAATCTATCTCTATATATAAGGAGAGGCGAAGTCAGGACAATTTTTTAGGGGGAGCCAGATGAAATTTTAATTTTTTATAGTTTATATCTTTCTAATTTGTAAAGGATTAAATCGAATTTTTATAATTTTAGGGGGGCCAAAGTACAATTTTACCTTTACTGATTTAAAATTTTAAAAAAAATTCAAGAGCCTAAATAGTAATTTTACCTTTTAGGGGGGGCCGGGGCCCATGCCAGCCCCCCTGGCTTTGCCCCTGTATATAAGTATATAATAACACGAGGGATTTTGTACAAGGAGTTTGATTATATTTTATTTTATTTATTCAAAAAATAGGTAAATTAATCTCAAGTTAGACCAAAAAGTAAACTAATCTATTTCTCAAAAAAAAAAAGGTAAATTAATTTTTCTACATTAGATCAAAAAGCAAATTAATATTTTTAAACTTAAAAATAGATAGAATTTTTACAATACTTAAAACTACTCATAATCTATTTCCAACACTTAAATAATAGGATAATCACACTTTAACATATTTGAAGTCACATCCTTATATTAACAGTAATATCGATACCAATTAAACTAAGAGTCGCTCGGTGAATATTTCTTTTCTTAAATATTACTATATTTAATACGTGATGAATATTTGAAATTACTTATTTAATATTTAAAAATAAGGGCTTTTTTGCTAAAAAAAAAAAGTTATGGCTATGGGTCATGCAACGTAAGAATACGCCCCCAGAGTCCCAGGCCACCACACGTACTGGGTCCCGCAGACTGAAAACGAAATTCTTTTCCAATAAAATCAAACCACGTGTATCAAAAGTCATCCGTTAAATCCCCTAAAATATCTACTCTTCCACTCTTTTTTCGCCACGCCTTTTGTCCAGTTTTCTGCTTTCCCCAGTAGCCACGTCATCACACCCTTCTTATTCCTTTCTCCTTAAATCTTACTTGTCAGTCCCTCCACCGTTGGATTTGGAAACTGCATCCATTCGGCCGTTGATTTTCCCCATTGATATAATTTGTGGACACCATAATTTACGTCTTTAAATTTAAATGATTCTTTTATATTTCGAAAAATCTTTCATCATTTTAGGATTCGTTGTAGCCAGGAAAAAAAAAGCGCGAGTTCCTCAAATCCCACGACCCGAGTCGACTCAGCAACTCGCTTTTGCTTTGTTCAACCAGGTATGTTTTCTCTTTGCATGGAACTGGTTAACGTTTCTGAATTGCTTATGGATGAATGTAACAGAGACAAGACATGCCTTTGTTACGATATGTAATTTTGATCTGTTCATGATTTTGTTTAATGTTGATTTGAAGTAGGTTGTAGAAAATTTTGATGATTAATTTACATAAACGCACAAAGCTTGGTGTTTGAAATTTTGTTTGATCAACTCTAGATATAGATGCAGAGCATAAATATTAGTGTTTTTGTGTTAAAAGAACTAGTTTTAATTAAGTAATATTGATGAATCTGTTGCATGTTTCTTGTACTGTTGCTGATGCACGTGTTTGTTTGGTTGCAGTTTGTTGCTTAAATTTTGCAAAAAGACAATTTGAGATGGGAGTTGTTAGTGTTTCTAGTTCAGCTGCCCGAACTCCAGTAGGATTAGGCACAAAGTTTTCTACTCAAAGATGTACATTTAGAAGACCTTGTATTGTGGCATTTAAAGCAGATAAATCTAATAATACTGCTCTAGTTACGCTTCGAGACCATAATCTTTTGCCGGTGGAAACGGCTAAAGAGCACCCGAAGAGACGCGGGAAAGCGAAAAAGGCTTCCAAGACTGTAAACCGTGACTTTACTGATGAAGGTTCTCCGTACACCGTGGACGTAGATTACAACGAAGCCGCTGCCAAACTCGAAAACATTTATAAGCTTAGCCCTTCGACTCAAACATTTGATGAAAAAGGGAGTGAAGGTGAGACAAAAGGACGCCAGCTGAGGAGGAAGAGATCTAAAGAAAGTGATGGGAAAGCGGATAATGGTGATGATAAGATCGTGGTTCGGAGCCAGACTAAGAAGAATAGAAGATTGGGCCTTGATAAAAGGATTGAACTGAAAAACAATAGAGAAGAAAAGTCAGTTGTTTCTGGCCAGAGTAAAAAGGGTATCTCGAATGAAGGTGAGAAGATTGATAGGCTTGTCCGGGATTATTCGGCTTCAACCGATTTGGTCAGCCTGGACTGGAAGAAAATGAAGATACCTCCGGTTCTGCCGTCCACTGAACATACTTGGTTGTTTAAGCTAATGCAGCCAATGAAGGTTTGCACCTTTTCAATAAAAGGAGACTGCTGCTAGCCTTCAGTTTTCCATGTTTCTTAGTTATTTTGAAGCATTGGTTGTGCTTGCCTCTGACATATTTTGCTGAAACTGCAGGCACTGCTTGAGGCAAAAGAGAACTTGCAAAAGGATCTGGGTAGAGATCCTACTGAAGATGAATTAGCTGAGGCAACAAATTCGAGTGCAGCTCAAGTGAGAAGACAGTTAGAGGTTGGTCGAGCTGCTAGAAATAAGCTCATTAAGGTAATTCCTCTTCAACCACCAGTATTGCTTAGAGATGCTTCGAATTAAAAAGAAAAGGAACCGTGATAGTACGTACGGTTTAAACTTTCAAGGTGGTTTAGTAGAACATATACTAGTCTTTCATATATGCTATTGGTGTTGATGTACCACTAGCGTATCATTCCTTGGCCAAATTTTCCGTGATCCAATAATACATGTGGGAAAGTAATTTGACCAAGTTTTGATAAATTTGCAGCAGTCATTGAGGTTCCCTTTTAAATATCTTGACATAAGCACTTATGAGGGTTTCTTTCTTGTTGTTCTAACATCAAACCTCACCCATCACCCACACTGCACAGGCAAATAGAACTTTTCTAAAGAAGAGCCATGTTTTGATATCATATATCCATTTTAGCAGTGTTTGCCTAGTTTGTGGCTAAAGCTTATTGTGAGCATTTTGGCATTGGCTTTCAATGATAACTACTGAGAGGTATTAATCTATTTCACGCAGCACAACCTCCGGCTCGTTTTGTTTGTGATAAACAAATATTTTCAAGATTTTGCAAATGGTCCAAGATTTCAAGACCTTTGTCAGGCTGGAGTTAAAGGACTTATCACAGCCATCGACCGCTTTGAACCAAGAAGGAGATTCCGTCTTTCTACATACGGTCTTTTTTGGATTAGGCATGCAATTATACGTTCCATGACCCTATCAAGCTTCACGCGTGTCTCATTTGGACTTGAATCAGTAAGCTCTCTTCTCACTTAAGCATATGCTATATATGATTTGCTTGAAACAACGAGCAATATTGGAATCTAACTGCAAGCAGATGATATGATCATGCTCGAAATGCCCGAGGCCGAAATAAAATCATACATTGAAATAGTGTTGGGTAGACCAATGTGCATATTCTGTTTGTTCATTTATTTTAGTGACATTTCGACTGCTGCCTTATGCTGCTAATTGTTGGCTCGAGATTTTGGACCGATAAGCTGAGCAGTAGAAGCCCTGGCTGCTTCTTTTAGTAGAAATATGAACTATTTTTGAACTGTTTATTGTGATGCAGGTTAGAGTAGAAATCCAAAGAGCCAAACTGGAATTATTGTTTGAACTTCATAGAGAACCGACAGACGATGAAGTAATCAAAAGAGTTGGGATTTCCCCCGAGAGGTACCAAGAAGTAATGAGGGCCTCGAAACCCGTTGCATCGCTTCATTTGAGGCATTCCGTCACACAAGAAGAGTTCATTAGTGGAATCACCGATGTCGATGGTGTTGGAGGCGATCACCGAAGGCAACCTGCTCTTCTCAGGCTTGCACTTGATGATGTGGTAAGCCTCCATTCCCTTTTGATCTACATTCACCGGTAATTGTTATCGAAAAAACCCCATATGCTTACTTGGACCATGTTTTGTTCATTTTTGCTGTATTTTTTCAGCTCGATTCTCTGAAGCCAAAAGAGAGCCTGGTAATCAGGCAGAGATACGGACTCGACGGTAAAGGTGATAGAACATTAGGAGAAATTGCTGGGAACTTAAACATTTCGAGAGAAATGGTCCGAAAGCACGAAGTAAAGGCACTTATGAAGCTCAAGCATCCAGCCCGAGTTGATTATCTCCGCCGATACGTCGTCTGAATCGTATCAACATCCTCGGCATCATCTTATATCGGCTCGCGACTGTCGTTTCCGTATACTAATAGTCATTTTAACTACAAGAACATAAAATTCCCATACCTGTAATATAAGTTTCAAATACTCAAAAAAGATTGTAAATCATCAATTATACATCACATTGTAATATTTATTTTTTCACATGATATATGTATATATATTATATAATAAAGTAGTTTGTATTCACGAAACCATATAGTCCAAAACTATGGTGCCCAATATAATCAAGCTTAAATAATTATATAGTAAAAGTATGGTGACTAGTTCATCACTTTCACCAAAGATAATGCTAATATGTCATTAGTCAAAATTAGTATATAATTAACACCGAGGTTAGAAAATATTTTCTTCCTAAAACTCTAACTAATACGATGCAAAGCATCATTTGCACCATCAACGTGTTGTTTTAAAAAGAGAGTAATGATTAATATTCTTTTTGTAAACAATTAAATATTGGTAAAATTATACTCAATATTACTAAACTATTAATAAGTTTATCCTTGCTATATGACCTTCTTTGGTCACACCACTTGCACACTAATTGAAAGCTCTCCTTTCTTCCTCTTCTAGAATTTAGTTTTTTTTTTTTTTTTTATGAAACAGTTTTAAACGTCACGAATCTACGAATCAAAATCTAGACAATTTTCTTTTTTGATCTCCATCACTAACTGTTAAATCAACTTGGATCTAAAGTATGTTCTTTTACTTGTTGATGGGCATTGACTCACTGTATTGATCATTGAATCATTACTTGAACTTTACTAGCCGAACTTTAAAAAAGAAAAAAAACTTAACAATCAAATTACTCAAATAAAAGCATTCGAATAGTTCAATGACTATTTTGTAACTTTTTAAAATCATATAATCAAAATGTAAACTTATTAATAGTCTAATGACTTTGGGTAATAATTTACCCTTAAATATTTTTTTTATTATAATTATTTTCGTGGTTGTACCTAAAATTATGATATTTATAGGTTTTTATGACTTATAAAAGGTTGTTTGGTTGAAAATTGAAATGAGGTTGATAATTTGATATAAATATATACACTTTCCTAGCCAGAGACAAAGTGGCAGCAAAGAGCACTTGATTAATTTGTCGTTAGTTTAATGCCTTAGCAACAACACTTACCTACCCTAATATAGTATTACTATTTTTAGCAAAAACATAATTAAATATAAGAAAAGAGAACCAATTATAATTATTAAATTATAAATTTGCATTATTAACGAAACCACAAGAGTAACTAAAAATCCTACTAAATGGATGGCACCATCAAGAGATGTGATTAAATTCTTTTTAAAGTCGAAATGTAACTAGCGGATACTTATTTGGAGAAAGGTTTTAAATTAATTTAACCGTGAATCGGATTAAGACTAATTGAATTAGGCTAAAAACTAGCAATTGAATATGTTTTTAAATAACTTTTTTATATTTATGAAATTTTACAAACTTATTTAATCGAACTATTCGTATCAGTAAAATCTACGAATCGAAAACTTGACTGATTTTATCACTAGTCCGATTCAGAAAATTTTAATTCTCGTCTTTCCCGCATCGAAATTCTGGCATAAACTTGGTAGCCAAAACCACTAAACTTATGGTTTGCCAACATGATTAGATGTTCTATACTCCCTCGAGGCTTGTGGTTGGCTAGCTAGCCAAAACAAATCATAAGACGTCACATGTTCTTGCTAAAAAAAAATACTAATGTTAAAAGTTATAGTTGATACGAGTTATCAATAGAGAGGAGAAGATGGTGAAGGGGAGTGTTGATTCACATGTGATAAGCAAAGAGCCGGTGTAAGGAGAATAGAGGAGGAGGAGGATGCTCTAGGGTTGTTGTGTAGGGTTGCTAGGGAGAAAACCCATCCTTAGTCTTATAGTGGGCCACCCCTTGTCCTATAGTGTTGCATAGTTGACAGTATAATATTCTACGTGGTTTTGTGGGTTGGCTAGGTGACAGTGTCATTGTAAGTTAGTTGTTGCCATCAGGCGTACTATGTGGCCTTGCTCTAACATTCTCATTCTTAGGGTCGTATGGGGTGGTTATGCCTTGGTGGTCCCAACAAAAGGTGTGTAGTGAATTGCCTCAAAGCCAACTCAAACAAGGTCTGTGGAGAGTCGTCTGCAGATTGTCTCATATGAAGGGTTGCTCGTGAATTATTCCTCACGGAGGGTAGACCTATTCATGGGTTGGGCCACCCAGCCCAGCCCAAAGGCCTGCCCGAAATGTGGGAGGGTTTAGGCAAAAATATAGGCTCGAAAAATGGACTTGGACAAAAAAATAAGGCCCGTTTTTTAAACGGGCCGGACCTAGATTAAGGCATTTTTGGCCCGGCCCTGGCCCGAATTCACTAAAGGACAAAAGAAATTTACTTTTTTTTTTAAATATTATTTTCTTATTGTTTTCTCATTATTTTGCTAGCATTTTATTATTATGTTGCTACTATTATGTTGTTATTGTTTGGATATTGTATAAAGCTTACTTTATTGTTAAATTTGTTATTATTTTAGAGGCATTTGCTTGTTAAGTTGTATCTATCTTAGTGTTATTTAAGTATACATATTTTTTAAAATTTATTTTCAATTTGTTAAGAAATATTTATTTTGATGTTTTTAGTATTTTTGATGTATTATATATTTTTTAAAATTATATAAAAATTAATATGGATGGGCTGGGCTAGACTTGGATAAAATTTTAGGCCCATTTTTTTAGGTCAGGCTGGGGCTAGTAAATAGGCCTAACTTTTTAATTGAGCTTGGCCCGGCCCGGCCTGACCCATGCACACCTCTAATGGAGGGTCATCTACAGATCAACAATTTATTAGGTATCAACATCAAGGGTAGACAGTAAGCTTGGCCTCCTTTATTTGGTAATATTCCTTTTTAAGCCTTCAAAATTATAATGATCCAATTAACAAATTGGTAAAATCTCTGTTTCACCACTTTAAAAATTTTACAATTCAATTTTAGTCCACTATAAAATTTCTACTTTCACCCCTTATCTTAATATAATTTGTTGATCTTACATAAATTTATACACAATCAATACATCAAATAAAAATGTTATTTAATGATAATAAAATATTATTTTATACTAAAAATTAAAATAAAAAATGGTTTTCTTTGCCTCGCTGGAAAAACATTAAAATCTCATTTGGGTACACTCAACAATCTTTGGATCAGCACTAATTCAGTTTTTTTTTTTTTTTTGACAACATATCATATCTTATCTTAATTTCTACACCTAACCCCAATAACATTGTTACATGTTGCTAAATTTAAGAACATAAAAGTAGAAGCTGATTCAGTTTTGACTCATTTATTGTAATAATTAAAATGATGTAAATTTGAGTACATTTAAGCGTATATTATATTTTAAAATTTGAGGTATGAATAATAAAAATAATTAAATAAAAAATTATATACATAGAATAAATTTTAAAATAAATTTATATCCTTGATTTAAATGCCACGTGATGTTATACGAGTGTCGTATTATTCACTCTTATGTGTACAATTATATATACTTATTAATTATTAGAAAATACTTGTAAATAACATTTAATATATTTTATTGATTAAATTTGAGTTGAGCTGGCATTGTTGTTATTGCAGTATGAGTTGATTTAAGTGTTGGGAAAGAGTTACGAGTAAATGTAAGTTTTGTATAAAAAATATATGTTTATTACTGAATCTTAATGAGTATATAAAAGACGTACTTGGACCAAGTTAGCATGTTAGAGTTATTGTTGGGAGGTTTTTAATATGTTCATCAGATAAGATTTTGAATACTATAAAATTTAATGAATTTAAAAGCTATCGTTTGGTTATAAATTTTATTTCAAAATTTAAAAGGAAAAGGAATTAAAAATTTTCAAATTAAAATATAAAAACAACACAATATAAGGATTAATACCATAATTTAACCAATTAATATTCTTAAATAATTATATATATAAATAAAAAAATATCTTCAATTGATTCAATAGTATCAAATCAAACCTGGTTCCGATTGTAAGAACTTTCAAGCACCAGAACAATGTACAGCACAACAGAGCATCAGAAACCCCATATAAGGTATATATATATATTCGTCGCAGAATTTTTTCATTTATATAAATATATAAATTTAAATATCAATTAAAGATATTTTTCAGTCTCTTAATTCCGTTTTTATATATATTATATTTTTCAATGATAAATACGAGAAGCAACCAAGAATCGAAAATGGAAAACAACCCATCAAGAGGAAGAAGATGATATCACCATGAAGGGCATAAAAACCTCCATTAAATATATGCCTTCTTTTCTCTTGTCATCTCTCATGGATTTCTTTTCAATTTCACTATACAAGAAGATGATGAGAGATGCTTCCCTGCATATATTAAATCAATGTGGGATACAAATATATTTATATATTTTTTTAAATTACATTATACATTCATGTCATGAAAATTAAAATCCTACATATTTGTCATCATTCGAAACAACAACTATATATGATTCATGTTATATGATTCTGATTATAATGATATTGAATGAGAATAATGTTTAACTTTTATATATATATATATATATATATTCTTCATAAATGTTGATTATTAATTTAGGGCCATTAAACATCAATCCACATTCATCACTTGGGTCTTTCTGACATGTTATTTCACTTCAAGAACAAAAGAAAAAAAAATAGATTCTTTGGTTTACATTAATTAGGCTAAATTGTAACATAGAACTAACTTGGGGGAGTTATGATTTTTTATGCATAAATGGAAAGATGGCCATAATTGGGATATTAGATTTATGTATGTCATTAACATATGTTGTGACGAATTTAAGGGTTTTTAATTTAAGCATTTTTAATACAATATTTTTAGTTTTGTCTCTCTCAAATTTTATAATCTTATCTTGACTTCCTTTAAACAAAATTTTTAATTTTACTTTTGTCGAGTAGGTTCATAAAGTGATTTTATTGAAAACACGATTGCTTGAGTACTTGAAAAAGTGACAAATTCATAAAATTATATTACCTTAATAATTGCTTGAAAAAGTAAATCATACGTTATTGCACATGATTAAACTCGAACTCATACTCTATAAGTTGTAAGAAATTTATGAGTGAAAATATTACCCCTTGAACGAAAGTTGGGGGTAAACAACTAAATACTAAGAAATTAGTGTTCCAAGTGGGGGTAATGGGAGTGCTAGCTAGAGATATATTCCACTAACCATAAACAGCAGATATATACTTCATTTTCCATTTTCCATTTGACCTTATTATCAAACCTAACAGAACAATTAGAGAAAAAAAAATCTTTATTTTATTTTTTCCTTCTTATTAAAATCAGGCTATTGGCAATGGCATCCACAAGTCCCTATAAGACGTAGACAGCACTTCCTGTTCTTAAATTCTCTCAATTTAAAAAAAAATATATATAATTATTCCTATTCTTCTTCCCCCACTTTTTTTCATGAATAAAATCCAATATCTCACTG
Organism: Gossypium sturtianum; assembly: GCA_025698515.1. Taxonomy (NCBI): domain Eukaryota; kingdom Viridiplantae; phylum Streptophyta; class Magnoliopsida; order Malvales; family Malvaceae; genus Gossypium; species Gossypium sturtianum. The sequence goes on from CM046954.1 coordinate 2,527,091, forward strand.
GTATTTATATCCCTTCAAGCTCATTAAAACAATCCATAAGACATAACTAAATTATGTAGTTTTTTTTTATGAAGTTTTTCACACCTTTTGGACCATTTTATTTCTCCATCTTAGGGACCATTTTTGTTTCTTTTTAGGTCCAAAATCATGGGTGATAGGCTACGCCTAGCAGTTGGTATCATGGGTATTAATTCTCTCATCCCCTCTATACTTTTTTTTTTTTTTTTTTAGTTTTTTGCTGATACAAAAAGCATAATACCTACACGATCTTTCTCTTGCAGGCAATGCTTCTTCTTTGTTGCTTTATGCTGCACCAATGTAATGTCAATATATCCCTACACATACATACATGCATACATATATATACACCTACATACATACGTGATAAACAAATATATGTGTTGTACAGCTTGACTTTTACAAGGGTAATAAGGAAAAGAAGCACTGAAGAATTCTCATGCATCCCATACATCGTTGCACTATCGAATTGTCTCCTTTACACATGGTATGGATTGCCTGTTGTGAGCTACAAGTGGGAAAATTTCCCTGTCATCACCATTAATGGTTTAGGGATCATCTTAGAGTTATCTTTCATCTTCATCTATCTTTGGTTTGCTCCAACAAGAGGAAAGGCGAGTTTCTTAATAAAACCCTGTTTTTCTTTTTCTTCTTTCATTATCATGTGATCACCATTGATGGTAGCTTGGTGAAAAAATTTGCAGATTAAAGCTGGTACCATAACGACGATGGTTATGGTAATATTTACCGTAACTGCAATTATATCGGCTTTTGTATTTCATGATCATCATCATCGGAAAGTTTTTGTTGGGACTATTGGGCTGGTGGCTTCAGTGGCAATGTATGCTGCTCCACTTGTCGTCGTGGTAAGCCCTTTAAAAAAGAAAAGAAAATCCTATTTTTTCTCAGCTTGATTCGTGTCATCTTCGTGTGGGAATTGATTATTTTTCTTTATTTTAAATTTGCAGAAACAAGTGATAATGACAAAGAGTGTGGAATTTATGCCGTTTTATTTATCTTTTTTCTCGTTCTTGGCTAGTGTTCTTTGGTTGGCTTATGGACTACTGAGTCACGATCTCCTTCTAGCGGTTCGTATTATATTTATTACATTATGGCGCATTGAGATTAATAAAAAAAAAAAAGTTGAATGTTTAAAGTTTTAAATTTAAATCTCATAAATTTTTTTATTAACATATTTTTAAAAAATAAATTACACTTATAAAAATATAATAATAAAATATATATTATTATAAAGATATTTTTAACTGTTTATATTTTATATATAAAAAACTGATGCATAACATAGTAGTTAAACCTTGGATTTTATCATTTCAAAAGAAAGCTTCATTTGATTTTTACAAAATTTTTACAACAATCAATAAATGTTTTTTTTCTGACACAGTTGATATGTTATTATATATGGCAGTCACCAAATCTGGTTGGCCTCCCCTTGGGCATATTGCAACTTGGACTTTACTGCAAATATAGGAAAAGAGGAATTATAGAAGAAGAACCGAGCAAATGGGATTTAGAGCATAATAATATCCAGGAGAAACCCAAACATATGCAGCTCTCAATGAACGAAGATATCAATGGAAAGATCTGAAAAGCATATTAAACCTTAGGGTATATATGGACTTGTAATAATTATTATTCTTAAAAGCTAAAGGTGAAAGTTATTACAATATCAATGTCTTGTTTTTTCTTTTTTAAATTTGAGAGCGCAAAGAATGTAAGAGTTTGATGCTTTACCAATGGAGAACAAAAATATTAGCAAGTTATGATTCTATCTGTCATTTGTGTTGATGGATTGGTTGTAGAGATGATTGGTTCACTTTATTTAAGATAGGATTTATCGATCAATGGAAAGAGTGGCAAGAGTTGTAAGGGAAGGGAGTGAAGGTGTTTTGGCGAGGAGGAAGGAGGATAATGGTTTCATATTGGTGAGTAAAAGCAAGTGGCCTAACATTATAAGTTTCGTAGAATGGCATTTTGATGTGTCTCGTGTCACTTTGGATTGGATGTGATGGCTGGAACCTAATATGACAACTGATGAGTAAATCGGCCTATCATGCAAATTGTTAATTGGGAAAGTCTTCACGAGAAATCTCGAGCTATACATGACTATTGGAAGGCATGACATTTTTAGGATCTTAGTAAATAGTAATAAAATATTTATTTAAAGTTTGAATATTGAAAACGATATTATTAGAAGAAATAATAACTATCTAAATATCAACCATTAAATGATATATATAAATATATATTTGGTATAGGAAATGGAAGGACCACCCCGAAGAAAACCTTAAAATAAGACTATGAAGTTGCCTTCAGAGACAACAATCAACAGTGCTACAATTTGGCTAATGATTTACAACCACAATTTTTATCATGTTAATCATTGTCATAAGAAAATTGAATCTTTTTTATATGTATAAAGTGTTTAGTGACAAAGAATGTGCCTTTTAGAACTCATTCTACATTGACAAATACAAGACAAATGTCAGTGATACAATATGGCTAATCACAGCCACAAAGCAGTTAAAAAAAACTTAAATCTAAATTATAATATAAATTTTGATTGTAATAAAAAAAAATCAAGATTAAAACTATGAATATAGGCAAAACAAAAAAGAATTATAATAAGATTTTAAATTAAATTATAAAAATATAAAAATTAAAGGGATTATAAAAAATTTTCGCCAAAATAAATAACACTGATTATGAAATACCAGAAATAATATTACATAATTTAATTTTTATAATTTATGTTCAAAATTTGAATATGAATCAATAAGTTGTATAAATATTTTGCGAAAAAAATTAATACAATAGAAGATTAGAATAATATATAAAAAATATAAAATTAATATTAAAAATTACTCAATTCAAAATAAAAAAAAAATTATAATTTTGTAAAATTAAATTGATACCCAAAGTAACTTAGGATTTAACTCAAACCGAAATATTTTAAGTAGGAATAGGTATAGATATTTTCCTGCTAAAGTGCGCCGTTCCGCCAAATTAACTTTTCCCTTGTTTGCTAACGTCACCGGGGGGTGCACAATACACTTATCCGGCGCCAAAGTAAGTCCCAAACGTAAACCGCGCGATTAAAAAAAAACAGTGATTCATATTTCTCTGCGAAACCCTAATATAACAATTATTAAGAAATTCTGACGGATTATCTCTTCAAATTTTCTCAGGTTATTTTATATTCTTTTAATTACCCCGTACATTGGCTGATTTTCAGCTATTTATAAAGATATATGTTTCGATCTGATATGAGAACTTTAACGTTTTGTATTTCTTTTTTTGGATTTTGAGCATTTAGGGTTTTGATTGTCTTTTTTCGGCGAAGATTTTTCATAGGGGTTGTGCTGAACGGAATGGCATCGGTATCATGTCAGCCGCAGTTCCGCTACACTCAACCACCGTCGAAGGTGCTGCATTTAAGAAACTTGCCATGGGAGTGTACGGAGGAAGAGCTGATTGAGCTGGGGAAGCCATTTGGTAAGGTCGTTAATACCAAATGCAATGTTGGCGCCAATCGAAATCAAGCTTTCATCGAATTTGTGAGTTTAATCTGTTTTCTTCTCTTCAAATTTCATCCTATTTTGTCAAGAACGTTAGTAATTGCTCTCTTTTTTTGTTTATCGGTTTTTAGGCTGATTTGAATCAGGCTATTGCTATGATATCATATTATGCTTCATCTTCGGAGCCTGCTCAAGTTAGGGGCAAAACGGTCTACCTACAATATTCTAACAGGCAAGAGATTGTAAACAACAAAACCACGGCGGATATTGCCGGAAATGTTCTTTTGGTAACAATCGAAGGTCAAGATGCGCGGCTTGTTTCCATTGATGTTTTGCATCTGGTAAGGAAGATCTTTGGTCTTTCTTGCTTTCTTTTTTGGGTTAAGAATTTCTAGGTTTGATCTGAGTTTATGTAATTACTAGGATTTGTGTGGCTTTTGTCATGCTCTTTAGAAAGAAAAAGCTTTCTATTGTTTTGACATGAATATGAATGAATTAGCAGGATCATGTCAAGGGAATTATCTCCAATGGCAGCTTAGTGCATCCGGAGAAAGAGCACATGTGTGTTTGTCTCCTTTCTTCTTTCCTTAACACTACCTCTCTTCCCTACTCTTCCTTACTTACCTCCAATTCCTACCTTTTAGGGTGTTTTTCTTTTTCATTTCTTCTTTCATGTGCATCAATCTCCCTCGGACATTTTTGATGCTTTATATGATCTGTATTATATATTTGTGCCATAAAATAGATGCTAGCTTTCTTGAGTGCCAAAATTTTCGCTAGTGCGTGTGAGCAGGGTAGTCTAATTGAGTGCCTTAGTTTGTCTTGGCACTCAGCTGAAGCCATGGTACCAAACAAGCTCTGATTCCATGGCAACTTTAAGTGAGGTGCTAGTGTTGGGCATGGGTACTCCTGATTCCTGATTTAGTAGCCATTCATTAATGTTATTAGCATTATTTTTTGTTTGCTGATGCCTGTTATTCAAGATTGAATGAGTGGCTAATCAATAATAGCCTGTGAAGATGAAAAACCCCTCTGTTCCTTCTGTGCTCATGCAATTGTACTTATCTCTTTCTATTTTGGAATTAAACACTATTTGTAGTTGTTAATGTAGTTGTGAAATCACATAGCAATGGTTTAAGGGACTAATTGTTACAATCTAAATGTTTTTCTCTAAGATCTAGACAACTATATCTGCTTTTGGGAAGTAAGCTAGTAATTTTCATTGATACTATTCTACTAGAGAACAGTAGTTATTTTTCTTAGGGAACAATGTAATCTACAAAGTATAAGCTTCATAGTTCCTGCATTTGTAGTTTACTTCGCTTCAATTTACTTGAAGCAGCTAAAGCTTTATGTTTTACCCTTAAAAAGAATGGTGATTGTATCTGATTTTTACTCAGAAGATGGCACAGTTATTTATCACATAATACTTGATAAAATTGAAATTTGAGCAGCCTGAAGTGTAGCTTTCGTTTTTTTTTTAAAAAGATTTGAGGATTCTTAGCACATATAGGTCAATTTTTTCATCCTTTTTCTTTTTATGCTTTACTTCATTCTAGTACTTTGGCAAAATCATAGATTTTACATGTTCTATAATTTTTGTTGACATCATTAGAAAATCTGAAATGCATCACTGCAATTGTTAAGGTGTATTCTGTTAATATGTTCTATTATTTCTGTCTCGATGCTTAAGACCTGGTATGTTGAAGTTATCTCCATTCCTTATTTTCTGGCAGATTTGTTAGTGGAAATTATAGGTTGTAATGACTTTTTGGAGTCCTTTTACTTGATTTATTTTCCATTCATCTTTCTAAAGGAGTTATTAATGCAGGTATTTTCAGCTTTTGGATTTGTGCATAAGATTACTACCTTTGAGAAGACAGCTGGATTTCAGGTCAATGAATTAAATCTCCTTCTTCCTAGATTGATTGGTTTGCTTGAGCCTTTGAAAATAAGCTTGTTCTATGTTTTCTTTTGTACAGGCATTGGTGCAGTTTTCAGATGCAGAAACAGCCACATCTGCAAAAAATGCCTTGGATGGACGAATCATCCCTAGGTGACTGTTGCATTAATTGTTAGACATAAGTCTATTGAACACATATTGCAACATATAGCTTTATTGTGGTGCAATTGAACACATAAGTATATCAGGCCCAAAATCTTTTGACGACAGTGTCTGTCAATTATTGCAACATTTCCTGTTGTTTGCTATCTTTAAGTCCTTGAGATAGTGTATAGAAAATTCACCAAGTAGAAATAAAGTATAGTTCTTATAGTAACAGTCTTACCTCCACAAGCAAAGCTTTTAATATTGCAGCTTATGTTGTTCTTTTGTGACTTTGTTTTCTTTTATGATGATCTACTGACCTTTTCCTGGGTTCCAGGTATCTGCTTTCTGAAAATATATCTCCTTGTACGCTTAGGATCACATATTCTGCTCATACAGATCTGAGTGTGAAATTTCAGAGCCACAGGAGCAGGTATTCCTGATGTCTACTCTTCTCATCCGATCATGATAATATGTATCATATTCAATTACTAATTGTTACTTATGTTGCTTATGCATCAGTGATTTCTTCAGTTAGTTTTTTTTTTTTTTTAAATAATCTAAACTTTCTGGACATCCCTTTTGTTGCAATGCCATTTACTGGCTGCTGCACATCTCTTTGCTGTTGTATAGAAATTAAACAAATTGGTTTTTTTTTCAGGGACTATACCAATCCCTATCTTCCTGTTGCTCCTTCTGCTATAGATGGAAGTAACCAGGTAAAGAACATGCTATTTGCAATTGAATTTCTTAACTGCTGAAAGAATTGTAATATTGCTATTTACTAGGTGCTGTTTCTTAGGGCACAGTGCATTAGTTTTAGCGCAACTTACTTGACAAATTTATTAAAATGTTTAATTTTTTCTCATGCATGGTGTCACATTCATTGAGATTCAACTCTCGTTAACCTGTATATCTACCGTGAAATAAATAATCTTTCTGTATTAATATGCGGGCTCTATACTGTTTGTTTACTAATTTGGTTCTTATTGAGATTCATATGTTTGTCACCATTGCAGTTCAATTTGGGTCTTGATGGGAAAAAGCTAGAACCTGAAAGTAATGTTTTACTTGCATCTATTGAGAACATGCAATATGCTGTTACCTTGGATGTGCTGCACATGGTATTTACAATTTACTGAAAGTGGCTTTTGTTGGACTGTTTAGTACCTGAATTCATACCGATTATCTATTGATTTCTCTCTTTGTCTTGTTATAATGTTCAGGTCTTCTCTGCTTTTGGCCCTGTTCAAAAGATTGCCATGTTTGATAAGAATGGTGCCCTGCAGGCTCTAATTCAGTACCCTGGTAATGTTCGAACATGTTTATTTCTCGTCTTAAATTAGGCCTCAGAATTTGGTTACTTTTCCATCAAGATGGCCCATTATCGAGAATCTCTCACTAGTGCTGAAAGGTTACTTTTAGACTAAGCCTTCTTATTCTAACAAATCCATAATAGCCATTTATGGCCTAATACATTATTGATTATTATTTTTATATTAAAGCCAAGAACATAGGGAAGAGATTGGACACTTTATTTTCGCTGTCCCTTGAATTCAAGTATTAACGGTTCCATGCTTTGCAGATGTTCAGACAGCTATTGTTGCCAAGGAGGCCTTAGAAGGGCACTGCATATACGATGGAGGGTTTTGTAAACTTCATCTCTCGTATTCACGTCACACCGATCTTAGTATAAAGGTAATTGGACAATACAGTTTACGAGTTGTTATCTAAATCGTTTGCTTTAATGCAATAGTTTAGCTGGGAGGCAGAATCCAACTATGGTTGCATTATACTGTCGGTTTTGTTCGGTCCCAAAGTTGCATTATGCGGTTGGTCTATTCTTTACAGGTCAATAACGATAGGAGCAGGGATTATACAATCCCTAATCCTGCCATGGTGAACCCACAGCCTTCAGTTCTGGGGCAACAACCAGTTCAAACAATGGGTCATCAATACAATGGGACACAATACGCTCCGGGTATACAACAACAACAACCTACAATGCCTCCACAACCTTCAGCTGGATGGGGGTCATCGGCTGTTCCACCGATGCCCCAACCTATGATGAATAATCATAATCCTTACATACCACCAGCCTCGATGCTGCAAATGACTCCGGGAATGATGCAAATGCCAGGCCAGGGTGGCATACCTCCTTTCAGACCCACTCATATGTAATAGCATCTATCTATCTATCTATCAAGTATGAAAAACCATATAAAAAAATTGGGGTGGCCTCAGTTGCTACGTGAGTGGTTGCTTTTCGTGTTTTATATAGATATTGAATGGGGGGCATGGTAATCACTCATTTTAGACGACATTTTTTGCTTCTTAAGTTTTGGAATATCGAGAAGTGAGTGAGAGAGAGTGAACCGGTTTTTATTTTTATTTATTTTTTATTTAGGGATTTAAGCTATATAGGCTTTTAAATCACGGTTGAAACAAGCGGACTGATTGAACCGGTGTTTAGTTCAATTTCAATCATATTTCGGTTTTTTAAAAACTAATTTTGATCATTATTTCTTTATTATCTAAGTTTTTATTGTGCATGGCTGAGATGGAACGATTTTCGCCAATGGGAAATGAAACAAAAATCGAAATATTATTAAAGGTTTTTCTTTTTGGCCATTAATATTTAATAAAAGGGTTTTGAATGAAATGTTTTTGGGGTCGGTCATGATTTAAATGAAATGAATTATTAAATTTTGATTTAATTGGTTTAATCACCAGAAGTTCAACTGATTCGTTTTAATTTGTGAGCTAATTTTCAGTTCAACCAATAATATTGAAGTAAAATGAAAAAAGATCATTTATGGTGGTAGGTAGTGTCATTTATTGCACAAGTAATTGTTGGAGACAACTAGCTTTAGTTTTTGTTTTGTTTTGTTTTTAATGCAACTAGCTTTAGTTTATTGTTTTTGTTTTTGATAAATAGGTTGCTTATCTATAGTGATAGAGTTAGTACGACGAGTGTATAAATTATTTGATATTTTTAACATGTTTCAAAAAATTAGTTCATCAAACTAAAACAAAAAACTAATCAATGTGGTATTGGTTCAGTTTTTTTATAACATTGGCTTGCTACCAAGCATAGAAACCGTCTACACATATGTTTTCTGGACTAATTGTGAAACCATGTATTATTTTAACCTTTTTCTCTAATTCCGGAGTGACAATTATGAAATCTTTCCCAATATGGAATTTTAATCCCAAAAATAAGTAACAACGCTCTTATTGCATGTAGTCATTGATGCTTGGATTATATATGGAAAGCCACTTATAGGATTTGATTTTGCAGATGTCCAGACAGCTATTGCTGCCAAGGAGACATGCATAGAGCAACTTATGATACCTCCACAACCCTCAGCTGGATGTGGAGCCTCAGCTGTTCCGGCAATCGGTGTCAATACAGATAAGTAATTATCATAACCCTTATATTCCACGGGCCTCGATGCCGCAAATGACTCCCGGGATTATGCGAATGCCAGGCTAGGGTCGCGTACCACCACCAGCTTCAACTGTGCCTCCTTTTAGACCCAATCGTATCATCATAATAGCACGTAGGTGATAGACATCGTGCAGCTGTGCCATTAAGTTCTGGGGATGTTCACTTAAAAAGAATTTTAAAGATTCTGAAGGGTTAATAAAAAATTTCAAAAGTTTTGAAGGATCTAATTACAACTTTTGAAAAGCTTAACTAAAATTTCTAAAAAATTTAAAAATTTTACAAGGCATAATAAATTTTTTTTTCACTCAAATATGGTATGTAGTCCAAGCAAGCTGAAATTTTTAATTTGTATGCTGTAATTTCACATCAAGGTTCATTTTCTTTAGCCGCCTTAAATGGATTGATTATGATACATCAACCTTATCTCCCATTTTTCGTCCTGATAGAAACTTCTAAATCAGCAAAGGAACAAGTGGTCTTTTCTTTTTAAACCTCCAATAGAATAAAGTTTATAACAAATGTGGTTCATCTACTACAGACAGGAAATCCAACACATTAAGTTCAAATAAAACATGACAGACCCAATGACACGGTACAATGATGCAGCTTTGAGTTAATGGTGTAGAAGATGGGAACACCCACAATTGCCAGTCCATCCTTAAAGCCCATCCGTATATGAAAAAGCCTTTGAAGCTTCATCCATGGCAATTACAGCCACCACCTTATTTTTATATCTCCTCTGTTCCCGACTTTCATAGATCAATGGGTTCAGTCCGGTCTTGGATGGCTAGCCCCTCCGAGATGTCCGCGAGTGATTTGAGATTGCACTTGATCAAAGCTTCGACAAAGTAGCATGTCTCGTCTTGTGTGTTCCCCTCAGGGACATCCACCACAAAGGATTCGATCACTAATGTCCCCGGTCTTCCGTTGATGATCTCCGTATGGAGTGAAATGACTGAAGAGTAGTTCTGGATGAAATTTTTAAAAATTAAGGTCAAAGACATCAAACAGGGCCTTGATTTTCATTTTACAACTGCTACCTTAAAAAGTTGAACTTCGTGACCATGACTTACCAACTAATGAACTTTTTGTAGGTAAAAATATCAAGTAGGCCCTATGCAAGAAATCAGATCACATTTTACACAATCTACTCAAAAAATGGGCAAATTAGTTATTGTAGGTTAACTCAAATAGCAAATTGTTCCTTTCTGTTCAAAATTTCATCCATTTGTACAGTTAAAAACTGACGGTATAACCAAATAATGACATGTGGTGTGCCATGTGCCCCTCATGTTGATGTATAAAGACCAATTTTTAACTGTAAAAATGGATGAAATTTTTAACATAAAGGCCAATTTGCTCTTTGATCTAACATACAAGGACTAATTTGCCTATTTTTTTAGTAGTGGGGGTAAAATGCAATCTGACTCCTAATATAGGGCCTTCATGATACTTCTACCAACTTTTGTACCAAACATACAAGAAAACAGATTTAACTGCAGATCTTACTTCTTGGATTTTCAATATTGAAGGGAAAAAAATATTGTCCACAATTGAGTAACACGAATACTTTCATGAATCTTAAGCTACAAGCAAACGCACTTAAATTGCTTTGTTTTAAGAACAAACAGATTTTAAATGCAAGAGATAGATGATATCAAATGTAAATGGAGAATAACAAAACGAATTTCTAGTTTTCTACCTTAAGTCTGTGATCACCACAAACAATCCTGATGCTGAGGATATGCTCATTATCATCAAGGAGTTCCAATCTTTCAGTACTTGTAGTAGCCGGAAGTCCCGACTTGACATAAACTTCTCTAAGACTTCCAATCTCGAGGTTTCCCTGTGCAATACACCTGCTGACAAAGGGTTTATACTTCTGAGGTTGGTCGAATCTCCTCACCAAAGACCAAACCTGTAAAATAAAAAGACAAAGCAATACAAGTTTCATAAAAGACTAGGCAAATCCTGGAAAAAGAAAAGAGATTCAACCAAGGTGATAGATTAACAAATTCATAAAAATATAAGAATCAAGCTCAACAGTTCTACCAACAAGCTACTAGTCTAGTCACAACTTGTATGCGGGTTCAAGTTTTGATCCCCGAAAAACCCCTTCCTCCTCTTTGAATGTAATGTAAGCTTTGTTTGTACCAAAAAAAAGCTCTACGGTTCCAGAGCAGGGCATTATTTCTACATTATCGAAATATCGACTTAGTTATCGATCTTTCCTCTTTCTTCGGCCATTGAATAAACCATTCATAAGGTAGGTGCAAAAATGGAGATAGAAAAGGAAATAAAGATTTGGAACATATACTCACGTTATTCCCATTTCTAGGAAATTAAATAGCCAACAAGATAAGTTCCATTTAATTCAATTAGATCATACATAACTCATTGTTTCTATATAAAGAAATGGAGAAAACCATGGAAATGTATTTATTAGGGAAAAAAAAACTTTTGGACAACCCAACCAAATCAAAAACTGTTTAAAAATTCAAATGAGCAAAACACCTTTAATGTAAGTTTTGAGTTGTTAAAGTGAATCAAAATGATCTCTGTTGATAAAAATTTCAATGTAAGACCTTCAAAATTAATCTTTTACTAGTTCAAAAATTATGCAAAATGTTTTTTGTTAAACATAAACCAGCAAAACCAAATATAACGAATTCAATCAAAACATTCAAAGGTTTCTACTAAAGAAAACCACCATAGATCGAGATTAATCCTTGTGGAGGAAAAAAAAAGTCAAACACTGAAAAACAATCTCACTAAGCAAACATGCAAAATAATCACACAAAAAAAGAAGAAGAAGAAGAAGAAACAAAACCATTAATCTATGACGCTAGCAAAAAGCGAAAGCACAATGAAATCTCTCAAATAGATCTAAATAGAAAAAAGAAAGAAAAAGAAAGTTACGAGAGGAACAGGAGCTTTGATGTGTTTAACGAGAGTTGAACTACACTGATTCTCTCCTATCTCATGCAGATGATGTCTCCTTATATACTCAGCCGCCGCAACCGCCGCCGCACTACCGAACCCGTTGCTATGCCCATTCATTTTCCTCTCTTCTCCTTATTTACCATATAATAATAAATAAAAAACTCGTTTTCCTCTTAGGAAACAGCAACAAACAACAAATAAACGCTCTAACTCGTCTCCTCCGACGGTAACCGGAGCTCCGATCATCAACCGGACTGAATCTCTCCGACGAAGCTTCTAGAAATCGTTTTAACACGGTTTATCTCAATAAAAAGAAAACCTTGTGAGTCACCGCCATAAAAAGAGAGAAGCTACGTTGCCTCTTCTACCTCTAAGCCTCTCTATCACCCATCTCATCACCTGAAATAATAATAAAATAAAAATCCAATTAAAAGCTTCAATTTAAAATATATAAATATATAAATATATATATATATATTACTGGTTCAGCTCTTGGATTTGACATTCGGCTAAGGGTTTTATTACGAGAATTGCCATTCTTTGGAATTCTAGATTTATCTGATATTTAAAAAAACAAAATTTCGCTTTGCCCTTTTAATTAACATTTTCAACTTAATAAATCGTTGGTTAATTGGATCTTTGGTTTTAAAATGATAAAAATGGAGACTTTAATATTTGAATGGTTTCTTGGGAAAATGTCGGTTATTTATGGTCCATCCTCATTTATTTATGTACCAAAAAGTCCTCATTTATTTAGGTCCTACTGCCCAAAAAATATTATTAAATGTCATTTTTGACCTTCTTGCTTTATTTATTTTTGCTTTCACACTTCTGAAAAATGTGTGGAGGAAATTGACATTTTAACTTTAGCCCTTAATATTGATTTAGATTTTTTTTTTGTTTTTAATTATTTGATTAAAAATAAAATCTGCATTTTGTACCTAAAAAATTGTTTGCTTTTAGAAATTTGTATGTTTTACTTATAATTATTATTATAAAATATTTAAAGAAAAATATAGTTAACAAATATCTTTTAATTTAATTTAATTATTAAATATTATAAAAATACAAATAGTAATAAAATAAAATTTTATTAGTGTCTAAAAGTATATATTATTATTAAAAATAAATCTGATTTATTCAACATTTTCTATCTTGATTGAAAAAATTCTTCATACCAATGTTGATTGATATGATATAGTACAAAATACTATATTTATTAATATCTTTAGTTAATTTAAAATTTTCTTTGGAAACATAAAGTTAATTTATTATCATATAAAAATAATTAAAATTCGATATAATTATATGTTTGAAATGTATAAAACATAAATTCCAAATATAGATTTAACAAATTCATAAGTTTAAAAATATTTATAAATATTATATTTAAATTTACACATGCATAATTAATATTTCCAAAAACTATTTTTTTTTTTGTACAAGGATAAAACGATAAGTGTCAATAAATATTAGATACAGTTATTGGAGTTTGTATCATTGTTCCCCAAATAAAGTGTTTCATCGGATGATGCCCACGTTGAATTATAAGATGCACCTATTGTAGTAGTGAGTATATGTCATCCCATAAAGGTTCTAACTTCCTGTAGACACTATAGCTTTGTGATATTATCGATTTCCATTTGATTGTCAGTTAGTAATGATTGTGGTTAGTATAAAAACAGCAGTTGTGATAAGATTAAATATTGTAATAATATTATAACATGAGCTAAAAAATAAGTTAAACGTACTGTATTTTAATCCCATCATCTATCTAAATTCACCCTATATATACTTAGGACATGGAAACGTCTAAGTTGTACTGAATTTCTTTCATATCTAAACTAATGAATATTTTTGAAATTGTTTGGAAAACTTCAGCAACGTGATCCAAAAACCAATTTTAAATTATTAAAATTTAAAGAATGTCTTAAGTATCGTTTAGTCATTAGTTTAACTTTTTTAATTAAAATTTCTTGAACTCATTTTCAATAACAATAAAATAATGATTTAAAATTTTGAAACGATATTATTAAAAAGAGTTATCACGAATTCTAAATATAAATTATAAAATAAATATAAAAAATATTAATAATGTTTAAAAAATTTATATTCATACGTGTTTTTTTAAATAAAAAAAACAACTTACAATTCATATAAATCTTGATATATAAATAATCCATATTACAAAATTTAAAGTGTTAATATAATTATGTGGCATTAGCATTAATTTTTGTATTCTATTACATTCTATCTTGTGTTTTAATTATTTTTTTCGAATCATATTTATGTATGTATAAACTATAAAGAGGTCCATTTTTAACTATTTTACCTTCATGAAATTTATTAAAAGCATAAAGATTCAGATGAAAAATCAATAAAAGCTTTTCTTTATTTTTATTTTTTTTTGGATTTTGACATATTTATTATTTGAATAAAATAAATAAAATAAAAACTATTTTTATCTGTTTATTTTGTAAAAGAATTAGTTGGATTTTTTTTTATGTAACTTCACCGAATAAATAATTTTCCCAAGAGAAGAAATCAAATGTTTCGTTTGACCTTTTTTGGGAGGTTTTATGAAGGTTAAAATAGGTTATACCTATTTCTATTCTTCGGAATTTAAATTTTGTATTTTTCCTTTTCATATTTCAAAATTCAAGTCTAATTGTTAATATTGTTAAAATTCGAGCCCGAGCCCGAGCCACAGCCGAGTCCGAGCGATCGCATACACATTTGGATGATAGTTCTTATCATCCGAATTTGCCAGTCAATGACTATTTCTCGGGCTTGTCAGGACATAGATATCATTACAGGTTTGATATCTTTGGGTCGTATCCACCGTAGTACAGCATTCCTTCGGGCCCGTATCCACCGCAGTACAACATTCCTCTGGGCCCGTATCTACCGCAGTACTCCACTCCTCCTGGGTCGTATCCACCGCAGTATGGCACTCCTTTCGGCTCAAGTTCATCGATGGCATTCAGGGCATATGATTTTTCTTCCATTTTTCGCATACCCCCACCTGTGACTGAAGAGAAGGGTGATCGCCGCAATCACCCACAACGTGAACGTCGACCCCCGCAGAAATATACCCCTAAGACCACACCATCAAACCATCAATTTTAGGGGTTTCTTGCAGTTTTGATATTACAAAGTTTGTACTTGTTTATTCTACAAAAATATAAATCAAGAAAAAGACAATCTTTGTATATATTTTTAGAAATATTTATGGAGTGTTATTGAGTTAGTATTAAAGTTTTGTTAGGAAATTTTAACGTTTTGATGGTTAATTAATTGAAAAGGACAAAATTGTAAAAGTTGCAAAACTTACTAAAATGAGTAAATAGCTTAAATAGTAATTAAGGAAGTGTTTAAAAGGCAATTAGATCCAAGTTGTTTGGGTTAGACGGTATGGGTATAGAAATAGACAAGAAAATAACGTGAATTAAGGGCAAAAGGGTAATTTGGTTAAAATTATGCATTTGAGTGAAAATAATATGAGCAATTTCATGCTAGAAAAATCAGAATCTTTTGTCTCGTAGTTAACAATTATTTTCACTCAATTGGCATTGTAAAAAGGAGAGAAAGAACTTTACAAATAATACAATTTTCACTCAAATGCATAATTTAGCCTGATAAAGTATGTATTAACAGATATACTTAAAATGTAACCTGAGGCAAACAAAAGTTGAAATATAAATATGAGAATACGGGTTAGGGTGTTACACAAACTTTGTAGTATAAATTTTTTTATATAAATTAAATACATTACAACATTAAAAATTGGAACAAACTTTGTAATATATTTTTTTATATAAATTACATAAGCTCAATTCCTACCCGATCGTGACGATTGTCCAACATGGTAGTTTCGCTGCTGGCATTTACTTCGATTATGGCCAGCTAATCTGCATAATCCACAACGCTTACCGTCGGATTTCTCCCTAATGTCCATTTCATTATGGATTCTGGATGATTGCGGACGACCTTTCGGATTCCTATGCAACCCTCTGTCTTGGACAAGTTCGAAAGTCGTCGGAGGCACCTCCCACGTAGACAGGTCAGGCAGGATGGGGAACTCATTCTCCTAGACACGCAACGTGCGCTCGAGTGTGTACACATCATCGACAAATTGTTCAACATTGAGCGAGACTTTAGCACACGATGCCACGACATGCGCACATGGATAATGAAGTGTTTGGAACCTCTTGCAATCGCACCGTCTGTTTCGGAGATCAACTCCATATGACCTAGGTGGTATACCGGGTTGACGACCAATGGTCTCCGTAACTAGAAACGTTTCAAGACGTCGTGAATATATTTCTACATTCATCGACCTCGCCATCCGACGGTTTGCAACCATTGCATCCCTGACATCTTCGACAAACACGTGTCCCGCCTCTATCTGGTTGACTTGTTGCTGACCCATTCTTGGCATCAAGGTAGCCAACCTGTATAATGTAGATGAGAAGACAGATGAAATCGGAAGATGTCGTGTTTTCAAAAACACAGCGTTGATCCCCTCCACCAAGTTTGTGGTCATTTGACCATAACGAAAGCCCTCGTCAAAACTTTGAGCCCATTGCCATGGCTCCATGGTACCCAACCACTGTCGGAAAGATATGTTCGTTTGGCCCTCTATGTTACTCTCAAGTTGCATCATTCTTTGGCAGAAAATGTGTGGCTCTAGCTCGTGCGTTGTATATGTATTAAGAAAAGATAAGTTACAGTATTGCATTGCACTAAAACATTAAAACTTATATTGAAAAGATAAGGTAATCATTTACCCATTTTCACAACTTGTCTCTTCTAGTCTACATTTCTATAATCTCGATGGAAGTTAGCCACGATATACCAGATGCAATAAACGGATCTCCATGGTATACCGGAACGCATAATGGCGGCAATTAATCATTTTCCTCTATCGGAGATGATACAAATATTATCGTTGCTAATAACATACCTCCGCAGGTTGGTAAGGAAGAATTCCCACGATTCCATGTTCTCCTTATCTACGATGGAAAATTCTATTGGGAGCACGTTCCTGTTGCCGTCTTGAGCAACCGTAAGAAGTAGGATCTGTGTATATTTTCCATATAGTCAGGTCCCATCTACTTGCACAAACGGCTTGCAGTGGGGAAATGAGCGAACACATGGATCAAACGTCCAAAACATCTGATGGAAAATTCTTTTCCCCGGTTGTAGTTGGTTATCCGGGCCATAATAAGGTCGTGTCTGTAACTCAATGACAGTCCCCGGTACGTACTCCCGCATAGCAGCTATCCATCCCTATAGCTCATTATACGACGCATCGAAATCCCTGTACAATTTCTCCATTGCCATCTGTTTAGGTATCCATGTCTTTCGGTATGATACTCGATACTGGAATCGTGCCTGCATTTCGGCAATCAATATCGAAACTTTAATGGTCGGCATGTCCTTCACCATTGGCATGATACACGTACAGATAGTTTTGGAATTAAGTTTTCGATGATCTTCTGTCATACGTGTTGATGTGCATGTGTGAGGCTCAACAAATTTTTGTATCTCCCACATCTGCGAATTTTGAATAAATGCAGCTCGTATCCGCCAATTGCAGCCTTCCACCGACTTCTAACACTCCCCAATATATAATGTCGGTTTAGACACTTCGACTTTGTAGTCCACTGATATATTCATACTATACCGCTTAATAGCAAATACGCACTCTTCACTACTTTCGAATCTCTGGCCTACGAACAACTCCCCAAGATCAAAATTTACGGCTAGCCGGTGAGCAGATACTATTTCAGAGTACTCCGAGAACTCGGCTACGTGCACCACGTCGGGGTCTATAAGTGACATGTGTGGCCCAGGATTATTGTGTATCACAATACGTCACATCTGGTTCCCGACTGAAGACGCGTTAATGTTTCCATCGTCATTCACGCCTTCGTCGTCAATATCATCGGGGACCTCGTCCATATCGGGGTCACTATCACTATCGACCTCTTGATCACAAGGATCACTACTATCGTATCCACCATCACCAACCACATCAATAGCGGGTGTAACATTAAGATTGATATCGATCCTGCGTATAGTCGATTCACTATCAACGTACAATATTAGAGCCACCATGCATGGTTCTTGAGCTCCATGTTCTTCACCATATGCAGTGAGATCTTCATTTTGCTCCATACCGGCTAACTCAGCAAATAAGTGAATCGGTGCATTTTTGTCACTCCGATTTCCGCAGTAAAGAGAAATCATTGTCTCCACGTCTTCGTCGTCTACAAGTTCTATTTCGGTGAATTTGATAGGATCTATCGAAACTGGAAACTTGTAGAAAAGTTTCGATACCCTTCTCTCACAACGTCTAACAATTTTTGCATTAATCCTTCCCTTCATATCATCCAACGAGACATTTCTATTAAATCTCATTGTTATTTGTTGCCGACATTCAAATATACATCCAACGGTTGTTGTCAAGATGATTCCATCGAAATAAACGCATACGAAAAATTGATTATCCATCTTCAATACTCAATCTGTTAAAAAATTAACCAAAAAAATCTCAAAACAATTTCAAACAGCATAAAAATACTTACTGGAAAAATTTAATGAATGATAATAGTCCATTTCTAACAATATCAAATTTATTGCCATTTCTAACAATATCAAATTTATTAAATTTTTTACAAGATAACATTCTCAATAATTTAAACACAAAACTTACTAACAAATCACAATAAACAAAATAACTTTAAAAAAAAATATAAAAATAACACTAAACAAACTATATAATACTAACAAATTTTTTTTTCTTATCATAATCTATTATATTTGAAAATAACAATAAAAAAATTACCTTTTCTTTTCTTTATTCTCTTTTCTTTCTTTCTTCTCTTCTCCCTCTATTGTTCTGTAATTTTTTTTTTCAATCTGAAACGAGCCGGATGGGGGGAGTTGGGTGTGGAAATATATTAGAGGGTGACGCCAATCAGATAAGCACAACTGGTGCCACCTTTGACAGCCCTCCGCCGGTGCCGCCTCAGGCATGCCCTCCACCGGTGCCGCATCTGACATACCCTCAACCTATTTTTTATTATTATTATTTTTTAAACTGTATTGGTCAGAAATTGAGGGTGGTGCCACCTATGCAACACCCTCCACCACTTCATCTATACCATTTCCGTAATTTATCTTTGTCCCAATCTATTTTGGTTTTTTTATTATTATTATGGTAACACCCCTACTCTAATAATAAAAGCCATAATTGAGGTTATTAAAATGAATTGATTGACACAGATTGTACTTTGGGTTCAACTAACTCAAATTGTGGAGGATATTATATTATAATGCCATAATCAAATCATAATTGATCGCATTGCGTACGTATTGATTTTTTATGGATGATATGGGTTTATCATCATCATCCATGCTCATGCCCATCATCACATCTTCATAACCCTCTTCTCTTAAATCTTTAATAAATTTAAGGGTTTTTTTAAAGTTAATTACATCAAACGTAATAATTTATAAATAAAATTCTAATTAGTGGATAAATTTTAAAATATTTTGATTGAATTTTTTAAATTAAAATATAATTTAAAATTTTTATTTTTTCCCTCTTTTTATTTTTTTCTTGTTATATCCTTTATGTTAAGATATTTTTTATACTTTTTATTCAAGAGCACATTGCCTCATTAAGAGAGCTTCGTCACGATTCCTTCAAATCCAGTTATATTAATGTTTTCAAATCTACAAACTAATCGACTCTTAAAATGACTACATTAAAAATACATACATCCAAACTACACCTTAAGTTGGATTTAATTTGAATTTACCAAGGAGACAATCATGCAACAAAGGATCTCATCAGAGTTTATAGCCCAGCCTTCACTTATAAATACTCCCACTTTCAAGAAGAGAAGATACAAAAGATAAGATCAACTTTATAGCTCACATTCAGCTCAAACATTATCCCAATTTAAATAAATCAACATTCTTAATGATTTTTTTTATATAAACCACCATTATTTTAAAATGTGAATCTATCACCATTATCTTGATTTGGAGTTTCCCCTTTCTTCCTTCCCCACGTCCCTTTTGATATAAGAACCATGAAGCAAGGAAGGACCTTGCAGAGAGGTGATTGTGTTGAATGTTAGGCATGGGTTGTGGTCACAATGCAAATCTGAATTCTTGTGTTGCTCTTTAGATATTTAGGGTTTAGAAATTAGGGACCCTTCTAGGCTATCTAAAGAATTGTCATTGCAGTAGACGACTATCTTTAACGTTTGGTTGTGCACATGATTCTCTCTTGTTGTTTTCATAGGTTTTTTGTTTGGTTCATTTGTTGTTTTTTAGTGTGCTTTTGTTTAATTCATGCGATGTTTTCATTGTTACGTTTCTTTATTTTCTTTATATTACTGTTTTTGACTCATTACATATACCTTGGCCTTGTGCCCATAAATAAACATTAAATCAATAATATATAAATTAGACTGGATCGATTAGATCAAGAATCAATCGAGATATCGATTTGAAGAATAGTATCGATTGGATTGAATTACGAATCAGTATTGATCAATGGAACAAACAATTGAATAGATTAAACCAATTTTTTATTTTTAATGTTCTTTATTTTTATAATTTTTATAATCAAACTAATAGCGGATAAACCAATAAATTGACTGATTAAACTACCAATCCAATTCTGAAAAATATTACTTTCTATTTACCACACAAAAAATCCAAAAATATTTTTTTTTAAAAAAATTCACCAAGAATAGCAATCAATTTTGATACTAAACATAAACTTAGATTTGACATGGCTCTATTTTTAAACCCACCAAAATTGACATCAAAACTAACCCCTAAATTGATAGAAAAAAATATCTGATTAAAATAAACTTTAATTTAAACATTCAATCAAAATATTATAAAAATCATGATGAAGTCAAAATTTAACCATTAATTTATAATACGCAATACACTTAATTATTTCTTAATTAAGTTTGCAACAAATCTATCACTTTCTTATAGCCTCTCTACTTTTGTCAAATAATACCAAAAAACAGAGAAAAAAATCATTTTCAGTTTATATCAAAACATGTCACTTTTCCATCTATGCTTTTAAACTCCCCCCATCCCACGGCTCCAATTATTCCATCACATGCTATCACCATAATTTTCATAAAATCAATGTTAGATTTTTTTTTTCGAATAAATTAAATAAACCAATAAAATTTCTTGGGTGCCAAATTTTTGACCAGATTCGTTGAATGTGGACGACTTTATGGATATGAGTTTGGGTTGTTTTGAGACATTAAGATTATTGTCAAGAGAACAAAAAGCTGTTCAAAGGGCTTTTTAATTATTTATGGATTACATAAAGACAATCCAAAAACATCTAATTGTAGCAGTGAGATTGTGCTGTAAATTTAATTTATGTTTGTCTAATTATAACCTTGTCTGTTATGATTAGGACAAAGTTTGGTAAATTTATTATAAAAGTATTTTATTACAAATTAGTTTGTATTTTATTTTATTTTATTAAAAGATAGGTAATTTAGTTTATTTACAAGTAAATTAGTATTTTCTATTAAAAATTTCGTGAATCTCTTCTATTAAAAATTGATGTGGTTAACGAAATAAACAAACAATTATATGTAGTGTGTTACGTATACCTTATGCTGACTTACAAGGATCAGTTTTTAACAATAAAAATGAATATAATTTTTAATAAAAGTGCATGTTTGCTCTTTGATCTAACATATAGTGATTAATTTATCTATTTTTTTGAATAGAGGGAGCAAAATGCAATCCGACTTCTAATATAAAAACCTCCATAATACTTTTACCAATAAAGTTTATACAAACAAAAGATGATTTACTACTATGTTGTTGGTTTTTTTACGAGTTATTGTGAGATTCGAATTAGTTTTAAATTTTTATAATGTTTTAATTGAGTTTTAAAAGTGTCATCAAATTTTAGGGAAATAATTCTTTTAAGACATCAGATTTGATAATTTGACTCACATGTATTTTAAATATGCTTTGTATTAGATTTAAGCTAGCATTTAACGCTTAAGCTAATAACAATATAAATTAAATACTAATACTTTAAAGACTCAATTAAAAATATTTTAAAATTTATAATTATATGATGCAATGAACCCTAAATAAATAAGCCATAACTTTATCATCCCTCAAAACACTTTCAAATTTGTGTATTGGGATTTCTACAATAATATGTAAAACCTCTTTTCTTTTTTAAAGAAAAAGATCACTTGACATAGGCAAATGGCAATGTTGTAGCTAAGGCATGTAGATGTTGGCAATTGTCACATTATGGATTCCTTAATGTGGGGGAGAATGCAGGGAATATATGCAAACATGGGGTACATTGAAAAAGTGAAAAATAAAAATAAAAAATAGAGTGAAAGCTCTAACTTGTCTTCCACTTCTTCACTTATATCATATATTTCATCTGTTATTTATTTTTATAATTTAAAAAAAATCCAATTTTTAGGTCAATTATAAACTTTTGGTGCAAAGTGATAGCCCTCCCTTATACCCATGGACGATATATATTTATTTATACTTTCATATCATAATTGCTTAGCCCCCACTATTTTTTTTTCTACTAAAAAAGAACCAATAAAGTTATCAACTTTGTTACTTAATAATTGTTGTATTTAATTCAAATATTAATTGAAGAAAATCCAATTAATATTTAGCAAGAAAATAAATAAATATATATATATGTGGGGAAGGCATATTCCACAGTTGAAATCATATGTATAATAATTAATTTGTGGCTAACATAAACTTCAAACAACAGGCAGGGGCGAAGCCAGGGGGCTGGCATGGGCCCCGACCCCCCTAAAAGGTAAAATTGTTATTTAAGCCTTTGAAATTTTTTTAAAATTTTAAATTAGTAAAGGTAAAATTGCACTTTGCCCCCCCTAAAATTATAAAAATTCGATTTAACCCTTTACAAATTAGAAAGATATAAACTATAAAAAATTAAAATTTCATCCGGCCTCCCCTAAAAAATTATCCTGGCTTCGCCCCTGACAACAGGCAATATTTAAGAACCATAGCTAGCAATAGCAATGACACCCTCACCTTACGCTTTTATTTTAAAGTAATCTAATTATGGTTCGGATTTGAGTTTTTAAAATATTAATATTAGATTATTTAATTTAATTAATTCCGTTCTTAAAAAATAATTTTGCTTAAGTCTGTGGAATTTTTTATATATAATTTTACTTTGAATCAATTTAAGTGGTGATAATAAACAAAAAGAGATTCACTTTGTTTAGGTCTGTCGAAATCTTCTTTATATATAATATATAGAGATATTCTTTCAATATATATAGAGAGAAAGATATGGGTATGGTGATTGTCATGTTGGCAGCACTTAAATCTCAATGCATGTTTAAGGGTTGTCATTAAATAACATAATTAAATACTTCAAGATATTTATTCAATCAATAAAGATCTTTATATCCACTCCAATTTGATTACACCATTAATCACTTGCCCTAACGATGATTAAATATCTTGTTTATCATTGGTGCCTGCAAATGCTGATGAATTAGCCATTAATTTCCAATAAGAAAACTAGTAATTTGAGTTCAAAGGTGTATCGAAAACGATACAAAGTATGATATGTAATAATAAAAAAAAGTGAAATAAAAATAAAATTATTGAGCATAAATATGTTTATTATAGAGGGTAAAAGTATTATGAAGGCTCATATATTAGGAGTCAGATTAGATTTTGTTTATTTTACTTAAAAAATAAGTAAATTAGTCTATGTACATTAAATCAAAGAGTAAACTAGTCAATTTCAGTTACAATTTTCATCCATTTCTACTGTTAAAAATTGGCATAGTTGATGGAATAACCAGTCAATTACACCTGGCGTGCCACATGTAGCTCATGTCGATATACATGGACTATTTTTTAATAGTAAAAATGAATGAAATTTTTAACATAAGGACTTGTTTGCTTTTTGATCTAATGTGCAAAGATTAATTTGCTCATTTTTTAAGTAAATGGGGCAAAATATAATCTGGCTCCTAATATAAGAGCCTCTATGGTAGGTAAATCTCTACTTAAAAAATTGACAAATTAGTCCCTGTACTATCAAATAAAAAAGTAAATTGGTACTTTCTATTAAAAATTTCATCTCTTTATACTGTTAAAAATGGGTGCAGCTAACAGAATAACCAAACAGTGACACTTGGCGTGCCATGTGTATCGTATGTTGACGTATAGGGGTCAATTTTTTACAGTAAAAGTGGATGAATTTTTTAACAAAATGACCAATTTACTTTTTGATCTAACGTACAAAGATTAATTTACCAATTTTTTAAATAAATAAATCAAAATACAATCCAACTTTTAATATAAGCCCTCCATGATAGTTTTACCGTTTACCTTACACCTTTTGAAAATCTTGGAATGTAACAGCCCATTTTCAGTGAAACCGGAACAGTGGTTTTGGGACTACAAATTTGAGGTCGAAAGAAAATTTATTTTAATATTATTTTATGGTCTATATTATGATAGAAATATCGTATAAAAATTTCGTTAATAAATTTTACCTATTACATGTCTAATTTGATGAAAAGGACTAAATTGCATAAAGTGTAAAAGTTGAATTCTAGTAGCTAAAGGTATCAAATAGCTATGGAATTCAAAATTGGAAGTCCTTATATGGTAAATAGACCATTTAGAGGAGTTAGTAGATAAGGATGATTATTCATCATTGGAATTTAGTAAATTATTAAGGTTAATTTTGGAAAGTAAATGATAAAATGATGATAAATAGATAAAATAAAACAAAATATCATCATTTTCATCATCTTTCCTAAAATAAAACATGAAAACCCTAGCCATGGAAGCTTGAAGATAGACAAGCTTATTTTGCTTAATTAGGTGAGTATTCTTGTCCCGTTTTTAATGATTTTTATATTTTCGAGATCGTAATAGCTTAATCTAGCTATCTTGGGGATTAATTTGCTAAACTATTAAAGTGTTAGGGTTTTGCCATGGATTAGTATAGTTGAATTATGAAGTTTTATGGTATAAAATGAAAGGTTGTTGATAGATAAACAACTTCTGTAAAGAGAATTTTGATGAAATTATGATTTATGGACTAAATTGAAAAGATGGAAAATTTATGGAAAAAATTCTGAATTTTATGAAATACATGGGCTCCTATTGTTATATAGAAAATCGATTAGGCTTGGAATAAGGATTAAATTGTATGAATTTTATTTTCCGAGCATAGGGACAAAATTGTAATTAATTAAAAGTATAGGGGCAAAATAGTAATTTTTCAAAATATGTGTATTGGATTGGATTGAATGTGAATTATATTAAATTGAGCTAAATTCATTCGTATTGATTCGGATAGACCTAGTACAGAATTGGATCGAGGAAAAGAAAAAGTATCAGATTAATAGCTTACAAATCTACGTGTACTTGTCGAGGTAAGTTCGTGTAACTAAATTGTATATTTGTATGATTTGATTTGAATATTGTTGTGTGTGATTTGTATAAAATTCCATGTATATTATTGATCACATATCCGAAAAGTACCAAGTCTCGTTTGAACTTTAGAAATTTGATGGATACAAATGACAAGTCATTAAGGGTTCCCGGATTGGTTGTGGTCCTGCATGTGTTACGGACACACCACAGCTCTTATGAGCATCCCGATATTTGGCTCTCACGAGCTTTCCGATTAATGGCTCTCTTGAGCTTCCCGATAATTGGTTCACATGAGCTTTCCGATTTATGGCTCTTATAAGCTTCCCGATATACAGCTCGATTGAGCTTCTCGTTATACAGCTCACATGAGCTTCCCATTTACATACTCGTATGAGCATTCCTGAATATGAATTGACGGATTACAGTTTTGTACACTTTGTGTGTACTTCCCGTGTATCCAACAATATTTCAAATGGTTCAATGGGCTAAGTTATAATATGAGATAATATAAGTTCGAAACGAGCTATTACCCGTATATACATGAAGTACATGGAAATGATATTACTTGATATACTGAAGCATGTAATGATTGTTACATGTATGTAGAACTTGCTTGATGACTTTGTTCATCCATGATGATGGGCTATTATATGTGCTTACATGGCTAACGTGTTAAAGATATGTGTTTAGGCTTTTGGCCAAGTTGATTGGAATATGTTTTGTATGCTTACCTTAAATGTAATTGAATGGTAAGTAAAATTCCATGTTATACGAACTTACTAAGCTTAAATGCTTACTATGTTTTATTTTCCCTGTTTTATAGTAACTCGAAAGCTCGATTTGGTTGGAAGCTAGTCGGAGCATATTCACACTATCCAATAGCCCTTTTCGGTACATATAGTAAATTAATTTTGGTTATAATAGCATGTATAGGTTCATTTGACCAATGATGGCATACAAATGTTTTGTTGTGATTAGCCATTTGAATGGCTTGAATTTGATGTATATATATGTGGCATTATCATGTTTAATGTGTGCTTGGTATGGTTGAATGATGGATAATTCATAAGCATATTGATGGTTGAATTGGATTGGTATATTAGGTATAAATATGCTTATATGTGTATTTGGTTAATTTGGTAAGTATGGATTCTTGGATATATGTGATGACATGTTATGTTTAAGACTTGAGTTTGGCTTGTTTTAAGTAGTTTTATATGGCTTGATGATGTGCAAAAATGTTAATGTAGGTTGAAGACTAATTGGGTGAGAAATGTGGCTAGAAAAATGGCCTATTTCGTCCACAAGGGCAGAGACAAGGCGTGTGCCTCAGCCGTGTGTGACACACGGCCAGGTGACACGGTCGTGTGTCCCCTGTATCTTTTAATTAGTGCAAAACAGAATGTTCACACTGCCTAGCACACGGGCGTGTGGCTTAGCCGTGTGACCCCTGCATCTTATTAATGCAAGTCAGTTGATAAACCGTAATATATACATATTTTAATCCCACATTTAGCGTGCTTTTTGGATGATTTATCCTTTGAATTGTGGAATTTGATGCTCCTAATCCTTTAATTTCATGTTTTATACTTAGGGAAGCATCGGAGGATGAAAAGAACGAGAAACGGGCCGAAAACGGGGAAAATGGGCTTATCTTAGAGACTCACACGGCCTGGACTATCACCCACAGCCGTGTGTTTCGAGCAACAATCGAGACACGGCCTAGAACATCGTACACGGCCAGATCACATGGCCGTGTGGGGCAAACAGGATCGACCACGGCCAAGAGAGTCGACCACGGGCGTGTCCCTATTTTAACCAAGATGAATTTCATTCGGAATGGGATAATTGGGGGCCAAGAAAGACATTCCGAAGCCTATATAAACGCCCTAAGTATAACCTAAAAAGCGTCTTTGGTCGGGGGAAATGCCAGAGAGGGCTGAACTCAGGGAATTACTCCAAGAAAGCTAGTTGATTCATCTCAGAAGCCGGATTCAGGCTCAAGACGGAAGATCTTCCCTTCAATTTCCTTCAGGGGGTTTTAGGGTTTTTCTTATGTTTTGTTATTTACTTTCTTCTGAGATGTATTCTTTATTATTCATGAACTTAACCCCTCAAATACCTGAGGGGGATGAAACCTAAGGCGAATCTTGTTATTGTTTTCTGAACTATATGATAAATATTTGATTTGTTCTTAATTATGTGTTCTTAATTCTTGTTTTAGTATTTTAGGATATTGATTCAAGTATTGATGTGCTTAGGTAGTGGAGCAAAAGTCCCTGTTTAAGAGTAGATCTAACATAGTTAAGCGGAGTTGACCGCAACCCTAGAGATAGGATGACGAAAATCTGCCGGATTAGGGTCAAACCTAATATGAGAGTCCATAGACCGAGTTAATGCAACACTAGGGGTTTTAATTAGAAAGAGATTTCAATTAATCAACCTAGGGTTAGACGTTAGTAGCCTCGAAAGAGGTATTAATATAAATTAGGGAATCCTACGGATCAAGTCAAGTGAATAAATCGTCTGGTTCAAAGTTAAATAACAAGTGAAGTCTAGGTGGATTCCTCCTTGGGTATTGTCTTAATCAACTGGTTTTTACCAAAAGTATTTTTCCAATTCACTCTCTTTGTCCTAGCATCCTTAGTTTTGTAATTAGTTAGATAACCATCAATCCCCTTTATTTTAGGCTAGATAATAAAAATAAAGTAAGTACTAGTAATCTTGGTTCCTTTGAGTTCGACATTTCGGTCTTGCCACTAAGCTATACTACTGTTCGATAGGTACGCTTGCCTCAATCGTGGTGATAGTTAGTTTCTAGGCTCGATCATTCATTATATAAATATTAAAACTTTCAGACACGATCATCAGTATGCTCACATGGCCTAGCACACGGGCGTGTGGCTTGGCCGTGTGGCCCAAGTCAGAGAGCTCATAAGTTTGGACATGGGTTATGAAACACCCCAAACCCGGCCCACGAGATTTGCCCAGATTTGGTATGTTCCTCAAGTAAACCGGTTTCAAAATTCTTTCGTTCCTAGAGAAAACTTGTGCGATTTTGAAAAAAACATTGTTTGGGTTGGGCTTATGTTGAAAACGAATTCAATTCTTTATATTAAAAATTTTACTTAAACTTTAATAGGTAAAACTCATAATCATAATAAATAGAAATAAATGGAAAACAATTCAACTATGGCCTTATGGCCTTATTACATCAAATAATTTCCAAGTAATTCAAGTACTTAAATAGAAATAGTAGTTCATAAAATAAAAACTTCATGTTGAGCATGGCCACCACAAGTTCTGCCGTCCCGGGTCCATCACTGCTCATCACCAAACATGGTCCCACAAACGGGGTGAGTCAAATGCACTCAATGTGTACACAAACACTAAATCAAAATAGAATCAGCATACAAATGTTACGCATTCATATCATAGCATACAAATTATGATGCATTCCCAAACCCAAACCTAATAAGCCATCCGCTACACTCCCGCACCAACCTTGTACACACCGTGGGGACTACTAAGTCGACCCTCCTTCCGCTACACTCCATATCGCGGTCTTAGGTCACCGCATTTGTGGTCTTAGGTCACCACATTCGAGATATCGCGGTCTTAGGTCACCGCATTCAGATTCATCGTGGTCTTAGGTCACCACATTCGGATACCACGGTCTTAGGTCACCGTGTTCGTGGTCTTAGGTCACCACATTCACTTCCCTTTCAATAACCCATATGCCCCATATAATGATGATATGCATAAATATGCCAGAGTTCACATTCTTATCATATTCTCATGTTACTAATGACCTTTTTCATATTCTTTGTAGAAGTAGGAAACGTACACGAGTACTTAGTACCATAACATGGTACCTTAGCCACTTTCATATTCTTAATATCACATATTTTAATAAAACAGGCCATGAAACATATTAAGAAGTAGTGTGGGGTACACACCTGATTTGCTTAACCACTTCACTGAAATCCCAAAATCTGATCTATCGCCTTAGATCTCAAGTTCCTACAATTGATTAATCACTTACTATTTAGCACAAAGCCTATTCGGCTAGAAAACCAAATCCTAGTAGGATTTGTATTCTTAAAGCTTACCTTGGTGTCGATTTGATGATTTAATCAAATCCTGAAACTCGTAATTTTCCCCTTTGAAATCGGCTAGTCACTAAATCCCTTGAATTGGTTAGTTTTCGCTTAAAACACATAATAATAGATCTACTACTAAAATAGGCCTTGGCCGAATTTACCTTTGTTCTTACCTTCCAAATCTTAAATCCCGAATTGGATCCTTGCTTCTTTATTGTCATCGAAATCCCTATGTACCCATGTTAGATCCAATCTAACATTAAATCATAATAATATAGCTTATGGCCGAATGGTATTCATAACTTACCTTAGATCTTAGAAGTTCCGAAAGATACCTTCTTGTAGTTGACAATTTCTTAAATCCCAAAACACCCTTCCATAACTCCTACCAAAATCCATAATAGAGATTAGTCCCTAAATTTTAGATAGGTTTAAAATATAAAAGAATTGAAACCAAACTTTGGATCTTACCCTTTTAAGAAATCGGTAGCACCCTTGTTAAAAGCCCCTTAAAGAATCTACCTTGATGACTAGATGATAAAGTTTCGGCTTTTGGGATTTAATGGAGAAGTCGACTAGAGGTTCTCTTGGGGTATTTGGTTTCCACGAAAATAAGGAAAAGAAACTTGAGAATTTTGGCAATGGTGGACTATAGATTCGGCTTGACAAAAGAAAAGAGAAGAGAAGAGAGGAGAGCACTCAAATTCTACAGAGAGAGAGGAGGAGGAAAAAAATTGATGAGTAGCCCTATTTCCTTCCTTTTATAGCCGAAACTACTCCTCGTAATCCCTTACTTGGCCACCACTCTTCTTTATTTGATAGCTTTATCTCTTAATTTAAAATAATTAGAGAATAATCCTTTATTATCTCTTCAAAAATAATCCAAATTAAATCCCTTATTTATCACCTTATTAATCGAATATTAAAGAGAATAAAACTCCTCCTTTCTAGAAGGCTTGTGCCGTCCACCTCGAGCTTACGGAAGCAAAAATAAAACTTCTTTTATTTGCTTCCCAAGTGACTCAACCCAAGCCCAACACCTTGCATGTGGCGCCATTTCCAGAGGCCCTAAGTGGCATCTTCAGTGCCACTTTTCCAAGCCTGTTTGTGTGTCAAATTTCACAAACTTTTTCTTTTAAGGCCACCTTGCCTTAATTTCCTCTTTTAAACTTTAAAACTCGACATTTCTAAGTCATTTCTAAGTTTCCAAAAATTTTTGTTCGGCTCTGTAAACTTGACATTTTCTTACATTTCCAAGTTTCCAGAAATGTGCACTTTCCTATTTTGAATCATTTCCATCCATTTCCAAGTTTCCAAAAATGTTCACTTTCCATTTTTTTTTAACTTAACATTTCCATACATTTTCAGGTTTCCAAAATTGTTCAAAATTTATTCTTAGTACATAAAACATGTTACTTCGTACAATTAAACCGAAAATGCATAGGCCCTTTCTAGGATGTTACAGGTTAGGACATGACCGTGTGTCCCTATTTTGAATGTCCGCATGGCCTAAGACACGAGCGTGTCTCTTGACCGTGTGAGACACACGGCCTGGCCACACGGGCGTGTGTCCCCTGCACCTTTGAAAATTTTTAATGTTTTCTGAAAAATTCTCTGGGTACCCGGTTTAGTCTCAACTTAATTCTAATATGTATTTTAGGCCTCGAAGGCTCACATAAGGGACAATATGATTGATTTTGATTTGTTTTTGACATGAATGCTAGTTGATATGAAATGTCTGTTATTTGATTTGTAAATTTCGATAATGCTCCGTAACCCTGTTTCAGTGACGGATTCGGGTTAAGGGTGTTACATGAAAAATGACACAATGACCTAAGTTATATATACAATGAACCAAAAAAATCAATTTCATTATTCTTTTCCCACTTTTCCAATTAGGATAAGAGCATAAAGGTACAAAGACAATGTTGGTTGATTGTTTTTTTCCTTACATATTCTTATCTTTGACCAAGAACTACATATGTTCAATTACTTGAAATATTGTTTTCAAAAAAAAATCTATGGAAACTTAAGAAATAAAAAAAAATATTGTTATAAGAACAATTGCATACATTTGGAGGAATCCACTTCCATTTTTTACTTTGGGTTCATTGGTTGCCCACTTTCAAGTATATGGAATTGATGCGAGGTTTTGTTTTGGGTACATATGTCATTGATACAATTAAAAGCAATATATATATATATATATATGCATATACTTTTCATGAGCATGGTGGATTGATTTTTAGCCCCCCTTTTAATACCACCTTATTGTTAATTAATTTACAGCTCCTTGGGGTTTTGCCAAGCAAACCATACACACCTGTGTATTTGTATATATATATATATATACACCAAATAGATAATTGATTGATGTTGGTTATTGGAGTAGGTAGCAACCATTTCATTTTTTTATATGCATGTTTTGTTTCAATATATAGGTTTGAGGCAGTTCTTATCATTCATACATGGTGTTTTTGATATATTAAGTAAAAGTATAATAATTAGGATTGAATTTTATATTATTTATTTAAAAAATTTAGTAAATTCGTTTCTATATATTAGATCAAAGAGTAAATTGATTCTTTCTATTAAAAATTGATGTGGTTGAAGAATAACCAGACAGTTGCACATGAAATGCTACATGTACCTCATGTTTATGTATAGGGATCAATTTTTAACAATAAAAATCGGCGGAATGTTCAACAAAAGGACTCATTTTGCTATTTGATATAATGTATAGGGACTAATTTGCTCATTTTTTTTAATAGAGGAAGCAAATGTAATTTGACTCCTAATTTATCGATATATTGTGTAATTGTGTATATTATTGATATTTGATATCTTGGCAATAATATTTTATTAAGAGTTTTGTGTTTAAGTCATTTATATATAGATGTGTTCATGGGCCGAGCCGGGTTCGGGCTGGACTCAACTAAAAATTCAGGCCCATCTACTAGACCTGAGCCCGGCCCGGCCTGAAAAATAGGCCTGAAATTTTGCCCAAGCCCGGCCCGAATAAAAATACTAAAACTCAAGCCCGACCCGGCCCACCCGTATTAATTTTTATATTATTTTTATATAATTTTTAAATATATATAATACATCAAAAATATTAGATACATCCAAATAAATATTTCCCAACAAATTGAAAATAAATTTTAAAAAATATGTAGACTTAAATAACATTAAGATAAATGCAACTTAACAAGCAAATGCCTCTAAAATAATAACAAAATTAACAAATGCCTTTAAAATAATAAAAAAATTAACAATAAAATAAGTTTTATACAATATCCAAACAATAACAATAAAATAAGGGCAACATAATAGTAAAATGATAGCAAAATAGGGAGAAAATAACAAGAAAACAACATTCAAAAAAAAAAAAGAGCAGATTTTTTTTGCCTTTTAGTGAATTTAGGCGGGCCGAAAATGCCTTACTCGAGGCCCGACCTATTTTTTAAACAAGCCTTTTCTTTTTTTTTTTGTCCAAGCCCATTTTTCGGGCCTATATTTTTACCCAAACTCTCTCACATTTCGAGTTGGCCTTCGGGCCGGGCCGGGTAGCCCGACCCATGATCAGGTCTATTTATATATATGTTTGATTTTATTTATTGTCATGTTTTAATTTTATATCATGTTGAGGTTGTTGTTATTGTAACAATTTAAAATGCTTCAATATATAAATGTCCTTTGATTTTAAGATTTGAGAGGATGAACTTGTACATAAAAAAAATCTCTATAATAGTTGAAATATAGGGCTTTGTATAGGTCCATGCCCATCTTTTGCCTCACCATTTGTCTAAAGCCCAGCAGTTTCCTAAACCAAGATAAACTAGTCCACAACTTGAGAGGTTGTGTTTTGGGTATAATTTATTTTATTTTATTAAATATTTATAGAAAAAATATAAATTCTAATAACATAACAATTTACCATTGTATATATTTTTAACAGATTTATAAAGTTTCTTTTTCCCATCTGTTTACAAAAGTTTGATTCCATATCAAACACAAAGATACAACCTAAAAAATAGTAAATTGCATCAAATATCCCTAAACTATAACCTTCATTTTAAATTGGTCTCTAAACTTCAAAACGTTCTAATTACATCCCTAAGATATCGATGTTATATCAATCATGTCATTCCATTATTAAAACTGGTAATTTAACCATTAAATGACACGTAAAATCTTATGCGACATGATTTAAAATAATTTTTTTAAAGAAAACTAAAAAGTTGTAGCATAACTTTTAAAACTAAAAACTAGAAATAAAATAAAACTAAAAAAGATAGAGAATGAATGATAGTTTTTGTACAACCTTCGAAAATCTAAAAAAAACCAAGATTTTTAAAATAATCATTTTTTTTCTTGAAAATTTTCATTTTAAATCATGTTACTGAATAAAGGATTTTAGTAATGAAAGGCCTTATTAATATAACATCAATAATTTAAGGATGTAATTAGAATATTTTAAAGTTTGAGGACCAATTTAAAATGAGGGGTCATAATTTGGAGATATTTAGTACAATTAACAAAAAAAAAACCATTTCACATATAAATATAAATAGTTTAATTAATAATCCAACAAATGCCAAAAAAAGGTTAGAAACCTTGAAGGGTACAAATGACCATTCTGGTCCAAACCAGTAATAATGTGAAGACTCTAAACTACTTCACATTAAAAAACCAAAAAGGGACTTAACACAGAGCCTTGCTTTGCTATTAAAAATGACAAACTGATCTATCATTTACAACACCTGAATGGAATTTACAACACCACTTTCAAAAAAACACCTAAAGTGATGTTTTACATCCATTCAGAGACCCTTTATTTCCCTGTTATTTCCATACATACATACATACATATATATATATATATACTATATCATATATATGAAGGTGACATATAATGGCTGGTATGACAGACAAAACCATTGATGAACTCTACTTGAAGAAATGAATCTCCGATTTCTTCCATTTAGCTAAACGTAATAAGAAAGCTAATACCTCGGACGGATCACGTAACGAGAACCAAGATATGGTGTCTTTTGGTATGGATGAAACTATTATGGGAAATCCTTCCCTTCTACTTGCTATTACCTGCAACACAAGTAACAGGAAAAGTATTCATACATAGAAAAGGAAATACTAATATGTATGTATGTATGTATGTATGTATGCACCTTGAATGCATCTTCATCGGTACGATCATCTCCGATATATAAAGGTAGAACATCTTTAGCATTACTGAATCCCAATGTATCGAGCAAATAATTCAGGGCGTCGCCTTTGTTCCATTCTATCGCTGGCCGGACTTCTAAAACCTATGATACAATGAACATTTAAGGTTTATGCCAACGATCGCCAAACAAAAATGGAACGTTTCGGTTTCCTACCATTTTACCCTCGGTGAGACGAAAGTTGGGGCGGTTTCCGACCAGAGATTTCACTTTCTCCTTCAACATTTCGTGGTCCTATACATGGACATTCGAATTTAAGTGATGAAAAAACTACATAACGTATTTCGGGTCGGAGTTGTATTCGAAAATTTATTAACCTCTGGTGGAGCTTGACGATAATGTACAGAGATACAAAACTTGTTATCTTCAATCCTAGCACCTTGTATTTCTCTAATGGTGTCTTCCAATTCTATGGACATCTGTAATAAACAAATCAACTTTTGCAGCATTAATTGAAAAGCTTGAATGTAAAAGAGAGAGAATTTATTAATTTACCTCTTGAATTGCAGGTAAAAATAATTTTGCAGGTTGAAATGCACCTTCATTCCCCTATAGAACCCCAAAAAAAATTTAAAATTTACTAAAAATTTGATTTTTAAAACCCACATTTTGGTAACTCTAAAGAAAGGAAACAGACCTTTTTATCACAGGCCTTCACTGCTCTAGGTGGTGCCATTATATCCAAACCATGGCTCCCAGCATAATATACATTACTTAACTGTACAAATTCTTTAACCTGGATCAAACACCGATACCTTGTTATACAAGAAAACAACTCGATTCGGCTAAGTTGATCAGTTAATTTTTTGTTTTACCTTTTCTCGGCTACGACCGCTGATTATCGACGTCGGAAAATGCTTTGCAACTTCACGCACCGCCATACGCATCTGACATTCAGAAATCATTAAACACATGAAGATTTATGTGAATCCAGGGCAATATTGATATTAAAGGGTACCTCAGCAGACATGAATGCCTTGTCGGGGTCATCAACGATGGGGGACAAGGTGCCGTCGTAATCTAAAAACACCACCACCTTTTTCCCTTTCGCTTCTGTCGTTATCGAATCGAACATGTTCAATGCAGAAGGATGTTTCGCCTAATAAAATAAAACACAAACAACCATATACACGCGAATAAGAACATGGCATGCAATGTAAAGCTCAATAAAAGATTATAGGACATATATTTACCAGCCATGAAGCATAGCCTGGAACATCATCAGGTATCAAAGAGCCGCCGTTGGTTCCGCCATTGTTGTCGTCGTAGTTGGTCGGACAGGAAAAAGGTTTCACTTTTTTCGGCTTGTTAGAATGTGTTATTTGGAATCCCATTGTGTGGTTAAACTTTATCAACCTTCTCGTCATCATCTAATTAATTATATATAGAGAAAAAAAAACAGAGACCATTAATAAAAGAACAAATGGTTTAATCTAATTGAGAAAAAAGATAATAGCTAAAAAAAAAAAAAACATATCTAAAAAAACTAAGATTATATGCCCAAATATTCAAACTTTTTATTTTCCCAAAGCATAATTTATCTAAAAATGAGAGTTTAATTAGTAAATATTCGTTAGCAATAATATTATCATTAAAAGAAATATTTTTTATTTTGACTTAAAAGGAAAACTTTATGTATCAAAGAAAAAGGGAAAACTTTAAATTTATTCCCATTATTAAATCACTCGATCGCTATATATGGGAAAAAGAAAATACTATATAAGAACACGTTTATCCAAAAATTTTGGGGGACAAAAAGGAAACAAAAATATTCAAATTATCAAAAAGAAAAACTTTCTTAAAAACCCTAAATATATAATGGGTTGAATGAGAATTAAAAAATGGTCCAAAACCAATGGGTCTCACAGTAGAGAATTGGATTAAGGAAACCCTTTTGAACCCAAACCCTAACTAAAATATTTAAAGATTTTAAAACTATTTATGCCATAAATTATATAAAAATTAAAATTGTTCTCAAAATAATATTTATTGCTTCAGACTTTTAATAACTTTATAACTGAATTAAAATTTAGTTTATAAATTATATAGTCAAAATCTTAAATATAATATAGCTTTATTAAATTAAATTAAAAGATTTTTCAATATTTCAATAAAATTAAATCCTTTTCTCTTTCTGAAAATTGCTACCAAACTTTGAAATGCAAATATATATATATATAAATATAATTATAAAACAATATAATGGCAATGGGGGGCTTTCGCTTTCACAAAGGGAATTATGGTGTCGAATTGAAAACAAGAAGAAAACAAAAAGACAAAATGGGTTTTAAGATTTTTTATCAGATAAGTTAGATTTGATGAGTCGACAACACTAGACATGGCATGTATCCTGCCTGCAATTAAACTAATGGGGCTTTTGTCTCACTACAGCTTAACCATCACTGCTGATTCAGCCGATACCGACATCTGCTACAACAAGTTCAATCCAAAAAAAAAAAAAACCAAGTAAATTTGCTCTCTTTTTAATTACCTTCTACTCGAATTTATATATGATTTTTCAAAAATATAAATATTTATATATTATCGTATTCGTATGTTACACTCACTTTAAAAGCTATCATGCACCACTTGTAAATCCTTCTATAATTTGCTATGAAAACGGTCCTTTTCCTCTCATTTATCATCTCTTTGGTCCCCATGATCTCCTAATACTATCATGTTCCAAATGTAAACTATTCTATGGTCCTTCACTCTTTTTCGCTTTGTTTATATCAAATATTTAAAAGTTGGTATAAGTATCGGTCGTTTTGTGATTAACAGAGGTTAAGTTTTTTAAGGTTCATAGCTGCTTGTCTCAATAATATTATTTTTAAAGTTTAAATCTAGATTCTCCTTTTATAAGAGTACACTCAAACCTATTACTATTATATAAAGAGTAATTACACTCAATATTACTAAACTATTAGTATGTTTATGTTTTAATCATTCAACTTCAAAAAGTTTCAAAATAGTCACTAAACTATTTAAAAGTTTTTATTTAAGTTATCAAGTTGTTAAAATCATTATTATATGATATTTTCTGTTCCCATCGTCTACTCCAATTGAAAGCTCTCCTCCCCTTTTTATTTTACAGCTCAATTTATTTTTCATAAAACAGCTCAATTGCAAACCAAAATTCAAACAAATTTATTCTCTGATCTCTGACATTGACTAATAGATCGACTTGAATCTAAAACATGTTTTTTTTACTTGTTGATAGGTACTAATTCACTGTACTGATCATCAAATTATCACTTAAAGTTCACTAACTAAATTTAATAACCCAAAAACTTAAATAAAAACTATCAAATTTTTGTAATTTTTTGAAAAGTGCAGTTCACCCATATATAAAATATATCCTTTTTTGTTATTGATTAATAAAACTGGGTTGTCAGAGTCGTCGTGCAGCTCCGACTAACTCCCCCAATAAACAAAAAGCTCCTTAACATGGCACGTTCATAGAAGACACGTGTATCCAATGCATACATGAATTGACATCTTATTATTTTTATTAATTTTATATATACCTAAGGTGACTTTTTTGAACCTATACCAAGTGTGTGAACACGAAAGACAGATAGATTTCACGTGTCCATGAGGTAACCGGCTGATTGACTCAGACCGGCACATATTTGGAGTTTAAGGCCGACGCGTCCAAGTACACGGTTTAGTTTAGGGTAGCCTAATTAAAAAATAAGTAAACTCGAGGTTTATTAAATTATTAGTAAATTTTATGTTTTAATTATTTAATTTTAAAAAATTATAAAATAATTATTGAGTTATTCGAAAAGTTTTTATTTAAGTAGTTGGATTGTTAAGTTTTTTTTAAAAGTCTAGCTAGTGAACTTCAAGCAACGATTCAACAATCAGTACAATAGATCAATACACGTTGACAAATAGAAGAATATACTTTAGATCCAAATCGATCTGATGGTCAGTGTTGGAGATCAGAAAAAAAAATTGTTTTGATTTTGGTTCGTAGATTCATGACGTTCAAAACTGTTTCATGAAAAAAATTAAACTGGAGAAGAGAATGTCAATAAGAGCTTTCAATTGGTGCAAACGATGCAAATTGAGAAGGTCATACAACAACAGCTTTAACAATTTAATGACTTAAATGAAAACTTTTGAATAATTCAGTGACCATTTAGTAACTTTTTGAAGTTAAGTGACCAAAACATAAATTTACTAATAGCTTAATATCCTTAAGTGTAATTTACCCTTAAAAAATTGAGAGAAAAAAAACTCAGATATAAAAATTAGCCCTCAAATAATCTCAATTTCTTCACTTAAGTACTTAAATTATTAATTCCGTCTCATTTAACCCAAAACATAACATCAACCGATACAAATGCAATAGACGAATAAAATAATAATTTAAGTACCACATCTAATAAAAAAGTATTTTAGGTACCTAAATGAAATACAACATAATTTGAGGTCAAATTTAAGGAAAAAAAAAAGTCTTGAGGAAGCAGACAATAGGGAAAAGGACGAGAAATATGGGTCCAAAGAAACTGCCTGGAACTGAAGTTTGAATTATTAACTATTATTTTATTAACTTGGTATATATATATATAGACGGGTGCATGGCCATGGTAGTGACACATTAGCTCACTTTATGACTTGTGTTTCAAGTTAATTATCTCATTCACTTACCTACTTATTTATATGCATGGTCTTAGACCACCTAAATCACCATCAATTTGGTCGGATGGTACCATCAAAATTATTTTTTAACATTTCAATCCCTCAAACCTAATGAAATAAAAAATATATAATATCACCATCAAATTACAAATTAGATTTCACTATACCACTTTGACACTCATTTTTAATTCTTACCCTTTTTTTATCGGTTTATTTTTTTTTATGTTTGACTAAAAAAAATCAAAATATACAATCCTATGTATATATATATGCAGAATTTTTAAAACATTTAATTAATTTGGGCATGAAAAATTTTATTTATTTTTTGTTCATGTGAACATGCATAGAAAAGAGAGAATTATGCATGAGATTTTTCAAAAACCCATATGGGTCAATAAGACTTAAGTCCTGTAATTTTCTATTTCATTGCTTTTTTTACTTTGAAGTGATTTAAGGAGAAAAATAAAGAATTACATGGTAAACAATTGTCTCGTTTTGAAAAAAAAAAAATTTAAATTAAGTAAACTCTCAATCATATTTCTCGAACTCATATATTTTTATATTGATAACAATATTTATACCAATAAATTTAAGATTTAATCGAGAATTCTTTATTTAAAATTTTAATTAAAAAAGATGGAGTATGTTATTACACAAGGTTAAATATTTTTTAAAATTTTTCGATGTGTGTAGAAATAGAGACAAAATAAAGGGTCGCTTTACTATCAGAACATACCACTAACCGTTTTTCAGGTACAAGTCGTTTCTTTGAAAAGTGCCTTTGTGTGGGCCGTGGCATTTACCGCCTACCCTTTTTGCCTTTACCCCACCTCCAATTTTTTTATTTTATAGAATTACGAGAACCTTTTAAAACTAGTCGGTGGAACCTACAATCTCAACCCTCCACGTGGCAAATATTAGTTTTGATTACCGCGTGTCGATCTCTTCTACACCAGATTAAAAAAACCTAGTGGTCGAGCCTGGTTTCGGAGTTATAGTTTTGGGTCCTACAACAGACACGTGTACGGCTCAAATCAGTTCGTTTTCATTCTTTGACTTGGAAAAAAAAGAGAGAATTTTACGAATTTGTACTTAGAAACTAAAAACCACGACTTACACAGCGCGTGAGAAGCAAACACCGGCAATAAAACACGCGAATCAGTCGCGTGCGTAACAGGGGAAGCCTAAGGAGGTGTTTCAATACCAAGAAACGAACAGTAACCGTTCTTTTTTTAATTTTCGGCTAAATTGTTCTTAATTTTTATTACTTTAAACGTTTAAAAAAAAAAAAAAAACACTTCAATGCTAAAATTCAAAATAACGAACAAAAAAAAAAAAAGCATTGCAATATAAATATATTATATGCAGAGAAAAATAGGAATTTAAAAAACGAAGAAAATGCTTACCAAAAGTTGAGCTGTTTTTTTTTCTCGAGAAAATTGTGTGAAAACCTGGGAATCAACGAAGCAGGAAAATGAAGAGAGGAAAGTGTGTGTGTGTGGTGAAGTTAAATAAGGGGCAAAAGGAAATAAAGGAAAAGAGGTGGAAGGGGGAACGAGAAGGGTTTTAATTTATAGAAAAAGGGAGAGAGAAGGGTTTAAGGGAAACTTCATTTTTAAACTATTTTCTTTTTTGGAAGTTTGCAAAAAGGTCAGGTAATTTACTCCTTCCACCATTAAAACTTCCTAGAATTTTACCATATTTGATGTTTTCTGGGGTAGCTTCGGTTTCACCAATTTTTAAAAATTTTGTTAATTATGCCTTAACTTATAATTTTTGGACTTTGATATTTTAGTCTTTGACTGAATTTTAAATTTCATTCTTTTCAAAATATTATGTTTTAGATATATTTTTACATGTTTAATATCATGCAATATCAGTTTATTATTTTCACGTACGACAAATTAAAAAATTAGATGATTTTACTTAATTGTGCCGAAATTTTTAAAATTCGAAAAAGTGAAGGAACTAAAAATGATCAATTTGGGGAACAGAGATTATATTTTCAACTTCTGTGTAGTATGAGATTAATAGTAGATTTGAGCTTAACGAATTTAATTGTTATTGTATGAGTAAAGATTGAGATCTCAAATTTTGAAAAATATAGAGACTTGATTACGTGTAGAGACTAAATCCTAACTTATGTATAGTGCATAGGCTAGCAGTGGAATTTGACCTTTCTTTTCTTTTAGGTTTAATTTTGAATTTCACCCATCTATTTTATGAAGATGGAGAAGATAATCCTTTTATTTTGATTTATCGAAAGTCAACCCTCGTTATTTTCTTAATTCCATACATATAAATAGTTGGATTGTTGATTTTTACATTAATTTAAAATTATTTAATTTAGTTGGTGTTAAAAGTTAATCCTTTATTTGTGAAAAATCTGATCATGTCATTTATTTTTTATATAATATTCTTATTAAAATTTTTTTTAACATTAATCTTATTATAAGTTCTGATCATATCAGTTCTTTGTGAGACAGTGTCTAGAACTACCTGTAACCCCTCTCGAACCGATAAATAGGAGGAAAATACGTTTTAGCGCACTCGAACCCATATCCTCCTGCATTAGCAACAATATCCATACCAATCAAGCTATAAACTTTTCTAAAAGTATACATATATATTTAATTAATTAAAATATTTATGTCAAAGATTTAGAAAAACTGACCCTAAGACACTTCTCTAAAAACACTACCTACTTGAATTAACCATTTAAGTATTTTGACTAACAAAACTACCTAATCAAATAACTTTTCGACGTTGAAAAATATTCTACTTTTCAAAATATGATATATGTATACAAATATAAAATTCATATTCAAGATTTAATATTTTTAGTATAATACTTTTGACTTAGTTTAATATCTTGAGTCAAAAACACCAACTCAATTAATTTTAAAAATTATAACTAAAAATAAATGAAAGTATTTATGATTTTTAAATTTTATAATATCACTAAAAATAACCATTTAATTAAAAACTCTTTTTATTTTAGGTTTTAATTTAGCTATATAATTGTTTTTAAAAATAATTAAAAAAGTAGGAGCGATGAATTATAGTACTATACAAAAATCCTTTTTTTCATTCTTTACGAAAATTAATTAATAAAATTATGAAATTTTAATATAATTCAATTTTAACGATAGTCAGTTCGATTTTTAAAAAAAATTCAAAGGTAAGTGTTATTAGATTATGACACAATTATAATATCTGTGAAAACAATTTATGTAATAAATATATTTTATAAAAAAAATATGCGTAAAATAAATTAAATTTTGATTAAAATGATAAAATTAAGATATTAAAAATTATGGTGCCTTAAATTTAAATTTTATGTATTTTTAAAATTTTTATATAAAAATATAAAAAAATCTCTTATAGTAATATTATTTTTTTTACTTAGTAAATAGAATTGGTTATTGATAATTAATCAATTGAATTGAGACTTGATTAATAAGTGATATCAACTCACTCAAATACTTTCTGTAGAATTAGGGTTAAATAACTTTTTGAGGCATGAGCTTGACAACTACTTCCACATTGGGGTTTAAACCTTTCATAAGTTATAATAGAAGTGTCTCTTTATTTTGATGAGTTGTTCCCATATCAATGCTTTCAAATATATTTTCATTCAATATCCTCACTTTTCCATAATATTAAAGTGTTCTACGTATATTATCGTTGTCGACAACAATTTTCTTTTGTCAACTCCGTCATATTTAGTTATGACATAACTGATTGGGATATCCTATTATATCCATAATTTCAGGTACCTGAATCTCTTTTGGGGTTTTATCGAAAGTTATGTTTTGGGTCTCTTCACAAGTACTCGTCTCCTTCAGCATGTGACCATCTTCATTTCTTTCTCCTTTCTTTCAAGAATTTTTCGTTTTATGGAATCAATTCGTTTACCATGCTTCTAGCATGCTCAAGACTTATTTTTATCACATTGTTCTTCTTGGACATATAATTATTTGGAGCATTTTAGTTGGTATTAGAGGTGTACATGGGCCGGGTGGCCCGGCCCGGCCCAAAGGCCCGCCCAAAATGTGGGAGGGTTTGGGCAAAAATATAGGCCCGAAAAATGGGCTTGGACAAAAAAATAAGGCCCGTTTAAAAAATGGGCCGGGCTCGGGTAAGGCATTTTTGGCCCGGGCCCGGCCCGAATTCACTAAAGGAAAAAAAAAAACTATTTTTTAAATATTTTTTTCTTATTGTTTTTCTCCTTATTTTGGTACCATTTTACTATTATATTTCTATTATTTTGTTGTTATTATTTAGATATTATATAAAACTTATTTTATTGTTAATTTTGTTATTATTTTAAAGACATTTGTTAATTTTGTTATTATTTTAGAGGCATTTGCTTGTTAAGTTGCATCTATTTTAGTGTTATTTAAGTCTACATATTTTTTAAA
Organism: Gossypium sturtianum; assembly: GCA_025698515.1. NCBI lineage: Eukaryota > Viridiplantae > Streptophyta > Magnoliopsida > Malvales > Malvaceae > Gossypium > Gossypium sturtianum. The sequence continues at coordinate 2,571,009 of CM046954.1, forward strand.
ATTTATTTTCAATTTGTTGGAAAATATTTATTTTGATTTTTTAGTATTTTTGATGTATTATATATATTTAAAAATGATATAAAATAATATAAGAAATTAACACGGGCGGGCCGGGCCGGGCCTGGGTTTTAGCATTTTTATATGGGTCGGGCTTGGGCAAAATTTTAGGCCCATTTTTTGGGCCCGGTCCGGCCCGAGCCCAATGAACGGGCCTAAATTTTTAGTTGGGCCCGGCCCGAACCCAGCCCGACCCAGCCCATGTATACCTCTAGTTGGTATATGTATCAGTTAGTATATGCAATCTCTAAATGTCATCACTAAACATGTATGGCAAATAATTTTATCCTCCAAACTTTGTGCATATAATATTAGTGAGGATCACAAAAAGTGGTAACATAATTATTTAACCAACTTGTCTCCCCTTAATACTAAGAAATTTTGCAACATGACAATATTTTTTCGAAATTATAAATATATGTCCTTTCAACTTTTAACATCTAATGCAAATTCTAAATTTTCTCAATTTCATACTTCATGATTATCTTAGTGTGTTATGGTGGAACATAAAATAAATATTGCACATCCAAATATTCTCAGATGAAATCTATTAGTTTATAAATGAAAGCCAATTCTCACGAGACAAATATTTCTTACATGTTGGCTTGATGCAAATAAAATTACATGCTTATTGTAAAGCTATTCTTATATTAATGGTTAAGCAATTAAATGGAGGCATAGTTTTGCTAACCATTAAGCATAACATATATAGGCAAGACGACTTAATATTATCATAGCTAAAACTACGAAAATCAAATTTGGGATATAATGAATCAACGTTGTTTGCACAAATTGCATACTATAGAGATTGTGCATAGTCAAATTATTTTAATAAATAATATCGCAAACTTCAGGTTACACACATGTGATACATGAGCTCATATATTATTTGGTTATCATCTAAAAATGCAACTGACCTCTAACTTTAGCTGGTGTTAGTTCAATTTTTTCTCCAAAGAACTAGTATTGATGATAATTATTAAAATATAACTTCTAATTCTTCAATGAAATCATATAAATTTTCATCAAATTATTTTGCATCATCATTGACTCGGGATTGTCTAACCGGTCATACCAACACTACGAACTTCTTTTCACTATCTCATATGTCAATCATATAAGTGTAATGTATTTCTTCGGGGACATATATAATACAAATACATGAGTGTAATCATTTTATTATATAACATTAGTGAATACTTAATTTATTTTAAATAATATACACTTTTGCATTTCTTTTCAACATGAATGATAAAAATTTCTGATCTTCAAAAACTCTGTTATTCATATAAAATTAAAATAAATAGGTATAAATAAAACATATATTAAACATAACAAATAATAAATTCATGTTACTAATAAATCACTATAGTTAGATATTATTTTATTATATCTACCATAACACAACAAAATGCAAAATATTATAAGATTGATTGCTATAAAGATTTAAACATAAGCATTTTCTAACCTTCACCTCAATCATGAAACTATTCAGACAGGGTGGATATCTCAAAGTTTATGACAAGTAAGTACTTTTACTCCCATTTCGCAATAATCATATATCTTAATTAAAATTAAAATTAAACCAATAAAAAATAAAAATATTTATCTCCACATAAAAATCCCAATAACTAAATGCGCAAAGAATTTATAAATTCATAGAGTTACGAATAAAGAATTATATAAATTGAATTTCTTAATAGAAATCAAATCAAATTTCAAAATAAGTTGATTAGACGGATTTAGGTTACCATGGATGAGAAGTAGTGATTATAAGCATCCTTTTGTAATAAAGAGAAAGAGATCATCCCCAAGCAAATATCAAGTTGTAACACCCCAAACCCGACCCAAACACCACGACCGGATCTGGTATGTCACTAAGAAAATTTTGGAAGAACATGTCGTATTTTCAGAAAAATATTTTTCTAAAGTTTATCTTCTTATTCGAGAGAAATCTAATAGTTGATAGTTTAAATAAAATATGTCTTTATAAATTAAAAACCCAAATTTAAATAGATACATTAGTTCAATAAGAATTTAAATAACTAAAGGTAATTAAAGCCCAAAATAAAACAAAACATAAACTAGTGGCCCATAGCCTTATTACAACGAGATTTAAAATCCATTAATTAAAAATATAAAGTATTAACTTGAGACTTTTTGCTGGATCCAGCTTGGTCTTTTGCATGGCCACCTTATGCTCCTCTCCACCCACCGGTCCGAAGCACTAGGTATCACCCGAAAGGTTAATTAATAGGGTGAGTCGCGAGACTCGAGTGCAAACCTCATGCACCACTAGATTTTGGGCCTTAAGCCCGTTAAACAAAGTAAACAGCTTTAACACTCATAATAGAAATTAATAACAAATAATATGCAAGGCCCAACCCGCTTGCCTAGGTTTCCATCCGCTACACGCCCGTACTCAACCATACACACCATTGGGGATTTCTACAATCGACCCACACCGCTACACACCATGATGGCGGTCATGCGCTCATCCACATATGATGGCCGGCTCAGATATAACGATTCACGCATTTAGCCGCTACATCGATCACGCGTAAAACCGCTACACATATAACGTATAACTTCCTCCTTTCATCAACCCAACCCATGCAATCACATACAAGCATTTTACTTATAACATATAAATGATTACTTACTAACTTGGTGAACCGCTTTTACCCTCATTGGGCTTTCATCAATAAATCGAGATGTCGGCAATTATCAAAACATATAAATCTTATGATCATGCATTTTATGATTAGATCTAGATGGTGGGGAAGTACTACACACCGTTATCGCGAAATCCAATATTCTTAGTCGATGTCCTTGCTATCCTGGATCTATTATCCTCAATGTAAAGCCTTGCTCAAAAGCCGGAAAACACACAAAGATTTAGCCCCTTCAACAATCGGCCAAGGTTAATAAATCCCAAATTACACGTTAAAACTAATAGATCCCTTACCTTGAAATCTCGAAGTAACACGATTCTATAACTTAGAGATCTATGCGATTGACTCCACTAAAGTTTCCTCAGATTTCGGCACAAGTAGGCACCACGTATAATTCGGCAATCACAGGAGATGAGATCTAGGGATTTCGGCTTTTAGGAAAATCTCAGAAAAAGTATGAACAAGAGAAGGCTGATGTGTCTTTGGCTTTTAAAATACTTGAGTGAGGAGTTTCGGTTTCTGACAGGAAAAGAGAAGAAGAAAAGAAAACAAGGAAGAGACTTGAAGATTTCAAGCTAGGAAGAAAAAGAATGGAAAGAGTTTCACTTTTGAATCAAAGTAAAGATGAGGAATAGGCTTAGAGATTTCGGCTTTTGCAGAGAATGAAGAAGAAAATGGAATTTTAGGAGTTTTCGGCTTTTACTCGAGAAGAAGAGAGAAAGAATGAGAGAAAACCCAAATGACGAAATTGAAGAGATATTCCCCTATTTATAGAAATTTCTGCACTTACCTAACCTTGCAGATAAATCTTATCTTTTCTCCTTTATCTTAATCTACTAGCTCATCTAAAGAGACTTAATTCTCTCTAACTCCTCCCACCTTTATCAAAGATATTATCCACATATTTTAATCATTAAAATCCCTAAATTTTAGCCTTTATCTGCTTATTATCCACATAAAATAAATTCCTAAATAATAGCCTTTATCTGCTTATTATCCACATATTTTAAACATTAAAACCCCTAAATTTTAGCCTTGTTGCCATCCACTCCACCTAATCCTAATGCCCAAAATTTAGCTAACTTAAATTAAAGAATTGGGCTCCATGAAACTTAAATTTGGGCCCCTTACTCCCTTGTGTGGCGTCACCTCCTAAGATTGGGCCACAAGCCCACTTTGGTATTTTAAACATAGATACTACCTTTTAAACCCTATAATGCCCAAACAGATAATTTTAATCAAGGCCTCTACCTAAGCCAGAGCCCAATTTGGACCCCTAACACTTAAATTAACACATTAAACATATCCACCCATTAAACGCATAGGCCCAAAAATTCAGGATGTTACACAAGTAGACATTGATTCTAATGATTCTTAAACCAAACAATTAAATTTCAATATTTGGATCCCAATAAAATTTTCACACAAACTAAGAACATATTATTCATCCTTGTATGTACGGTAAACTTTAGCAACATATTGAAAATTTTCATATTTTGCCGAAGAATTATCTTCAATTTCATCATTTTGGGATAACGAAATTTGTCTCAATATTGTTTCCCTTTTTTTTTTTTAATGGATGCTTTGATAAAATTTTAGTAGATACTTAAACATAAGGCAAGTACATGACTAATGCATTTTCATACCACATTGGTAGCATGAATTTTCAATAACATTAGAATATTTTGACCACCATTTTCTTGATTTTCCTTATTATTCTTTTTCTAGTGATTAAAAGTACCACTATTATAACAACCATGGTAACATTTATTAATATGTCTCCAACCACATCCTCAATTACAACGACAACCATGATCTCTATATTTTGATTTTTCATAATTATTATGTATTATTACATTCACTTTAGAGAATGAAGCATTTTTCACTAGTAGGCATGAGATCGTTTTAAAATATTTTTTAAAGCCTTTTTCACAATATTGTTACCGCAGGAGCACATAAAATATTCCAATCACAACAAGAGAATATTATCATTTTCTAATGATTAAATCGTTCTTTCAAATTATTACGCAATTCATGAGTCAAAAAAAATCTTTCGCAATTAAATATTCTACTTTTAATATTTCATGTAGATAATGCTGGACAAAAACAATAGTTTTTGCTTTGTCTATATAAAAATTCAAATTCGTTTATACTCACAAATCATGTGTGACTTTATTAGAAATAATCTAATAGGCAACATAGTTATCATATCAATGACGTATGTTATGAAAGATATACATAATTAAGTAAAAATATTGAAGTTGTTGGTACTTCAATCTTATTCAAAGTCTTAGGTCATAAACAAGCATACCATAAAATATATAAAATATAAATTCATACTTAAATACGAATAAAAAAAAATGAGTATCATTTTTAACCTTTTTTTTTCATTAAGAATACTGAAATATCAAAATCTTTCAAGCATGCATAGAAGATTACATACCTTAGGATTGTTACTTCAACAAGAATATTGTACATCTAGATTACTTATTTTCCAACGGAATATTGAATATTAGCGGGGAACATCCACTTAATAGTATTCATAATTTTATATTGTGAAATTTAAATTACCCATTAAATTATTTGGAAGTATGAATAGAGTTGGAGACAACATTTACATTATTGATAGAATCATTGTATATTCCTTCTTCCAAGTAAATCATTGGCACTATATAATGTTAATTATATATTAAGGTGGTTAAGTTTTTAATTTGTTTACCTTATAAAAATTTGATAGATAATAATAATAATAAAAAGTAAGTAAACATTTGTGAAGGGAAAATTGCAACATAAACCCCCTCCATTTTTCTATATAATTTTAAATGGTATTTTGCGAATTATATTTTTATAATAAGTCATTTTATTTTGTTTATATTTAATAATTCGAACATATTAAGTTATTGTAAATTTCAAAAGGGTTTAAAAAAATCTTTTAAAGTTTATCACTATTTTTACAAATTAAATATACCATTAAAATTGAAATAGATACTTAAAAGATTCAAATAATGTTACAATAAATTATTTAGTTGTCACAATATTTAAATTTAATTAACAATTTATATCCACTAATTAATAATTAAAATTAAGTTTAAAACTATATAAAAATAAAACTTCGCACAATCTACTATTATAATATTTATATTTCAAAAAATAATTTTAAATTTTTATTTATTTAAATTCAATCTAATATCAATTATCATATTTTTAAAATTAAACTTACATATTATTATATTTTAATTTCATAACCATATTATTAACGGAATGTTATATCATTTATGAAAATTTTAATAAATAATTAAATGTAATTTAATTAATACAGATAAAGAAAAATAATAATATTATAATACACTAACCACATCAATAAAATTTTAATTATGTTCAAGAGTGAAGTCAGAAAATTTCTTTTAGTGTGATCAGATTTGAAATATGAATTTTTTTAGAAAACTAAAATAAAAATTTATTATTATATTAATGTAAAATTCTACAAAATGTTAAAAATTAAACTATACTCTTCTATTTTTGGATAAAATAAAATTAAATCTTAAATTTTTAGGGATTAAAGTGTAATTTTAACATTAAATTGACATAAAATTATTTTTTTTTCAAAATTTTATAAAATTTCAAAGAATCTGAAAACAAGTTTCCATTTGAGAGAGGGGAGGCCTTACCTCCTAGTGTCGCTTGCGATATTGTTTGACAAGACTTAGGGTGGGTTTGGATGGGCGATTGAGTGCGGTGCGGTGCGTTTAGTTTACTTTTTGTCTCACGCTACAAAGATCTAATCTCACCGCCATCGCTTGCTTTTTACACTAACCGCAGGTAAACGCACCGCCCATCCAAACCCACCCTTAATCTCTTAAATTTGAGTAATATCGCATGAAATTATGTATGCACTCAATTTAATGTTTATAATAATTAATTTTAATCAGAGTTATTATATCTTAGATATAACTTAAAAGAATATATATATACACATTAAGTGCATTATTATAGTAGTACTTGACAAGTATTTTATAAGGATATAATAAATTATTAAAAAAAAGCGTATATTACAAAAAAGACATATTTCAAATTTTTAAGGTTGTTTATGGAATAAAAACAAATATATCGCTAGTGTACCAAATACTCATCAATATTTAAAATATAAAATTATATTAATATTGATATATTATAAATAAAAATATTTTTAAAATTATTTCATTTAAGGTTAAAATTTACGAAGAGTACAGGAACTTAGAGCATAAATGAAATTAAAAATTTAGAATTTAGTCTTTCTACTATTATTTCACAAATTTTAGTCTGTATACTTATCAAATTTCAATTTCACGTCCAATTGTTAACACCACCTAAAATTCATCTGTCAAATTCACTAGTGTGACATTTAGAAATTAAAAATACCTATTTTGTAGCCACGTAACTAAAATTAACGTTGTAATGAGCCCCAATTTAATAGAAATACTTTAACGATATTAACAATTGAACTTACATTTTTAAATTTGAAAAGTAATTGGATTAAATTCATTGAAATAAAAATAGAGGAGTTAAATTCTAAATATACAAAAGATATAGAGACTTAAACCATATTTTAACATTCATATAAATTCAAATCAGACAACCTCTGCTCATGTGAATAGATTCATCCAAAATTAATGTCAACTGAATATTTAAATACAATTTCTTTTTTATTATTTCGATTAATTTATTCAAAGTAATCATAAATGAAAAAATCTAAAAAGAATATTGTGTTGGTGGAAATTGTAACACCCCTTTTTTTAATGAAAAAATTTTCTAAGTTCTCCAAAAGATTTCAAAGTTCTCGGTTTAGTCCCGAACCACTTCCGAAATATGTTTTGGGCCTCGTATGCTCGTTTTAAGGGCGATATGAATGTTTTTGAAAAGTTTTAAATTTGAGTATAAATTCATGTCTCGGTTTTGAATGTTTACTTGTAAATAAATCCGAAAATGCCTCGTACTCTATTCCAGGGTCGGATACGAGTAAGGAGTGTTACAGCTATAAAAAGAATTTGACTATGAAACTTCCTTTGGTATGATTTTTTTAAAAGGAAACATTAATGGTCTTCGTTCCCCAATTAATAAGGAAAGAACTTTGGTCTTAAGACTCTCCTTCAATTGTCGGCAGAGACTTATGCATTGATGTCAACATCCACCATATGTCATGTATTTAGCTTCAATAATAATTTAATATTATTTTAAAATAATTTTATATAAGAGGACGTGAATTTGAGTGTTCTGAAGTGTATTATCATTCTATTTATGGGTTGAAAAGGGCTATGGGTAGTTCTAGGCATTATGTCAAAAAGAACAAATATGATCATAACCTATAATGAGATTATTCAAAAAATATATATATAATTTATTTGATCTCATATTTGTGTCCCGGTCAATGTAATGTATGAACTTTTCTTCGAATTTGTTTTGGTAAGTTAATTTGAATTGAATTAATTGTTGAACTATTCTATCGAAACTATATAAATGTTATGAATAGTTTCTTAACGGTTTAACGCGGATCTTAACTTTTATTTTATAGTGAATTTTTTACTTTATCCCTTTTACTATTTTTTCAATATTTTTTCTTGTTTACTTTCATTTTGTTCATCATTTTAGCTCATTAGTTATTGCTGTTTAAAAGAAAATTCATACGGCCATTTAAGCTAATCAAATGCCAACATTTAGAGAGCTAAAGGGAGAATTTGACTATATTACAAAAGTCAATGTGAGAATTTCATTATGGTACTAAGAATTTCACAATATGAACCGTGCATGGGTTGACACAATGTTGGACTTTAAGCCCACCACTGACCCCTTGGAACCAACTAAGACCTTTGGAGAGGTTTGTACAGAGTGTCCTTGTTAGCGCTAGTTAATTCGTCACTCTTTCTCCCTCGGTGAAATTGAGAGGTCTCCAGAATTCCGTTTCTGTCTCTTGAAAACCCCCTCCGCTAGGTTGATTCAAACTAAATATTGATGGTTCTTCATTGGGAAATCCAGATAAGGTGGGTGTAGGGCCATAATTCATGATCATTATAGAAATTAGGTTATTGGATCGCGCCATCATATTCCTAGAGTAACTAGTGTTGAAGCAGAACTGTGGGCATTGTGAGAGGACCTCACCTTGGCTTTGAGAGGTTAGTATCTCGAACATTGAAATAGAAGTTGATGCTAGTACTGTGGTTCTGATTATAACATTTTGTTATCTCCTTTAATTAATGAATGCAAGACACTCCTCTAGTTTATGAGCTTTAGATTGTTGATGCATGTCTTTCGAGAAAAAAACAAATGTGCGAATGCACTTGCTCGCTTGGGGAGTAATTTTCAACTTTCTTCTCCTTCAGATTTTATTTCTTTCAATGACTTGTTTTATATTTGCTTTAATCCACTTGATTGCTTAAATCGTCTTCTCCAAAATGATGCACAGGGAACAGTTATGTATCAGACTCTACTTTAGCTTTTATTAAAATCGTTTTTATTCGATCAAAAAAATTCTTATACTGTTAAGAAAATAAAATAAAGTCAAAATTCTAACATAATTAACACTTATTGTTTAACAAATGACATGAATTTTTTCAAAATTTATAATTTAACTCCAAAAAAAATGTTTTATTTATAAAACCATAAAAATAGTTTTTCTTTTATATTATTTTTAAATTTTTAAGTGATGATATGATTAATGTCAAAATACCATGTCAACTCAAGATATCTCCATTTTTTTTTCTTTTGCAGAGGCACCTCTCTGCTTTAAGAGCTTCTTCAATCTCCGTTTTCACTTTCCATACAACACTTGGCAGCTTTGCCAGGTGGTGCAACAATGCTGTTAACACCAGCTGCCCAAGAGACGGGATCCCATTGGAACGTTTTATTATTATTAAACAAACCACTATATACAACCCAATCCATTATGTTTACAGCTTTGAGCTGTACAAGAATTTGTTCCATGGTTTACTGCCTAATGGATTATCGTACACAGCATGATGACTTGTGAAGCCTGCCGCCGTGAGCTAAGACCAGTTCGATGACCTGTAAACATTAATCAGTTTATTGGCAATATTTAATAGGTTAAAGAATAAAGAATTTTTCATTTTTACGCTCCTCTTTACAGATGATTAATGAATTTATACTATTACTGATTAAATTATTCCAATACATTAATTCAATTTCTCGGATATTATTTGTCTATTTTTGATATTATTATTTATAATTTAGAAATGGAACGAAGTCCTCACATAAATCTTTTGCATTAAACAAACTTCTTGTTATTTGATTATATAGCATTAATTCCGACTCAATCATAAATGTTGTATATTTGTAAAATTAAGCTCTTATAAATATAAATTATTTATTTTCATATAGTAAATTGCTAGTTATAAAACTTCAAAGCATCGTGCTTCGTCAATGCGTTAAGGAGACGTATAATTATAGATTATAAAATATTGTAAACTTTTAAAAATATATAATAAAGTTCAATGTAATTCATATGTTTTATTTATTGTCTCCAAAATTTGGATAATATTAATTTTTTTTAGAGAAAAAATATTCAAATATCCGAATCCGCACTAAAAATGGAGAGCTTACCTTGTCAAATGCCTATGACTACTAAATGAAGAGTTGATAGATGAACTAGAAATTCCTACCAGATTTCAAATAAACAAACGAAAAAGGTGCAGATTTGGACAAACAGAGCATTTGGTCCATGTATTTCAATTTCGAACATTAGGGAATGAAAAAAGAAAAAGAAAAGAGAACAATGAATAAGCAAATTGTCACCTTGATATATGCACATTGGCCACAAGGCAAAATGCAGATTTCAAACTCAAAAACTGAAATTGTATATAAATTGAACAGGCAAATGCAATTTTATATCACGCTTGGGAATCGGAATTAAGTGGATCTGCCTTGTCATGGTGGAATCTTACCACAATGCATGTTATATTGTCGGCACTCCCTCGAGTAAACGCAGTTTCTGTCAACTTTCTAGCAGCTGTCTCCGGTTCTTCTTCTACTCGGGCAAGGGAAACAGCATCCTGTAAATACAATTTTAACTTATAACAGCCAAACATGCAGAAATAAACTCCGATCATCCATTGTGTAACTCATTTTGACATACACAGACCAGTTTTTAACAGTAAAAATGGATGAAATTTTTAACCAAAGAACCAGTTTGCTCTTTGGTCTAATGTACAGGGGCTAATTTGCTCATTTTTTGAGTAAAGGAGATAAAATGCAATCTGACTCCTAGTACAAAGGCATCTATCGTACTTTACCTACTGTATTCTTAGACCATTCCCAGAAACAATACCAGGCGCATGTGTGATACATGGATGGACAATTAAGTGCAACTGTGCACATGGGAAGGCACATGTTAGAGAAAGGTTTTACCTCATTAGGCACTACATCCCATAATCCATCACTAGCAAGCACAAGAAACTCAAACTCTTCATTTATCTCTCTGTCCTGAGAAGTAACAAGAGTACAAATTTCATTAATACAATTTTTATATAACCTACTTACTGCCTTCTAAATCAATTTGCTATGTAACGATGATTAAAGATTACTAGCTGTTAGCATATACTGTTTAGGATCACCTGAATCTCTGGTTCTGCAACAACAAATTGTTTCAACATGCGATTACCGAAAGCTCGAGACATAGCTAACACACCTCCTACCCTCCAAGTTCCTGATAACATGATCAACAAGAAATTCGTGATAAACTTTCAGGAGCCAACACTACCAATTTAATCACCAGATATATAAAGGAAAATATTTGTCTGGACTTGAATAAGAAATTGGATTTTTTAAACAGTTTTACCTGCCCACATAACAACCCCTCCAGCACTTTCAATTCTCTTCCGTTCATCGCTTCTATTAGGTTTATGGTCTTCAGATAGTGGAATTGCTTTAAAAGGAAAAGAAACTGCTTTTAGGAATCCCAATTTGCAAATTAAGAATTCACAACATTTATTTTCATGTCAACTGCAGTTACTCTAATAGAGCCATAAGTTTCCTGTATAGGATATACAAAGCACTCAAAAATGTAATATACATTTCATATTTTTTATATATAATTCATACTTATTAATGGTTATCACGAGTAAAAGAAACTAAGTAGATAACCCACAAAGTCTAGATATAAAAATAATGTGACATGACTGTTCATTATAAATAAACAGAGGACGGTATAAAGAAAAACTCATGCTTTCAGAATATGGTGCCTGGCCATCTTCACTTTACTGGCCAGTCCACAGCAAGCAATTTCAAGGAACCATCAAGTAGAAGTATTTAAAGAAAGAATATATTATCGCATGTACTGATGCGCTTGAAACTAACATATTACTAAGCAATTAAAAATGCATAGAATACCTTTTCCAGCCTTGGATATTATTGTCCTTGAGTCTCCAACATTGGCAACATATAGATGGTTACCAACCAACACTGCAGTTGAAGCAGTGGAACCATCATCCCGGTAAGTATCTCTTTCAGAATCCAAGAAATCTGCATCAGTCTGCTGATATGTTTCACCTGCAGGTATATCCAATGAAGCCAGTATAAATTACAGAGAATTTTCAAATAGATTGGTAATATAAGGACACAAGCCCATCTGAATGCAAGCTACAGACTCATAGCAAAACAGAGATACAGGTACTTGTAAATGCATGGATCATCTATAAAATTGACAACAAAGGACATGCAACAATTTATATTCTCCATAAACACAGCATATCAGAGATCTTGAACACACTTATGGCAAGTTTGGTGTCGGTCATGAACTGCGGATGCTTAATTAGTTTCTCAAAAAGGTGTTGCTTCAAATACTCAGCAGCACGAGAACCACCATGCCCTGCAATTACACATGATATGGTTAAAACGCAGGTCAACAAAAGCTGTCATTCTCAGATATGAAAGGCATCTTACTCTCGGGAAATGTTCCTATCACCGAAAAATGCATGGCCAGGATAACTTATTGTATAAATAGGCCAAAACTCAAATCTTTCAAACAAAGGCACTTTTGAGATGTAAAATGAAAATAAGACAGATTGATTGTCATAATCACATATCAGTTACTATGATTTAAATGAAACCACAAGAAAGCTTAGACAGACATAATTTATAAATTCAACTGTCTTCGACCTAGGAAACTTTGGATGATTGTGCCATAGCCACTAATTAGTTGTAAGCATGTCCCAATACACTACTCCAAGGTTATTATATGTTTTCAGATGATCTGCACACATATTTAAACCACAAACATAACATACCATGAAAAAACTTGTATGTTTTAGTATTTCTTTGCATTATAAGTATTGTGGTTGTGGAAATACAGATCATGGGAATTAGCCTCACATTGTAGACTAAGTACTTCTCCAATAATCGTATTAGATGGGACCTTCCAAGTGCTTTTTAATAATATGTTACAGCGAATTTGTAGTGTTTCCTATTTCACACCAATCTACAAGGAAAGCAATGATAAGAGAGAAACTAACCATCAAAGATTCCAAACAAGCAGACTCTCTGCCCATTAATCTTGGAAGTTTTAATATCATAGCAATCTTCCATGGTTGCTCTCTTTCCCCTGAAACTTGAATAACCGCAGCTTAATCTTCCATCCTCACTGCCAAATCAGATAAGAAACATACTATGAATTTACCCTATCAGCATTTGCAAAATTCACCGGCATACAAGTACATCCTAGCAACTTTCATCCAGAAACAAATCATATTAAAAGTTCAGAACCAACAATACACATGTTTGATTCTAAACAAATCATGGCATTCATGAAAACTGGCTATACTTATAGCTCAATCTGTATGATAAAACAACTAATTATTACAAGTGGAAAGCTTAATATTTACCTTTTCCACCCTCCACTAACATACCCAGCATCATCTTTCTCTGGGAATTTATGGACTACGGGACCCTGGCTTGCTGCTGCGCCCGAATCCACCATCATCTTAGCACTTGTTCGAAATTCACGATTCCACAAAAAAGTTAATCCAGCACCACCGGCATATAAAGTCCTTACAGTACTTTGTAAATGCACCCTTTTCCGGGTTAATATTGTTCCTATCTGCCCAGTTTGAACAATTACACTCTTTAAGCAACTGTTGCATACCATCTATGTCTACTTATGGCTTCTTAGAGCCAGATCTTCAAAAGCCACCAACAATGCTGCATACCAAAAAAATAAATAAATAAATAAAAATGACAAGCGTTTTTAACTAATGCTATTACATTTTGAAATTTAAAAAAAAAAAAAAAAAAAACTACTCACTTGTTAGCTATGTAATTAAAAAAAATATATCATATTTAACCAGAATTTAACAAAAAATTCAACAGTATTAACAGTTGAATCTGAATTTTGAAATTTAGAAAGTAGAGGGACTAAATTCCTGGAAATGCAAGTACAGGGACTAAATTCCTAATTTTTGAAAAGTACAGGGACTATAGGCACATTTTAACCTAAATATAATCCAAGTAACTGCAGTAATTCACATAGTCTAGAAAGCTTCCAACAAAATCGAATCATTAAACATTCAATTTGAATATGCTCGCAGTACATGCTTTTTTATCAACAACTTTTAATCTCCATAAGAAGCTAAAACTAGCAATATTAAGCTGAGATTTCCAACTACAAAAGTAAGTATAAACCAGAGCCAAATAACAAAAGGGAAAAAAAAAAAGTCCAGAGAGGAATTAAAATCTCACATTTGCTTTTTCAGAGTATTTGATTCATTTCCTGAGCTGATAAAATGATCAAAAACCGCACCATTTTCGATCAAATTTAAACGAAAGGAACAAAAACGGGATCTCTCTCGAGAATTTTGGATTTTAAAAAAAAAAAAGATGGATCAGATCGGGTCCAGGTTGGAACACGTGGAGGATCTGAATCTGAAGTGGAGGCGCCTACTAGGAATCGACCGCGTTGCGAAGCGGTTTTCACTCTCTCTCTCTATCTCTCAAATTGAAAAAAGAAAAAAGAAAAAAGAAAACGCGAGGAGAATCTGAAACCCTAGAGAGAGAAAGTGGAGGAAAAAAGGGAAAGCGATGTGAAGAAAATTGGTAGATGGAGAGAGAGAGAGAGAGAGAGAGAGGAGTGGAAAGTGATAGTGTGTGTGTGTGTGTGTGAGAGAGAGAGAGAGAGAGAGAGAGAGGTGGCAATTGTAGGCTGGCACCGAAGAGCAAATAGCAACGTGGCACTCTTCATGCTGTCTTTGCTTTTTGCGGTGGGAGGAATGATCTTCTGTACTCGTGCTTAGAATTTGCATCCTAGTTTCTAAATGATTGCAACATCCAAAAAAGAAATTCTCAATATAAATTTCAAAATTAAGTGTTAAAAATAACTATTGAATTTAAATTTTAAAACTGGTTTAATGTATTTTTTAAAATTAAGTATGAATTATAATTGAACTGCATAAAATGTAACTTCTAAAATTTTAAAGATAAATTATATAAAGGATAATATTAAAATAAATAAAATAAAAATAATTAAAAATTTTACATTAAGCGACCCCAAACATAATTTACAATTTTAATCTTATTATTCTTTCCAAAGAGTAACTCTTCTTAAAATCTCAAAAAGTTTTGAGTTGGAATTCCATTCTAACTAAAAAATCTTGTGGTTCCGAAGGTTCTAATTATAGGAGAACCAAGAATGGCGGAGAGCTTTCTCGACTGTTTGGTCTTAAGAATGTCGGTTTTAAGAATGAGTGATTATCCTTCTCTGATCCTTACTGTCCAACTTGAGAGCGGGCAACTAATGCATTCCATGAACAAGGTTCTATGGTCGGTCTGCGACCCCTAGATACCAAAAGTGTCCTTGGAGTGATCTCGTAGTTCCTACGAAATGAAGATGATAAGGTTAACCCATGGAACTTTCCTTCCTTTTGCCACATCTTGCTCAAAAGGTTAAAAAGAGATAGTACATTAAACTGTTCACAGAAATAACTCATTTTATCATTTTCTACTCTTTTTCTCAATAATACTGATAGATAATTAAAAATGAGATTATCCAATTCTGTTAGGGGGTTCTAAACAAGTAGAGTCCTTTATTATTTGCAATTATAGCTATATTATCTTTATCCAAAATGTTTCAAACCTAAAACACAGAGGTGAGTTGAAATCGATCAGTTAATATAACGTCATCCATAAACTCATCTTTAAAGTATTGATTAATCGCCTGAAGGTTGTATTGTCTGTGTTAATGAGAATCAAAGTGTGTTTGTTCGTTCTTAACCAATGTTACTTATATAATAACTTATAATATTCACAAGAAAACTAAAGATAATAACGGCTTCTTTGCCTTAAAAATATGGGGTTTGATCAGTGATGCAAGGCATATGGCAGTGATGGGAAAAATCTTTGAAAATGCCTCTGGCCCCGTAGTATTGTGAGGACAACCTGGAGAGCTATTTTGGAAGACGAAGATTATATCAAAGGTGAAACTCTTTGTTTGGAGAGCTTGAAACAAAGCAACTCCGATAGCCAGAAACATTGCTCATAGAATTCAAGGAGCATCGCAACTATACTAGTGTTGCGGATGTGAACGGGGAACTGGTTTGACATCTCGTTACAAATGCATAAACATACACAGACCAAAATTATAACACACAAACTGCAATAATTATTATGAATAAGAAACATATGGTAACTTATTTTTCCCATCTTTTTCTTCTTTCAGGTGTTTCAATGTTGTCAAGTTCAGAACACTGACTTGAAAGACATTTGAAGCACCTATCATCAAGCAAGCACATTGCTGCGTCACACAACCCATAAGGCTAAGTCCTATACTACGTATTCCCTGAAATTAGAACTGTAAATACATACTAAAATGGTTCCAATTTCACCTGCATGTCGAACACATTTATTTACTGCCTTTGTCTCGAATACGAGTATTTATAAGCTTACGATAAAAAGTAAACAATCGCAAGTTCTACAAATTTGCTTTAGGAGACAGTTTTCTTGTTCCGGGGCTGTGGAGTCTCATAGTAGCCTCACCTCCCTCTTCAGGAACGAAGGCAATGCAAAAGCAGCCCTATGCATCTGTCAATAGAACACAGATATTTTATTTCAACCAGGAGAATTCATAAGCCTACGGCAATATTAATGTGCATCTTGTGTTCACTGGCTGCCCATAAGAGCATAACCATTCATGTGTTCACAAATTACCAATGATCTTCACTAATTTTCTAATATATTGCTAATTCCAAGGGACTGAAAATATTGAGATCTCAAATCGTGGTTGGGAGGGCTCTGCTTGATAGGAAGAAAAAGAAAAGGGGAGTAAAGGGAAAGTTCATTTAATGGTCGAGCTACATAATAGCACATGTTATGTAGCTTAACCATTAAATTAAAACTCTCTTTTCCCTCCTGCCTAAGGGAGGCTAAATGACAGAGACTATACATGCCATGAAAAGGCCCCCTTTAAACCAAGCAGAAATGAGATAGTTAGGGGTCCATAGTAGATAGCAGAAGGGACTACGGTATATATAAGGGGTGAGACTAGCAGATCATGATGCTATGCCATCAAGAAATGAATAAAATGCCCCATCACTCAACTCTCTAAGGCTCATTTCATTGCAGAAAACAGATTATATAGCTTTAAGAAGTTAATGTTCATAGCAAAAGTATCGAGTTCTCACCTCAGAGTTGTAAAATCTCAGTTCTCTCTTATGAAGGTAAGCACAGTCTAGATTCTCAATGGGGTTTATAGGATTCAAAAAATCAACTGGTGGCCCCTCCGTGGAACATAACAGAAAACCAATCACACCACTGCATTGAAAAAGAAAATTGAAAACACAAGTCAGAAGTCGGAAATAAGATAGACTTGATGATCCTGAAGATGGTTCTGCAATTGGTAAATGATAACATATAAATTTACAACTGACAAAAGCATCATTAATATCTAAAAGAGAACAAAGGGAAAAATACAGCTTAATTAAATACCTTGGATATGTTGGAACACTTGCCCATGCATAATGAACAGGCCCCTTGAATGTCTCACGGCAAATAGAAATCATATCTTCAATTAAATGTGTATGAAGCCACATACTCTCTGCCATGTTACAAAGGACACCACCAGGCCTTAATGCTTGAGCTATAGTCTCAAAAAATGGTTTCTCTACAAGCTCTTGAGCAGGACCTAAATTGCAAACAAAAATACCATGTGAAAGCTTGTATAACATTGAATCTTAAAAACAAAAATCTATCTGCAATTATGTTGTAAGTTGGAACATACCCACCACAAACATATTCTTTAAGAAACCATCAAACTACTTTCATCCTCCTAACTCTTTTTTTTTTTTCTTTTTTTTTTTTATGTTGAAAGAAACAAAAGCTGTGTGTTGGTACCAGCACACCTCTAAAGCAGTAAATAAATTTTTAACGGGCCAAAAAATTGCAACATACCTACAGGATCTGATGAATCAACAATAATTGCATCATACTTTCCTTTTGGAGCATGACGAAGAAACTCAATAGCTGTTAACATTATATAAAAGTAAAAATCAGCTTGAGAAATAGTAGCATTATGTTTAACCACTCAACAGAAAATTCACAGGAAAAAAATTGTTTTGACATACCATCACCAACATGAAGATCAACGCGAGGGTCCTCAAATCCAACAGCTAATTCTGGAAAGAACTTCTTGGAAACCTAGAATAAAGAGAATGTGATATATGGCTATTAAATGAGCATTTTCAGACAAAAAGTAAAAGCAAAAGAAAACAAGAAGAGATACTAAAATACAACATACATCTATAACCATCTTATCTATTTCACATATATCAATGTGCTCCACAGAGCTGTGTCGAGAAATCTCCCTAAGAACTCCACCATCACCACCTCCAACAACCAGAACCTGCATCCCATATTTAGTTAAAAATCAACATGAAACAGCCTTAAGGCTAAAGTAAAATCTTTATGGAACTGAGATTAGATAGGAAAGATTTTGATGAGGTAGAGAAAATTCAAGACTGGTCAGCCGTGACTTTAAATCAATCAAATAGCTTAGGGGATATATCTCAGGAGCTTGATGACAGAAAAGACTAACCAATTTCAGTAGACTTTCTAGCACAAAACTTCATAAAGATCCATTGATTATGCAGTCTTAGAAATTGATTATGCAGTCTTAGAAAAAAAAATTCAAATGCCAGCTTAGAAATTGAAGGAAAGAAAGTATGATAAGTTCGTCAACAGATATGGTACCAGCAAGATAGCAGGAAAATTATTGACTGGATATAAGGGGAAAAAAACTGTGCTTAGATAAGATGAGATTACAGTTTTGGGAGATGGAATCGAACAAAGTGGAAGATGAGCAATCATCTCCTGATATGCACATTCATCTTTCTCAGTCAGTTGAACTATACCATCAAGAACAAGCACTTTCCCATATGTCGATGACTGTAAAAAGAAAAAAGTATATTCATTAGTAAGACTACACACAATAAATGCAAGAAAAGAAGCAGGCAAAGTTGGGCAAGAAAAAAATGGTAGATAGAAAGGAACTAGATGTAGATAACATTGGAAATAAAAAACACAAAGTTAAAATGACAAACCTCAAAAACAAGGACCTCTTGATAGTCTGATTTTTCCTTGAATAAAATGCTTTCAACTTTCAGAGAATGCGCTTCTCCTACAGAAAAAAAATTAAGCATTGTTGATAAAGAATATGGTGCAATGTGTGAGAAGCATTCACTAGTTCAGTTCAAGGCTCCTAAACTCTCATTTCATAGAATAAGTTACTACTAAAAATTATGAAAGGGCAAGCCAGACTCTAGCACTGTGGGAAGGTAAAGAATAAAGATACTTAAAAGAATTTCAAACATGTATAAATTACAGGAGGAAGTTAAAGCTCACCCGGCCACATAGGATTGTTGAAGTAGACCATTTTACCAGCATCATCTGCAAATGATGAAAAAATTTAAAAAAAAAATCAAAAAAAGTAATACTGGTGAAAAAAAAGGAGCAGCAAAAAGATAATTCAAAGAAAATGACCAGAGGAAGACTGAGATTCCGAGAACCACCCAGAAACAACAGTAGAATGGCATTTTGCCTCAAGCTCAGGGGCTGAAGCCCTGGCCTTCAAACAACAAGAAGGGATAACCTTCTCTGAGCCATTACCACTATTCACCTTCCCATCCATAAGCTTCGGGCATTCTAAACCTCTTCCTGCGTCTTCCCCCATAGATTATCTTTTTCTTCTTCGGCTCCAGCCTCTATATGCCAAAACAAATTCTTAAACTTTCTTCTTAAGGTTAAAAAAAGAAGCCAACATATGCAGGCACGTGCAGATTAAAACATTTATTGAAGTACCATTCAGAAACAAAATACGCATGATGATATAGAAAAGTAAAGATGTTCCTTTCAGAAATTAAAAATATTTATTTTCACAGTGCTCCCTGGGAAAAAAAAAAGCATCAGAGTCCTTGTTCTTTAAGCATTACTTTCACACATTCCTCACGATTGTTAAAATAATAATAAGCCTCAAAGGGAGAAAAAAGAAATTAAAGAATAAAGAGTGTGCTAAACCCGAGAAATTTGGCAGCAGAATTCCAGACCCTTCGCTTTTTTTTTAATTCAAAGCTATCATTGCAAGCTGGAGAGTTCCTTGAAGGCAAAAATGTATTTAAAAGACATCGATTTTGGATCGTGAAAGTGATTAAGGAAACTAGATAATTATAACCTAATTACCTAAAGTAATGGAAGCAGATTCTGATATCATATAATAACAAAGAAAACAACATCAAATCACAATGATTTAACTTACATGCTATGATTATAAGTTATATGATTTTCTCTTTATCTTTTAATTTAATTTCTTCCAGCTCTAAACTGATTTAAATAATAATAAAAAGGAATATGAACAAACAGAAACGCTGCTTCTAGAAATGATCGAAGTCAAAATTTCCTAATGGTTCTCGGTTGGTCTGTGGATAATATATACCAACAACAAAAAGGGGGGGGGGGAATAAAACGAATTTCCATCAAGTTACGTAATGTAAACGACAATTTCAAATCAATTTTTGGTAGATAGATGTTAGGCAGCCATAAATTATCATTTAATGCAATTATAACCAAGTTAAGCTCCATTTTTTTTTGCTTATATTACAAAGATAAACATATATAAGAAAAAAATTAAAGATAAAAATTAACGCAAAATCTCCGATTCTCTTAAAATGGAAAGAAGTAGGGTTTTGAAGAACAAAACGAAATCAAAACAAAAGAATCTCTTAAAACTTCCACTTTTTCAAACTCGATGAAACAAATAAACAAACAAAAAAAAAGTATTAAATTACTGCAAAAAGCAAAATCACATATCTCGGAGATCAAACAACGGCAATGAACATATTAAACAAGCAAAATGATGAAATAAATTCAAAAAAATCAAAAAATATATATATATGTATATTAAAT
This sequence comes from Gossypium sturtianum, assembly GCA_025698515.1. Classification (NCBI taxonomy): domain Eukaryota; kingdom Viridiplantae; phylum Streptophyta; class Magnoliopsida; order Malvales; family Malvaceae; genus Gossypium; species Gossypium sturtianum. The sequence goes on from CM046954.1 coordinate 2,592,164, forward strand.
AAAGAAGAAAATCTTGCCTGGTCTTAATGACAGTGAGAGTTGAAAAAAATAATGAAACTCTTGAATAATCGGGAGAGTCCAAATTGCGAGCGGGAAGGGTTACGGAGTACGGTAAAGAAAGGGAAAAAAAAATGTTTCTTCAATAAAATAAAAAAAATCAGTTTTGTTTTTGTTTTTCAGTGCTTATTTGATTTTCAGGCTTTGCTTGTTTTTGAAGGAAATTGGAGGATCCGACCCCGTTTATATATGCACTCACACGCAAAATTAATGGAAATTTATTATTTTTTGGTTCGAAATAATTAAAAATTACTATTACTTGAATGTGAGCCAAAACAAAAATGAAATGGGGGTTTTGTTTTTATAATTAGGGCCCGAAATACGAGGAAATAATTTTTCTACGGTTTTATTTGATTTTATTAAATTTAATGTTTTTAATTAGCTACCTCAGAAATTAAAAAATTATGTTAGTGACTTTGAATTTACTAAATTAATTATTGAATACATTACTTTTATTTGGAAATCAAATTTTCTCTTTTAATGTTAAATTGATTGAATTTGTTACATATTTCAATGTAAATTTTACGTGGATTGATATTTTTTTTTCATTTTATTTTAATCGTTGATTTAAAAATATTTCGCTATAATGAGATCTTTAAATAGATGTCATCTCGATCATTACTTAAATCTATTAAATTTTGTTTATTTTTTTTATTTTGAAAACAAAAAATTATTATTATTCTAATTAAATCTATTAATATTGGTGTTCAAAGAAGAGAAATAAAAGAATAGAAGTCGATGGTTGCGTGGAAGCCAATTCACCTATGACAAGAGTTAGTGGAAGGGACTAGAAGGGGAGGAAGAAAGATGAGGGGATTTAGGAGGATATGCAAATAAGAAGGCTATTTGAGCCCACGTTATAAGGTAGAGTGCTTAAGGAAGAATATCATTTGCTTTTCGTGTGCTAAGATATATATAAGTGAAGGTTCCTTTGTCATGTAATTTCATGTCACAAACAATACAAATGGTAGTCCGTTCATTTAGTTGGTCAGGTGGTAATAGATGTGCTCATGAATTGATCTGGGCCTTGCAAGGTATCTAAACCAATTTTCTAAGCATGGGTCTGGCATGACTCAGCCCGAAAATGAGCTTATTTTTTTACTCAAACCCAGTCCAATTCAAGAAAGGTAAACTCGAACTCAATCTGACCTGTCATATTTGCTTCTTTAGATTTTTTTATTTAAAAATAATTTTTTTAAAAATATAATACCAATTCACTAAAAATATTAAAATAAAAGTTTTTTAACACATTAGAAATATATTAAAAAACACTATCATAAATATAATAAATGTTTAATTATATTAAAAAACACAAACAAATATAATAAATATTTTATTGTATTAAATATAATTTTTAAAATTTTATATTTTGGGTTGAGTTATTTAGTTTGGTTAGTTTTTTAGGGTTTGGGTAATGAATTTAATTGTTATTGGGTTAGTGATTTTTAATATAATTATATAATTATTATTTAACATATATAGTTAATATAATTAATTTTTATAGCATAATATATTCGGGCTGAGTCGAGCTTGAGCCAAAAAAAATTTGTCCGATGGCCGACCCATATAGAAAACTAACATTAAGTTTTACCCAAGCCCATTTTTCGGGTCTCGTATTTTTGTCCAAACCATCCAATTTTTCGGACGGGCCTTCGAGCTTGGGCAGGTGGCTTGGCCCATAAGTAGGTCTACATGGCAAGTCCGTTACACGTCAGTTGTTGTCGAGCATAGTACTATGCGGCCCTGCTCTGAAATTTCATTTGTTAATGTAGTACGAGGTTGTTATATCTTAGTGGTTCAATGGACAACCTACAGTGGGTGCCCTCGTTGTTTGGTTGTCATGAATAACCAACTAAATGACCACTACCAATGGTACAAGACGAAGGGTCATCGACGAATACCTTCTAAGCTTCCTCATGCTACCACGTGTCTAAGCTGGAATAGGAATATAACATAATCGAATTTTTTTTATTTAATTTGTTTATAAATTCTATAATATAAAAAATCTTTCATGTTAATGAGTGAAAAATAAATTAAAAATATATATATTAAATTTAAATAAACCGAATCAATGAAATTCGATTTGGGTGGATTACTTTTTGATATTCAATCTCGATTTAATTTTTTAACGCAATTTTTTTCCCAAAACTAATATGAAATTAGTAACATCATACTCATTCATAATTGATAATTTTGTATTTTATGAAAATTTTTAAAATAAAATCGAAATGTGATGCCCCATTTTATAACGATTGAGGATACGAATAGAACACGCCTTATTTACTTGTCCATTCTGACGCATCTCTCAATTATCAGCCAAAGAAACGAGTATAATTTTCTTTTTAAAAAAATTATTACGACTAGTACAGCAAATAAAGATATTCATGGATCAGTTAAAGCTCGATTTTTAAATTTTTGTTAAGTTGAAGCTCGGTTCAATTTTTCTCAAAAATCCATATTATTGTTTAAAAATAATAAAATATTAAAAATACATATATATTGGTAATTAATTTTTAATTAAATTATTTTAAAAATATTTAATTTAGTTTCAACTTGGACTAATCAAAGAATTAAAAATTTTTATTGAAGCCTAGTCCATGAACAGATCTAATTGTAACAATTGATTAAATAAGTATCGCTGCATTTTGATGTATTGTTTAAATTTATCGATATTTGTTTAATTTTTTTTCACATGTATATTTGTATAAAACTTTAAATTTTTAGTTAAGGTTTATAACTTAATTTTAAGTATATTTTAATTCTAATGTAACTATAAAAAATAAAAAATAATCAAAACAAAACATGTTAAAAATTAAAAATATTAAAGTTTTATATCAACTGATATTATACTCATGCAAATCAATATCGACGGAAATAAATGGAATTACATGTAAAAATTTATGCACCAAACATTGATTAATGACAAAATATGGACCTACCTTCCCTAGATGGTACTAAGAATACATAACACCGACACTTTCACATCCAATTCGTTGTTGTTGTTTTTCATTTAACGAATTAATCTTTAATTCTTCATTGTAAAAAGGTAAAATTAATTATTATAAATTACAAATTCGACATAATTAATTAATGTTCGGAAAAATATGAGCATAACATACATAATAAAAAATAATCACATCTATATATTATTTACTATTATTAACTGTTTGTCTAATTAAAAGTGACCTAATTTAGTTAAGATTTATTGAACTTCAATTATTAAATAAAATATTGATAGATACTTTAGTAACTAATTTCTAATTAATGATGCGTTAATTAGAAATTAAAGTTAATGTGCAAAAGTTATATATTAGAGTTATGATCCTCGAATTACACATATAGCGACATTTGTAAGGAAAGCGCTGCTAAAGATCATGTTCTATAGCGGCGTTTTTCCACATAAATGCCGTAAAATTTAGCAGTGTTATCTATAGCGGCTTTTTTACTTCGCTTATAGGGCCAAAAAACGCCGCTAAAAACCTGTTCTGTTGTAGTGCTTTCTAACATCCTATCATCTTAAGAAAAGAGAGAATCACCATTCTATAACATACTTGTGTGTTAATTTGGAAAATCAAAACCACGATATTTCAATATCTCAAGATAGCAATAGGTTCAGATACGATTTCATATTTAGTTTTGTTATTGATTTATTTTTGATGATCTGACATGACATATATTGGTTTACGATTCTAAATTTATATAAGAGTTTTATGGCTCTAACACGTAAGCCCTTTAAATATAACTAGATTATGGCACATCCACAATGCATGTGAAAATAATTATATATTATATTTATTAAAATTTGATATAAAACCTAGATATGGTTTTGGTTAAAATGGTAAAGGTGAGACGGTGAATGTTATGATTTCTTGGGTTTAAACCCTATCATGTGAATGTATTTTTTTGGGGAAAAATTTATATAAAATGATAAAAAATATGGGTAAATTACACCAACAGTCACCCAACTTTGGGGTAGCTGACAAAACAGTCACCTAGTTTTCATTTCAGTCACTCAACTTTCAAAAAGTAACAAAACAGTCACCAACGTTATGAAAAAGTTACAAAACAGTCACTGATTAACAGTTACCGTTAGGGTATTAACGGAATGGCTGACGTGGCAAGTTAACCAGCTGATGTGGCAAGTTAACTTGTCACGTTGGCGACGGCTGATGGGTTTAGGGTTTGGGGCGAGTTAAAAAAAAATTGGTTGGGTTAGAAACAGATTAGGGGTTTAAGGGGTTTGGGGAAAAAAAAAGGAAAATCGATTTCTGGAAATTTTAGGGTTTTTTTAGGGTTGAAACTAATTTGGGAATCGATTAATAAAGGGTTTAAGGTTAGAAATCGATTCAATAATCGATTAACAGGGTATAAGGTTTTAGGGTGCGATTGTAAGTTTTGTTTGGGGAGAAAAGAAGACGAAACCAGAAACCATTAGTGTATTTGATTGCCAGCGACAATGGGCAATAGAAGAGAAGGTACCAGTGTTGTTACATCCACTATAACAGGTAAGTTGTGGGTTTTTGTTTTAAATTTTTTGGATTTTAATGCTGTTATTTCGATTTAGGGTTATTTCGGTTTTAATTCTGATTTTGATTTCAATTTCTATTTCGATTTTGATTTCAATTTTGAAACACTCACTGCCATTATCAAATTGATGTTTATTGTGTATATCTGCCATTGTGTGTATATCTGCCATTGTATTAATGCCATTATCAAATTGATTTTAATTTCGATTTTAATTTCGATTCTGATTTTGATTTCGATTTCTATTTCGATTTTGATTTCAATTTTGAAACACTCACTTTGCCATTATCAAATTGATGTTTATTGTGTATATCCGCCATTGTAATGTCATTATCAAACTTATGCTTATTGTTTGTATCTCATTTGTATGAATGCCATTATGAAACCGATGTTTGTTGTGTATATCCGATGGTTGTGTTTGTATTAAATTATTTTTGTATTGGTTGTTGTCTGCCATGTGCATGACAGAAATGGTTGTGTTTGTATTAAATTATTGGGTATTTTGTATTGGTTATTGTTTGACAGAAATGGTTAAAGTGTCTGCCTATGTTGTCTGCCTTTATTGATGAGTACTTTGTTTGGCAGGTTTAATTGATGACAATCTTAATGAGAATGAAGAAGACATGTCTGGTAGTGATGTGTCTGGTAGTTATGCATCTAAAAGTGATAGTGATGATATAGGAGTTAGTTTAGATGGTTTAAACATGGATGGTGTCGAAACCATTTTAAAGTTTGATTTTAAAAACAAAAGTGGGAGTCGCCACCAATCCCTTTTTACTTAGGTGTGATTGGATCACCTTGCAAAACATTTTATTTTAAAACATTTAATTTTGGTCTACGAAAAACAAGAAAAATAGGTTCGGGAGTCGGTTACGTATGAGGAAGGGTTAGCACCCTCATAACGCCCAAAAATTGGTACCTAATCGATAAAATCATGTCCAAATGTTTAAAATTTAAAAATATTTAAAAATATGATTTCTTTAAAGAAACTTTGAGCAATTTAAAAATTTGAGACATCCAACACGTTAGGACATGATATTTTAAAACCTTCATAATCAAAATCATCTCACGATTTACAAAACTTGTTAAAAGGATATTTAGTTATTCAGCCAAACGAAAAATCGCAACCCAACACGTTAGGGCACTATTTCCCGAATTTCTAAACACGAAACATTGCCTTGTTTTCAAAAGCCTTACCTCGAGATAACATAATGTCACATTCAACACGTTAGGACACGACATTTTGAATTCCTGAGAATAAGTTTTTATTTAACTTTTTAAAAGGAAAGTAATAAAAATAATGTTGATAAATAACAACAACAATAATAATATATATAATGATTATACATAATAAAATAATTAGTAAATAATATATATAAAATTTTAAATAAAACATATATATACATAATATACTAAAAAAAATTATATATTATAAATAATATAAATAAAATAGATCATATAAAATTTATACAAACAAAAATTATATATATATAATATAATACTATATAATATACAAGTTAAAATATAATATAATAGATAATATATAAATTATAAAATAATATATAAATTATTAAACCAAGTAAAATAATATATAATAATAATTAAATATATATATAAAAAAATAATACATATTAAAAATATATAAGTGAATTTCATAATGTTAATAAATTAATAAATATAGGAAAATAATATTTAATATTTAATATGATAAATAATTAAAATAATAAAATAAAATAAGAAAATTAAAAATAAATAAAGAAACAGGGGTTAAACAGTAATTAAAACAAATATAAAAGGATTAATTTAGAACGCGCGTTAAAAACCCAGGGACTAATATGGCAATTATGCCTCTTTTTCAAAACGGCGTCGTTCTCTTTTTACCTTTAAATGGCTCGAGGATCAGATTGAAATGAAATAGAAATTTCAAGGCTAATTTAATAAAGAATAAAAGTTTGAATTAGACTAAATTGAAAACAATGAAATTGCGGAAGGACTAAAGGGATAAATTTCCCATTTTCTGAAAACACGCGGATCCTCTATGCGGGTCGGGTCAATGCGCGGGTCCTTCACCTGAACGACGTCGTTTTAGACTTATTCATTTAAGCAAAAACGACGCCGTTTTATCATTACTATATAAGCTAAAAAATCAGATAAAAAATCATTTTAAACATTCATAAAAAAAACAGAGCTCTGAAATGCTCTCCCCTCTTCGGCCTGAGGCGATTTCCGGCAGGCCCTCCGGCGAGACTCCGACGTCGTTCCGCCGTCGCCGGCCACCATGCGCTGTGGCCTGAGTTTTCCAAAAGGTAAAATTTTCTTCTTTTTTTTTTAAAAAAAATGTTTGCATATGCATGTGTGTTTAAAATAAAACCGAATGAAAATATATATATATATATATATATATAAAATCACCTTTACGAAACAATCTGTATATTATTTCAGAAATTTTTTTGTATTCTCTGTTGTCTGTCTCCGTGCCTAGTACAGGTTTTACAAGGGTTTTTATAACCCAAAAATGAAAGACCAAAAAAGGAAATAAATCTCCATTTGCTTTTGTTTCCCCATTTTTGCTGTTGGTTTGTTTCCTTTTGCAGGTCGGGCGAGGATCCTGGTGGTGACTGCGACGGGATTCGGGCGCGGATCATGGCGCGACCGAAAGCCTGGCGTGGGTGCGACGATTAGGCTCCAGCGATTGCGGCGTGACGTTTGGGTTGACTCCTGCGGCGCGAGGGTTTTAGGAAACCCTAAGTTTCATGATTGCTGAAGATTTGGGCCTTTTGGGCCGCACGAACCTGGGTTTGGGGGTTGGAGTAATTGGGTTTGTTTGGATTCTGGGTTAATGGGTCAAAGGGTGTAATTTGGGCTTTAGGTAATCTGTTTGTAATATTGGGCCTGGATATTGGATCTGGCCTTGTAAAAGGACTTAAAAAATCTGGACTCTAATTTTCCTTTTTTATTTTATTTTTGTTTTTTTGGTTTATTTGATGAGCCCGGTCAAAATTGGGCTCTTACAGATGGTATAGGAGTAGATGAACTGTGTGATAGTGATGATTCTGGGAGGTTAGATAGTGCACATGAATCTGACTCAGATGACCAAAATTGGCCTGAGTTCAACCTAGAGACTGACATGAGTAATCCTAGACTTAAGGTTGGAATGTTATTTAAGTCTAAGGACAGTCTAAAAGAAGCTGCCAAGCAGTATGGTAGGTTGAACAATTACTTTATTAAGTTTCCCAAAAATAATTTAAAAAGGTTAAAGACAGTCTGCAGTGAAAAATGTCCTTGGTTCATATGGGCTTCTAGACTAAACCCTAATGACCCTACTGACCAGACTTGGCAAATTAGGAGTTCAAACCCTAACCATACTTGTTCTAAAGTATATAAAAATAAGAATGTAACCTCAGCTTGGATAGGTGAACATTATAAGGAAAAATTCATTGCTGATCCTGATTATTCTCTAAAATCATTACAACAAGATGTCAAAAGAGATTTGAGTTGCATAGTCTCACTAACCAAATGTAGGAGGGCTAAACTTAGGGCATTGGAATTAATTGAAGGAGCTTATAAGGCTCAATATGAGAAGATTTATGAGTATTCGTTGGAGGTTAGGACACAAAATGTGGGAACAATAACAATCTGTTATCTGGATAACAGGTTGTTTCAAAGGATGTATGTCTGTCTGCAGGCATGCAAAGATGGCTATAGGGCTGGTTGTAGGAGGATAGTAGGTTTAGATGGATGTTTCTTGAAGGGCTACTATGGTGGCTACTTGCTTGCAGCTGTTGGGATAGATGCAAATAATGGCATCTATCATCTTGCATATGCTGCTGTGGAAAGTGAAAACCAAGCATCATGGCTTTGGTTCTTGGAGTTGCTTGTAATAGACTTGGAATTGTGAGCTCGTACCAAATATCTTTCATGTCTGACAAACAAAAGGTAAAACTCCATTTATTCATTTTTTTATGTTGTTTCTATTTAGGGATTGTCAAAGAATTAAACTATTTTTTTTCTAATTGTAGGGACTTTTAGAAGCAATATGTATGTTGTTTCCTAATGCAGAAACAAGACACTGTGTTAGACATCTACATGCCAATTTCAAGAAGGCTGGTTTCCGAACAAAGGAATTGAAAAATTTGCTTTGGAAAGCTGCCAGAGCAAGCACTACAAGGGATTTTGAGGATGCTATGGATGAATTGAGGAAAACCAATCAGCAAGCTTATGATTGGTTGAAGGAGAAGAACCCTACTCACTGGTCAATGTCTCACTTCTCAATTAGGAGCCATTCTGACATGTTGGTGAATAATCTTTTTGAATCATTTAACAAGGTAAACCCCTATGTTTTATGTTTCTTACTAATCACTAGCAATTCACTAATCATTTATGTTTCTTGACAGATGATCTTTGGAAGCAAGAGGAAGCATATTCGACCATGATGGAGACAATAAGGACCAAGATTATGTTGCTTATTGTCAAGAAGAAGAAAGAAGAAGGCGACAAATGGAAAGGAATGTTGTGTCCAAAGATTAAGAAAAAGCTGGATGTAAACATAAAAGATTCCTTGAGGTAAAGTTACCATTTTTAATCTTTTTGATGCCTTTATTGCTGACTTCATGTTGCCTTTATTCTGACTTCATATTACTGGTCCTCTTCTGTTTTTTAATATGCATGCAGTAATTGTTGGTGTGTTAACTATTTTTTAATATGCATGCAGTGAGTTTTTTTTTATAATATGCATATAGTGACTGTTTTTTTAGGAGTGTGTGTGTATCTTTATTGGTGGGGCTACTGAAAAAGTTGTTTTAGTGATTATTTCGGTAAGCAAGCATGCTTTACTATTTTTTAGGTGTGTTCCATCACATGCTGGTGGGGACAAGTATCAGGTTGAATGTGGTCTTGGCAGCCAGCATGTGGTGGACTTAGTTGAGAGTTGCTGCTCCTGCAGGAGTTGGGATCTCACTAGCATCCCTTGCATGCATGCATTGGCTGTCATTCATCTAAAATATGAGTTCCCAGATACCTATGTACAAACACAGTACACCAAGCAAACCCACTTTCAAATTTACTCCAACTTTATAAGTCCAGAAGAGGTCCTAAACAATGGGCCTCTTTGTCAAACATGTTGCCAATATCGCCTCCTACTCTAAGAAGACCACCCGCAAACCTACTAAGGTGAGAAGGAAAGAACTGATGAAACACAAACAGCAGAAAAGGTTGAGCAAGGGAGGGTGGACATGAGGTGCGATAAATGCAAAAGAATAGGCCACAATAAGAGGAGTTGCAAAGGGAAGTTGGCCAAAACATTCCAAAGAAGCAATTTGCCTTAAGTTTTAGTATACTTCTGTTTATGAATTTGTTTGACATATTTCTCTTGTTCCTGTAGGTCAAAAGACATAAAGTTGGTATCCCAACTCAGCAACATGCTACCCCAAATCAGCAAGAGAGTACTCCAACTCAACAGGCTGCCTCAATTCAGTTACCTACTGCCCCAACTCATCAACAAGCTGCCCTAAGAGAAAAGCTCCCATTGAAGAGAAGACCAACCACTGCTAGATGGATGCCTTCTACTCAAGAGTCATCCATGACAGACCATTGATGATGATGTGAACAGACTGCATTTTGTTAACTTTTTGAAAATGTGTAAATTTGCCTGCTACTGATTTATTAACTTAGGCAGATAATTTTTTTTGTAAATTTGCCTATGATTGCTATTGCTACTGTTGATAAACTTAGGCATATAGTCATTGAATTTTTTTGTAAATTCCCCTACAATTTACATCTGTTCACTTGTGTTGAATTGTAGGAAAATTTGGCAATATTTTGCCCCAATTCCTTTTGTAAACAGTTTGGCATTTTGGCCTTAATATATGAGAAATACAAATGTGTTTTTTCAGCTGTTATCTCTTATCCATACTATTTTTGTTATCTTCTGTATTTTGAGTATTAAGAAATACATATGTGGTTTTGAACTTGTAACATTGTGTTTCTCATTCTTCCTTGTTTGTTTGCTCATAAAACTGAGGGAAATTGGGTATTGCAAGGTGTTGTATTGTCTGCTCGACTTTTAGTTCATCGAAAATACTTGCACCATGTATACCAAAGACCATGTATAACATATGTTAAGCAACAATATACAATTTGTAATCAACAAAAATATCCCATTTCAATTTTCAAGTGTTTGTAAACAACAACATGAAATTTGGTTAGCCATGTATACCGAAGCCATGTTTAACATATGTTAAGCAACAATATACCAAAGAAATAGCTAGCGACCATGTATACCAACATAAAAAACAATATACCAAAGAACAAAATTACAAAACATAAGCTGGTTTTCAATGCTAACAACAACAGAAGCTGATTTTTAAGGTTTTAAAAAAAAAACATAGTTATAAATACAAGCACCAAAAACCAGGTTCTTCTCTCCCTCCTCCTTGCATCCTCCAATGTCCTCACTTTTTTCAGAAGACCCAACAACACAATTCGTGGCGGATCAAACCAACTGAAAAACCGACATGGTTTTCGAAATCCAGAGCCAAATTTGTTACACCCAAAAAACCTCCTACCTGGGTTGTCATTGGACCAAGATGTGTTCAACTTGGCTGGGTTTCCACAATAGCACACCGGAATCACTTAAGGAATCTCCATTTTTTCCTCTTCTCCTCTTCTTCTTCTTCTTCTTTTTCTTTTTCTTAACCCTAAAATAGTGTTGCTACAATTGTTAAATCGTGAGTAACTGGCCAGCTAGACTTAAGGTTGACAGCAAGGACACCGTCACATGCCACGTCACTTTTCCGTGACGTTTGTGACGAAAAACGGCAAAAAAGACTGTTTTGTTACTTTTTGAAAGTTGAGTGACTGAAATAAAAACTAGGTGACTATTTTGTCAGCTACCCCAAAGTTGGGTGACTGTTGGTGTAATTTACCCTAAAAATATCTTCAAAATAGTGTTTATTGTTAATTATTTATATTTGATCAATGACCAATCAACGATTAAATTAGTCTACATTTAATGTTAAAGAGGGAATAAACCAACAAATATAAAATGCCAGAGTAGTTAAATAAAAATTGTATAAGATATTTGTTTTTTAATTTTATTAGTATTTATTGTCAAATACTTTCTTAGACTAACATATTACATGCGATGATCTAATTTTAAGTTTTATTACTTGTTTAGAGTTTATGATTTATGGTTTGCGGTTTAGGCTTTACTTATTTAGAAAATATTTCCTTAAGTATTGTTGATGATTTTTTATAATAGTTAATTTTTTTTCAAAAATATTATATATTTATATAATTACAATTTATATCACCAAATGCCACATATATTTATATAAAAATTAAACCGAGCTCAAATTTTAATATTTTTATTCGGGCCGAGTCGACGGGCTTAAAATTTTATGGTGAAACCCTATACATAGATAGTCTGGTAAAGATCCTAACTTCATAAGTTGTTGAAAGATTACATCAATCAACATCTTAAGAAAATTTATATAATAAAGATGAAGTAAACAATGCACATGTTAAATGCGCATGTTAATGTTCCAAACTACATAAGTGGTGGAAAGATTACATCAATCAACATCTTACATCGTGTGATCTTCAACAATGGTAAATAGAAATTAAGAGAAACTGTTTCAGAAAATTTATATGGATATGAATTACATAAAGATTTATTATATAAAATTTAAAATTCATTGGTGATCCATGATGTTTCATTTTCATTCACCACCTTTTAAATGTTGTATTTATCACCCACCCACAATTCTTTTTTCATGCAACTTGCATTTTCATTTTTACATATTTCATATATAACCTTTCATGTATATTTTCATTTTTACATAAAATTTGTTAATTTTCCAAAAACAAAAGTTGATGGATGAATAAAATATTAATAAAGATTATATGGATGAAAATGGAATACTTATAAAATGTTAAAGATGATAAATGTAAAATTTATATTAATAAAGCTTATTTGTTTATTTATTATTAAAATATTATTGATAGTTAATATAACTATTAAATATCATTGATAAAAAATGAAGCATCCATAAAATTACCCATTACTATTATACAACTTCTCCTCTATACACCATTTTCTTCTAATTATTATAATTTAAAATATAAAAGTTATATATAAACATATCATTTAACTATCATTATTTTTAATATATAAAAAATATTCGTCCACATTGTGAGCGTACAAGTTTTAGTATAAATTATAAAAGTAATAAAATTTATTAATATACAGTAATTTTTAATATAATTGCCATTAGTGCCTCTTTCAATGGGTATTTATCTTCCGTGCGGTGCGGTTAGATTTTCTTTTTTGTCTCATGTTATAATATCGCTACAATATCTAATCTCCCCGCTATCGTTATTTTTACACTAACTGTAGATAAATACACCGCCTATCCAAAAGGACCCTTAGTGTGATTAGTAAGAATTGGGGTCTTGAGTCTTTGGCAATTTAAGTTTGGAGAAAGAATTGTATGAAACATGGGCGCCACATTATATTGTATCCATTTCCAATTATTTAATAATATTGTAACAATTTTTTCATGTCATTGATATATAATTTTGGAAAAAAATTTAACCTGAACCCCGAACCTTGAACTATGAACTTGGCTTTTTGGTTCAGTGTTCAGGGTTCACGGTTCGGGGTTCGAGTTAAAGGTAAAAAAAATTAACCAAAATTATGTATCAATGAGATGAAAAATTTTGATGAAATGTCATAAAATAATTGGAAAGCGATACAAGATGACGTGCCGTCCCTGTTTCATACAATTCTTTCTCTCAAGTTTGAGTCCATCGTACGCAAATGCTATATGTAAATTCTTTTTAGGTATAATGATTTATTTGACCCTCTAATTTAAGAAAGAATCATTTTAGCTTTTTATTTAATTTTCATCTTTTTTAGCCTTTGAATTTGCGCTTTTTATCAAATTACCCCAAAATGAATAAAAAAGTTAATGTCTGTTAACTTTGCTGATGTGGCATACGCGTGGACTACCACATAGATGCTATGCCAACAATTAATTACTTTTTAATATTTAAAAATAAAAAATAAAAAATTATTAACATTATTAAAAAAGTACAAAAATATATATAAACTTTTTTTTAAAAAAATAATTAATTACTAACGTGACACGTGGCATATACGTGGATGCTATGTTAACAAAGTTAACAAATATTAATATTTTCATCCATTTCGTAGTGATTTGACAAATAATACAAATTCAATAACTACAAAAGACTGAAAAATTAAATGGAAGACTAAAATGATTATTATTATTTATGTTGGAGGGCCAAATAAATTATTATATCTTCTTTTTATATTATTTAAAATTAAATATCTTTGGACCTTAATGAAAATATATTTCAATTCATTGTACTATAATATAAAAATAATTTCAACATATAAACGATTAAATGTGATTTTATGCCATTTGAAACCGTAAGAATTTTTATGTCATTTTGGTTTTGATGTTTGGCAATTAGGAATTTTGTTTTTCTTTCTCTTTTAAGTTATATTGGTAAAAAATATTTCTCGAGATTTTAAAATTGAGCAAATTAATTATTTTAAAATAATTAAAGTAATTTAATTCTTAATAATTAGTAATTTAATTCTTAATAATTTTGAAAGTGAATAACGAAGGATAATTAATCATTCACAAGCCCATACTAAAGTTTCAATCAATTCTTGCCAATATTCGCGCCAAGAAGACGTTACTATTTTTCATAAATTGTATATGATTTTAATTGGTATAATAATAAATTTAGCCTTCAAAGTTTACACATTTTGTCAATTTGGTCTTAATTTAACAAATTCATCTAGCAATATTTTGTGCAAATGTGCAAATCTTGAGGCTAAATTTGTTGAACATTTTAAAATTAAGGCCAAAATGACAAAATATGTAAACATGGAAGGCTAAAATTGTTACTATACCAATCAAAATTATTTACAATTGATGAAAGACATTAATGTCGTGCTTAATTATCATTAATTGTTCACTTTCGAAATTGATAGAGATTAAATTGCTTTGAATATTTCTAAGAGGGATCAATTTGATCAATTTCAAAAATGAGAGAAACTGGAGAGGTTATTTTATCAATTTTATTCAAAATCTTTGTCAAATTAAAATAAAATAAAATAAAACAATTTTCTTGATGTTGTGAATAAATAACTAAACTAATTATAACAAAAATCTAAAAATATATGTTTATTGAATTATAAAACAATAAATATAAACTCCAAATATTTTTAGATTTTATTTCTAAATATATACAGTAATCAAATTAAAATATGAACTGTGGAAAAATATAAAAATATTTTAAGTGAGTACATAATTTTTTGTACGATTAATATTTTAACAATTTAATTATTATATTTTATGTTAGTATACCGTGCATGTTGAGCTTCGAAAAAAAATTAAAAATATGTAATTAAATAGGCAAATAACTAATATTAGGATGATTCTAAAATGTATAATTTTTAGGCACCAATAAAATAATGTCACATCATCAATTTTTAAAGACATACAAATATTATTTTACACTCAATCACATATGATATATTCTCTAACTTAATTTAATTTTAATTAAAATAATTAAAATGAGGGAAAAACATTGAAACCATATGCTGGGAAAAAAAATTTTTAAAAAATTTAAATCAATAATTAAAATTTTAAAAAATATAAAAATTATAAGAAAAATTGAAAAAAAAAATCAACCATTAAAAATCTAGAAAAAAACACTAGTAAAAAGTTGAATTTTGAAAAATTATAACCACCATGGGTGGTTTTATCAAATTCTAAAATTTGATTAAAAATACAAAAATAGAAATAGAAAATTAAAATTAAAAAAGAAAAAGAAATTACCTGCTTAAAAAAAATTGACAACATAAAAATAAAACACGATTATTCTAATATAATTTATTCCCATTTAAAAGACACAATTTAAAATATATATATCGATAAAAGGGCGAATATTTGGTACATTAGCAGTATACTTTTTTAATTTCACGAGTAACCTTAAAAAATTGTTATATGTCTCTTTTTTAATATTTTACTATACCCCTATAGATAGGACACTTATTAATAATTTAACCGTGCTTGTGGAGTCTAAAAATTTCACTGGACTCAATATATCAAATAAATTTCCTTGATAAAAATGATAATAAAAATATCAGATCGATTCAAAATTTTATATGCATAACAAGTATAATTATATTGATAAATTGAATTATTAAAATATTAATAGTATTTATGGGTTACCATTTCAAATTTTATAAACCTTTCATCTATAAAATTGAGAATTCGGATTACTATTAAAAAAATAATTTAGCCTATCTTTTATTTATTTCTTAAAATTTATTTGACAGATCTATATCAAATTATTAGATATAAAATTTGATACAAAAATAATTAGATAGAAATTGAGGTTTTAAATTTAAAATTCGTTTTGGCCCAAAAAATAAATCAAAAATTGAAGACTGGCTTAAAAAGGAGCAGACTATTTATAACATGTAATTAAATAACATTTTTCGGAAAGGATAAATTTTCCATTAGTCCCTTTACTTTACAAAAGTTATGTATTTAATCTCTATATTTTAATTTGATCATTTTTAGTACTGCACTTTTCAAAATTTGAAATTTCGGTCCTCACCACACAATGCCTGATGAATTCATTAAGTTTCATTTTTTCCAAAATTTAATGTGGTAAATGTATTATCATATGTGTAATGCCATGTCAGTTTGTTATTTTCACATACATTACTCATTAAAAATACAGTTACCGAATTAACGACTATCATTTGCATCAAGACTAGAATTTTGGAATTCAAAATGTATAGGGACCTAGAATTGTCCAATTGGAGAATATAAACTAAATCTGCAACTGTACGCATAGTACAAGACTAGTAATTAAATTTAACCAAACATATTTAACTGCTATTATTTAGATCAGTACTAAAATTTCAAAATTTGAAAAGTACTTAAACTAAAATTCACCTATTCAAAAAGTATAAAGACTAAAATTAATCAAATCAAAATATAGGAATTAAATCCATAACTTTCACGAAAGTACAATAACTGATAGCGGAATTTAACCTTTCAGAAATGCTAAATAAAATTTAAGTATATTATGAAAACCATTCTTAATTAATCCAATTTGGATTATACCGAATATCTAGCTTAAACTGCTAATTGAAACCAAATAATTTTGGTTAGTAAATTCTAGATGTAGAAGATGATCGTGTTAAAAAGTGCTAGGTTTTATTTAACTCGACCACGATCACACTGATGTTGTCTTTGCTACCTCGAGCCATTGCGAGCTCAACCAACACCGCGGCAGCTCCGGCTGCACGGTTGCGGTTTCCATCGACAATAGCAATGGATTTCCTCCTAACTCGGCTGTTCAGACATTTTCTCACTACTTGGCAAGCGACTTTGTTCGATACGACATCCCACAGGCCATCGCTAGCTAGTATGAGGAACTCGTCGCCGTCCGTTAGCTCTCTTATGTTTACTTCTGGCTTGCATATAACAAACGGTTTAAGGTATCCATCGCCTGCATGCACTAAATGTGACGTTTTTAAATGATTTTTAAATTGAGTATTCGGAGCATTAATATTGTATAAAGTAAGTCCTTTGGTCTGTTTATTTAAATTTAAATATCACATGGAATATGTTAAAAAATGTAGGATCAAATTGTAAACACGTACATATTTACCCATACGAATAATTTGAATTCATCGTATTAAGAAAAAAATTGTTAATAAAATCGAAGAGGATTTTTTTTTTTAATCCAAGTTGACCTGTAGTAGGTATACAAATATTCACAATTAAATATGTGTTTTTAATATGCTCAATGTAGTAAGACAGTAAGACTTGACCATTGTGCTAATACTTTGATAATTTAACAGAATGTTTTAAAGTTTGAGTACTAATTTAAAATTTAGATCATAGTTTGAGGATTTGGGTGAAATTAACATACCTATGGATCTTGAAGTGGCGAGTACCCCTAATACACGATGGCCATTCCAGTTTATGACCCTTCCACCAGCGGCTTCAACTCTCTCCAACTCATCAGGTCTTTCAGGCTTTGCAAAAGGAACCTAATCGTCAATATATGTGTATATATATCCATATACTATAATGAAAGCCGTAGTTTCATTTTCATGCCAGTTTAATTACTTGAAAAGTCGAGAAAACTAAAGAGAATGAATAAATGAAAATTTGATACTTTGAACTGAATTGAGAATCTAACCCTAAACGCAACATGGTTTCAGCATGCAAATATCTATATATTCATCGTCGTCATACGTGTTTATTGATGATGAAACAAGCCGAGAGGAGAAAGAGGTGAGGATGGGCGATTCACTTCGCTCGGAGCAAGGTGGAGAGCCACTGAAGACAATATTCGGAAGAACCAGAAGGGAATCGAGAGAGAAGATTGGGGGAGAATGGTGTAGTAATAGGAAAGTCCCTTCTTTTGCCAAAGTTATGGGCTTTTATACTCTTAGCTGCGGTTTCGAGGTGTCATTTGTCGAGTTCCTATTAGTGAGTTGAAGGCAGGTGGTCCACCACTATAAGCTTAGGTAGGGTGATGATTGTACACGCTTTCAATCATTTCAAATGGGACATAAAAGTTAGAATTAAAGATGACGTTTAAAAAGTGGGGTCTTCACTAGTGCTAAATTGAGGAGTGTTTCCGAGAGATAAGTGAAATCCCATATGTTAGAATATAATAATGTTTATGATATTCGATTTCAGTGGTGAATATCATATACTTTAATGTATATATCTTTCAAGAGTCACAATTTTATAAATTTTTTTTCTAGATATCTAAAACATCATACCCGCAATACTTCAATATATATATAGCATAATTGTATATCTATATTCGAACTTTGAATGTGAGGGTATTATTTGTGCAAAAAGAATATATACAACATTTACCATCGACAGTTTATGACCCTTGTTGATGCAAAAAAGTGGTGGAGATAAGAATGAATTCACCCGATAAGGACGAAGTGCCATAAGATGAAGATGATGGAGTTGGACAGTGAGGAAGAACTAAGAGGAAGGATGGGAATATAGTGCTTGAAGATATATAAATGAGTTGACCCCATGAAACATGGCGTGTCTTAATAGGCCAACATGTCATTCATTGGTCTCTTGATTAGATCAATAATGGTGTGCTGTGATGTTATTAAACTGTACGTGAATGGTAAGTAATAAATGTTTTGTCGGAGTGATCAAATTGTGAGGGTAGATATCTTGCGTGTTTTTGTGTGGAACAGTTCCCATAACAAAGGGAAATGTTAGTGAATTGGGTTAGACGGTAAAAATGATAACTTAACGAAGTCATGTGTTGCAAACATCTCGGAGAGGGTGTCCTAAATAGCAAGGGAGGCACTAGCAAAGAACATGTAACAACCTTAAAACCTTTTTATTATATATATATATATATATATGATCTTTAAATAGATCTTTAAATAGCTTTAAGTTGTGGTCTATTGATCGAATGTTTATTTACTTTAAAAATAGCTTAAGTTCAGATTAATAACTTTAATTTTTCATTAATTATTTGAAGTAAAAATTATTTACCTTTTATGATGCTTTGCACCTCTCTTAATAATAATATTTATTTGCCGAGAAAGAAAATCTCATATCAATTGAAAAACGTATCAAAATATTTCTAAACAATGAAAAAAACTCATCAAGCATTATAAATATTACCTTATGATCAAAAGACAAGGCTACAGCAACACCACCCCTCGATAACACAGCTCTAGAGTCCCCGCAATTCGCCACTACTACCTTCCCGTTACCAACCACCGCCACAACCGCCGTCGATCCTACCATCTCCTCTCCCAACCTCCCTCGACTCACCTCTTCATCCATCTTCTCAAAACTTCTCTTCATCGTTCTTCCCCAATCAATCGCATTCCCTCCCTCCTCCACCACTATCTCCTCCACCAACACCTTATGCAACCTTTCCTTGCACTCCTCCGCCACCCCGGATCCGCCGTGTCCGTCATACACTCCATAAAAATCAAACTTTTCCCCCCCTTTCACCATAAACCCTAACCCCACTTTCACTGCATCTTCCATCTCTCTTCTCCTACCAATAACCGACACCACCCCAAAAGACGATCTGCACGTTAAAGTTTGAACGTCATCGTTTTGCTTGCATGCTTTCGATCCATTAAGAAGAAGATCCCTGTCTTTATCAACGCCGGTGCTGGTGTTTTCCGATATGGTTACCGTTTGACACGTGCACTTCAACCTTCTCTGGCAAGCATTCTCCGTTTTGATGACTGTAAGCTTACTGAAATCACCGGAATCTGACGTCATTTTCCAGGGATGTTTGGTTGATGGAGAGTGAAGGCTTAGTATCTTCTCCTCCTTTTCCATGTTTTCTGCATGATATTGAAAGGCAAAGAGACAAGTGGAGACCTAACAAATGAAAAAGTTTGATAATAAATAGAAAACATTGAATTTAGGACAACTGGGAGGTAGCCACATGGGCTTTGTACGTACAACTGACCAATATTTTTTTAAAAAGAAAGTGGACGGTAATGACTTAGTTGGTGACACGTGGAGTTAAACCTGGTGGTCATTGATTCGGTACGGTAAAGGTTTAGGGCCCACCACTTGTATCTAGAAATCCTACTACGTGGCATCTCGTGCTTGGGGAAAGGTTATTCGAATTCCTATTAAATTACCATATTATTATCTAAATTTAAATTATTTATAGTAAGTCTAAATGATTTTTAAATATAAAATTTAAAATTTAAATTATAGAAATTTGACTTTGCTTTATTAACTGTAAAAGTAAAGTAATTTTCGACAATAAATATCTAATAAGTAATACTCGTATTTTCTTTCTAAATTTAATGTAAATACTAAATGATAGTTAAAATAATGGAATGAATTTTAAAAAATAGAATATTTGTCGCCATCACTACATAAAAGTCTCTCATTCTGACAAGTTATGACACGTGTTGGATTAGACTAAGTTAATTTTATAATATATGAAAATATTCACTTAATTTCACTAATACCTTCATCTTTATTTTCAATAATTTTCATTCAAAAACAAAAATCTATTTAATTATAAAATATTTTATTTATTATTAAAATATATTATATTCTAATATAATTATAAGTGAAACATAATGTATTTTTCAATTAATATAAGATATTTTAAAATTATAAGTAAAGTTATATTGCAGAGAATATATCAAAATAATTATATTCAGTTTATATAAAGTAGGACTCAAATTGAAAACTTGAAATTTTTAGTATCTTACCATTGTCATTAAACTAAGACCTCATTGGATGATAAAGTTTTTTTTTTTTTTTTTAAATTGTTATTGATAATAATTAGATTATATATATATATATATTCACACTATCAAACATCTATGATTATAAAATTGTATATATAAACAAGCAGGGAAGAACAGTTAGCAGTGGTGATATACATGCCTCAATTTCAATGGCCAAAAAGAATGAGATAAAAGATAGACTGGCCAGACAAGGATCAAATTATTCCGTCAGCACGACTGCAACAAGGAGACAGCTAACGGACGGTTATGACGTCCGATAAATACGAGCTCAGACCAAGATGAACTAGGTGAAATAATTTCCTTCTACCAGTAATCATTGCAAGAGCAGGTTCCATTCTTGATATGATGAAACCGGTTTGAATCTCTTAAAACGATTTCTCTCCCCGTGGCCATCGATATGTATTTGATCGCAGTATGGCAGTCCCCGCAAACACGGAGATTCTTGAAAACCCGAATCGGTTTTGGTCTCGATGTGGTTATAAGTCCGAATGCAACGGCAATTTTCTCGCTGTGTTGGAAAACAAATTGCTCCTTCTGTTCCTCCTCGAGTTCGTGAAGTACAAAATCGGTATCGGGGACATACCCCAATCCCTTTACTTTTAAAGCCATTTCATCTAATTTGTCATAAATCTCCTGCACTTGTGGGTGTGAAGTATCAGCCACATGAAACCTGTGTATTTTGTTGTCCACCTCTATCCAACTACAACCAGCTTCTTTGATAAGATTTCTTTCTTTCATATTTTTCCTAATCCGAGCCACATCTTCCCATTGACCCGAAGAGGCATACAAATTCGATAGTAAGATATGGGCAGCGGTATCATGAGGATCCTGTTGAAGTATATTCTTTGCAGCGTGTTCTCCGAGCTCTTTGTCATGGTGGACTCGGCAAGCTCCAAGAAATGTACGCCAGACCAAGGCATCTGGTGTGCAGGGCATCTTGTTTATAAACTCGATGGCTTCCCTGAGTGATCCTGATCGCCCCAGCAAATCAACCATACATGCATAATGTTCCATTCTTGGGGCAATTTCGTGTTCTTTGTGCATTGACTTGAAAATTTCCCATCCCTCCGAAACCAAGCCTGCGTGACTACATGCCGATAAAACAGCAATATAAGTGATCTCGTTTGGCCTAATCCCTGCCTTGAGCATTTCATGGAATATTTCTAAAGCTCTAGCAGCAAATCCATGTTTTGCAAAACCCGTGATCATAGAAGTCCAAGTTATAACATTTCGATCACCCATCTCGTTGAAAACTTGAAAAGCAGCTTCTATGTGTCCACATCTAGCGTACATCGATATCAACGCATTACAAATGCATTGGTTTGACTGAAACCCGGATTTAAGTAACCGAGCATGGATTTGCTCGCCCTTGCCAATTGCACCAATACTTGAAGCTCCACTCAGTAAACTCGTAAAGGTGAAGGCATTAACCTCAACTCCAATATCCGAGATTTCATGAAAAAGCTCGAAAGCTCCTTCAGAATCCAGGTTCTTAGCATGAGCATCGACGATAGTGTTGTAAGAAACTAAATTCTTCTCGAATAGAGATTCAAAAGCTTTTTGAGCATCGTCCATCCTTCCGGATTTCGCGTACATGCTTATAAGAGAGTTTCCCACACAATCATCTGAAGCAAAACCATGTTTTACCGCCTGAGCATAAAATTGTTCACCTGTGCGTGAATCAGAAAGATTTCCGCACGCCTTGAGAACACTAGAAAACGTAAAATGATTAGGCGGAACAGGACCTTCAATCATTTTGCAAAAAAGCTCAATGGCTTCCATATCATGACCTCCGCGTTGTATGTACCCTGTTATAATCGCAGTCCACGACATTACGTTATGATTTTCCATTCTATCAAACAGCCTCCTAGAATCATCCAAAGACCCATCTATTGTACACTTAGCATACATGTCCACTAAACTACAACCAATGCAAACATCCAATGCGAATCCAGACCGTATAACCCAAGAATGCAATTGTTTACCAAGAGACAATGATTCCGATTCTAGCTCCGTACAAGCTGAAATGATGCCACTTAGTGTAAACCGATCAGGCATATAGCCACCTAGAACCATATCAATGAACAATTCAATAGCACCACTTGGGTAACTTAATTGTGTACATCTAGTTATCATCAATGTCCAAGCAACAACATTTCTGTCAGGCATTTTATCAAACACTTTAAAAGCTGACTCCAAATCACTATTCCCTTTAACAAACATATCAATTAAAGCACACCCAACATTCGTATCAAAGTCAAGATAGCCAGTTTTCACTAAAAACCCTAAAATTATTTCCCCAATTGGAAAAAACTCGGATGTCGAACAAGCCCGAATAACAGCCGTAAAGCAAAACTCATTTGGCAAAAACCCATTATCAAGCATATAAAGAAACGTCAAAATCGCTTCAAAACTCATCTTATTGTTAGCGAAACAAGAAATCATTGCACTCCATGAAACTAAATCCCGTTTGTTTCCCATACTTTCGAATATTTCACGGGCTTTGGTCCAATCACCGGACTTTGAATACAAACTGATGAGGGAGTTGAAAAGGACGGAGTCAAGCTCGAGTTTAGACTCAGTTAAGTGGGAGTGAACGAGTTTACCGAGCTGGAAGTCACGTGACCTGATGCAAGCCTTGAGGAGCAACGAGTAGGTGATGAGGTCCGGGTGGGCGTTATGACTGGCCATGACGTCGAGAGTGGATATGGCTTTGTGGAGGTGACCTGCATCGAGGTGTTTGATGAGACGGTGCCTAAGAGGTTCGAAGTTGACGGGACGGTTGACGGACAGTGGTACTGACGACGGTGATGAGAGTTTTGGCGGTGGACGGGATGGGGATTTGGCGGGAGCGGGAAGAGAAAGATTCACCATCGCCATCATCGTTGCCTTTCTTTACTAACGGCTACTTTGTTTGATGGTCAGTGGCCATGTTTAAAGGGACCTCCATGCGGTTTATCTTATTTCCTATGGACTACGGAGTCTATACCATTCATCAACAGTTCAGTTTTTGGTTAGTTTATTAAATTAAACAAATCAGTATTAACAAGATTTTTAAGCCTCTTTTATAAAAATGAATTTAACATAAACAAAATTTTATAAATAAATTTATTTATATTCGTTTAAAATTTTAATAAATCATTTCAAATTTATTTATCGTTCTATAAATAAAATTACTATGTTCTTTGTGCTTATATTTTATTTATAATTTAATTATTAATATTTATATTTGGTTCTTTTATTTAAAAAATAATATATATGTTTATTAGTGTTTGTTTGTTACTTATTCATGAGCATTGTTTGTAAACATATTTAATTATACGCTAGTGAACATGTTTATTCAACTTAAATAAATGAACATGAACATACGTAATTTTAAATAAATGAACACGATCAAACATTTTAAAATTCTTAATGAACATGAACATAAACAAATATTTGTTCGAATGAATTGGATTCAGATTTTTTAATTAATTTGTTCAGATTTGAAGATTGATTTTCTCAAAACATTAGGTGCTCAAAAATTAGATTTATTTAAATTCAAATTGTTTTGGGGTTAAATTGTTAATGGACTGGTTCTCAATTTGAGTTTAGCGAATTTAAGTGAACAATTATTTATAATCAAATATGGTTGAATTGGATTTTTAGATTTGGATGAAATAAGTTGAAGGCAATAACAATAGTAGAAATTTGGAAAAATCTTGAAATATATATTTTTCAAGGAAAAATTAATATTTCTCACTCTAAAACTCTCTCTTAACCAATTGGATTGACCACAAGAATTGGTTGAAATTAGCTAAAAAACCTATTTCAATTTTTTAAATCGATCTAGTTGTAAAAATATTGTATTTAGTTCTTTATCTGGGTTCATCAGAAAACCCAACTTCAGATATTTCATATTAAAAAGCACCCCGCATTCTTTTCTAAACCAAACGATTTAAGAAACAAAACTATACATTATTGTACCTTTCAAGAAAACCATGAGAGCTGAACCTTACAAACAAAGCTGAATAAAAACTATAAATAAAGATAACCAGAAATGAGAAAAGACAAAATATCCCTAAATCTACTAAATATCAGCTCAGCCCCATGAATGTTTATTGATTTTTGCTTATAGGTTCTTTGTTGTGAGATTAAAGCATATATCCCCCTTGCTGGTTTAACCACAAAAGATTCATGCTTTAATTCCCACTCTGGTCATCCATGTAAATACCAATTTCCTTCGGAATGCATTGGATTCGGGTTCCATTTCAGCCCAATGTCGCAAACAATAACAATCTGATGGATCATCTATTTCATGACAGTTTGCTGCTTTTGGGGAAGGTCTTGGTGCCGCTTGACGGAATCTTGGTTCTCACCCTCTACACTTGTGTCCTTGTCTTCCTTAGTCAGGTATTTGTCGACTTGTGCAGCAGCTTGCCTTCCTTCTGAGATTGCCCACACGACTAACGACTGACCACGTCGACAATCTCCAGCTGCAAAGACTCCATCCACATTGGTCGTGAAGCGGCCGTACTCCGCCTTCAAGTTTGATCGATTGTCTTGCTCCACACCTAATTTTTCTGCCAGTGTCTGTTCAAATCAAAGGGCAAAAGAATCGATGAGCGATGGTGCTCAAACCATGCAACACAAATGCATCTTAATTAAAGGACAATGAATTGCACCAGATTTCTAAAAATATAAAGAGATGGGTCACAATACTAACCGACTCAGGGCCAAGGAACCCCATGGCTAGCAGGACAAGGTCAGCCTCGATTATTTCCTCTGAGCCCTCAACTTCCTTGAATTGGAACCTCCCACTGGCATCCTTCTCCCAACGCACACGAACCACCTCAAGTCCTTTCACAGTTCCATTATCATCTCCTATAAACCTCTTAGTCAAAACCTCATAGGATCTTGGGTCTTTTCCAAATTTGGTAGCAGCTTCTTGGTGCCCATAGTCTACACGGAATATGCGAGGCCACTACGATTCCATAAAAGAAAAGAGTAAA
The DNA here is from genome assembly GCA_025698515.1 of Gossypium sturtianum. NCBI lineage: Eukaryota > Viridiplantae > Streptophyta > Magnoliopsida > Malvales > Malvaceae > Gossypium > Gossypium sturtianum. Next base: position 2,618,093 of record CM046954.1, read on the forward strand.
CAGTCAGATGTCTAGGAAAACTGCTATACTTTATTCGAATGCTAATAAGAGCCCTATATTCTATATTTCCTTTCATATATAGGAAGCAACAGCAAAAAATCATCAAGAAAGGGAGAATAAAGCTATCAAACCTGTGGCCAAGGATTGCCAGGAGCTCTTGTCTGCGGTGGCTGAGGAAGCAACTCAAGATTTACAATGCTGCTACATCCATGCCGGATAGATGTCCCAATGCAATCTGTACCAGTGTCACCTCCACCGATGACTACTACTTTCTTGCCCTTGGCTGATATGTAGTTACCATCTTGGAGATCACTATCAAGCAAGCTTTTAGTATTTGCATGTAGGAATTCCATTGCAAAATGAACACCAGATAAATCTCGTCCTGGTACAGGAAGGTCCCTGCATCAAGCAAATAAATGCAATCAATTCACCAACCATGCTATATAATGAATTTTATCATATTGACCATACTGATTGTTAGGAAGGGCAAAATTACTGAAACATCTCCAAAGATTTTATCAATCAACAACCTTCTTTCTTCCTCAAAGATTTACCTGGGTTTTGTGGCTCCAATTGCCAAAACAATGGCATCATTTTCCTCTCGAAGCCGGTCAAGGGAGTAGGACGGGTCTTTTCCAATATTTGCATTGACGACAAATTTAACTCCTTCCTCAGCCATAAGGTTAACACGTCGCTGAACTACATCCACCTTGTCAGTCTTCATGTTAGGGACTCCATACATCATAAGCCCTCCAATTCTATCAGCACGCTCATACACAGTCACAGAGTGACCCATTCTATTTAGTTGATCAGCAGCAGCCAAGCCAGATGGTCCACTTCCAATAATAGCAATGCTTTTCCTGCAGTAATGAACATATACCAATGTTCAGTTTAGTTAAAGCAAAGTTAAAATATATCAACCTTGCAAAGCGGCAGAGCATCTCCGGAATCATGCCACAAGATTAGAAAATTGCATTTGAATCCTTAACCAAGTAACAAGACATACCCTGTTCTCTTGAGAGGAGGTCGTGGCACCATCCACCCTTCCTCAAATCCCTTGTCTATGATAGCACATTCAATGCTTTTGATGGACACAGGATTCTCAATAATACCAAGCACACAAGACCCTTCACATGGTGCAGGGCACACTCTGCCAGTGAACTCTGGGAAGTTATTTGTCTCTAGAAGACGATCTAGTGCTTCACGCCACCTATTTTGGTACACCAGTTCATTGAATTCAGGTATTTTGTTTCCGAGAGGACATCCAGAGTTCTCCTGCATTTATAAAAGAGATTAGATATAAGCAGTTGTTTCTGCAAATTCATATCCAAAATGCCGGAAAAAGGAGTAAAAAGTGTAATCAATACCTGATGGCAGAAAGGAGTACCACAGTCCATGCAGCGAGCAGACTGTGTCTTTAAAAGTGGGCCAGGTTTTGATTCCTCCATGACCTCCTTCCAGTCATTCATCCGAACATTAGGATCTCTATATTGAACACCTTCACGCTCATAAGCAACAAAACCACGATGTTTCACAGCATCAGAAACCTGAGTAGGCCTCTTGACTGGTTCAGCCTCGACTGTCTACAATTCCAAAAGCCAAATTAGATATTAAACAAATAGTTCATGATACCAATAGGCAGTATGCTGATAGCAACCGAACACCAGAAAGACAACAAAATAAATCTGAAAGACAAGAAGCAAAGAAAAGTTTGACTAAGAAGAAGCATAGACATAAAGGAATGTAAGACTTGATAATAACAAATACTGCATACCAGACTTGATTTCTCATTCGAAGATGCAGCTGCCAATTTCTTGAGCTCTTCAAAAGCATCTTTCTCCATCAGCTCTACCTCATCTTGCTCCTCAGCTTCTTTTGCAGCACGTTCAGATGCTTCCTGGTCTTTCATCTTTGCCAGAACACGTTTGTAATCTCTGGGGAATACTTTTATGAATTTGGGCAGAAGACTCTCAAAGTCAGCAAGTACTTCTCTAGCTAACTGGCTGTTGGTATGGCGCTGATGTTGCTGAATCATCATCTTTAGAGTGACAACATCCTCCTCTTCTTCAATTTTATCAAGGTCCACCAGCTCAGGATTGCACCGAGATTGAAATTTTCCATCCACATCAAGGACATAAGCAATACCACCACTCATACCTGCAGCAAAATTCCTGCCAGTTTTTCCAAGCACAACAACAGTCCCACCAGTCATGTACTCACAACCATGATCACCAACGCCTTCTACAACTGCTTTGGCACCTGAATTACGAACACAAAATCTTTCTGCTGCCATTCCATTGAAATATGCTTCCCCGGAAGTAGCTCCATAGAGAGCCACATTACCAATTACTATGTTTTCCTTAGGATCAAACCGACTTCCTTTAGGAGGATAAACTACAATTTTTCCACCTGATAATCCTTTTCCAACATAGTCATTGCTATCACCTTCAAGCTCCAGCATGATGCCAGGGCAGAGGAAAGCTCCCAAGCTCTGCCCTGCACTTCCTGAGAGTTTGATATGAATTGTACCCGCTGGAAGCCCTGCAAGGTGGTAGCGCTTAGTTACTTCATGGCTCAGCATTGTTCCAACTGCACGGTTCACATTGCATATAGGTGTTTCAACGTATACAGGAAGACCTTTCTCTAGAGCAGCTGTAGATAGTTTAATGAGTTTTTGGTCCAAAGCCATATCCAGGCCATGATCCTGTTTTTGAATACAATATTGAGCAGCTTCAGGGCGAATATCAGCAGCAGGTCTGAGAAGCAAGGAGAGGTCAATATTCTGAAGTTTCTCATTATTACTAAGGACTTCCTTATCAACCTCAAGCATATCTGAACGACCAACCATCTCAGTAACTGTTCGGAAACCAAGCTGAGACATTATCTCCCTGACCTCCTCAGCTAGCATAAAGAAAAAGTTTATAACATGTTCAGGCTCTCCAGCAAATTTTTCTCTCAACACAGGATCTTGAGTAGCGATGCCCACTGGGCAGGTGTTCTTGTGGCATTTTCGCATCATAATACAACCCAGAGTTATTAGAGGAGCTGTGCTGAAGCCAAATTCTTCTGCACCAAGAAGTGCAGCAATGGCCACATCTCTTCCAGTTTTAAGTTGGCCATCAGTCTGGAGAACTGTACGGCCACGGAGGTCATTGGCGACAAGAGTTTGGTGGGTCTCAGCCAAACCAAGTTCCCATGGAAGCCCAGCATTTTTTATGCCAGTCCATCGTGAGGCCCCAGTGCCACCATCATGACCAGATATTAAGACATGGTCTGCATGCCCCTTGACAACCCCACTAGCAATTACTCCCACACCAGCTTCAGATACCAGCTTCACACTGATTCGAGCTGAGGGATTTGAATTCTGAAAAACCAAATAAAAAAAGATCAAAGAGTAATCATAGAATATTAACATCATAAAATATACATCTTAAGAAGCAAGAACCATAAACCAACTCTCAGAAAAGGCTATTGGAAGAGCAATTATAGACATGAATCATGTTACATGACAGGGGCTGGTTAGGATCATTGGTAGATGAAGAACTCTTAAGTTTCAGTGGCCACAATTATATATATACACACATATAAAGAGAGGACATGATCCTACCTTAAGATCATGAATCAGCTGTGCAAGGTCTTCAATTGAATAGATATCATGATGGGGAGGTGGACTGATAAGTCCCACACCAGCTGTAGAGTTTCTAGTGACAGCAATATCTCCTATTACCTTATGACCTGGAAGTTCCCCTCCTTCACCAGGCTTGGCACCCTGCATAACAAAGGAAATTTAAGTTAAAAAGTAATCAATCTACAAAGAAGAATTTACTTTGTTAACATTTTAACCTCACCAAATGTCAAATGTAGGTATCAGTTAAAGATGCAAAGTCACTCAAGGTGCTTTGCAGAACACAGCATCATCTGCCAGGAACATAAATCCATAAACAAGAGAAACCTCTATTCCAACTGGAATACAGGCACTAAACACAACATAGCCAAGAATTGGCAGAAGAAAAAACAGATTAATACCTGAGCCATCTTTATTTGTAGTTCATCAGCATTAGTAAGGTAATAACTTGAAACTCCAAATCTTCCACTTGCAACCTGCTTGATAGCACTTCGTTTTGGATTCCTTGAACCATCAGGTAGAGGTACCATACGAGATGGTTGCTCACCTCCCTCACCTAATAGCAAAATTTGAATTAGGAACATTGTAATTTAGTTTCCAGAAATGTATTTAAGGCAACAATAAATTTACATGATTACAGACAGGCACCAAAAAAACCTAAAGCAAATGAAATCCCAATAAAAAGGGGGGAAATAAATAAACAAGATAAAGAACAATTATTTGCACTTCAAGAAAGAACATTTTGAAAAAAGCCCACCAAATCATAGACAGCAAAATTTCATAATTTGTGGATCAAAGTTGGACATAGAAGCTTAAAATGAGCATATACTAAATGCTTTCTAAGAACATACCAGTATTTGATTTCCCCCCAAGTGTATTCATAGCAATAGCCAGGGTTGCGTGTGCCTCCAATGATATTGATCCATAACTCATGGCCCCAGTACAAAACCTTTTCACAATTTCACTGGCAGGTTCCACCTCATCCAATGGAATTTTGCCTTCGGACTCCTTAAACTTCAACATACCACGCAGGTTACAGGTTTTATTCAATTCATGGATACGTTTGGCATATTCCTTGTAGGCAGCAACGCTGTTACTCCTGGCAGCTTCTTGCAGCTTTGCTATAGCAAGAGGATCATTCAGGTGAACCTCACCACCTTTCCTCCAGTGATAATCTCCAGGATTAGGCAGTGCTACAGCTTCTGCACTTCCTGGAGCGAAAGCCCGAGAAGGGAATGCTAACTCATGCAAATGAAGTGCATCACGAGCTAGCATCTCAAATGTTGCTCCTTCAACTCTGCTCGGAGTTCCTGCAAAGCATTTCTCAATCACTTCTGAAGAGAGGCCCAAAGCTTCAAAGATCTGAGCACCCTTGTATGAGGCCAGAGTAGATATCCCCATTTTGGCAAGAACCTTCATCATTCCATAGTTGCTTGCCTTGAAATACTTCTTGACCAGCTCTTCCTTTGAGTGGAACTCACCACTAGATTTAGGAGGAATCTTCCCATCTACCTGCAATCTCCAAATGGTCTCTATGGCCAAATATGGGCATATAGCATCTGCACCAAATCCAACCAATGTGCAGAAATGGTGCACTTCACGTGGTTCTGCAGATTCAACTATTAATCCAACTCGTGTACGCTCAAGATTTTTAACAAGATGGTGATGAACAGCACCAACAGCCAAGAGGGAGCTCACAGCAACACGCTTCGATGAAAAAGCTACAGATACAAAGGAGGGTGAAATTAGTACCTTAAATCATGATTCATTAAAACTAAAGATGGCATGGGCAATAGAGGAGGTGCAGTACAAGGCCACAAAAAGTTCAATCAGAGATCAGTTGGGAACAATGCAATACCTCTGTCAGAAAGCACCAGTAATGTATAACCTTCCTTAATCGCATCTCGTGCTTCAGCACAAATCCTGTCCAAGGTTTCCTCTAAACCCTTCCTCCCACAGTCCTTTGAATAAGTTATGTCAAGAACTTTACTACGCCAACCTTTGAAATTCATCTTTTTAATTGCTTCTGTCTCTTCAATTGATAAAAGAGGCCCCTTCAGTGAAAGACGATGACATTGCTCTTCCGTTGTTTCTGTTAGATCTCCTTCTGGACCAATCATGCATTCCATGGAAGTCACTATTTTCTCTCGAATAGGATCAATAGGGGGATTGGTTACTTGAGCAAACATTTGCTTGAAATATTCAAATGTAAGCTTCTCTCGGTTGGACATAACTGCCAATGGAGCATCATTTCCCATTGAACCAAGGGCCTCTGTCCCATCTTTAGCCATGGGAAGCAGCAGCATCTCCAAAGCCTCAACAGTATAGCTGCATGAAAGCCAGAAGAACATTACAGAATGTTACATTAAGGCATGTCCATTGAGTTAAGAAGAGCAGGACAGATAGTTACATACCCAAAAGCCTTCAATGGAGCCAATAAGCCATGAATTCCTAAGTTATCCATGTTGTCATCATCATTGGAAGCCTTCAAGTCACAGAATTAATCAGAGAGATTATAAAAAAAAAAAAAAAAACTCCACTTGATGATGATGCAGGAAACAATTAATAAAAAGAAAACCAATCACTTACTGGCATAGATCCAGCAATTGAGGGAGGGAGCCTCTCTGATTCCTGAACTGAATCTACAATGTCATTGAGTTCAATTTTTTGCCTCTGAAGCCATTCCCCATAAGGCCTAGCTAGTGAATATTGTTGCTTCAATGCTTCATCGTCGACAACAATGTGGTTCTCAAAATCTACCAAAAGCATCATCCCAGGGTTTAGTCTTCCTTTCCTGAGCACATCTTCAGGAGGAATATCCACTACACCAACTTCACTGGCCATGATGACTCGTCCACTGTGTGTAACATAAAACCGACCGGGACGGAGCCCATTGCGATCCAATGTAGCTCCAAGGTAGCGACCATCAGTAACTGCAAATAAGTTTCCATCAGTCAAAGAAGGCTAAAAGATCATGCTAGACCCTTTTAACAAGAAGGATAAATTACATGATATGAGAGCAGGTCCATCCCATGGCTCCATTAGAGCTGAGAAATATTCATACAAGGCCTTCCGCTGAGGATCCATATTTTTGTCATTTTGCCAGGCTTCAGGGATCATCATCATTACTGCTTCTGGGAGACTTCTACCAGCTCGAACCAGAAGCTCAAGGACACCATCAAAAGCCCCTGCGAGCCAAAGAGAAACAGAAAATATCATATACCTGCCAGTCAAATGTACACTGAGTATCATCTGTTTGGCATCCAAAACTTTGAAATGGGACGAGGAAAAAATGCAAGTACGATGCAAGAATACATTATAATCTTAACACAGAAGAAGGGGTGTGGAAGTTTACCTGAATCAGATGAACTGGCATCCACAATGGGAAGAAGCTTTTTCATCTCATTCTTCGAGAGACCAAGCTCCTTGCACTTTAATAATCCTTCACGTGCCTTCATCCTGAAGGAACAAAAGAAACTCAGCCAATGCCCATTAATTGTTATATAAAAACAGGAAGGAAACCAGCATCTTATATACATCCCTACAAACCAGCCAGTAAAATTAGCAAAAGGAAGATGTATTTAGCACCCAAGTTCTGAATCATCAATAAAAAGCAAACTTCTTCAACCATGCATATTTATCAGAGGCTACCACAAAGAGGGGCAAAGCACCACAAGTACCCAACAACTATCCCAGCAGAAGGGGGGAAATAGATATATACACCGATTAATCCAGAATTTGCCTGTTTCTCTGATACATACCAGTTTATATTGCCTCTGAGTGTATTAATTTCCCCATTATGGCCCAAGACACGCATTGGTTGTGCACGATCCCAGCTAGGAAATGTATTTGTTGAAAACCGAGAATGTATCTGCATCAACAAAAGGATCAAATTTGTCATTCACAACTTCCTCTACTTTGCATGAAAGTAGTATCAGTTTGAAAATGCACACACTAAATTATGTTCAGGGCATTTCAACAATGGTTTACTGCGGTCTGAGACATAAATTACACTACTCTGAGCTAATTTCCCTTCCACCAATAAATAGAAGTTTCATCCTCACACAATCGATGATAGAGAGCATTGCAGCAAGTTTCTGCAAACATGATTTACTTGCAATGAGGTTTCTTACCAACTCACCCAAGCCATCCAATCCAGCATCCAATTTCATATAGTTATCAAGGGAGTGGAAGAACTTAAGAGATCATTCAAACTTCAATGCCTCAGAAGTCATCCCTCAACCTTGCATCTCTTCAGTTACCGGTGGTTCCATGCTGTTTGTAAGTATTGAGTTAGTGGAGAAAGAAAGAACAAGAACGGGATAATATATTTACCAGGGCCATGTAGCTCGTAAACCTTTCATTGCCAAGATCTGCATAATAGTAATTTTGAAGTTGGTCAGGCTTTAACTGCCCCTTGTATACAACAGTCCTGCACCAGCCACATTACAGGAGTAAATATTTTTCACACCCAGAACGGTAGGAAAACTTCTTGGTATAATAAATCCAGGTTCCCAGAGCACAAACCTTGAGGAAAGAGAACATATATAGAAGTCCCTAACACCACCATGCTGGAGGTTCAATGCAGCTCGGATGGCAACCATTGAAACCCTCCTTAATATGTACATCTGTAAAGTAGTTTTCGTGTCAGCAATTTAATCTGGCATACAGAAACAACTTGGAATGCCCCTTACTCTTAACTACTTATTTTCCTGTAAAAGCTCCATTTCAGATTCTTATATTCTAACCCTGAAATGATCTTTGCTTAATTGTTTCTAGTAAATTGATGATAGGGTGTGGTTGGAACATTTCAATATCACAAAGATAAACCTACCTGTTGTTCAAGGTCAGCCTTTGATCTAGGTGTGGGTGTAAGAAACACTTGCTCAATAACAGGCTCTGTCTGCAAAGCAGCATTGCCAAGTCCTGAGTTATCTGTTGGTACAGATCGCCACCCAAGCACTCTATGGCCAAGAGATTCAGCAACCTGTAAATGCCGACAAAATTTTCATCAGAAATTGTTGTCAAAATATCTCTATTGATATTAAGCTCCATAAAGTATATATATGAATTGCTACCGGATAAGACAACACTATAGTATGGTTGCCACTTCCAATTACTCAAGAAAATTTGATAAATCCTATTAACTTGCTTTCAAGTTTCAAGATACTGAGAAAGGATACCCAGCAGTCAGTTGGGTGTATGTATTTTAAAATTTTATATATACATATATGGACAGGCTTTACTGTGTTGTTTTTTCCACACCTATGATGGTTAGAAGTTTCTATGTCGCAACAAACAATTAGCCATTTCGATTTTAATCAAAACCATTGTATAAATAGTTATGAGAACATGTAAAACTAATTCAATTTTACGCTTTATAAGTGGACTTTGCTGATCTATATATACAATTAAGTGTGTGGAGAAAGCAAGTGCTCTCTAGAAAAATCACTTAATCTACACACAAAATACTAGGACTGTTACTCAAAATTCACTTACTGGGTCGACTAAAATAACGTTTAGCCAATCGTGAAGATTATTAATATTAAAGAACAACTCCTGCTGTCTAGAAATTACCTTAGTGAATACATTTTTGCTTTCTTCCCTTCGGCTCTCAGACGTGGGCAAAAAGAACATGCCCACCGCGTATTCTCCTGGTGGTGGCAACTCAAACCCAACATCTTTTGCAACCTAATAACAGATGATAAAAATTGTTAAAAAGGCCAGCAATTATTCCCTTAATTACTTCGCATAGTTAAATACGAATAAAATATGGGAGGTAAGGGACACATTTCATATTATTCTTTCACACACTGACGCAGAAAAAGTGGCTAAAAAGTGGTCAAAACTTCAATGAAACGTGAAATGTAAATTTCAAGTTAGAGAATTTCATTATTTCACAGAATAAAATTCCAAACAATATTTCTAATTTTTCTTTTAAAAAACGAAAGGAAACGGGACAGTCTTAAAATGTAGATAACACAAACGAACCTCCTTATAGAAACCATGAGGAAGAGCCACAAGAATACCAGCTCCATCTCCAGTATTTGTCTCACATCCACAAGCCCCTCTATGTGACATCCGTATCAACATCTCCAAAGCATCCGTTACCTGACAAATTCCATCAAAAACGAAACAAAACACTTAAAACATCTCCAAATACGCGCATACATACGTATATAAACCAAAAATACATTACACAGCACACATATACAAAACGTACAGTTTTACGGCTGCTGTCACCAGATAGCTCAGCGACAAATCCGACCCCACACGAATCCTTATCAAAAGACGGATCATAAAGACCGAGAGGCTTTTCAGGCACCCCGGATAATGCGGACCGCACCATAACTCGGAGTTTCGGAACCCGACCCGGGCCTTCCGACTGCCAAAAGTGTAACTTCTCCGATCCCCGCAATCGGGTCCCTAGAAATTTCTTCTCCAAAGCCGCCGAGGACTTTTTTGTAACGGAGCATCTAGCGTTGCTCGTTTTGCGGCGGTTTGAAAGGGTGACATTCAGTTGAGGATTAAGGTAAGATTTGTTGATTGAAGGGAGTGAACAAGAGCTTTTCCGAAGTTGAACTAGGGAGCTAGACGTCGGCGCCGACGACATTTTTTCAAAAAAACGGTTTTACAAACTCCGATATTCTTTACACTATAATTCAATTTAAAGAGCTTTTCTGAAAAACTTTTTCCTCTTCAGATTCAGATCCGACAACCGGATCTAGTAAGATCTGAAAATTTTTCGAACAATTTTTTTCCGTTTGGTTCCCGGGAAAAAAACGAAGTCCTGAGTTTCAAAAATCCAGTTCAAACGAAACCAAATCCTTTCAAATAGTAATTCTTTTACATATATGAAAAAGAGAAAAAAAAATCTCTTCGTCACGTGCGGATTCTCCAAAGACCGATCTTCGAACCACTCGAAAACACTAGGAAAATGAAATCCCCCGATTCCCTCACCGATCAAACCTCAAGAAATAAACCGAGAAAATGCGCGAGAAACCTAGAAAGAGAGGCAAACAAGCAGGAAAAAAAAAACAGAGAAAAAAGAAAATTAACTGAGCAGATCCGACCTGAAAGAGAGCCTGCTCTTTTTTATAGATCTTTGAAGAGATTAGTACTGAGTTTATATAGGAAAAAAATATTAAGAATAAAATAAAAAAGAATTTATTTTTAGTGATAGTATGTGGGGACCACTGTTTATCGGAAGCTCTAAAAATTTACCCGGTATCCAAACACACCCTTTCTAACATAGACGTGACAGATCATAAGCTTAAAAAACCGACACGTGTAGGTTTTAAGCCCCTATGCGGCACAGCGACGGAGGTGATAGATATTATTAGACACCCTGGAAGTTGGCTGCTTTTGTCGTATAGGAAGCTTAGGGATTAGGTTCGGCTCCGAGCCTCCGCTAGTTACGTCACTGTTAAAAATAATACCACTATGAAATACTTTATTTATTTTTATTTTAACCTAGGCGTTGTTTTTTTTTTTCTAAATGAAAATTAAATTGTTTGACTCCTTTCCGTTGGGATTCACAATTATTTGAGTTTTTAAAGTAAATTAAAGGTTAAGAAAAAAATTATAAATTTGTCTTCAAAAATTTAATAAAATTTTTAATACTTATATTCAAACATTTTATTAGTGTTATATCTAATCGGGTCATTAACTCAATTATAAAAGTATATAAATATATTTTTTAAAATTATAATTAATATTATTATATTGACATTTTTATATTTTCATATTTTTATATAATTTTTAAATAAATGAATTAAAAACTACAAATTTAAAGATTAAATACGTGTTCAATAATATTAAAATATAAATTCATTATCATTTTATCTATATTCATTATTCAAAATTTTCTAAGCCTAAAATATTTTCTTTTGTTTAAATTATAAGCGTGGCAAAATTTAATTATATATTAAACATTTAAATAAATTAATGTCACGAATTACTCCCAAATTTTAAAAAAAAATAGAGAGTAATTTTGTCAAAAATTGTTTTATTAAATGCAAGGTAGGTAATTAGACACGTAATGTGACGCGAGGAATGACGAAAAATAAAAAGTAACTAATAATAATATTTAAGCTTTGATAAAACCCTAGACGCGGCCAATGGTATATGTAATTTGACAGCCAACAAATATAATATAATTAACTTACCAAATTAAAACCTTTTTTCGTCATTTAATTAGGAAATAAGTAATTGGGAAAATATTAAAAATTAATGTGATGACATGTCATTTCACTGACTTTATGAAGTTTTTTAAATATAAAAAAAAAATAGTGATAGGATAAGATTTAAATTTATTTATTTTAAAGTTTTTTTTTATTTCTTAATGTATCTATTGTAACGAGTCCAGTAATTAATCATTCGTATTCTGTAGGCCCATTAAGAGTGTAGATGTTGGCCACGAGTTTTAAAACTACTCCATACCTGGGGTGAGGATCGAACCATCGACCATTGATTTTACAATTTATTTTTAAGGTTTATGATTGTTTCTTTTAATAACGTGATTTTCAACATTTTCAATGTTTGAACTTAGAAGTTTACATAAAAAGTAAATTAAGGTTATGATCATATTTATTCTTTTTGGCATAATGTTTAGAACTACTCGTAGTCTCTCTCAAATATATAAATAAGAAGATAATGCACTTCAACACACTCAAATTCACGTTCTTCTGCATTGACAACAATATTTATACCAATCAAGCTAAGACTCAATCGATAAATAATAAGTATTTATTAAATAATAAGTATTTATTAAATTGTCATGGAGTGTGGTGATACTAACTAATAATCCATTTATAAACATAAATACTATTAACAATTAACTAAAATTAACTTAATTTAAGAAATTATATAACAAATTAAAGGGAATATTAAAATGGAAAAAAAAAAAAAGGATGCGGCCAATGGTATAGGTGATTTTTGTTGCTGACAGTTAGAAAACAGACTTTTAACTTTAATTAACTAAACAAATTTAAACTTTTTTTGTCAACTAAATCCCTTATTGGCATTCGAAGATTTTAATTAATTAATTAATTAATTACGGTTTTTTTTTTTTTTTTTTTTTGGGTTTGTGACAAAATCTATGGACCAAGTTACACCTGAGGTAACAAAACTGAAAACTAATAGCTAGCCCACTGGTTTTAATGTTACCATATTCCTTTTTAACATAAATTCTTCCCCTTTTTATCATATGATATTGGTTTCGTGTAGAACTTATGAACAACATTGTGAATTTCATGGTTTTATTATTATTATTATTCCATAAGATGAAATTCTATGGTGTTTCGAGGCTGTTTTGAAAATGTAAGAAGTTAATAGAGGAAAGAATTTTGAAAAAAAGATTAAATAATTAAAAAGGGAAAATTTTAAAGAGATGGAGAAAATTTTTCTTCTTTTTTATTAGAGGCTTGATCAAGGGCGAAGCCAGGGGGGCTGGCATGGGCCCCGGCCCCCCTAAAAGGTAAAATTACTATTTAAGTCCTTAAATTTTTTTTTAAAATTTTAAATTAGTAAAGGTAAAATTGCACTTTGGCCCCCCTAAAATTATAAAAATTTGATTTAATCCTTTGCAAATTAGAAAGATATAACTATAAAAAATTAAAATTTCATCCGCCCCCTAAAAAATTGTCCTGGCTTCGCCCCTGGGCTTGATAGAAAAAAAAAATGGGGAAAATGAAAAAAAATGTTTTTCTTCTTTTACTAATTGTTTGATGGAAATGAAAAATAAGGAAAAAAAATTTAATGGATAATTTTATAAACGTGCATATTTGTATTTGTTAAAGATGTGTGATCCAACTTCTTGTTAAAATAAAATACAAGTGATAAGATAGGGGATCTATAAGGGCGAAGGCCAAGCTACAGGCTGCATAAGTGAAATATTTGATATTGATTAGAATAACGTGTTTTAACCTTACTACATTACTTCTATTTGACTTTGATTAGAATATGGTTTTACAAACCTATAAATAGACATAGTCATCTCTCCTATTGTATTATTCGAATTCAACATAGTGAATATTCTTTTCATCTGCTCGTGATTTTTTCCCGAAAGGGTTTCCACGAAAAAAATTCTATGTGTTCTATTTTTCTTTCTTTCTTTTCTTTGCGATACATTGTCATTATCGACGTTCTATTTTTTATAGTATCTTTCTCATTCTCTCTTCTATTTGTTTATACATAGACAAGAGGTGTACAATAAACCTACTAAAAGCAACAAAGCTCGCCACAAAACAAAGAAAGGTACGAATTTGACAATTGTAATGAGTACAATCTGAATCCTTTAACGTGTATTCATTTGAGGGCAACTCTAGTGTTAGCAATCGTGATAATTTTAGGTCCAATAGTGTATACTTAAGAAACGAGTATGCTGATTTATAAGACCAATGCCCACAAGCTCCTACGCAGGGTCTTTAAATCTTGGAATACACATCGAAGAGTAGAGTAAACAAAAAAACAAACAAAACAATGTCAGATGAGGGAAAACGCTTGCAATAAGCCTGAAATGTCGAGAGCTACCCATACCTTCAACCCCTCGAAATAATAAATTTGTTCGAGTCCCTAAGTATTGTTTTATCATTACAATAAAAAGTAATTATATTTTTTATTTCCTTTATTGCGAAACAAAATCTATTTTTACTTACTTTTCAAGTTTTCATTATCTTCTTTCCGTCGATTTACCTTTTCAATCAACTAAGCACATAATAGGATAAGGTTTTTTCATTTACTCTTTCTCTCTTTACTTAAAAAAGCAATTTTCTCGTTTTTTTTTACTACTTAAGTCTTTTTAATTATTTACTTTATTAACTTTTAATTTTTTATTAATTTATATTAACGTAACAATCAATTAATTAAAATAATATATGAAATATAACTATCATTATAATAATATAATTCCATTTATTAATTCATTAAATTTCTCATAATAAGTTAAATTCCAACTAATTCTAACGTCACTAAGATTTTATTTTTGAAATCTTAAGATTGTATTTTATTTTTGGTGAAATATAGTTTTCTCATGTCCCCACTCCCAACACCTACAGGGACAAAAAAGTAAAACATAAAAAAGTAAGGGGCAATTTCCGCAAAAAGAAGTATATAAGGACTCCTTATTATCAAAATGTGCCGAGAAGTACGGTGAGGGGAAAAGGAAATGCCTAATTTGTCCTTTTTTTTAAAAAAAAAAAAGTAGGTTCCAATCTCATTTCATGTATTGAGAAAGTCCGCTTCACGAGGAGGACGGGCTAACCTCACTGTTCGGTTCCCCTCCGCGAGGCAACTAACCACTCCAATTCCCGACACGTGTCGTAATACACACTTTTCACCAACACAAGACCGCATTGGTTGCCACCAACCCTTCCCCTTTAGCACGATGGATTTTGGAGGTTGGTTAGGTGAAATTTTTTTTTAAAAGTCTTTGATATGTTGATGAATGGACCTTTATGTCCTTACATTTCATCAATGATTTTCACAAGTTGACTTTAATAACGAGTGGTCCTTTCCTGTCAATTCATCACTACAAAAGAATTGCATTCTAGGGAACAGCCAATCAATTAAATTTGGTTTTACTTTTCTTTTTTGGGGGTTACATTTAATTTGGTATTTTAATCATTCACTTTTGCCACCTTTCTATAATTATATAAGTTAGATAGTAACCATCAGCTTAACTGGTGTTAAGTATATATATTACAATATCAATTCAGTTAAAAAATTATTAAATATTTACTAATTGAGTATTAATTTAATTGACCAATGCAGGAGGATGTAAAGTTCGAATGTACAGAAGTATATTATCTTTTTATTTATGGGTTAGAAAATAGCTATACCTATCAAAGAAATATATATAATTTTTTTTTGTAAAAAAATAATTTTTATTGAATAATAGCATAAGATATTAATGTTTTAAAATTATATTTTTTAAAGAATAACTATAAATGTAAATAATTAGAATATTAATTCAAATTTAAATTAAACGACATAAAAGTAGTTAATAGAAAAAAAAACCATAATTTGCGTTGAGGACTCGCAAGTCGCAAGTCGCAACCTACAAATTAATAAAAATGATGACAACCTTGTTTTATTTTAATTAATTAATTATTTGAAGATATATGAAATGGCAGTATTAAAAGATAAAGAAACAAAAGATGTGTGGACCACATTTGTAAACACTGATAAGTAAGTAGAGCCACAAATTAAAAGGGCCCACAGCGCCAGGCGCGTGCCGCCCACCATCCCCCCTTGTCTCAATTACGAAGTGCGGGTGAACATCAATGGGATTTGCCCCCAATTTCCACACTTTCTAACCCGATATTATATGATATTTTTAAAACAAATCTTTTTATTGATTTATCGATTTTATTTTGTGTTTTTAGAATCGAATAACTAATCGAATCGGTTAAGTTATTGGTTCAAATGGTTTAATAAAAAATTCATAAAAAAATTGGTTCAACTTTTAATTCAGTCAGTTAAGTATTGATTTCGAGTTTGATCATTTATCATTCTCTAGATTGGTACCTCAACATGTTCGATTCGATTTAAATAAAATTTATTTTATTCTAAAAATTATGTATATATTTGTATTCTAATTTTCTTTACATATTTTATTCTAATGTTAACCTTGTGATTAAGGGTGAAGTCAAATTTTTTATTTTAAAGATTGAAATAATATTTTAGGGGGTGAAAGTGAAAATTTATTTGAATAGAACTTAAATTAAATATTTTATAATTAAAAGGATCTAAAATTACTATTAATCCATTTAATCAAGGCTTGCCTATACCTCTAATAGTGATGTAATCTAGTTAATGTATAAATCCATGAGTTGAAAATTAACCTACTTGAACTTGAACTCAAAGACATAACGTTGATGTCAAATAATATATTATTGTTTAAATTATGTTATTAGTCTTTATAGTTTTTTTTTTAAGTTATGAATTTAGTTATTATATTTTAATTTGATGAAATTTAGTTCTTATACTTTTCAAGTTTTTAAATTTTAGTCCTAACCCAAACGTAGCAGTTAAATCCGTTTAATTAAATTCAATTACTAATACTGTACTATACATATAATTGTAAATTTACTTATTATTCTCCAATAAGATCGTTCTAAGTCCCTTACTTTTCAAAATTTGAAATTATAGTATTGACACAAATGAAAATCATCAATCCATTAACTGGATTTTTAATAAACAATATGTGAGAATAACAAGCTGACATATCCTCCACATATGATAACATGTTTGTCTAATCAGATTTCGGAGTAGCAAAAATTAACTTAATGAATTTAACAATTATCGTTTAGCGATGACTGAAAATTTAAAATTCAAAAAAATACATAAACTAAAAATAACAAAATAAAAATATAATAATTAAATTCATAACTTTCATAAAGTACATGGACTAATAGAAGAATTTTAACCTGTACTGTTTCCATCTTTCATATAAATACAAGCAAATACAGATATATATAGATATTAGATATTCTCATTTGCCTTAAGTCTTTTTGTATTTACTAGAAGTCTTAGGACAAACACTGCCAACTAAAACTACCGACTGTCGATGACAGATAGCTACCGGAAGTCGACAAACATTACCGTATTTGTCTAATGTCTATCCGATTAACGAAACGGTGTCCATGTCAGCGAGTAAGAGAGGAAGGGCAGACAAAGATTTTCAACGATATCCACGTCATCAATCAACCGCCCAAAACCGCTAAACGACATCACACCGATGTGCTTTAACAGCGTTATTGATTTGGTTCTACGTTAAAAGCACTGTCTCCTACTTGTATTTTCTGAATGTAATTTCATTACAACACGTCTATATTTCTTTTTAGGATAAATTATTCCCATGTTAGTGTTCTCCGTTCACACCACTACTATCAATTAAAGACTTTTTTTTCTATTTTCTTATACAATTTATTTTTCATAAAACAACTTTAAATGTTACAAATTTACGAATTAAAATTTAAACAATTTTTTTCTCTGATCTCTGACATTAACTGTCTAATAGACTTGGATCTAAAATATATCGTTTTATTCGTCAATAGATATTAATCCACTGTACTAATCATTAAATCGTAAAGGGTACAATTTAATTTCGACTCCCTAAATAAATTTTTTGATTTCCCACCTCAATAGAAAGCAAGCATATCCATTAATTCCAAACAATATTATAGTTCACATTTCGAAAATTCTTTATTCGTCTTCTTTGAAAGAATCTGGGTAAGTCCATTTTCAATAATAATTGAATCAACAATCTATTTATGTGGAGAAAATAAGAATCTCATTCTCATATGAGAATTCATTTCTTTTATATTTGTAGTGGTCAAATATTCTTTTTCATTTTTCATATTATCGAATTATAATTAATGAGAAAATAATTTAAACAATAAACATTTACATCATCCAATTTTATGCAAATTTTTATTTGTTAAAAAGAAAGAATTTCCATTTTAATTTTTTTTAATTCGCAATTTAGCTTCTAAAGTATACCCATTTTCTCATTTTAATATTTAAAATTTTTTTTGTCCCTATTTGATACCTAAAGTATCAAATTTCTCTATTTTTGATCCATTTTGTGACCACTGTTAAAAAAAATATTTGTTAAGCCACTTTGGTCAATGGAAAAATGCCACACAGTTTATTTTTATTTATTTAAAAAATATTAGATTTAAATTGAAAATTAAATATTTAAATATTAAAAAACATTATTGACTGTTGACCGTCCATTGACCTACCACGTAGCATTATTAGAATATGCCACGTTTTCTTTGTAAATTTTTTAATATTATATATTATGTTGACTAAAATGTAAAAAAATCATATATATATATATTTAAAATTTTAATTTTTAATAAAATTATAAAATACATAATTATAAATTGTAAAAAATTAAAATAATATATAAAAATTGAAAATTGTTATAAAATTTTAAAAAAAAGTATTTAAAATTCTTGCAGAAAAATCTTGAAATTTTATTACTTTTTTTTAGATTTTTATAACAAATATTTTTAGACTTTTTTTATTTTTTTACATTTTTTGCAATAATATTATTAATTTCAACTAATTTCTTTTCAATTATTGTATTTAAAAATATATTTTTTCATAATTTTTTATAATTTATAATTTTTTTCTAGATTTTTATATATTCTATTTTTTTTATTTTTTTTAATGTGTATGTACATTTAATAAAAGAATATATTTATTTTTTACATAAATCTGCCATGTGGTGCTTTGTGATTGGCTATCAGATTTCTTTTAACGCCTGTAAGAAAATATACTAAAAAATATAATTGAGACATAGTTTAGGTACTAAATTGAGAAAATTCAATTTTTTTCGTGTTAATTATATTTTAAAAAAAACAAAAAAAAACTAATTAGGCTCATTTGGGAAAAAATGTTGAATTAGAATTTGTTTGACTGGTATACTGGTAATAGGGTTTCTATTAATTACTTCCTTGAACGTTGAATAAAATGGGTAGTCGGAGATTTTGATTAAAAGGGTATTCAATCATGATATTCAATAAAATATTAAAAAAATTCATAAAAAATAAAAATAAATTCAACTGATTTGATCACCGTTTCAATCAACTTTTTTAATTTAATTAGTAAGTTTATACTGATTTGCGAGCGAATTAATTCATCTTCTGTTTTAGAATTGATATATCAACCTATTCTAACAACTTTAACAAAGATGAAAAAAGGTAAATATTATTCTCGAGAAAGAAGAAGGAAGAAGTGGAGATTTGTTAAATGTGATGGTTAGGTACCAAATTGAGAAGTGATTGATACTTTAGGTATCAATTTGGGACAAAAAAAGTTTAAGGACCAAAGTGAGAAAATAAATATACTTCATGAATTGAGCTTTTTCTTTTTCTTTTTTTTTTTTTTTTACTTTTAGCTTTTTTTTCCTCCTAATATTTAATTTATACCTTTACTAATTTCAATTTTAGCTTTTGAATGTAAAAAGTAAAAAAAAAAAAAAAAAAAGACACTAAGAACGATAAATAATAAATAAAAACTCGAGATTCCATAGTAGAAAAAAACGTGGTCTTCAAAGTTGAACTCATACACCACATTCCAACTAGAGCTGTACATGAGCCGGGCGGCCCGGCCCGGCCCAAAGGCCCGCCCGAAATGTGGGAGGGTTTGGGCAAAAATATAGGCCCGAAAAATGGGCATGGACAAAAAAATAAGGCCCGTTTAAAAAATGGGCCAGGCTCGGGTAAGGCATTTTTGGCCCGGGCCCGGCCCGACTCGGCCCGAATTCACTAAAGGAAAAAAAAAAACTTTTTTTAATATTATTTTCTTATTATTTTTCTCATTATTTTGCTACCATTTTACTATTATGTTTCTATTATTTTGTTGTTATTGTTTAGATATTATATAAAACTTATTTTATTGTTAATTTTGTTATTATTTTAAAGACATTTGTTAATTTTGTTATTATTTTAGAGGCATTTTCTTGTTAAGTTACATCTATTTTAGTGTTATTTAAGTCTACATATTTTTTAAAATTTATTTTCAATTTGTTGAAAAATATTTATTTTGATTTTTTAGTATTTTTGATGTATTATATATATTTAAAAATTATATAAAATAATATAAAAAATTAATACGGGCGGGCCGGGCCGACCGGGTTTTAGCATTTTTATATGGGCCGGACTTGGACAAAATTTTAGGCCCATTTTTGGGCCCGGCCCGAGCCCAATGAGCGGGCCTAAATTTTTAGTTGGGCCCAGCCCGAACCCGGCCCGACCCGGCCCATGTACACCTCTAATTCCAACTTAGTGGAAATAATATTTATATGCCATATTTTAACCACATTTTTATGATAATTTGATGCAAAGTGGAGGATTTGGATTCTTAAATATTAAGATTCGAATTTTGTTAACGGAATTGTCATGTATGTGGGGGTCTTAGGGTGGGTTTGGATGTGCGATTGAGTGCGGCGCGGTGCGTTTAGTTTACTTTTTGTCTCACGCTACTAGAGGTGAGTATTCGATCGAGTCGAGTCAAATCGAGTAAAAAAATTTCGAGTTAGTCGAGTTAACAAATCCTATTTTAGCAACCGAATTCAATTTGATTTTTTTTCGATTCGAATCGAATCGAGTCAAAAAATTTCGAGTCACATCGAGTCGAGTTAACGAATCCTATTATTTATACTTAATGCTTCGATTAGATGGACCGATTATTTAACTAGTAAACGAAGTACAAGATTATTTAACTACATGAACAATATAATGATTCTGCCTCTTAACTTAATGGGTAAACATTTATCAAAACGACGTAGTTTTGCCTTT
Source organism: Gossypium sturtianum (assembly GCA_025698515.1). Taxonomy (NCBI): domain Eukaryota; kingdom Viridiplantae; phylum Streptophyta; class Magnoliopsida; order Malvales; family Malvaceae; genus Gossypium; species Gossypium sturtianum. The sequence continues at coordinate 2,639,033 of CM046954.1, forward strand.
TAACTTAATTATTTTGAATTTTAACTTTTAAAAAAGTAAACATTTATCAAAACGACATAGTTTTGTCTTTTCTTATTCGGATTTTCGGATAACTCGAATTGTGTAATTCATATTAGAGTTAAACCGAAAAACTTAATTTTTTATTCGAGTTGATCCGAATAACTTGATTAACTCAAATAGCTCGAACTATTTAATTCAAAATTTGAAATTTTTATCGAGTTTTTCGAATCGAATCGGTTTTTGCTCACCCTTACACGCTACAGTATCTAATCTCACCGCCACAGCTGTTTTTACACTAACCGCAGGTAAACGCACTGCCCATCCAAACCCACCCTTAGTCTCAATTATACATAATTATTATGAATAGTTTTTGTTTAATTATATTTCCATTCAACATTCCTTTTTATTTGTATTGATTTTTTTATTTTTTCTTGCAATGCTTAAATATGTATTTGTAATTACATTATATTTTTTATAAAAAAAATACATTTTAATGTTATGATTAAAATCGTTTTATTCAGTAAAACCCACAATAAAACATGTATTTTTCTTGATTTTCCAGATCATAATTTTATATATTTTTTTAATTTTGGAGTATCCAGATCTTAATTTTAAGATTTAAAAAGATTGTGTCCAATTTAATATCAAGAGTTAGGTAATGCAGTGGCCACCGGCTGCTGCAGGTTAGCTCTATTGATGGTTGGAAACACGTGCACCAGAAAAATTAATAATACTAAATTATGATATAGGTGGAAGAATTTTGTAATATTAAAAATATAATTATAAAACAGGGTAAACTGTAAAGTAGTCATTTTTGTTTGTCTCAAATTATATTTTAGTCACTTATGTTTGAAATGTTACATTTTAGTCACGTTATCATTTTGTTACAAAGTGGTCATTCTACCGTTAAACTCCGTTACCTCCCTAATGGCAGTCCTATGAGGCAGTCCAAATAGGTTTTAAATGTCAACTTGGATGTTCAGTTATTGGGATGAAAATAGGTTTTTAATTAAATAAATTTAATTTGGACTGTCACGTAAGACATCCGAGTTAGCATTTAAAATCCATTTAAATTGTCACTTAGGGCCTCGTTTAGGGAAGTAACGGATCTTAATGGTAGAGTGACTACTTCGTAATAAAACGATAACGTAAGTGACCAAAATGTAATATAAGATAAACAAAAGTGACTATTTTGACTAAAATATACTTGTTTATGTGTATTAGTGTATATATAATTTTTAATAATAATTGGATAGTTTTCAGTAGGGTTAACTTTTTGCCATATTGACTTACTTGCCCCATCAACTTTAAAAAAAGTTATTTTAGTCCTCCATTTAAATCTTCACATTTTTTAGCCATTAAATTTGTATTTTTTGTCAAATCGCCTCAAAATGAATGGAAAAGTTAATGTTTTCTTTTAATTTAGTTGACGTTGAATACAGGTGGATTGCAATGTGGATGACAAGTTAGCATTTAATTAGTTTTTTAAAATTTAAAAAATTCAAAAATTCAAAAATCTATTTTTTCAAAATAAAAAAAATATTTAAAAATTAATTAAATATTGACGTGTCATCTACATGGCAATCAACATGTATACCATGTTAGCAAAGTTAACAAGCGTTAACTTTTCCATCCAATTTGGGATGATTTGACAAAAAATTGTAAGTTAAAAAACTAAAAAATGTGAAAAATTAAATGAATGACTAAATTTTTTATAAAAAAAAGACTAATTTACTCATTGATCTAATGTACAGGAATAAAAACCTTAATAGTATTTTCACAATGAAAATTTATATAAAAATCTTAAATTTGATTTGATTTTTTTGGAGAAATCCTTTTATTGTTTTAAAATTTTATTTAAATTCTATTATGTATTAATTGATTTTGATTATAACGATAGTAACTATATTATTGTTAAAGGAAAAAAAAAAAAGTTATTCCTGAATTTTTACACCTGTCCGAACCTAAAAAATTTAGGCAGGGAAAGATATCCGAACCAAAAGCCGTAACTAAATGGTTCCCTTTGGCTACAGCTTAATTAAGAAATTGGTTACATTACTTTCATCGACCTAATAAAATAAAAGGAAAAAAGAATATTATATATAATTTAGGAAGCTCCGCTATTAACGTTTAATTAAAAATGGGGAAGACGCATGAAAAAAAATACATTGTTCTATGTCTCCTATATTTTTATATATAAAAGAATAATTAATTGTTCGTCGTTTACTACCTTCTCGTGCTTGCCTTGCGAAGCAAATAAAATAAAATAAAATCTTCAAGAATCTACAATTTGAGGTTAGTGGACACTTCTTAATTATTATTAATTTAACAAAGCAAAAAGGTAGTGAGAAGTGTATATTTTATATATACACTAATACACATAAACAAGTATATACGTACAAGAAACTTCAGGCCTAAAGATTGTTATTTATTTATTTATTTATTTATGTACAAGTATAATTTAATACATTAATCAGTTATATATAAAGATTCTGACTAAATTAGTGTCACTCATAATCGAGTTTCAATTTAGTTATTAAATTATCAAAATGCTTTTATTCTAACAAATAAATAAATATTAAATATTAATCTAAGAGTATTTTTGTCTTTCTATCTAAAATCTAGAAAGAAAAAAAAATCATGTTTGTGTTGAAATTTGAACCCAACCCTAAAATGAAAATTTTTCCATTTAGGCCCTTTATAATTTATAAAATTTTAAATTAGTAATGATAAAGTTGCACTTTGGCCACTCTAAAAAATAAAAAATTTAATTTAATCCTTTAAAATTATAAAGATCCAGTCTATTAAAATGATGAAATTGCATTTTTACTATAGTAAAAATATATAATTTAATTTCGACCCCCGAAATTTTTTTTTTCTGACTTCACCACTACCCAAAACACCAAACATACATTCCCCTAATGTTGCCATTTCAACTAAAGTAACATTTAATTTTTTGTTAGTTCTTAATAAATATATTATTATAATTGTTCTAATCCAAGTCATGAGTATGCCATAATTTCATTGATAATGTCAAATGAGTTATTGTCACAATTTAAAATATTTTTTTATTTTAATTTTTTACATATTGCATATATATTATTATTACTAGTTTCAAATCTTACAATTTATTTTTGATGTAATGAAAAAAAATTAATTTACACTTTCATAGTAATAAAAAAATGTCATTGCTAGTAAAACAAAAGGTGCGGCTTCTCGGAGCAGATTGCATGCGGAGACCTTGTTTTTAGTTTGTATATATATTAGGTATCATCATTTTATTATTTAATTCAATGACATATTGATTATAAAATATTAATCATATATAAAATATTTTTAAATTAATATTAAATTTTACCATAGCCACAATATAAAAATGAAAATATTAGATTTTGTTTTACACTCACAATATAAAAAAAATTTAAAATTTATTTTTGAATTTGTAATTTGTAATTATTTTATTTAAAAATGATATACAAATATGAAAAGATAAAAATATTAATTATTTTAATAATTAAGATAATGATCCAATTAAAGTCATATTAACTTAGTAAAGCAATATATATATAAAAAAAAGGTGAAGCAAAAGAGTTTTGACCCATTGATTAAATGGTATAATATCATTTTTAACTTTTCTATAAATTAATATTTTAACTCAATGAAATAATAATAATTTTAGCCTCTCCTCATATTTAATTTAATACAAAATTTTAAATAACTTCAATTTTTTTTTTAATTCCACCTCACCCCTAAAACAAAATTTCTCGATGGTGGTCACCATTATCATAATTTATCTCATCATATATAGTTATTTTTAATTTCATCCAAACAATCTTGAGTCTATAATATATCCCTCTAAATGGAACTGAAAATTCCTTCTTTCTGCAACTGTGAAAGGATGTTTGTGAATGGCATCCCATGCACTTCCTAGAAATGGCAACTTCATGTGCAAAAACCACCTTTCAAATGATTGCTCGTCTCAATGGGGGAAGGACTTCACATAAAAAGGAACTTGCATGTCAGACCAAACGTTTTCCAATAATTACTACAAGAATATGATACAATGAATTTTTTTTTTTGTTAAAAATGATTGTGTTATAAAAAACAATTATTAGATTAACAGACGTATTTCAAAAACAAAATTTAAAATTAAATTTTTGAGTCGATATTATTTAGAAGTGTTAGAAATAAGTGACCCGAATCCTTATTTAAATAAAATACAATGGTAAAATAAAATAAAAGAAGAATCCCTATAGTCTATTCCTCTTGTAAACTGATTCGAATTCGACATAGTGAATTTTCTTCTCCTCTGCCCGTGGTTTTTTTCCCGAAAGGGTTTCCACGTAAAATCTGTGTGTTCTTTATTTTTGTTTCTCTTTTCTTTGCGATATATTTGTCATTACCGACGATATATTTTTCACAAATTGGTATCAGAGCTTCCGTGTTTTTTCATCTCGATCACGGTAATGGCGTCTTCAAAGTATGAAATTCACTGTTGGATCGCAACACCGATTTGCGTTGTGGCAAATAAAGATGCAGCGAGCGATTCTCTGCATGGATGGATTTAGAGGAAGCCCTCGCTAGAGGTAGATAAGATGCCTTTGACATTGACGGATGAAGAGAAAAACGCAAGGACCGAAAGGCGTTAACACGCTTACATCCGCATTTGTCTAACGAAATTTTGCAAGATATGATGAAGGAGAAGACCGCCATGGCATTATGGAAGAGGCTAGAACAAATATGCATGTCGAAAACTCTAACCAACAAGTTGCATATGAAGCAACGCCTTTATGCTCATCGCTTGGAGGAAGGTGCGTGCATGCGCACGAACACTTAAAAGTGTTTAAAGAAATTCTCTCAAACTTGGAGGCCATGGAGGTTCGGTATGATAAGGAAGATCTAGGTTGATTCTACTTTATTCGTTGCCCCGTCTTATTCAACCTTCAGAGACACGATTTTATATAGCCGTGAGTCTCTCACAGGTTGATGAGGTTTATGATTCTTTGACCTCGTATGATAAGATAAAGCATCTTGTGGTTAAACCCGACTCTCGTGGAGAGGGTCTCATTGTTCGTGGGAGACAAGATCAAAATGCCGATGATGATCGTGGAAGGACATAGGAACGGAATCCTCGCGGTAAATCTAAGGGTAGATCAAGTCTTCAAACAAAGGTAAAACTTGTAACTTCTGCAAGAAGAAAGGGCACATTAAATCAATGTTATAAACTACGAACAAGATTAAAAGGGAGGTTGCGAATAAAAGGGAAAACAACCGTAAAAATTCCGGTGAAGCGATGTTGTAGAAGACTACAAATGATCGTGAACTTCTAGTCGCTTCACAACAATTCTAAAGTGAGCGAGGAGTGGATACTTGATTCAGCCGCACCTTCCATATGAGTCCCAATCGCGATTGGTTTACAACTTACGAAACAATGTCCAAGGTGTTATTTTGATGGGAAATAATGCTTCGTGTAAAATCTCGTGTGTTGGAACAATTAAAGTTAAGATTTTTGACTGAGTTGTCGTAACACTTAGTGACGTCATTTACATGTTCCGTAATTGAAGAGAAATTTAATTTCGTTAAGTACTCTTAATTCAAAAGGGTACAAATACACAAAAAAGTGGGATTTTGAAGATTTCAAAAGGTTCCTCGTTGTGATGAAAGGGCGTAGAAAAGACCGCCAAGTTATATGTTTTGCGGGGTTCTATCATTATTCGTGATGCAAATTGCCGCTTCTCTTCCTTGTCGATGATGATATTACTAAACTTTGGCATATGCGCCTAGGACATATGAGTGAGAATGGCATGGCGAATTGAGCAAAAGAGGACTTCTTGATGGGCAAGGAATTTGCAAATCAAGTTTTGTGAGCACCGCATTTTTGGAAAGCAAAAGAGAGTTCGATTCACCGAGGAATCCATAACACGAAGAAGGAAACGTTGGAGTATATTCATTCTCGATCTGTGGGGCCATCAAGAGTGCCTTCAAGAGGTGGAGCTAATTATATGCTAACTTTTATTGATGATTTTTCCGTAAAAGTTTGGGCATTCTTCTTCCCGGCGTAGAAAGCGATGTGTTTTCCGCATTTAAGTCTTGGAAAACTATGATTGAAAAACAGACGGAAAAACAAATAAAACACCTCCGCATGCATAATGGCTTAGAGTTTTGTTTCGATGAGTTTAATAAACTCGCAAGTCGGAAGGATCGTGAGACACTTGACGAGTCATCATACTCCACAACAAAACGGCATTGCGAACGAATGAACGTAACGATCATGGAGAAAGTTCGATGTATGTTGTCAAATGCCAACTTACCAAAGTCGTTTTGGGCGGCGACCTCTCATCGAGTGTTTTTTGATCAACCGATCTCCATCCATTGCCATTGAGAAAAAGACTCCACAAGAGGTATGTTCGTAATCCCGCTAATTATTCCGATTTAAAGATCTTTGGGTGTCTCCGCGTATGCTCATGTTGGTAATGGAAAATTGGAATCGAGATCCATTAAATGTGTTTTTCTTGGTTATAAAGTCGTGTAAAAGGGTATAAGTTATGGTGTCCCGAAAATAGAAAAGTTGTGATTAGCAGAGATGTTGTTTTTGATGAAATTGCTATGCTACCTAACTTATCTCTTAAAGACTCTTCCAATAAAGAAAATCAAAAGCAGGTGGAGCATCAGATTAATATAGAGTCGACTCCTCAAGTCAGTACAAAAATTTAGAATAGAGTTGCTTCTTCACCACAATACTCTATCGCCAAAAACAGAACTAGAAGAGAAATTAAACCTCCAAAGAAATATGCCGAGGCTGATCTAGTTGCTTATGCTTTAAATGTGGCCGAAGATATAGATGCAAACCAAGAACCGTCTAATTATTCTGAGGCGGTTAGCTGTGAAGACTCAGAAAAGTGGATGTTTGCTATGTAATAGGAGATGGAATCACTCCATAAAAACAGAACATGGGATCTTGTGAAACTTCCTAAAGGTAAAAAGGTTGTTCGCTGTAAATGGGTGTTTAAAAAGAAAGAAGGGACTCTAGAAGTTGAAGAACCCAGATATAAAGCAAGGCTTGTTGCAAAAGGTTACAGTCAAATTCCAGGAGTGGACTTCACAGATGTGTTCTCCCCAGTTGTGAAGCATAGTTCGATTCGAGCTTTGCTTGGTATTGTGGTCATGCGTGATTTGGAGCTTGAGCAGTTAGATGTAAAAACTGTATTTTTGCATGGAGAACTTGAGGAAGATATTTACATACAACAACCAGAGGGTTTTACAGATCTCGAAAAAGAGGACTATGTTTGCTTGCTTGAAAAAGTCCCTTTACGGTTTGAAACAATACCAAGACAAAGGGTACAAGAGGTTTGATTCTTTTATGACTTCTCATGATTTTAAAAGAAGTAGTTTTGACATTGTGTGTTTACTTTAAGAAAAATAAAGATGGTTCTTTTGTGTATCTACTTTTTATGTTGATGACATGTTAATAGCAAAGAAAAGATAAAGGAGAGATAAGAAAGGTCAAAGCCCAACTAAGTGAAGAATTTGAGATGAAAGATTTGGGACCAAAGAAAGAAGATACTTGGTATGGAGATTCTTAGAGATAGAAAATCAAGTAAATTGTACCTAAGTCGTCGGGGGTATATTGAGAAAGTTCTTTGCAAGTTCAATATGCAGAGTGCTAAGCTCATTAGTACTCCTTTAGCAACCCATTTTAAGCTTTCATCGGCTTTGTCTCCACAATCAAATGATGAGATTGAGTACATGTCACATGTTCCATACTCTAGTGTAGTGGGATCTCTCATGTATGCTATGGTTTGTTCACGCCCGCATTTATCATATGCAGCTTAGTACAGAGTAGCGATACATGGCGAATCCTTGTAAAGAATATTGGAAAGCGATTCATGGATTTTAAGATACTTACGAGGTACTACCGATGTTTGCTTACGCTTGGAAGAACTAGAGATGGAGTCATTGGGTATGTTGATGCTGATTTTGCTTTGAGACCTTGATAGAAGAAGATCTCTCACCGGCTATGTCTTTACAATCGGAGGTTGTGCAATCAATTGGAAAGCTACTTTGCAAACTACATCGCTTTGTCTACCACCAAGGCGACTACATGGCGATTCATCGAGGCTTGTAAAGAAGCTATTTGGTTGAAGGGACTCTTTAGTGAGCTCAATAAAGACCTTCAAATCAAGACACAATATTTTGTGATGATCATAGTGCCATCTTCCTTACAAAAGATCAAATGTTTCATGAGAGAACAAAACACATTGATGTTCGGTATCATTTTGTTCGTGATATTATTGCTCGTGGTGATATTGTTGTGAGCAAAATTAGTACTCATGAAAATCCTGCAGATATGATGACTAAGTCACTTCCTATAACCAAGTTTGAGCATTGCTTAGACTTGGTTGGTGTTCATTGTTGAAGTTAAACCTTAAGGGGTTTTATGGAAGAGGTGGTGAACTTGTTCGTTGAGAGTTCGCGATGAAGAACTTGTTTATTTAGAATTCGTGTCAAGGTGGAGATTGTTAGAATTAAGTGACCCAAATCCTTATTTAAATAAAATACAATGGTAAAATAAAATAAAAGAAGAATCCCTATAGAACTACACTTCTTTTATTTTATTTTAAATAAGGGTTTTTAAACCTTATTAAACTCCATCTATTGAATATTGATTAGAATAAGGAGTTTCAATCTTACTACACTCCTATTAGAATATGGCTTTACAAGCCTATAAATAGACATAGTTTATTTCTCTTGTAAACTGATTCGAATTCGACATAGTGAATTTTCTTCTCCTCTGCCCGTGAATTTTTTCCCGAAAGGATTTCCACGTAAAATCTATGTGTTCTTTATTTTTGTTTCTCTTTTCTTTGTGATATATTTGTTATTACCGACGATATATTTTTCACAAGAAGAATAATCATAAATCTGTAATACAATATATATAGAATGCATGAAACCGTCCAAATGTCAACCTATGTTTTTTATTTTATAGTAATCAAAATTTGAGGCAGCAAACACAAAAAAAATGCGGCTTCTCGGGGCAGATTGTGAACCTTGTTTTATATATATAAATAAATGAAACAAGGTTAGATCCATAGTGGAAATGGTGCATGATTTGTTGGTTAAACATGGTGATCACTATCCTCTCCATCGAGTTGCTGCATACACCACCATGGTTGCCATAGATTGTCGGCAAAATTAAATTAATCATAAAGGTCTATTTTAGATCTTTTAATTAAAAAAAGAAGAAGAGATAAATATATATATATATTATGGTCAAATGAAATTATTGATTTGATAAATCAAAAGAATCTCGTTGGCTTCTTACACATAATCACAAATTTCTTTTATACAATTAGTCTCAATAATTGAAGAAAGAGAGAGAATAGATACATGAACATGACCGAACCAAATAGTCAAAATCATAATGTTATTTAAAAGCAAAAAAAGAGGAAGTTGGCCGTTTGATTAGTTAAAGAGACCTCTCCTCCTGTGGTGAGTCGGCACTAATACTCCTTTGAGGATTCTAAGAGCCGAGAGGGACTCGACAGTTGGGTGTGTAATAGGGGTATTGGTCGAAGACCAATGCATGTCCCACTAACACTTGGGTCACGTTTTTATGTTCCAAGCAGCCAACTGATTTTTCAATCATTGTTGTTCTGTCATCTGGTTTTATATGAATAAGAAAACCCAAGAAAATTTTCATTTATAGTGTTATTACAACGTCTAAATTGATAGCGGAATTGTTTTCGATCCCCACTTAAAAAATAGATAAATTAATCTTTATATTGTGTATTAGATAAAAAGGTAAATTGGTATTTCTATTGTTACGTGATGAAGTATTACTGTTTGCTTGCTTGAATTAGTCTCTTCATATAAAAGATTCTATTCATTTCACTACCTATTAAAGTTTTCATCTATTTTCTTCTATTAAAATTCCATCCATTTTGCTTGAATTATTCTATCCATGTCAAAACGAGGCACAAATGGCACACCAAGTGTCACTGTCTAATTGCTTCATCAATCACGTCCATAGCCAATAATAAAATTGGATAAATTTTTTAACAAAAAGATCAATTTACCTTTGATTTAATGTATATTGACTAATTTGCTCGTTTTTAGTAGATGGACTAAAATACAATTTGATTCCTAATACACAGGCCTCCACGATACTTTTACCTTAGCTGATCACATATTACTATATCAAGATTACATGAAAATTTAATTAGTTTTATGCAACTAGTAATAAATTTACATTTTAGTCAAAAGTTTAAGGCTATTTATTTAGGCTTTGTTTAGCATTAACGTTGAGAAATACTTTTCAACTCAAACATTGATTTCAAACCAAAACATTTAGTAAACAAACAACTTTTTAAACAAAACTTTGATCTTAAATTGGGATTTTAGAAAAGTGTTTTTAAATGAAGTTACCTTTTTATCTCTCCATTAAATTTTCTACTTTACAACATTATGTCTAAAAGTGTCATTTTACTTCTCAAAAGTATTATTTGACAACAAATTTAAATACCATTAAATTTTTCAAAAGCACTTTTTAAAAATTCTTTTACATAAGACTTGTGAAAAATATTTTTCAACCCCAATAATAAACTAACCCTTAAAAGATTTCACCTCATTTCTAACATCAATTTCAACTTACTAAGGGGTGAATGTAAGCGGGCTGAAATTAAATTTAAATTTTTATGATAAAAAAAAATATAATTTCACCATTTAAATAGTTTATATCTTTATAATTTTTAAAGGATTAAATTAAAATTTTATCATTTTTAAGGGGGTCAAAGCGTAATTTTACTTTTATTAATTTAAAATTATAAAAAAAATTAAAAAATCTAAATAGAAAATTTTCCATTTTAAGGAGACTCGGGTCCTATTTTTTAAATAGCATTACAAATGTAAAATGTTCAAAATATGCTAAAGAATTTTAGCATAATATATAGAGTAAAATTAAAATTCAACCTACCAACATAAAAGTACACGAGATACATTATATATTTTTTTAAAATTTATAACTTAACGCTATGAAAAAAAAAACCTTAATTAAATAGTTTTTTAATATCTCTGCCCATAATATATGTAGAGAAAGGATTGTATGAAACGAGATACCATCGTCGTCATCAGATCCTTTCCAATAGTTTTATGCCACATCAAGTATTCTTATCCCGAATTTCAAGATTTTAATTTGGATTTGATTTTTTCGGGATGAAAATCTTTGAAATTCGAATGAAAATATTGATGTGACATAAAACTATTGGAAAGGGATACAGATGACGTGGCGTCACTGTTTCATACAATCCTTTCCCATGTATGTATTGATTTATAAAGATTTCACAACCACCAAGGTGATCGGCTAATAATTATTTCACAATTATTTAGTTATAAATAACATAAAGAAAACATATAATTTCCTAACAAAACCCTTTTCACATGAAGGTTTCTTCTTTTTTAGAAAAAAACAAAGGTAAAGAATCGAGATGGGATTCCAAAAACATTAAAGAAAGAGAATCAATTTTGTGGGTTGGTGGTGTGTCCCTAACTTCACCTTTGATTGGACGAATTAATAATAATTATGTTCTGTTTGACAATGCATGGCCACACCAAATACTACTTTAAATCCACGATTTGCCATCAGAATATACTGTTTTCTTCACCATCAATCTTAAACAAACTATGATGGAATCTTATTTTTTTATAATGGGGATTTTATAACCTCATTTATTTCCCTTGTTTAGTTGGTGAAGGAAAATTTTATATCTAAGGAGTTTAGTTTTTTTTTTTTTTTATTAAAAATTTGATAAATTAATCTTCTATCAAAATTGATCCTCGAATGTTATCATGACGCCACAATAGTTTTTAACAGTACAAACTGGTAAAATTTTAAAATGAAAGGGCCAATTTGCTTAGTTTTTTAACGGATGGAGCAAAATACAATCTGATTTATGGTATACAACTTTTATGATACTTTCACTCACCCAGAACTTATAAAAATATCTCAAAATCAACCCTGCACACAAAAAAAAAAAAAAAAATCACGTTGATATGTGACTCAATTATTTATATTCTTATTTTGGTTACTCATTTATAAAAGACTCGATTTTGTTACTAACGTTATGAAAATTTATTTATTTTATCATTATTGTATTAAGTATGAATGGACCTCAAGTATAATAGGTTTTTCTTTTCCACCTTGGCATACTTGGGTAGTTTTAATATTTCCATATAATTATTTATTTATTTTGACACTCATTTAATTACATCGAAAATTTAACTTTTTTCGTGTTAATTATATTAAAAAAAACTAATTAGGCTCGTTTGGGAAAAAAAATGTTGAATTAGGATTTGTTTGATTGGTATACTAGTAATAGGATTCTTATTAATTACTTCCTTGAACGGTGAATAAAACGGGTAGTCGGAGATTTTGATTAAAAAAGTATTCAACCATGATATAGAATAAAATATTAAAAAAAATTCATAAAAATAAAAATAGATTCAACTGATTTGATCGCCGTTTCAATCAACTTTTTTAAATTTAATTTAATAGGTTTATACTGATTTGCGAACGAATCAATTCATCTTCTGTTTTAGAATCGATATAAACAACTTTAACAAAGATAAATATTATTCTGGAGGAGATTTGTTAAATGTGATGGTTAGATATAGGAAAAGAAAGTGAAGTGATTAGGGGAGTTGAATGGTGGGTTTGTGAAGGTGAATTGTAGTAGGTTTATGTATTGGCTGTGGAAGTTGTTGGGTGGCTGTGAATACCATAAAAGGACAAGCTGTGGAAGCTTGCCTCTGGTTTTTACTTTCTTCTTATTGAATAAAGAAACTCATGTTACTATTCATTCCACCAACCCACTTATATTTATTTATTTATTTAAAGACTGATAACAATAAAAAGAAATTAAAAAATGATCTTAGTTTCTCTTTTTTCATTGAAAAAGTAAAATGATTATTGATGAATGATGATTAATGAGAATTAATTATGATGTTTATTTGAGATTAAGGGCCTTCTGTTATATATTATTTTTAATCTAATATCTTTAATAGTCATTTTCTATTCTCACCTCATTGCTACAGTTGCGTTCGGATCCAAACACACACTCCACCGTTGTTTTTAACCTTACCGGAAGTAAACACACCGCTCATCCAAACTAAACCTAAGATCACGCCACCAGATTTTCTCACTGCCACCAAACTTCTATTTTGAAATATAATTCAATTTACACCAAAGAAGAAAATATCATGCTTGTGTACCCTTATAATAATATAACACCAACACATTATATTTAATTCTACAAATATAGTACTTTTTCTTTTTCGTGTTTATATTTAATATAACACCATAGAGATTAATATTTTTACAATTTGTGGTTACTCCTCCTAATAATATTTTTTTAAAAATTTAAACCCAATCTTCTCTTTAAAAATGTAACATATCTTATCACTACATTTAATACGTATTAATGTTTATATTATATAGTTGACACAAGAATAGAAAATAGAAAATACATGTATGAAATAATGGGAGTAAGTACCAAATGCCACACCTTTACCGGACAAATCACAGATTACAGTCGGTTACTTTTCTTTTATTTTTTCCTTCGGAAAAGTATTTAATGGACCAAGTGTTGTCAATTAATGTCGTGGGAACGTGGTCCATGCTCACAATGTGTTTGCACCTTGCAGAAAAGTACATGTTTTTTAAATTATTATTATATAAAGACCAGTTAGAATGTTTTATCGAAATTAACTGTAAAGGGCATCATCCAACACAAGCCTATAAATATGAGTAGGTAGTCCAAATTAAAAGAGAATGTAAGGCCCAAATGAATCAAAACAATGAGCTACTTTGATACTTGAACGGTTTACAAGAGAATGTCCCACTAGACTCCACTCCTATGCTCTTAGCTACTGTACTTAATGCTTAAATTAGGCCTTTTAGTGATTGTTGAGATCAAACTTTTGAAATTGGTATATAATAGTCTAACTTTAATAAAAATATTAAATATAAAAAAAATTCAAATATTATATATCAAGTTTCATTATTATTTTTTAAAGTAGTATTTAATTTAACTGTCATGTTTTTTGAGAAATTCCGATTAGACTTTATTAAACTTAAAATGAAATCATAACAGTGTATTGAGTCAATGGCATTGGACCCTAAGCAACAAATAAAAGAAAAACAATGGCCCGAAGACAGAGGCCCAACGAAAAGAAACAGAAATATCCAGAAAGTTCATGTTTTATTTTAAATGTCAACAACGTTGCCTATTTTTTACTGCAAACTAAATTGAACCTTTTAAGATCAAACCCTTATATAAACAACCCTAAAAAGTTAGGATAGTTTTTTTTTTTTTTTTTTTTTTTTTATATATAGTTTGGGAATTTGGTCTCTTTTAACCCTTACATTTCCTTTTAATGACGTACCGGTTCAACCACTGTAATGTTGAAATGTATCCAATGGAATGGTTAGCTCTATGATAATTGAACAAGGGACTCTCTTTATATAAATTGTATCAGATCAAGAGAAACAGTCTAAAAAATTTTAAAATCTTTGTTAATTACAACTCTTCATTTACACATGACCTTGTAAATATTAGTGCTGAGCCATTTACACCACGGAGGACGAGCATCCTCGAGTCGACATATGTACCACACACGATATTTGTCAATTCAAACATTTCAGGGGGGATCTGTGTTCGGATTTCCTGAACTATGTTTATTGCAACATCAACGCCCTGTTTCAATGTTTCATCAAGCGCCATTGACACCTCGATGTTGTCCAGAAGGAGCTTAGCTACAGGAAGACTTGACGGTAACTCCGTGAAGGGGATCACTTTTCTCCATTTTCTGCTAGATAGTTTCTCGATTATGGACTTCTCGGAGTTTGATTGTCCCAAAGAGAATCCTTCCATTGCCATATCATTAAGATATAGTCGCTTCCCCGCTTTTAAACTAGATGAAGAGTTCACTTGCAATTTCCCCTTTATTCCCCTTTTGTTATGGGGCCAATCGTGTCCCATCATGGCCGTGAATCCAATTTCAGATGTTACAGAAAGGCGTGTGTTTGACTTAGAAGGTCTTGCAATTGTTAGGTATGCATCGCCAATGAGGACACGGAGAGGAGGTTGGCGAAGAGTTAAGCCTATGTGCCTTCCTGTAGAGTATAACAGACGCCATTTCCCGGGCAAAAGCTCTAGCCAGTTCTGCAGTCCAAATAAAGATAGAATGCAACAGTATATTAGCACAAGTAGTGTTTAATCAAAGCCTAGTTGAGATCAAGCTGTAAAAAACTCAAGTTCTATCAAGTCTCACTTTTAAAGCTTGAGCTCAATTAAAGATGAAAACTGAACAGCTTGAGCTCACTCAATTAAGCTCATTTACCTAGTAAAAAATGACCTTGATTCCCATACTTGATTACTATACTCAAGTTGGAATTAAAATGTTCAATAATAATTTTGATTAGACTTGCGAGCTACTCAAGTCAAACATTAGGATACTCGAATTTAGCTTGCCCTAACAGCTCAAGTTCAACTGGACCATGACCGAGTGAAGTTTGAGATTCGAATAAAATGTTCAACATAACAAATTACTTTTGACTTCTAACAATAAGAATAAGCATCTTAAGTCTAAACATTGTTCAGAAAAAGAATAAAACCTACGCAACTAAAAACGAGAGACAAAGAAGAAGAATCACCTTTGGTCTTGAATGGGGATTCAACATCTCCATTAATTCAATAAAGTGGGCAAGCCTATCACGCTGTAATATGAAAAATAACAAGTTAGCTCACCTATCCAAATTTAAAACATGGATTAAAATAGTGTAAAAAGTTATAAGAAACACAGTAGATTATCTAACCTATGATAAAATAACAGAGGTATATAATTACCTGAGCTGTGCGATAGATATATTCCTCTGTGATTCTCACTGCAGTTGACCCAAGACCCCATCTAATAATATCCATAGATGGGACCACACGCCATCTTGGTCCACATAAAAATGGATGCCTAAGAGCATCTATGCAACTGCAATGAATAAAGCATATCACTATATAACTTACTAAATAGTAAATGCACATTAAGAAACTCAGAAAGCCGCAAACCTTGATGGAGAACCCTAACTAATTACTATTCAGAGTACATTGACATGAATCTTTTAATGAAAAAGAAAAAGAAAAAGAAAGAAACTGCATACCTTATTCTTTTAGAACGTTTGACTGCAAGCAACAATGATAGAAGGTTCCAACCTGCACCCCAGTTTCTATCAAGTATCTGCAAAAAAGATAATTTGCTAAAAGATCCTTACAGACAGTAAGTGACAAGTTGTGTTCAAGTAAAACGACTTAACCTGGAGTCCAATATTTCCAGTTGCAGAGTTCCGAGTGAGGATTGGCAGAAGAAATTCACGCAAGCATGAGGAGTCATTTCCCTGTAATTGCATATGGAAATACAAGATGATATGAGATAACATTCATTCAACAGAATTTAAATGTTAAAGAGGGAACGACTCCATTTTATCAGAAGAATTAGAGTAACTTTAAAGTCAAGATATGCAACATTACAGACTCGGGGGTGAGTCTCGGGGATGTCTGAGACATGATTATGTTCAATTTTTCTAAGTTTTCTTTTCCCATATATTAGGAGGATCATACTCCCATACCTATGTCTAGATGTGTATTTGACCATGTCAATTATGAGTACTTCAAGGAAAATGAAGAGTAGGAGCAACAAAGGAGATGTGTAAGATAACCTTTTAAAAGGTACACAAGTAATGATTGCTGAGATATAGAAAATGACAGTCTTGGTGCCTAAAAATTGTCAAAAACGGCAGCCAACTTGTGATTTCTAGCAGGCTAATATAGCATAAATTAATATCCTAGGTTCAGTGACCCAATTCATATTCTAACATGCACTTCTTGAGTTATGTGAAAAAAAAAAAATAGTTACATAGCAAGAGTCGCGTGCTATACCTTCATAAGAAAGGTTTTGAACTTTGTAAAGATTACGGGATCCATGAGTTCTCTTAGCACCATCTTTGCCATCATAAATCCAACGCACCTTTGTAAGACATGAAGTTAAGTGAGCTTCAAGACGATGTTTCACAAGTTCAACGTTGTCTTTTATTTGCATCATACCTCATGTCAAATGCAATCATCATTTGTCTCCTATCCATGTTGCTATCCGATGAACTTCTATTGGGACCATCCTCATAGAAATCAGCAGCATTTCCTAGTATTCCTACCTGATAACATCGGTTTTAAAAATTATGCAATTGAGAGAAGAACGAAAACAGAGAAAGGAATCAAGCTGTGCTATTGTGCCAAGCAAAACTAGAATCACATATATCCATTTACACAAACCTCCTCAATGATCATAAAGAAAATTGGTAAATACCTTTATATGTCTATCAACCGGGCTTATATGTACATTTTCCAGCCTTAACTCTGTATGCGCAATCCCATGACAGTGCAAGTAATTAACCTGTAAAAGGTAAACATCAAAAGCAACATCTACACTTTGAGAAACATGGGATGACAAATTTATGATAACCATTGAGAAATGTCAGATACAAGAATTTATGACTAAAGAAGAAAGAAACATACTCCAATTAAGAGGTCCCGCAGCAATATTCTTGTAAGCCTCAACTGACGAGAAACTGCAGGTCCCCCAACCGAGTCATCTCCTACTCTCCTAACAGACTCTTCATCCAGTGCAAGAGTTGCTTCCAAAGTTGGAAGCCAGTCAGGTTGCCGAAGCCAATGTCTTAACGAAAAGCTACCATGATACTGCCAAAAAAAAAAAATAACAAATAAGTTTAATCCACTTGGAAGAAGTACATAAGGAAGTCGGCTGGAATTGGAACACAAGCCTCAAAGGCAGAACAACAGAATCAGGGAGGAGCATACCCCATGGACCAGAGTGAATGAGCTATGACTACCACCTTTATGTGATGAAACATAACCATAAACTTGCATGGAATATGAATGGTAGAGAATTCTACGACCAACAAGCTTTTTCAATACCTGTAATATATTCAAACATAAGAAATCAACACATAATGAGAGACCCGACGAGCTTTTGAAAAAAAAAAAAAAAAGAGTACACAGTTTGATGCACACAGTTCACAGACCTCTATCGCTCGCCTTCCCCTACGTTGAGCTCGAGCACTAGTAAGTCGTCGAAGCACGACTCTCGAGTTATATAAAGGGCTGCAATTTTATTAAACACCAAATATTAAGCTAAAAACAATATCACCGTAGCAAAATCATTACTAAATAAAGAAGACAAACCTGGCTGAATCCTTCACTATAGCTTCAGAAATCACCTCATCTGCCTACAACAAGGTATAAATACAATAAATTTAAAAATTTTAAAACTATAACAAGTTGAACCTAAAAATAAAAAACAAAAAAACAGATGTGCTTTTCATTTACCCGGCCTGCAAGCCCAACGCTAACACGATCAAGAATCATAAAATCAGACATCTTGAACCTAGTAACATGCCCCGTTTCCTCTTCACCGGAAACTGGTGTATCAACAATCAAATCATTCCTTCCTGATTCCATCGGCGAAACAGTTTTCCTCAACGACGAACATCTTACTTCCTTTAATTGTTTCGTCGATTTCCTAAAAGAGCAAGTTGACTTCCGATTGAACCAAGACCACCTAGGTTTAATCAGTGTTGTCGACAAATTGGCATTGGAGTGACGTACTTCAACACTTTCTAAACATGGATTCATTGAGAATCCATATAACGCCATCGATCAAACCTCCAAAATCTTAAAAA
Organism: Gossypium sturtianum; assembly: GCA_025698515.1. Classification (NCBI taxonomy): domain Eukaryota; kingdom Viridiplantae; phylum Streptophyta; class Magnoliopsida; order Malvales; family Malvaceae; genus Gossypium; species Gossypium sturtianum. Next base: position 2,657,835 of record CM046954.1, read on the forward strand.
TAAGAAGAAGCAATCATCAACAGATTGATGAAATGTTTGGTTTAATTAATGAATCAAATCCAACTTACCAGAGAGAAGGTGAGTGAAAAAAGGGGGAATTATGGAATTTTTTAAAATTGGGAAGAAAGACAGATGATGAGGTCGATAAATGGAGAAATGAGCGCGTGACGGTTGCGTGAGAGAGTACGCTGAAAACGTTCAGCCATGAGTTTTTCTCATGTCTCCATCTGTAACACTGCAAATATCTTACGCTTTCCTCTCTCTTCGTACTCCCTTTTTTGTTTTTTTATCCGGTTGATTTTTCACAGTATCTTCCGGTTCATCCTCTCTCCTCTTGCCACGTGTTTTTTATTGAAATAATAGTATATCCCTTATCCATTCCTGTCCCGTATGATTTTGGATTTTGTTTATATTTTTTTTCCTGGGTTAATTTCACTATATGCTCTCAAACTATGACCCAAATTTTAAATTGGTCTCAAACTTTTTAAAATGTTCAAGTCGAGTTATTTAATTATTAATATTGTATTGGTCAGGTCCTTTCAACAGCTTAGTTATTAGCTTGAGCATTAAAATTTTCAACTCAAATCTAATACCAATCATTTTCAAAATAAATGGATCAAATTGTAAACATATGTGCATGTATTACATAAACAACATCGATATGATGTGTTAAAAAAACAACCCTCCTAAATTGGTTTTTAATATGTTAGACCTAAGTTGCCCACAAGATAAGCATGTTACATACATGTCTACAAATTGATACACGTGCTTCGAATATGCTCCACATCAAATTTGAGTTTGCATTTAACGCTTAAATTGATTATTGGACAAATAGGATGATCTGATTGACACACGTTTTATAGTTTAAGGATAAATTTAAATTTTAGGTGATGATTTGAGGATTTTTCATGAAATCATCCCCTTTTTTTCTTTAAATTATTATTTAAAATATATGAATCAAATTGTAAACACTTTTTTTTTTTTGAAAAAACAAATTGTAAACACTTGTGCATCTATTCCATAGACAAATTAGACCTAACTTTAAAAAAAAAAGAAAAGAAAAGAAAAGAAAAGCTCCATTTTTTTTTATATGTCAAATCTAAGTTATTATGTGGTGGGTACATTACATGCGTGTTTAAAATTTGATGCACATATGTTAAATTTGAATTTACATTTAATGCTTAAATTAACAATTAGACTAATAGGATAACTTGATTGACATAGTATTAATACTTTAAAAACTTGACTAGAACATTTTAAAGTTTAGAGACTAATTTAAAATTTTAGCAATAATTTGAGGACATTTCATAAAATGAACCTTCTATTATCTTTAACGTGAAACTTGATTTTGGTGACTGCTACAGAGTCGTGCTCTGAATTGTCAACATCTCTTATCCGAGCTTGGTTTAGCCTCCAAATTCAATTTTTTAATTTCCTGTCACATGATGAATTTGAAGCTCAAGATCTAAAATCGAACCAAACCAAACGAGAGATTAAACCAGCTTCTAAGTGAACTGATTAAACCGATTTATAATTTAATTAATTATTGTCAATCATCAACATTGGTTCATGGCGATCTCACAATTGTAAAAATAATGGTTTAAACAAAAAATTGGGGTTAGTATTCAACTATGATTGTGGAGGTTGATTGTTAACAAATATACACAAAATGCTCAAAGAGCAACTGGGAAATCCTATAGTTTTATTAACCATCAAATTTGTCTAAAGAAAAACGGGAAAAGAGAAGAACAAAAAGAAAGAAAGATACTTTTTCTTTTCCTGGAAAAAAATACAAATACAAATCAGGGTGTATAAATTTGACTCTGAGATCCCCCCTTTACATAGGGGAATTGGGGTTAGTTAACGTCCTTGCGGAGAAACAATAGGCTATGCTCTGTGTGTATGTATCCTAATTCATGAATTGTCTACAATTTGGAGCTTTACATAAACAAGGAACTTTAAACTCCTCTGGCTCATCAGGATCAAACAAGTAATCATACCTGCCACCCGAATCAAACAATGTGTTAACGAAATTTAACCAACAATCACTACAAAAAGAGCAAGCGAGAGAGAGAGATAGATACGTTAGCTCATCCCCGGCAGACACATTAGTCTTGGCAATAAGAACAATCCGACTCTCATCATCTGCCACACTCATTATCCTTGCGTAACAGTTGGGCATGCACTGCATAAGACCAAGAGCCATCAATTAAAGAATACAAGAACCTTATATACAATCAACTATAACGCTCACTTACCGAATGATTGATTAAGCGCGCTATGTTCCCTTTGTCAGTGGCGTCCACCACGATTTCTTCACTGATCTTGAACAGCTGCAACGTATGTCAAACCCACATTTCAGTCTCAATTCAATAATATCATATATATGTGAAAAGCTAAAGAGCAAGAGAGATCGAACATGCAAGAACCAAAAGAAGTGACACTTTCAAAGGCTTCAAAATACAGTCTAGAATATTTCAGATCAATCTTTGTAAATTTGTAGGAGTAAAAGGAAAATAAATCATCATCTTACATAGCAGTCTTTTCCTTCTTTTCTGTAGTGTGCTTCTCTTAGATCGGCAATACTTCGCCTCACTTGTTCCCCACGGTATTCAAGAACCTGAAGACAAACAAAAGCTTCTCACTCCATGTAAAAACTGTTAGAATAATTTAGTTCCTCCCTGGTGTATACTCTGTCTGGCCTTATTAATTAGAATGTCCATTATCGATACGAACTGGTCAATGTCTATGGATATTTTTATAATCATTTGTCGGGGGGAAATCCCGGAATTAGTTTTCTGAACCCTAAGAACTTAAAAAATAAGTTAAGCAAAAAAAGGGGTGTTCATGAAAATACCATTTCTCCTTCTTGAATGTTTCTGCGGGCAAAGAGACCCCACCCATGTATTCCAGATCTACCAAAGCAAACTCGATCATGTTCGGTTCTCTGCATTCCATATACATATCGTTTAGCAACTGGTCAGAATATTAAGTTTTCAAAGGGAAAAGGGATATAGATTTGCCTGTAAGTGGTGGAGTCGTTCTTTGAAAGATGAAAAACCTTTAGGCTCCTCTACTGCCTGTCCAATTGAACAAAATCGATCATGGATATAAACAAAAAGATTGGCTCCAAACAAACTCAGAGATTGTAGAAAGGAGAGAAACATACTCTTAATGCATTCAAACTCTGTATAGTTCTTAACGGATGATGGCAAGGTCTCATTAATCGGTGGGCAACTGCTTCCTCTTCAGTTCGCTAGGTAAAGAAAAGATATTATTGAGATCAACATAACTTAGACAGAGCAAGAATAATTTTCCTTGTAATTCAGAAAATTGTCACTGAGATAAAACTTCCATGTAAATTTACCTTTCTATTATTGTTTGATCTTTTGAAGATCCTACACCTAGCAGCAGAGAATGGCTCAATCTCAATAGTTTCCTCAGTTGGAACCTCTTCAATTTTCAGTCTGTTTGATGAAATTAGTCTTGACCCGTTCTTCTTCTTCTTCTGAACAAGGCTCTTGGCAGAGAAGACCCCTAGAGGGGTCTGTATGACTAAAACTGTGTCAGGATTTGGAGCGCTGCACAAATAAACAGGGATCAGCACAGATGAAATAGCTCAAAAAGACAAAGTCAGCAGACATGCTTAAAGCATACCGGTGATAAGCACAATATGACACCATTTTTGTTATTTGTCTGCCATTTTTCTCCAAGCAATGCAACTGCAATGTAGAAAGAACAGATAAAGCAATGAAGTGATAGCAAGAGATCAACTCGATGATCCTTGGCAAATAAAATCCAAAGTAAATCAGAATAAGACACGATCAACCTTAATATTCTTCTGCAGTATTTGACATTCCTATTCATGAAAATCACAAAGTATTTAAGAGCATTTCCAAGTCTCTCTCCCTATTGTCTAGTTTATCAGTTTTTCTTCTTTTATTTTCTTTTTTCCTTTTCCATGGAATGATATTCTAAATTCTAAAATGAACTTGGAAGTATTAGGAAAGAGCAAGGTCCTAAGAGCAATGAGATAAGAATTAAGGTCTGATCTAATAACAGACTGGTACAGTTTATTGATTTGGCACCAAAAAGGAATTAAATCTTGATCTGTAAAAATAAGATATCTTTTCTTTTTATATGAATGGATGAGATACCACACAGCCATTAATACAGGTTAGTTGAGATTATTTTTCTCTGCAGGACAATAGAAATGGGTTAGCTCTACTAGAGATTAATCATTCATAAAATACTGATAGACTAGAAGTATGCCCTTTACCACAGAGGGATGTTAATCCCAATAAGTACAGATTTATCCAACTGAATGATATCATATTATAAAAAAGAAATTCAAGGTAGATGCCAAAGAGGGAGCCTATTATGTTGGTTTATAGAAAATGGCAGTGCAAGTATTACGTAGAAAGATCAGTTAAAAGTAACTCACCTCCATCCGGTAACCAGCTCTTGATGCACACATGGCATGGTAATATGTTGAACACTTACAGCATTGTGTGCAAGAACCATGAATTTGCTTGCAAATAACACAAATCTGCAGTTCAGGTAAACAAGGCAGATTTAAAAACATTGTAACCAATAGGAACCAGGTATAAAGCCATCTTCATGACTAAAAACGCAAACAAAACCACAAAAAAGAAGAAAAAAACCCATACAAAGAAAATTCTAGCAGATTCATTATCCCAAAGACATATAGTAAGATCTAGTCAATTTTATACAAAGAAAATTCTATTATGTTCAAAGGACCCACCTCTCAGACAAGCACGTATGTATGCATGTAAATCATTGTTTCTTCTACCAAATTTATAAAAAGAACTGGCATATAAAACAGCAAAAAGATGTCATAAACAGCATGCTACTATTATTATTGACTTGATTGCTTAAATCTCTGTGCCAAAAGGAAAACCCAAAGTTCCAGGCTTGTGACTATTTAATTTAACATCCTAAAATTTCTGCATGACAAGAAATACTTGAGTCCCTCATGATGCAGCAGCCATGGCCCACAGCATGAAGTGTTAAATGATGTGCAGATGAGTGGCATCGTATCACTCAAAAATAAAATGAATCCAAGGATCAAATGTTACTTAGAATCTTAGTTAAAGAAATATCATAAAATTTTGATGATACAAGGAGTGAGCAAGAGCCACGATTAAATGAGACTAGAAGAGCAACACTACCTTCACAAAGGAATCTGATGGAATACTCAAGATTCCAAGTGCAGGCTCCATTTTTTCATCACTTGCAAAAGATACTTCAGGTCGAAACCAAGCACAAGTAACATGAACCCATAATGTCTCAACATCAGTCGGCTTCAAAGCACCTCCTGAAGTGGGGGGAAAACCATGTAAGTAACTATCACACAACAAACAGAATTGAGTAATTACAGATGTGGAAACTAATTTCCAGAATGCAATTAAACCATCCATAGTAAGATAATTAAAGAAAAACCTTTAACCAAACAAGAGAAATAGAGATGTTCATACCTTTGACTGGACAGAGGCAACATTCTCGTGCAACTTCAGGTGTTTCACAAGGTTTACAAACCCATGAAGTGAAATCCCGAATGTTTCTTGCTCCATAGCATTCTTGATGCACAGCAATTTGACATCTGATCAAGAAAAAAGAACAGCATCATAAAAGCTCAGGTACAACACAGGATGAAAGTGCATCCAATGATGGATCCATAAAAACATCTAGTCTTGTATAGAAAACACTGCATAAATTACCTATTGCAGATAATAATTTTGTTGTAGTCCCAATCTTCGACCCATCTACATACAGCACAGCGTTCAGTTGTCCACTTGACATGAACTGGTTCGTATTTTTCTGTCACAACAGATGTAATAGTTAGCAAAACTCAAACGTAATGAAAGGAGAGAAAAAGGGGGACAATCATGAAATTGCTAATTTGATGCCTAGAAGAAAACCTTTCAAAAAAGCAAGCAGCTTCTGCTTTCTCTCTCGTATTGGTGGTCGTTTAGGAGGTTTGGTAGAGGTGGCAGCATTTGCATGGTACTCTGCCAGTTGAAGCATCTGCAAGGTTAGAAACGAACCAATTGAAAAATAAATCCTCAGAAAGATGTAAAACAATGCCAAAAGGGGTAATAAAAGGAAGTAATGACGTATTTTCTGATAAGTAGGCTCCTTTATTAATCCAAGAGCAGGAAAGAAGATAGAAGGAAAAGGAAGATGGGAAACATTGATATGGAATAGAATGTCATCTTCTAAATGATTTTAGTTATTGATCTAAGTGGAATCCAATTTTCATAACAGAATTCTATCTTCTACATTCAAAGACATGACTATGAGCACAGATAAGAAATATAGAACTGAAAAGGAAAAAGCAAGGTCCAAAAGTTGTACAAACCCATTGTTCTAATGGCAACAAGGAACCTTTCACCTTCACACTAATCCTCCAATTTCTTTGCTGGGAACCAGTGTGTCTTTCCCACTCGCTAAGTGCTTGCTTCTCCAACCCACAGGACCCACACTTGCAAACAACTCTGGAATAGATGATATCACAATGAATAAACTCCCAGTCAAAATCCAGAAAGCTAAATTCTTTGTCCCAGATGGGACAAGTTATGTCACTCAAAATATATTTACCTAGGGGTCTTTAACATTATTTGTATGTTAGAGAAAGAAACTAAAGTTATTTCAAATTGGTTTAGATATCCCCGCATGAGGACTGTAAAGTTACTTGTGCAGCAAATGTAAAATTTACATTAAGTAACAGCCTAAGATTTTCTTGAAAGGAATATTAGACTATTAAATGGCAATAGTGTCGATAAAGTATCATTCCAAAATGGAAACAAGAAAAGCAACTTATTCACTAATAGAAAATTTTTCCTTACGAGTGGAGGCTTGGGTAATATATGCCTTCAACACCACAGCAGAGAACAGTAACCTTGTTAGGCAAAACTAGTTGACTGTTGTTAGTTTTTGATCTGCATCAAAGGTTTTACAATCATTAGAAACATTGAGGTGAAGAATAAAGAATCAGCCAGAATCCTTAAATAATTTTCAAATACACATAGATATATTTTATAAAACAAGTAAATCATACACACTGACATAGACAACTACTGATTCCAAAATAGAACAGACTTACTTAGTTTTTGGCTGCCACTTCTCTGAATCTGATAATTCAAAGTTAAACTTCACTTTGCAAGTAGGACAGTAATAATCAGTGGCCCCCAGAACCTGGAGAAGCAAATATGATTTGATTGGGGAAATAAAAAAATTTGAATCCTTAGTTTCATTAGAAGATGGAACAAAATAATGATTCAAGATAGACAGCATGCCACAGACCTTAAAATGATGGCTGGAAATTTTGCCGCACTCTGCATGCACCCAAACTTTACAACCATCACACCGCACCTAACTCAGTGTAGATAAGGAAGCAATAAATTAGTAAAAAATAAAGCTGCTCCACAGCAGAAATAAAACTAATCAATGTTCAAGCTCCTAGGTTGCCTCACCCAACTTCCACTGTCTGAATGATTCCAAACCTTCTTGCAAATGCCACAATAGTGTTTTGATTTAGTTAACTGCAACAAAAAAAAAGCATGTGGTTGTGAAAAGTAACAAAAATATAAAACAGTGGAAACATAATTTAAGATCCAGAAAAGACATGGCTACAGACCCTAGCACATGTTTTACACAAGAATTGGCCTGCAGGAGCAGATGCTTTCATTTTCTTTCCCATTTTAAATGGGAGGTTCATGCCACAGCCTTCACAAAGTCTTGAGTCTGTATGTTTCCCAAAGAAGCCCTGCACGTATATTTACATTTAAAAACTCCAAAGACAAGAAGGAACAACATAAACTGGGAACATTAACCTTTATGTCCCAATTGTTTTAGATAAACATGTAAAAAGGACATGGAAAATCTTTCTAAAGCATCCAAACTCAAATCCTTTATAATCCCCCCCCCCCCCCAAAAAAAAAAGGAAAAAGAGAGATAACTCAGATTACACTAAAGGAAAAAGACAAATGGATGCCCCAAACCCAAAAAGTAAAGTCACCTACTTCCCTGCTAGTGGATTGAATTCCAAAAGTGGAGGTAAGAGAAGGCTTTTGAAATTTCAATAAATATATAACCTACGAAACAAGAGAGGAAGTGGACAAGACGGTATTTTCTACAGCAACTTACCTGATTAGGAAGGCGATAATCATGATCCCTGTGTGGACCAGTAGCCCCCTGAACCCATCTAAAAACAGATTCTTCATAATTTGTATTTCCAGCTGCCATGTCTATATCATGTATCAACTTCTCTGTAAAACCCTGTTCTGCCAGAAAAGCCTCTTCCACTGCCAACTGGAAATCGCTAGGCTTGCACCTACGCAATTCAGGCTGGTCATGGAACCTACATTAAGAAGACTACCTAAGCACATAGCATTTACAGAATGAAAGTTCAATTAACTGTTGAATAAAACAAACTACAGACCTGTCCAGAAAGTCTACGAATGGGAAAATCATGCCCCTCCTAACCCAGCCATAATCCTGTCCATAATCATTTAAAGTAACATAAGTAATGACTAAATCACAAGTTCCATCACATAACCAAACAAATTCAAAAACATAAGCTTGATACAGAAAGTAACAGATACCCTTTCACTTTCAGTCCCAGAATGTCCAAAGAACATCACACAAGCTGCCTCAGGTATACAAGACCTCAAAACCAGCTCAGGCGCTTGCGTCATTGGGTCAATAACAATAGCTGGCCAAAATGGCTCCCTCTTCCCTGGTCTTGCCCATACTATATCCCCTGAATAAAAATCCTGCGGCCCATACAACCCATCTTTCCTCTCACCATTCTCCAACGAAGCCTGCTGCCCTGTTGTTAAATCAAAAGTGTCAACTCCATTGACATACTTCTCCTCCTTGACGAATCGCTCATGTACTTTAGTTAAAGTACTCCGGGAACTTGAGTACTTTCTAATATCAAAAGTCCTAGCATACCCTGCTTCTCTTCCATCTTCCTCACACAATGTAGTATACTTTCTCCCTTTATAACCATTCTTCTCTTCAGCTCGCCGATTTTTCATGTTCTGCTTACAAACTTTAGGTTTCTTAAAACTAAATTTATCGTTTTTACATTCAAAATCATAATCGTCGTCATCATCACCATCATCTAAACTATCATCAGGCAAGCTGGTTTTACCTTCTTTCTTCCAATTCTCAATTACAGAATCATTGAACCGCGAAGGAAGTACCTGAACTCGCCCTCTGGAGGTCCTCACAAGTGGTGGCCGAGTAATCTCCACAGTTTGGTTCTTGGCCTTGGACGAATCTAAGCCATTGGCTTTGGACTCAACTTCATCAGGGGAGCACGAGACTTCGGTGCACCATGAAGCCGAGAAACCCTTATCGGCCTCAGCAGAAGTGATAATATGATGGAGGTTGAACGGAATTGTGCCGGCAGCAACCTCCCCGAGGAGAGCCAGGGGGTAATAGCCATTGATTTTTCGCTTCTTGCGAGCTTTACCTGAGTTATCTTCGTATTCACCTACTGAGCTGCCGAGTTTACACCGTTTCAGACTCGGCATTTGGGATTTGAGATTGCGCTTGATTATCATGTTGTCTGCAATTAATCAATCCCTCCTAATCGACATAAAGAGGGAAACCTCTTAAGTAAAATTTCCAATTCGGGAACACTTAAATCAACATCGATCTTGACATAGAAACCCAATCCCCAAAACACCCATAAACCCTAATTACAAACCCAATTTTCCACCAACAAATAAAACAAAATTGGACTAACACCCACACTTTATCCCTCTCCGTTTTTCATTCTCGAGAAACAAACAAAAGGAATCGAAAAGATAATGAAGAAGAAATCGAAACGAGAAATACAGGGTGTGGGTAGAATTGAAAGGAATGGAACAGAGATTCGTTCCAATTAAGCTTTCTCGTAAACTGTTTCAGAGCTTATAGAAAAGAAAGATAAGACATAAAACATTCAATTATTAAAATTTCCACAAACATTAACTAAAAAGAAAAAAAAAAGTCAAATACCTTAAAAGCTTAAAATCTTTGTATATTTCATTGACGATAGTGACGAGATTGGCGTACTCTTTTCTTTTTTTTTCAATTGTTCCTGGGAATTTCTTTGTTTGGAAGAATTGAAAGAGAAAGAAAAAGAAAGCGGGGTCAGATTTATATATAAACTTGCAAAAGCAGAAGGCCCAAAGAAAAAAAAGAGAGAGCAGCAATATGTTTTTGTGCTATGAGCGAAGGTGAACGAAATATACGTGGTGAAATTTGTGTATACAATGTGGTGGGTAATGGTGAAAATAGCTAACTTGCGCGTGCCTTGGCGTAATGTTTGGTGGGTACGGATTTTCTTCTTCCTTCGTATTCGTGACTCACTCACCCAATCTGGTTATGGCTATAACAACAAGTAACATTAAAGTTAGAATCTTTTTTTTGCCTTTGATTTTCTCAGCAACGTGGGATTTTCCAAGAAACTTGGAAAATTAATTTCGGGAATTGGGTTTTAGTTTTTGTTCAAATCTATAATTTTGGAATTGAGTTTTAGTTAGCATCGAATTTGTAGTTCCCTGATTAAAAAAGTCTGCAAATTTTTTGTATTAGGAGGGGGAGCTTATTAAGTAATTTTCTACTTCACTCTGTTTTTTTAATATGCTGCATAAACCCACCTCTGTGATATTTTCTCGTAACTGAATCTATAAAAAAAAAGAAAAAGCACTTAGATTCAAGACTTAAAAATTTGTTCTTTCTTTTTTCTTTTAATGAATTTGGATTTCGGGTCTCTGATCGATAACACCAGCAAGTCAACTCCGGGATTTTGTTTAATAATTATGATTTAAATTTGAAGTAGAGTGTAAATAATTTGATGCGATGACCTATCCAATAGTCGGTGGATGATCTGGTTTTATAAATTAAAATATTGTTTAGTTGTAGACGAGAGTCAATAACCATGGAGGATTCGGATGGCTCAATCCATGTTCTGCTTGAAAAATGGTGGTCTGAAAATGATACGAAGACAAACCCAGTTCAGTTCGACGAGACCGGCATGGGTCGACGATTTGAGGCGGTGGGTGATGGCTTCATGCATGAAAGCTCCGCTTACTTTGATTGTAAACGAAGCTAATAAACGTGGAGGATGTGGATGAATTGATTGCATGGTTTGTTTGAAAAAGTTGATGATTTTTCATGGTGGGGTTGGGGGATTCAAGATGATTAACCTAAATGAAGGTCTACATACAAATCTGCCTATTGGATTTATTCGAAAGATGACCAATTGTGGGGGCTGTATCTTCAAATCCCAACTTGAAGAAGATGACAACCAGCAGTAGGGAGCTAAATCACACAGCTTATTCACAAACAGTATCAATGTCATGTAAGAATAAGATGCTATTCGAAGCAAAACAGGCCATTCTAGATTTCATGCATAATTCTCATTTACGGCTTAAATTTACTTAATGGTGATGGGTCAAACGATGAGTTCAAAATGCATTAAAAGCTTCTTGAAGTAATTAAACATGGAAAGTTCTAAGGCATTTAGGGCTTTCCTTTTTTGGAGTACACAGTTTTGACTTCTTTGTCACTGAATTTAAATTAATTGCCTAAAATAGAAAGATTGGTAGTATATATTCATAGTTGCATCCATGACCAAAAATAGCAAGACAAGTATATCCCTATTCCCTAGTTTATTAATTATTACAGCACAAAAAAGTTTTAAAAGGAAAGACCATACTCCTATTTATATCATAAATTATTTTATGAATTTTTAACCAATTATTTAATGATATTTTAAAAAAATATTTCTTGTTTGAGGTTTAAGATTCAAAATTTAAAATTCGGAGTTTAGAATTTAAAATTAAGGATAAAAAAATTACTAAAATTATGTATCAATAATATAAAAAAAATTATTAAAATATCATTAAATAATTGAAAATAGACTATGAATGATGTGATGGAAAAAATCCATAAAATAATTTCTCCGGTTTTCATAGTCGAAACTTAACCTGACAAGGGCTATTGTATGATTTCTTACAGCATGACAAAGTTTTAAGATTTGAGTTTCTTATAATATTCACAGCAATGCCTTATATTATTATGTCTGCAAATCCCTTTCCATGGTTAGTAATAAAATGGCCAAAACCATCGAGTTCCAGGCATAGGTACGGGCCATGTTTTCTTTTAGGAATAATATTTATGCAATAACAACACCTAAATCATTGTTAAATTAATATATATATAGATAACTCCTATATAAATATTAATAATTTTATTTAAACATAATTAAATATTAATATCAATCATTATAAATAAATATTAATAATTTTTGGATTTAAAGGGTCTTATGTTTAAGATTTTAACATGTATTTATAATTAACTCTTATTTAATTATGTTTAAATAAAGTTATTAATATTTATTTATAAGTTTTTCGCTATCTTTTATTTTATTTAATGATGAAGTGTCATTTTATTATTCATTAATAGTAATATTCTCCATTTCTTTTAATTATCCAAGTATTCATTACAAGTATTCATGATTTGGGCCAAGTCGAGTTTAAAAATAATATTAATATATTTTTTAAATAGAATATTTACATTAATTCTAATTTAATATTTAATAATTTTATTTTATTTTCATTTAGTATTATATATTATTATAGATTTAGCGAATTAAATATCATGTATAAATAACTTAATATATTATATTATAAACATAGAAAAAGGGTCAATCTGGGCCAGATTTGGCTCTTAAATGTTCGAGTTTGTATTTGATCCATATTTTAAACAAGTCTTATTTTTTGTCTAATTCCATTTTCTAGATCTAATATTTTTGCCCGAACTCTCTAAAATTTTGAGCAGGCCTTTGATTTTGGGTAAGTAGCCCAACCTATGAATATGTCTAATATTCACCGTGTTTGTTTTTTCAATTTATGACCAAAGTATCTATAATATTTATTTTTTGATTTACAAAGATTAATTTTTTCAAAGTTCGTAGTTATCTCTCTCTTCAAAGATTCGAATCTAAATTCTCTTTTAAAAAGTATAAGGTGAGGTTATTATATATATACACTTTTTGGGTATGCTTGTTAGGCTGATTCCTTGTTAACCAGTCCTAAAAGAACTGCAAGTGTTTGAAAAAACTTTACCCCCTTTGGGCCTCATTACCATTAGATGGACTTTGAATTTTGATAGTAGAAATCCAAAGATACAAAAAGTTTATTATATTTTGTGTTTCTAAAAATGGGTGAAATAACTTTTAGTTCTTGAATTTGATAATTTTTTTAAAAATTAATCATTGAATTTTTTTTATTTACATTAATTTTAGAATTTAATGGCACACTTTGAGATTATGTCACGTCATCATTTAACAATAACAAAAATATTTTTTTTAATTTTCAAGTAATGACGTGATATAATCTCATAATGTCATCTCATCATACCTTAATGAAATCCAAATCTAGAATTAAAATTGAGAAAAGCTATCAGATTTTAAGAATAGCGTTAACAAAAAAAACTCCAGTTCAGAGACTAATATATTATTTTTATATTAATTAAGTGAACTTTATTTACATTCATTAAAAATCACATACGTATTATAGCAACATATTTTTATTTGGATTTGTTTGGACATTATTAAGTAACTGGATAAAAATGTAATTACCATAGTAATTACATTATTTTGTAATTAGAAGAAGTTGTAATTTCCTAAATGTGTTTAGCGTAATTACATTGTAATTTTTTATGCCATGTTTTATAGTATAAATTAATTACACAATTACATAATTTTAAATTCTAAAAAATATTAATTATTGTAAAAAAAATCACAATAAGTGAAAAAAAAATCTAAACAAATAACAAAACCTAAAATCAAATCATCATATATAATATATTATTCTAAGGAAATATTCAACAATACAATTAATAATAAAGTTAACAAATAAATAAATAAACACCCTGTACAATTTTATCTAATTACTCTAGTATTTTATAATTATGGGGTTATTCTTTCTCTAACATTAAACATATACTCATCCTCATGATATTTAACCAAGCATAATTAAATAATAAATGTAATTTATTAAATATTTAGTATGTAAAAATGGATTAAAAATTATTTATAATTAATAAAAATTTCAAATTATTAAAATGATATTAATAAAATTACATATAATTATATGTTCTAAAAATAAAATATTATTATTGTATAAAAACAACGTCAACTTAAATTAAATTGGAAAAGCCATAACGTAATAAATTTAATGTAATTAGTTGTAATTATTCGTCTAGAGAATGTATATACTCGACGTTAGACCTGATCATAAGTGGAAAAGTGGGAGGTTTTGGGTAAAAATATAAATTCAAAAAAAGAGTTTGGATAAAAAATCGAGACCCTTTTCTAAATGGGTCAGGCCTCGAGTAAGCTTGACCCAAATTTGCAAAAAAAGACCTGTTGTTTTTTGCTCTCTTTTTTTGTCACTGTTTTGGTGCTGTTTCGCTATTATATTGCTACTATTTTGTTGTTATTATTTGGATATTATATACTCTTACTTTATTGTTAAATTTGCTATTATTTTAGAAGTATTTAGTATCTCAGTGTTATTTAAGTATAAATAATTTTTTTAAGTTATTTTCAATTTGGTAAGAAATATTTATTTTAATGTTTTTAGTGTATTTGGTGTATTATATTTTTTAAATTTATTTTTACATAAAAATAATAATATAAAAATTTAATAAAAATAGGTCATGTAAAGCCCGGGTTTTAACATTCTTATCCGAACTAAATTTAGATAAAATTTTAAACCCACCTAAAATTCTATTAAGTTTCAACCCAAACCCGAGCCATGATCATAGAAATTAATTAGGGCTAAATTCAATTATTTTTATACCGCAAAAAGCCGCCATTAAAACTTTTAGCGTACAAACTTACAACACGTTTTTCAAAACTGACACTATAACTTCCATTACATATCACTGTCGTGCTGTGTATAATGGAACCTGAGCCTACCTAACTCGAACCGTTTCCTCAAACTTACCATCAACTTGAATTATGATAGCCAAGACACTGTGTACATTAATGATTAAACTAAAATAATAATTTTTTTAAAAAAGATTTGACAAAAATCACTATAAAGCTTTGGCACCAAGATATTTCAAGGTCTTATCAACAAGAAAATGACATCCTTGAGAGTAATATAATTTATACTCTCTTGTCCCATCACATGAACTTCCAAATCTCTTTCACCGCACATGATATAAATACTGCAGTCCAATAAGAAATATTTCGCAAAGCATGATTTTACAGTACATATATGAACAAAGTACAAGTTTTGTGCCATTTTATTTGAACAAAACACTATATACATCCATATGGTGGAGTTTTATTAGAGTGAACAAGATTAAGACTTAGGAGCTAGTTTATGGCTTATTCGGCACTACCCTACCCGTCTTAAGATTTCAGCGAAGTTGACACTGCTACTAGTTTTCTGTTACCTCGTTGGACTTACTAGCTTCGTTCGGGTTAAAGTTGGTGATTGTGTTTAATTAGTAGACCATAATTGCCTCTTGGAGTTGTCGGAAACTTCGGTCTTTGCAAACCTTCCGTGGATCCTCGGTTGACTATCGGCAAGTGCCTTCCTGCAAGCATACTGAACAGAGAAAATCGTGTCATTGAGCTTCTGTGTGGAAGTGTGACAAAGGGCCGTATACATGTCAAAAGCTAAGCATAAGCAACAAGTTAAAGCAATTGATATCGAGTGGAATGGGAACAACTTTTACAGTTTTACCTTGATTTTCCGACCAAAATTCCTCTTAGTCTTCTTGTTCCTGTATCTAGAAAGCTTTTCCCTTCGATCTTCAGAAGAACAGCTTCTTACAATTAACGGCCACTTGACGGAAGAATGGATGACGCTTACATCACCGTTGCCAAGTGTCTGTCATAAAAACTCAGTATCAAGTGTCAGTCACTTTAGCAATTTCACTTATAAGTAGAATTTAATTGCAAAGCAGGATCCACATCACTTTGTGGTGAGATTCCGAAAAGGGATAAACAGTCTTGTGTTCATAGGAGGCCTCTACGAAACATTTACTCGTGTCTTTGTAATGGGGGAGAATGGTTAGTCGAATAGTGGGAGAATCAGAGACGGAAAGTACCTCCGTTGATTAGACAAGGTACGGGTAATCAACAAAGAGGCTCTTAACATTCTCTAATCTCGTGCATCAGCTATATCAAAACAAGTCTAGAATTGGATTCAAATGAAATGATATACCACATAAATGCCTAAAAATGCTTCCACGTCAATCACAGAAGTAAAAATGTCAAAAAACAAAGGAAAAAAATTTAAGGCTGACCTTTATATCGCCTTCACTAAATGCTCTCCTCATTCCGTAAACAGAACCAAAATCCATTCCAGTGAAATCCAGAAAATTAGGCTCGACTGCAGCTCCTTGCATGCATTCCATTGAACTTAAACAATCTGAGCTCACGCATTCCTCGAATGATGCATCACAATTTTGGCTTTCATTCGTCTTCACAACGTGAGTATCAATATCCAGGACTGCAGCCGGTGCTGTTCCTATCGCTCCTCGTGCCATGAGATCCTTCTCACACTCATATAGAACCTCGAGAAGCTGCTCGTTTTGAAATGATTCGATATCTGCAGCCTTAAGTTCTTGTGAAGTAATGACATCTTCACCGCACGAGATTAATGAGATGGCTGCAGTCATGGAATCAAGGCCCACAATCGGTTCCTCGATGATGGGCTCTAAAGCTCTGAACAGATCACCTTCTCCTTCCAGGTTATATTCAGAAATCGTGGAGGTTTCAGCGAGGTCGTTCTACGTTAAGCAATAATAGATAAAGGAAAGCTTAGAAACAATCACACCATTAACCGTTGAATATGATATTATAAAAAGAATCTAAATGCAAAAAGAAACACACTCGAAACTATATAGGGGGTCCTAACAGCTAGGTCCATCATGTGCCATTGACAACATTGTTATACAACCTGCTAAACCGGGTACATGCGAGCATTGTATAAACACCCAAGTATGCGCTCGTTTATCACCAATCCTTATCTCTATTCCTACCATTACTCCATTGAAATATATTTCTGGTTTTCGTTACCTTCATTTTCTATTCCTACCCTGTAGTTTACCCTTCGTCTTGCAGGTCACTCGAAGCCTCTAAATCTAATGATACGACTCCTCCGGTTCGGTCTCCTTCAAAGAAGCCATTAACACGACTAAAATAAAACTCAATATGAACTTCTTATAGTATGATTCCCAAACTTTTACTAGTTTCACACCAAGAAGTTGAAGAAAATGGAAGAAATCTTCAAGAACACGGAACCGGTGACATTGAAAATCAATTTCCAATTATATTCTAACAGTTTCTTTGTTTGGTTTCAGTTTTTTGGTGGTCCTGCATGTACAGATTATTTTTGCACTCTTTTTTTCTTCCATTTTCAGACTTGTTTGGTTGCCGGGAAAGTGATTTAAGATAATAAATTAATTAGAATCCCCCCTTTTTATGTGAGAATCCAAAAAGCATAAACATGAAAGCTGAAGCTTTCCAAAATACTTCCTTTTCTTTTTCAAACTATTCATTTTAGTCCTTAGAAAGGAACATCAAACAAAAAAAGCTCCCTAAAAGTTGAAATTTTAATACGGGGAAATAGAATCCCAACATGAAAATCACTCAAAAAAAACTTGAAATTTTAACTGGAAAACAGCACTGAAGCAGAGATCAAAGAGGCTGATCTAGAATAAATCAAATAAATGCAGATGACCCTAAGCAAATCAAAGAGAAAGATCGAGATTGAGATATTGAAAATACCATTGAAGCATTGGGTTTCTGGGTTTTGTAGTAATCTTCAAACTGCAGAAAATCTTGAGCAAAGTTCTGCATGTAAGGGAAAAATAGCCCTGTCTCTGCATACATTTCTAACCCCACAAAAATCACACACACTTTCCTCTGATTCTTCAGAGATTTTGGTTTTGGCTTTGTTGTAGTAGGATTTTGGAAGAAAGAATTTGCTTACTTATAATCATCATAGAGGGTACTATTAAATTATTGGTTAATATATTTGATAAATTGATAGTAAATATTGCCTCATTAGGGAAGAAGTTAAAATGTGAGCTTAAAATTAAAAAAATAATAATAATGCATTATTATTGACATCTAAAATTATATAGTAAACTTGATCATCTCTTAGGTGAAAAATAAATTACTATAAAATATTAAAGAAATAATGTTAATTTTAATTTTTTAATTAAATTTAACCCTCAATTAAAATAAAGTTATATTAGATCATCATTCTTTAAAAAGAGTTGAATTGTTATTTTTTAAACAAAAATAATAATTAAATTTTTAAACATGTCAACTCGCATTCTAATTTAATGTTTTTCTTTTAACTTTTATGAACTTTGTATATATTTTTTGAATTTTTAAATTATTTGTTAGCATAGCATATAGGGATAAATCTCAAAATTATACATAAACTTTGATTTAATTATACACGTGAAACTCTAATTGTGATTCAAATTTATACTTGAAACTTTAATTTTGATTTAATCATACACAGTTAAATAAATACATCAATTTATTTTATATTAGATAAATATAATTATTTATGTATGCAATATCTAAACATAAAATGATGTTATATCAATAATTGTGTTAATAATTTACAAGAATTGGATCAAATCAAAAATTCACACAAAACCAAATTTCATGTATACAATTGCACATTAAACCATAGTTCATGTATAATTTTAGTATGTATCCCTAGCATATAAGATAAATAGTACCATATCAACGTGAAATACACATGGGTGGCACATTGGAAGAGAAATGTTGATTATTGGCATGTATATAAGAATTTAGTCCCTCTATTTTGTATATTTTCTCTTTGTATATTTTGAAGTTAATCTTCATACTTTTATTTTTAGGAATTTAGTCTCTCTACTTTTGAAAATTAAAAATTTAGGAACACTGTTAAAAATATTTTATTAACTTTGTTTGTGTGTCATTTTGAAACAAACAAACAAAAACTCACTAAGTATCCATGTAAAAAAAAAAAATTAACGGAGCTAAAAAAGTCTTAAAAATCTACACCATCATTTTAATTAAAATAAAATACTTTTTTTTGAATAAAATTTCGATTGGATTTTATTGATTAAAAAAAAGAGAGACAAAACAGACATTGGGTCAATTAGGCCCAAATTCTAAAGAATGTAACATAAGCCCATGATGAAGCCCTAAAAAATAAAAACTGTCAGAACAAATGAAAGATTGGGAAACTTAAAGAAATTAAACCAACTGACCTAATCCCATCAAATCCATCCAATCGAAAGCGATATATAGCGGCCTTCATTAATATCTGACTTTCCGATTTCCAAAACCAGCTAATCCCTGATAGCGTGATTTAGAAGATATCCAGTACATGCTATCTCTTCCTTCTTTGGCATCGTTGTAACCTTCAATCTGGATCCCACCTTGCATTTTCCTCTCCTTCTCTGAAAGCTTGATTTTCCAGATCCCCCTCTCAATTTCCCTCCCCTCATTGCTGAAGGCGAATAAAAACTCCATCAGTCAGATCCCGCACCCCTCCTGGTTGTAAGCGTCTAAAAGCTTCCATTTCCAGATCCGACGCTTCATTTTCCTCCCCTCCGGACTGAGGACGTATAAAAGCTTCCTTTTCCAGGTATATTTCCTCATCTGTTCTTAAGGTCTCAACTACGATATTATGGGCTTCTCCATTCTCTGTCCTGTTTACAAACCGAAAGTAGCATTGCTGATAAAACTGTTTATGTCTCTGAATATCACTGATAATCGCTCCTATCACCGATTTATCAATTTCTGTTGAGTTGCATTTCTTAATAACAGATTTAGAATCGCCTATTATTGTGACAGTCTGAAACCCCATCGAAATTCCTAGCTTCGCAGCCTGTAATCCTGCTTGCGCCTCTGCCATAAATGGGGACGAAATTACAGAATGTAAAACTGTTTTTGAGGCGAGCCAGTCATTCTCCTCCCCCCGCACCACTAAGCCCGAAGCTGATTTAGCGTTTCTACTGTCGAAAGCAGTATCAAAAAAGATGGTGGCCTTTGTTTCTGTCCTCGCCTGACTCTGTTGATTTGCAGGTACAGAGGTATGTTTCCTTTCATTAGCCCTGTCAAGCTCTTCAATATAGTTTGTTACTCGGTGTGATAATTCTTCTCCTGTTATTGTTTTGTTCTCATGCACGAACTTGTTCCTTGAAAACCATATCATCCATACTGCACAGCAAAATAAACGACACTGATTGTTGTTGCCTCTATCAAACACCCAGGTAAACCAGCTCCACAAACCTGTAATATTCAAGTTAATAACCCATGAGAGTTTGAGATTTTGCCATAACTCGATTGATACAAGGCACTACTGGAGAACATGATTACTGTCTTCTTCTGTATTTCGGCATCTGGGGCAGACATTATCATGTGCTACTTTCCTTAGCTTCAAATTGCTAAAAGTTGGAATGAAGTTCCATGTAAATCGCCATATTGTAATACCAATTTTAGATGGGAGTTGTAAATTCCATAATTTCCTATAGAATTTTTTACTTTTGGCCTGTAATAATAATTCATTAGGATCCGTAGTTGCCTCCTGTAATAGTTTATAGGCGCTCCTTATTGTAAATTCACCTGAGTGCTCTCCTCGCCAAACTTGAAAGTCGTCGTGTTCCACTTCTGCTAGGGGAATTCGGAGGATCATCTGCGCTATCTGTTCTGGAAATGTAGTCTCAATCAGCCCTCTTTTCCACATTCTTCTTGTTGTATCGATTAGCCCCGAAACTAACTCTATTTCTGTGTTGTTGCCCCTTTGTTCGATACCATTGATGTCAGTGCCTGGAATCCAACAGTCATGCCAGACAGAGATACGGTCGCCTTTACCAACGCGCCAACTCAAACCAGCCTTCAATAGTTTTTTTGCTGCCCATATGCTTTGCTAGGTAAGAAAAGGTGAGTTGCCCAATTGTACCTGTATAAAATCGGAGTTTGGATAATATTTTGCTTTAAGAACATGTGCTAACAATGAATCGGGATAATTAATAAGGCGTCAACCCTGTTTGGCCAATAAAGCAATATTAAACTGATCGAGACTGCGAAAACTCAATCCACCTAATTCTTTCGAATAGCATAATTCCTTCCAAGTGCACCAATGAATCCCCCTCTGACCATGACCTTTCTGCCACCAGAATCTTGCAATAATGTTTTCAAGTTCAGAACATAACGTTTTAGGTAGTAGAAAACAAGCCATTGTGTACGTTGGTATTGCCTGAAGAATAACCTTAATAAATACTTCTTCCCCCCTTGAGAGAGGTGTCTTATACTCCAATTATCGATTCTTTGTCTAAAACGATCTTTCAAAATCTGAATGCCTCATTCTTCCTTCCCGCCCACCATATTCGGTGTCCGAGATAACGTTCGGATCATTGGAGCTCGAACACCCGGTGTGCGAGTAATCGAGATCTTTTCATCTTCTTTTGTGTTCGAACCAAAAACACCGTGGACTTATCAAAATTAACTTTGTTGCCTAACATGTCCTGTACTTCAGCGTAGCACCCTCTTTAATAGACCACCCTTCTTTTTCATTGCCTCACCAAACAAGATGCAATCATCGAATAGTAAATGTGAGATCATGGCCCTCTTACGCTCGCTTTCACTCCCTTGAAGTTCTCTTCACGTTGAGCCAGTCGCATTAAGCTAGACAAGCCTTCCCCACAGATCAAAAATAGAAATGGGCTCAACAGATCGCCCTGTCTAAGTCCTCGTGAAGGATAAAAATTATTCCCAATCTGTCCATTTAGTACGACTGCATAAGAGACTGTAGAAATGCACCGCATAATTAGATTAATCCAGCTTGGTTCAAAGCCTATTCTCCCCATCATCTTTTTTAAAAAAGTCCATTCTACTCTATCATAGGCTTTACTCATATCCAGCTTAACTGCCATCAGTCCTTTCCTCCCCGTTCGTTTCTTTTTTAGAGCATTTAAAATTTCGTAAGCAATAAGTGCATTATCAGATATTAATATGCCAGGCACGAAAGCACTTTGTGCTTTATCTATGCACTTTTCCAAGACTCCTCTAAAACGGTTCGCAATTGCTTTTGCCATTATTTTATAAATGACATTGCATAAACTAATTGGCCGAAAATGTGAGAGGTTGGTTGGACGAACCTTTTTGGGGATAAGCACTATATGAGTAGAATTCAATCGACTAACCTCTATTTCACCATTAAGTTGTTGGGTAGATGAGACTTCATTGCCAACTATATGCCACAATTTTTGAAAGAAGAGAGCTGGGAGCCCATCTTTTCCTAGAGCCTTTGTAGCTCCCATACTTGTCAATGCTTCCCAAATCTCCTCCTTTGTAAAGGCCATTGCAAGGCGCCTGCTGTCTTCTTCAGAAATACATCGTTCAACCCCTGATAAGATATGCTCATACTGACCCTCTCCTTCCGTCTGGAATAGGCCTTGGAAATATGATCTAGCTACCGTCGCCATCTCCTGTTGGTCCTCTGTCTCTCTACCATCCGCATCTTGAAGCTTTTGAATGCAGTTTTGTCTCCTTTTTTGTGTAGCTGTGTTTCTGTCCCCGAGTTTAAGCCAGTTAACTCTAGCTCGTTGCTCCCAGTAGCTCTCGTCCTTATCAATCTCGAAGTTTAATTGCAGCTTTGTGTCATTTAACTACGCTAAATTAGTATATGTCCTCTCTGCCTCCATTAGATCGGCCAATTTTGAAGAGAGGTATTTCTTTTTACGATTCCTAGAAAGCCTCATTTGCGCAGCCCATTTTCCCAACTCTGATTTGAGATACTCCAACTTCTGTAAAAGATTCCCTGTTGCTGACGCCCATTTGATTTTAACTTCTGTTTCAAAGGATTCCTCCATTAACCACCACACTTCGAATCTAAAAGTTTCCCATCTTCTTGTGCTTGCTTCATTAGTTGTGGTTATTAAAAGTGGGCAGTGATCAGAGGTTGAGTGTACAGGATGTTTAATGTTGGTCTCGGGAAACCTAGATATCCAATCGACGTTAGCTACTCCTCTATCAAGCCGTTCCCGTATATTCGTTTCTGGCAAATTCCCCATTTCCCACGTAAACCAATTTCCAGAATAGCCTACATCCATTAGATGACAATCTTCTAACGCATTGCAGAAAGCTTCCATTCTCTTTTCCTCTCTGGGCAACCCACCTTTTTTCTCAAATCCGTACATTATTTCATTGAAATCACCACATACCAACCATGGCTGTTCTGCATTTTGCCCCAACCTTCTCAGCAAATTCCACGAATCTTCCCTCTCTCGTGCATAGGGAGATCCATAGAAGCCTGTAAATCTCAAAATCAAGATATTATATCAAAATCAAAATATTTATAAATTAAATCTCAAATCCGAGTGAAAATATAATCATCAAATTAAATTTTAATCATCCTTGTAATTTGTAAAAATAAAAAAATTGAAATTGACTCATTATATTCCCATGTCAAGAAAAAGAGAGAGAGAAACAATGGATAGGTGTCCGTTGTGGAAGAATATAATTAGTACAGATTAAATATAAATAATTCAGACAAAATATTTATAGATATGGATTATTTGCTCGCTAATTTGGAAATTTATGTGGAAATAGTTAATTACTTAAATATATATAATTAAAAAAAAACTCCAAACTCATAGATTATAAAATACTTATCCTAAAGTTAGTGGCGAATCAGGGTCGACTCCATTTAAAATAAAAAAATTATTATTTAAGTCCTTTAGTAGTTTATAAAATTTTAAATTAACATAATAAAAATCATACTTTAATCTCAATAAAATAAAATTTTAATTTAATTTTTAAAAATTATAAAAATAATAAAATTATATTTTTACTATAATAAAAATATATAATTTAATTCTTAACCTCTAAAAATTTTCTAACTTTACCCTGCCTAGAGTTGAAAAATCAAGCATCCAACTTCATAAATTTAGGGTGGGTTTGGATAGGCGGTGCATTTACCTGCGGTTAGTGTAAAAATAGCGGTGGCAGTAAGATTAAATACTGTAGCGATACTGTAGCGTGAGACAAAAAGTAAGCTAAACGTACCGCACCGCACTCAATCGTCCATCTAAATTCACCCTTAATCAAAATTAACATATAAATTTAAATTTAATCCAATTCCTAATAAACTTGAGAAATGTGAAACGGGGATTTATAAACACCTGGAAAGGATTGGTCTTGTCTGAAAATTACTGTACTTTCTCATGTCTTTGGTGTCTGAAAAGATGGGAACACCAAAATTGTTTTAGGTATATTGGACCCCTCTTCCATAACCCAACTTTTATGAGTTTTAATCATGTTGATTAGTTCTTTATTAATTACTTTTAGTACACTAATAATCGTTAATTATTTATGTAGATTTACTATAATTAGGAATCTTATCGATATAAAATTTTATAAATTTTGAGAAGCTACTTCAATTATTAATAAATACATAAAATTAAACTATTGGTTTTTATTAATTTATTACATTTAAATTGTTGAATTATTTTATTTTTTTGCTAACAATTAACAAGAAAATTTAGTAATGTTATTTAATCGGATTAATTTATTATTTTTTTATAAAGTATGGGGATTAAATTGTGATAAATTGAAGTAGAGGAATTGACTTCTTAATTTTTGTAAAATAAATGGATAACATTCATAATCAACCCGGAATTTACTTATGAATTGTACATATCTATAATAATAATATATATATATATAAGTACGGGTTTAGAAAAAAATTTGAATTAAGAAGTATATATTTTATTTTCCATCGTATTATTAAATTTATATTTAAACATAAGTATAATGTTTAATTTAGAATTATTAATTAAAGAAGTTGACGTGAAATAAAAGTTTTATTATTATACGCTAATTACTGCAATTAAGTATATTATATTTTAAAAAATTAATTGAATATTAAATGGTGATGATTAAATTTGTGAGGCACTTTCTGAAGAAAAAAAAAACAATAATCCGGATATATTATACTAAGAATATATAATAGAAAATAATTAAAAATGTTTAAAATTCTAACCAATACAAATGATTGCATTGTTTAAAATATGTTATAATTTTTTTTTACTTTTCGTAAATTTAAAATTTAAACGTTATATTTTTAATTTTTTAAGAATTTAGCTCATTTACTTTTAATATTTCAAAATTCAAGTCCAACTATTAACACTGTTAAAATTATTTTATTAAATTGGTTCGTGTGGCATTTTTAAAACTAAGACAAAAATTTTAAATTTATAAAAAATACATAGACCTATAACATATTTTAACCTAAATATAAAATATCTTAATTTAAAAAAAAAACAGTAGAAACCAAAATAACATTTAAGTAAAACAAGCTTTTGTGACAATATATGTTTGGTATACATCGACTTAAAAAGGCAAAAATTGGGTGTCCCACCCCCAATTTTTCAGTTCTGTGTAGGGGCCTTTGTATATGAAAACTTGTTTTCATTGTTCAGTAAATAATAGATCCCATGTGCTCCAAAAATCACTTTTTATCTTCTTCTTTTTACCAGTTGTACCAAAATTTCCGGTATTTGATACTTGCATCTTGCTCTCATTAAATTCGAAATTAAACTGGATTAGACTTTCAAAAAAGGGTAAATTATAATTATTAATAATTTTTTTTTTTAGCTACTCAACTATAAAAAAAATTATAAAATGATTATTTAATTATTTGATTTTTTTTTGTCACCGGCCATTAAATGTTAATAGAAAAATAACATGATAACTTTCAAAATTGATACAATAACAAATTTAATCCTCAACGTTTACACATTACTTAATTTGGTCTTCAAGTGCCAATCTTATAAAATCGATCAAGAGTGAACTAATGAAGACCGAGTCATCTCATCTATTAGTTTCTAATCCAATGACAAAAAATCGGATTATCAACAGAAAAGAACGAGAAAATATGGAATTTATGATATTGGATTTTTGAGTGTTTCTATTCTTTTGTTTTTATCAAATTGAGCTAATAATTTTTTTTTTAAAGCTTTTTAGGTAAAATGATCACAAAGGAAAGCAAAAGTACGAAAAAGACTAAATTACACAATATGAGAACGTTGGTTGTTAATTTTTTAGAATCAAGACTAAATTTACGTAATGTATAAATGATTGATGGTTAAGTTTGCTATTATGCCAATTTTAAAAATTGATATATCATTTTTTTTTGATAAATCATTTAACATCAAATGACCAAAAAACAAAATCGAATTATTAGGTAATCGTATTATAACTTTTTATAATTAAGTGCAAGAAAAACAATAATTAATAATTGAATGATCATTAATATAATTTTTCCTTTAAAAAAAGAAACGCTCTTCTTATACTATTTTTTTTCATTTACGAGACTCGAATCTAATTAGTTAAGAAATATCATACGACATAACATGTGTCGATATACCTTATGATTATTTCAAAACTTTGGAATGTAGCTCTAAAATTTAATGTTTCTCTTTTCCTAAAGTAAAATAGTGTTGGAAACTAATAAAGATAAACGCCAACAACACTTTTGAATCCTTTATAATGACTCAACATTTTAAAAACTCGACACCTCAATTTCAAATACCGTACCTTAAAGTTTCTGATTTTTCTCCTCTCTTTTTTCCCCCTTAAATGTAAGTTTATGCAAATTGAAATTGATAACTTCAAAATATTGTTGATTTGGCCGATTGAGTCTTAACTTGACTAGTATGGGTATTATTGTCAATGCAGGAGGATATTGGTTCGAGTGTGCTGAAGTGTATTGTCCTCCTATTTATGAGTTGGAGATGGATTATAAATAATTTTAGACATTATATAAAAAAAAAACCGAATAGGATTGTTAAAAAAAAAGTTACTTAATTTTTATGCAAAAGACATTTATTAAAACTTTAAAAGATTAATTTTTCACTGTGAGGATTGTTGGTTGAGGTGATGTATTTAGTTCGAAATTTAATTTAAAATTAAAAAAAGCGATGTGTTTGATATTTAAATTTTAGTATTTTTATTTTTTAAAATAATGGTTTATTAAAATATCAAATCAATTCTGGTCCTAAAACACGTGTCATGAAATAGTTATTCTTGGCATAACATATGAGATAAATCTCAATATTATAAATGAAATTTTCTCTAATGTCTAATTTTACACATAAAAATTTGATTTGATTCAATTATTACGAATTATTAATATAACTATCGATATAATATTATTTTATGTTTATATATTGTATATAAAAATAATTATATTTGTTTAATATAAAAATAATTTGATGTATTTATTTCTTTATATGTGTATAATTAAACTAAAATGAAAGTTTCATGTATATATAATTGCACCAAATCAAAGTTCATGTATCAATTTGCAAATTAAATCAAAGTTCATATATTATTTTGAGATTTGTCCCCATAACACACTATCATTCGGGAACAATTTATTTCTTAAAAAACAATTTATTTTAGGGTTGGATTCCACCATTAATTAAATTTTAATTGATTTTCAAACAATTTATTTTCTTAATCCCTCCTCAATCCTTAAATAAGAGGACAAAACATATTTAAGCACGCTCAAACTAGACCTGATTATGGGTCAGGCCAAGCCAACACAAAATTTTAGGCCCATTTTCTAGGCTTGGGTCTAACTTGAGAAATGGGCTTAAATTTTTGCCCAAGCCCAACCTAGATAAAAAATGCTAAACTTAAGATCGATCCACAAGCATAAAAAATTTATATCATTTTTTATATAAAAATAAATTTAAAAAATATAATATATCAAATACACTAAAAAAATAAAATAAACATTTTCCAAAAAATTGAAAATACATTAAAAAAAGTCTATAATTAAATATTACTAAGATAGTTGCAACTTAGCAAGTAAATACCTTTAAATAGTAGCAAATGTAACACCCCTACTCGTATCCGTCGCCGGAATAAGGTACGAGGCATTACCGGAGTTTACAGAACCATTTTTCATTAAACCGAGTCATTTTACTATTTATATTTCGAATGTAATTATAATGTCCCTCTATTGGGCTCTCGAAGCCCAAAACATACATTAGAAACGATTCGAGACTAAATCGGGATCATAGGGAATTTTTTGCATAATCTCATTTTTTTTTAAATATCATCTTTATGCAAATAGTAACATGAGGTACATAATTCCATAATTATGAATGAACACATTTATCAAACATATTCCATGTTCATATATCATAGTCTCATGTCTCCATATATCAATAACCATCATTTTGTTTGTATTTCAGATAAATACTTGTAACCATACATAAGTGTGCAATTCGCCATTTCTTCCTATCAATCACAATCTCAAATGAAAAATTCTTGTGAATATGCTCACCAATTTCATAATCCTATGTATTTACCATTTTCCATATTTATCCCGTTGAATTCCTCGAAATTTCGATGGATTTCCTGTAGTACACTCATGGTTTACAATCTCATAATCCGTCAATTCGTACACATATATACATAAGTCCTTTTCAGAGAGCACACTCCCGCGAACCTCATTTCTTACAGTAGGATTACCAGTCCAGGCTAAATCTCCTGTAAGATTACACTCCCGCGAACCTCATTTCTTACGGCGGGATTACCAGTCCAGGCTAAATCCCCTGTAACACATGCTCAAAGAGTATTGTCGGGATTACCAGTCCAGGCTAAATCCCCTACAATGACAAATACTCTATAGAGCTTTGTGCTGATTACTAGTTCAAAGCAAATCCAGGACTCACATTTACTTTGGATTACCCGTCCGGGCTAAATCCATTTCACACATATTCTTCGGGAGGGCTTATATCAGGATCGCCCGTCCGGGCTAGATCCTTTTCACACATATTCTTCGGGAGGGCTTATATCAGGATCACCCGTCCGGGCTAGATCCTTTTTACCGTCAAATCCTTTTCAGTGATCCATCGAATTCCATTCCATTCAACCGGGATTTATTTCCCTTTTTATTGAATATTATCAACATTTCATCAATAATCATACATTGAGCATTCAAATCACATTTTCATCACATAAACATACATTTCAAACATTTAAGAATACAATTCAAGCTACACAAACTTACAATTCGATTTTTATACCATAACGATAATCTTAGTTTCATAATAAATATTTGAAATAAAACATTATATCATTTCTAATTCAACGTTTATCGATTATAATCGGGTATGTGATCAATTTATACATAAGTCATTCATATATTTTCCTCCTCCTCCTCTCCATTCCACATCCTTAATGTATATATCACGCTTATAAGTAACATTATCTATAATTTTACTATTTACTTATATATATTCAAAGCTGTCCATCCGTGTCATAGTCACTTAATTATTTTTATCTTGAGCTACAGAACTCCAAATTAATATCCGCTTGATGTTTTTGAAACTAGATTCATATATCCTTCTACCATAAAAATTTCAGAATTTATAGTTTAGCCAATTAGTACAGTAAAATCTTCAAATTTATCCATGTTCTGCTGTTTGACAGCTTTGACCTTTGCTTACTAAAAATTAATTATATCTTAACACAAAATTTGGATGATATTCCCGTTTGTTTCTCTTGAAAATAGACTCATTAAGAATTTAAAAATATAAATTTAAGCCCCTAATTATTTTTCTCCAATTTTTTTATGATTTTTCAAATTCAGAACAGGGGAACCCGCAATCATTCTGACATTGTCTCACAAAATTTATTATATCTCATGATTTACAATTTCAATGCTTACACCGTTTCTTCTATGAGAAACTAGACTCAATAAGATTTAATTTCATATTTTATTCATCCTCTAATTTGATTCCCACAATTTTTGGTGATTTTTCAAAGTTAGACTACTGCTGCTGTCCAAAACTGTTTTAGTGCAAAATGTTGATTACCATTTTTCCCCTAAAATTTTAATACATGACAATTTCGTCCCTAGGCTCGGAAAATGAAATTCTTGCAATTTAATCCTTATTCCAAGCCTAATTATTCTCATGCATACCAATAAAAGCCCATGAATTCCATGAAATTTTAGAATTTTCCATAAATTCAACACTTTTCAATTTAACCCCTAAAACATGTTTTCATCCAAAATTCTTTAATAAAACACCTTTTACACACCCATTAACGTCTCAATTTCATCATAAAATAACAAAAATCATATGAAATTATCAATGGTAACTTCCAATTTTTTCAAAAAAATCAAAAACTAATAGAATACTTAGTTGGACCTAATTGTAAAAGTTCAAAAATATAAAAATTTAAAAGAAAAAAACAAGAATTGAACTTACTTGAAGCTAAAATATGAAATACCAGCTCAAAACCCTCTTCCATGGCTATTTTTGACAGAAATTTGAAGAAGAAATGGCCTAGAAATCATTAAAATCAACTTTGGCCATGTAACTTTTTTTAAAATTCCAATTTTGTCCTTTTCACCTAAAAATCTTTGATTTTTTTTTCACGCTATGCCGCCTCAGCCATTTTAAAATAGTCCATTTTCCCTTTTAGTCCTTCCTTATTTAATGGTTAAGCTATTTAATCACTTTAGCAAGTTTTGCACCTTTTCAATTTAGTCCTTTTTAACTACCAAAATTTTAATACTACCTTATTGACACTCCTTAAATATTCATAAAAATATTTATGGCTCGGTTTATAACACCGAGATCTCAATACCTCTTTTTCTCAATTTCTTAACCAAATAAATCTTTATAAAACACAATTTACTATTTCAAAAATCTTTTAAAAGCTACATTTGGCTCATAAATATTAAATAATATAATTTACGAGTTCATTTGCCGGATTTGGTGGTCTCGAACCACTATTTCCTACATCGCTGAAATTTGGACTATTACAGCAAATTTAATAATAAAATAAGAGTTATACAATACTCGAACAATAACAACAAAATAGTAGCAAAATGACAGCAAAACAGTAGTGAAATTTTTTTTAGATAAATTTAGGCTACGCCAAAAAAACTTACCCGAGGCCCAACCCTTAAAAATGGGGCTTTTTTTTTTATCCAAGCCTATTTTTAAGGCCTATATTTTTACGCAAACCCTCCTATTTTTCGGGCGGGCATTCAGGCTTAAGCGGGTGGCCCTATCCATGATTAGGTCTAGCTCAAACTCACATCTTCTTGTATTGGCAACAATATCGATGTCAATCGAGCTATAACTCAATTAGCGACATGGATCATATTTATAATATGTGGATCAAATTGTAAATATGTACGTACCACCAACTACATGATTAGTTTGATCTGACGTATTAAAAAACTAACAGTTGTAAATTTATTAAAAATATTTTTTTAACACGTTAGTATAAGTTGTCTATACAATAGGTACACACGCGTTTACAAATTGATTAATGTATTTTTCATACACTCCAAGATAGATTCAAATTGACATTTAACCCCAAATTAACAACTAGACCGATGGAATAACTTAGTTGCCATAATACCAACATCTCAATGATTTAATTAGAACATTTTGAAGTTTGCTCACTAATTTGAAATACGGATGGTAATTTAAGAATGTTTAGTGAAATCTTTTATTTTATGTTTCAAATATGCAAAAGATATGATGTGATTTTTTTTATACAATGCTTAAAAGCATTTGTAGTCATTCCCTAACTCTTAAATAAGAAGATAAATACACTTTAGTGCGCTTGACCTCACGCCTTCCTACATTGACAATAATATCGATGTCATCCAATTTAAAACTCAACTGACAGATATAATGTGATATTCCCACCTTATATAATTAGACATCAAATTGAATTTACATTTGTTCTATTGCCAACTTATTATTCCCACCTACGTTACCAAATTTGATCCTCACCTTGGATTAAAATAGTCTTTTATTGCCTAAACTTTTATGATAAAAATGATAAAATACAAATTTAACCCCTAATATTTACCTTTTTTTATCATCTAGACCTTAATTATTATTTTTATTACTTTAGGCCTCAACCTTTGGTAAATTTGTCTTTCTTTGGATGAAAAAGTTAACTGAACCATTAAAATTTTAATGGCATTGGCATCAGTGGTGGAGCCTGATTTTTTTTGGCAGAATTAAATTGTATGTTTTTACAATAGTAAAAATACAATTTCATCATTTTAATAGTTTATATATTTGTAATTTTTAAAGGGTTAAAACAAATTTTTATTATTTTGAGGGCCAAAGTGTAATTTTACCATTACTAATTTAAAATTTTATATATTATAAAAGGCCTAAATTAAAATTTTACCATTTTAAGGGGGTGATGGCCCCCCGGGTCTCCACTACACTCCGCCATTGATTCCCATTACAACTTATGTATATATATGTGTGTATATATATATATATATATAAATTCTTATGAACCTTTTTAAAATTTTAATAATTTTATAATTTTTTATAAATTTTTATGATGTGTACTTGTCACATAAAATATCACATCATTATTACTCTCTAATTAACTTTTTTATCTAAAAAATAATAAAAATTTAAAGGTTGAATATCAAAATAATCTAGAATATTAGAATATTACATCTAAATTTATTGTAGAAAAAAATATTCCCCAAAGCTTTGTTTGGTTTGCTGGTACAGAATTTATCTAGTTTTTGTTTTTTAAATGAAATTTGTTAAATGTCATGGTCCAACCCTCACCGTACAACAGAATAATGTTCCTGGCAGAAGAAAAAAAGGTAAAGTATGATAATAGTTATTTAATTATGCATTTTATTTTATTCCAGCCACTTAAGTTTTAATTATTTCGATTTAGCTCTTCAATTTTTTTAATTAAATAGTTTATTCATTTTCTCGTTAGCTACTGTTAGTTGAGGGACGGAAATGGGATATAAAATTTTTTATTGGCCTAATAATAAACTTAACCCTCTAATATTTCCATATTCTATTAATTTGATTTTAAATAAAAAAAAATTAACAATTTATTATTAAGAAACAACTAAACCCTTTCTCAATCGCTGCAAATACCCCCACCATACATGTGAGGGGAAAATGGTGATAGTGATAGCGTCGGGCAAAGGGGCGAGATGATAAATTCTTGACGTTTGTGGCTCCAATTGGCTACTAGTTTTGACTCGGAGGAGGGGTGGTCAGATGATGGAAGCTTTGATGTTTGTTGGGTGTTGAGAGATGATGAAATGATGATGGTGAGGGTGAGTTGAAAATAGCGATGCATCGTGTATGGTGATTGACGGGAGGCCAGGGGTGTGTACTGCCGAGAGTGAGAGAACGTCCAATTATTATTTTTTGATATAATTTATTAATTTTTTTAAATTTAGAATAAAATTAATAAAATGTGTAAATGATAGAAGGTTATGTTTATTATTAGGCCAATAAAAAAGTCCACATAAATTTCTCGTCTCTATACTAACAACAACTAAAGAAAAAATGATTAAAAAATTTAATTTCGAAAAATTAAATAATTAAATCGAAAAAAATAATAATTAAATGACTAAAATAAAACAAAATCTATAGTTGAATAACTGTTACTGTACTTTACCCAAAATACAAGGTTCATCATATTTTCTTCCTTATGCTGTTGGCTTTTGAAAGCCATTTGGAATTTTCTTTTAAGATCGACAAAATATCAATTTTTTTAAATGCCACCTGTCAAAGTTTCAATTTAACACGTGTACTGATAAATCTTTTGAATGATTTTTCGATTTAAGTGAAATTAAACCCACCTTTGTTTGCCAATTTGTAAGTACGATTATAAAATATTAATTGAAAATATTTTTATCCTTCAAAAAATATTTAATTATTGTTCTAAATTCTTTTAAAATATTAATTAAAATTAGGATTTTCCTTTTTAATTTCTTTTATATTTTTCAATTTTTAATAATTTCACATATATAGATAATTAAATTGCATGTCTAATATTGCAAACGTTTTTAGAATAAATTTGTTAATTAATTTTTTTTTTATAATTAACAGAAAAAAAAAGTAAGAATAAATATTGATAATAAATTTTGTAACATAAATATTAATAATAGTAAAAGACAACCCATAATTTGTAATAAACTATTGATAATATAAAATCATATAATGAATTACAAGATATAATAAAAATATAAGCTTGAAAAATAGGTTTGGACAAAAGTTAAAGTCTGTCTTTTAAACGGGTCGAATCTCAAGTAAGATTTTTTGACTTGGGCTTGGCTCGACTTGAACCAGCCTAAACTTTATTATTTTACTGTAATTTCGTTGTTGTTTTGTTGTCATTTCACTATTATATTGCTATTATTTTATTGTTATTGTTTGGATATTGTATAAATATTATTTTATTGTTAATTCTGCTACTATTTTAGAGGCATTTGTTTGCTAAATTGCAACTATCTTAATGTTATTTTAATATAAAGACTTTTTAAAATCTATTTTCAATTCATTGGAAAACATTTATTTTAATGGTTTTAGTGTATTTTATATGTTATATTTTTAAATTTATTTTTATATAAAAAATGATCTAAAAATTTTAATACGGATGGACCGGATCAAGCTCAAATTTAACATTTTTAATCTAAGCCGAGTTTGGACGGAATTGAAAGTCCATTTTTTGAGTCAAACTCAGACCTAAAAATTAGACCTAAAAGATTTACATCGACCTGACTCGACCTAAACCCAACTTATGATCAGGTCTAGAAGCAACTCAACGCTAACAAATTTTATTAAGTTATCGTATTATTTTTGTCTTCATTATTATCGATTAATCTCTGAATCATCAATTTATGCTTTTCTCTTTTTTTTTAGTTTTTTTTTTCTCTAACTTCCTTTTGGTTTGCTTCTTTTTTTTATACCATGACGTTTTTCTTTATGTATTCATCGATTTGGAGCACGAAAACTTGGGTTTGTTGAAGCACATTTTAAGCTGAGGAGATTTAAGTTAAAAAGAAAACCTATTTTACTCTACTTTACTAATAATTTTTTTAGATTAATATAATATAAATCATATCAATTAATAAAATTACATGCTTAATAAATACTTTACATTAATAAATTCAAATACTAATTATGCAGAAAAAAAATCCAATAATTGTAATGGAAATGAGGGATCAATTATTGGAAATGTTTGGGTATGGAGCAAGTACTGCAGGGTGAAAGGCAGATTTACGGAAAGAGCTACTAATGATAATAACATAGAAAAATGGCTGAAGCTGAAAGAAAACCCTTGGAATGTGACAAGTTGGCGGTAGGTGGCTGAGACTATAGAGTGAAGCCAACATTTTATGACAGAAAAGAAAAATAGGGCAATAAGAAGATGACTGACATTGCTTTTAAGTGGGGGTGTGTTGTACTATGATTTGCAATTAAGCTTTTTTTTTTAGAACTGTTGGGCTTCCTTTGAAAAAAAAACCCACCAAGGGAGACAAGACAAAAAATGTTTTAGTAAAGGGCTTCATTGTAAACCATCAAGTCACACTCAACACCTGAGTGTTGGATTTTCTTATAATTTAAGGTTTTAACCTATAGCTTATTAGGACACAGTAGAAGTTGATTGATTGTGATGCAGGGGAAAAAATGGTCTAATTCGGCCAAAACCATCATTAATTTAATTTAAATACGCGGTTAAGGTGAACTCGATATTTGTTTCATTGTTTTTTTCTAGGCTGTTCATCATCGTGTACAAACAAAAAATCCCATTAAATAATTAAATCTCTCTTTAGAACAACAGAAAAGCCAAAAGCATTAAGCCACCAATAGTTTATTTTGGGAGAGAGAATGCAATCAGTGTTCCCTTCAGTTGTTAATGCACATAGGGAAGGTAATATTTGAAGAATTGAAGAAGCTTAGGAGATCAGATAAAAGCTTAAATTAATATACAATAATCTTACAAATGTCGATATTGCAAATATATTCCTTGTCAATTCAAAACCATTCCTTAAACATGTTCATAGGAAAAATGCAGGAAGACTTGTACAATCCGTGAAAGTAAAAAGATATGGGGTTTGTATGGTTCACTGCCATTTACATCAGCTTTGCTTTTGAAAAATCCATCTCAGGATGCTGCAACAAACCAGTAAAAAGAATTGACAAAATTCACCAGCTGAAACTCCAACAGAGATTGGGAAATGATAGACAAGGAGGGGAAGGCAATATGTATGCACGCATGCAGTTAGGTCAGTGAATAGTTACCTCAGACATGAATTTCTTTAGGATTTCTTGTTTCTGAAGTTCATCACTGGTTGGAAGGCCCATGGCCTTCTGTCTTTGGTCAAACTGCATGGGAGAACAAGTACCCCAGTTATGATAAATCTTTTAAGTTACAAAAGAAAGGTTCTAACGTAAATGTATAAAAGCTAGTGCCAACAGAGATAAATATCAAAATGATGCAATTGTACACATGAAAATTCAATTGTGATTTAAATATATATAAAAACTTTGATTTTAATTCAATTTATTTTTATATTCGATAAGTATTATTATTTGTGTATGCAATTTGTAGACATATAATAATAACAATGTTATATCATTAATGTTGTTAATGGTTTGTCAAAATTGAATTAAATCAACAATTCCAAGTATAAAATTGCACAGAATTAAAGTTTACTTATAACATTGCACAGTGGACTAAAATTAATATATGGTTTTGAACTTCACCCCGTACTAAAAATAAGACTAGAAAAAGAGATATTGTGGCAGATAGAAACTAGCTAGAAGCAAAAATATAATAAGGTTAGAACTGCTTACCATCATCTTCTCTACAGTTTGTCGTGTTTCTGGATCCAAGTCGGATAGTTTGCTGTTCTCTGGTTCAACTTTCTGAGTGTCAATTTCAGGGTCTCCTTTTACCAATGATTTCCACCACTCCATTTGGTTGTGCTTAGTCAAAAGGATTGAGATTGATCGGTTATCCTCTACAAAAGCATGGGGAGATTTTAGATTACCAACAAAAGCATATGTTTTTAGCATCAAACGAAGTTAATTTCCATAAAACTGATAGACTCAAATGTAAATAGGAGATCACAATCACAGCAAATTGCCCAAAGAACTAGAACAATCTTATCAATTATAGTCATTCATATTCTAAAATAACTAGATCATGCATAAATAATTGATCAACAATACAGAGATACTACAAGAGTCAAGAAACAAAGGAAACACCAGGTGAAATTTACATCTAAAAAGACTGAAATGCAATATCAAATTCAACTAGGAACAATCATCAGTATTTGTGTCATTACATTTGAGTTAACATACCGATGCTCCAGTAACAATCATCAGGTTTGACAGCTTGGAAAAGCTCCCCCTAAAAATATAAAGAAATATACGTTACTCCAATGTAAACCAACTAGGAATTGTTTGAACATCATATGAATTAACTTACATCAATAATAGGAGGCTGGCCCTTGAGTCCCACTTTTAGATGGTTTTTCTTTATCTCACACGCAACCAACTTTGATCTTGTTCCACTTGGAACTGGAATGTTAACAGTAACCTCATGCAAGGACTGTGTCCAAGAGTAATTCTCCAGATCAAGACCATTGCCCTTGTTTGGAACTATCCAAGCATTTAGAAAGATGAATTAAAGTTAGTAATCTAACTATTCTTTGAGTTTCAAGATCAAATGCATCTAGCAGTATCAAATTAAAAAATCTGCCATGCAATACTTAATCAAGTGTTAACCCCAACAGGCATTATGACACAACTACAAAACCCCCATCCCCACTAACCAATGAAAAAGAACAAATGCACATAACAATGAGTAGCTTTTTAGCCAGTATTCCAACACAATACATATCCTTTCCTAGTCAACTGATATAAAATTAAGGGTTAACAACACTAGTAGTCACCCAACTATGTAAATTTCGTTTTTGGTCATCTAACTATGAAAAGTTACAAAATGGTCAACCAACTATTCAATTTTGTCTTTTTTGGTCACCATCGAGCTAACATAAAAATGAAAACACCTAAAATTCCAAGATAGTTGGGTTACCAAAAAAGACAATTGAATACTCGAGTGACCATTTTGTAACTTTTCATAGTTAGAGAAGCAGCAAAAGAAATTTACTAATAGTTGAGTGACTACTAATGTAGTTTACCCTAAAATTAATATACACAATAACGTACAATCAAATAATACCATTACACTTGCCATTAGCCCCAATTGGGAGAATGCACATGTAAATGGCCCAAAACATCTACCAAATGCAATCAAAACGTAAAGTAGCTATAGAATAATCTAAAACAACCAAAATCAGAAGAATTTAACACTGGTTCAGTGTGCCATTCAACCAAGTACAACACCTGATCTTCAACCCCTTCAATTTCAAAACATTGCCTTTTAACTGAAATCTTTTACTACCACATTTCCGAAAATTTTCAAAAAGTTTCAAGTTGATCCCATGCTCAGGGACAAGTAAACCAAGCCCTGCTTTACACAAAATAACATTGAGCTTACTCAACCCAAGCTATCAGCATTAGGGGTGTACATGAGACACTGGTTAACCCTAAGCTTAATCATCGAGCCAAGCTTGAGTACAAAAATTGGTAAACAAGCTTAATCAAGCTCAAACTCGAGTCGCATTATATCTCAAGCTGAAATCAAGCTTAAAATAGATATTCGGTTGAGCTCAAGCCGAGTATCGAACTCTGAATTTTGAGTTGAGCTTGAGCTTGGCAATATTCAGGCTCGGCTCGATTACACCCCTAACCAGCATACACCATAATCCAAAACATGTGTCAACAAAAGAAATCCACCTAATACATATTTCCATTTATTCCCTAAAGAGTAAACAGCTAAAAAACCCCTCCCAGCAAGGACAACAAATTAACTTCATTTATCAGCATTACATAACAATCATCATTAGGAACATGATGGAGCTAAGTATAAAGCTCAAGCTGACTATTTAGCTCAATTGTAGAAACTTACTCAAGCATACTTACTAGTACTATACACAAAAGCTTCTGATTCAGAACAGAAGTATGTTGCCTATTTTTCACTCTACGGTTCACAAACACAAGCAACCTATGCTATAAACACAATTTAAATCCATAAACAAATATATCTTCCTTAGCATTTGCCATAATCTAAAGCAAACCCCAATTTTCCTTTTCCCCAAATTTCATCATCAATTAACCTTGCATGCAAATAAAAAAATAAATACAAACGATAATAATAACAGAAAAAAATGGAATATATATATATATACCTCTCGAACAGGAGCTAGTCTCTTCATCTTTAGTGTCTTCCTTTTTATTGACCTCAATTGCTTCCTTCTTAACTTCTTTCTTTATCTCCTTCTCTTCCTTCACTTCCCTATTCTTGGTCTCCACCTTCCGAGCCACCTCTTCAGCCTTCTTCTTGCTCTTCTCCTTGGCCGCTCTCACGATGGCCGCGATCTCCTTATCGGCGTTCTCTTTCACTAGAAAATCACTCTCTTTCCCAATGAAATCGAAAACTTTCTCCAAAAACACAACAGGGTTCGACGGATCCAAAGTGGCGCTAAACAGCAGCGGTTTAGAAGCCGGCGACGAAGAAGGCGAGGGCTTTTTAGCCTCGTCTTCTTGGAACTCGGAGATTATTGCCATTCAATAACAAAAAAGAAAAAAAGCTTACTCTGGCTCAGGCAAAAGTGCGGCGTAGAGTTGAATCGTTGGTCGGGTCTTGAAGTTTCGTCAGGGTTTAATAATATATACGGAAAGGGCGGGGCAGATGTTCCAGAATCCAGGAGTTTTCGAGCGAGACTTCCAGAATCATTCTTTCCAAGTTTCTTAATCGTAACATTTGCTAGATCGTCCTTCCTTTTTATCTTTATTTACTAAAACGTCCTTTATTGTTTATAGATAACAAAAATATAATTTTATATATTTACATTTCAAGTCCGCACAATATCTTGGCTTGATGGCTGTTTCCACGTGGCCTTCTAATTCTAACAAAATTGATGTGGTTGTTTCCACTATCTTCTTGCAATAATTGTTGCTTGCATCATTGCTTTCATCATCTTCTGATGTATTGATGGCGAACTCGCTACATCATTCTTGCATCATCTTTTATTTATGAATTTGGATAGCGATGAATTGTCACATCCAATATTTGAAATATCTCCTTTTTTGGATTTGTCCTTATCCTTCTTGAATATTTTGTAGATTCATTTCCTCGATTTCATCCAGGTGTAATGATTCCGGTGAAGGAACTAGTGTATTCCAAATTTTCCCACGTGTCTTTGATCTCCGCTTGCTAGCGGATAATCATCTATCTCCATGTCGGCTATCTTTTTAATAGCTGAACAGCTTCTCTATTTCTTTCTTCCTGGGTTCTTCCAGTGTCATATGCTAGAATTCTTTTTTCGTCGGTCCAGAATTAATAAGCTTCTTGATGAAGAAGATGTTGGGCCATGGTTATCATATTAATTCCGGCTTGGATTTGATAATTGGAAAAATTATTATAACACTTGTCAATGATTTTTACCAAGTGTTGTTGGTCTTCTTCTACTACTTTGAAAGGGCTTTTCCCAAAACATAGTACGAATATTCCAAATTTGATATGGTGATAAAATTTTTCTTTCTCAGAATACCTATAAAACTACATATTTCTATATGAAAATAATAGACAAAATCATCTATATCAACAAAATTTGTTAATCTAGATTTTACCATAGCAGAAAATCTTTTAATAAATGAAAAAAATATTTTGGATCATTATTTTTAACAAATCCCCATTCAATACTGGTTATATCAAATGGTTCATGATTAAGCCTAAATTTGATAGTAAGAAATTGTTCTCCTATATCATTAGTAAAAATATAAGCTTGTAAAAATATTTTGAAAAAGTTTCTATAAATTGAGCTTCTTGGTTGCAAATAGCTCTCTCTATTTTTGAAAATATTTCTTGTGGTAAAATTTGTCTACATTTATTATATAGACATATTCTAAACATTTTATTAATAATAGGATTGTTTTGTTCTTTTATTAATAAAATATTGGAATATATCAAGAAGATTGTTTATCTCCTTAATATCTATATATTCGATTAGGATTTCATCCCAATATCAGATAAAGCAGATTTAAGTAATAAATCATAAGATTCATTTTCTTTAGTTGTTTTTTCAACTAAAAATTGTGAAAACTGTAAAGAGCTTTTAAAATTTGCTCTTTGATCGAAATATGGGTTTTCCATATTTTTTTATAAAATTATAATATTCCGAGGTAATCCCGGATTAAAAAATCTTTTATTTCGAGAATTTGTTGTTGTTTCAACAAATCTTCATTTTGTTTTATAATTTCAAAGATAACTGGTTTGTGATGCCGAATTTGGATCTTGAGACCAATTAGAAAATCTCACAGGTTGGTGATTGTGTTCCAAATGGTTGGTTTACCATTGGATATGGTACATAATATCCCCGATTAGGATAAAATGGTACTTGAGCGGTATAGTAATAAATCATTGTTTAGGACTTATTGTTTTCCCTTTGTTGGGTTTTTATGGGCGATTGTCCATTCTCCAACTTTTCTAGTGGTTTTTACCTCTATCCATCAGAACTTTGCTAAGAAAATCAAAGAATCATATTGTTAGTTCCTTTAATATAAATAACTTCAAAATTAAATTGGCATAATTCGTTATACCATCTAATTCTTCTAGGTACAGTTTCTAAGCTTTTGTTAGTTAAAAATTGTTTAACTGCTTGATTATCGATTTTATAATAAAATGCTCAAAAAGCTAAATATATTAAGAATTTTTTTATTCCTTTTTTATTGCTAATATTTCTTTTCATAGATAGCATAATTTATTTCATTTGGTTTAAATTTTCCCGAGCTATATCCACAAATTAATTCTTCATTATTTGTTTTTGCTTTTAAAACACATCCCCAATTTTTTTCTGAGGCATCTGTTTCTAGAATTAATTTATCACCTGGTTTAGGTAAATAAACTTTAGGAATATAATTTATTCCAGATTTTATATTTTTTATAATATCTGAATCTCTTTTAGACCATTCAAAAGGTTTTTCCTTTTTTAGTTTTTCATATAACTTAACTAATTTTTTAGATAAGTTAGGAAAGAAATTACTACCATAATTAACAATTCCTAAAAATTGTTGAAGCTGTTTCTTAGGACTTAATATAATTCCATGTTTTATGAATTCTCTAGATATAATATTTAGATGTTTTCTATGATTTTCTAATGTATCAGAAAATATTAAAATATCATCTATATATACGACACAGAATTTTTTATATTTTTTAAATATAGAGTCCATCCATCTTTGGAAGACTTGTGGTGTATTACAGAGTCCAAATGGCATTACTCTCCATTGGTAATGTCCATTAGGAGCACTAAAAGCTTTTAATGTCCATTAGATTCTTCTGTTAGCATAATTTGCCAGAATCCTGATTTACAGTCAAATTTACTAAAATATTTTGCTTGTTTAGCTTGATTTATTAAAACTTCTTTTCTTGGAATAAAATAACCATCAAAAATAGTATTTTGATTTAATCTTTTATAATTAATAACCATTCTAGCTTTTCCTCTTTTTATTTCTGCATGGTTTCTTACCATAAAAGTAGGACTAGAATGTGGACTATTAGTTTCTTCTATTAATCATTTTTCTAATAATTCTTTTATTTGTATATCAAATTCATCTATATCTTGTTTAGTATAGATCATAGGTTTTACTCTAATAATTTTATTAGGATTTTCTAATTTAATAGTACAATATCTAGGGCTATTTTTCCATAATTTTAATGGTTCTTCACTAAAATTATTTTCTAATATTTTAAACAACCAATGATTTGTTTCAAGTTGTTTAACTTGTTCTTTCTTAGATGGTGAAAAATCTTTATCACAAATAAATTTATGGTTTTCAACTAAGGGTATTTCTACTGAAGTTTTTTCAATAGTTAATATAACAAAATTTTTATCAATAGAAAATGGTAAATGTTGATATATAAAATTATTACCTAATAATATATCTCCATGCATTTCATGAAAACATAATATTTTAGGTATCACAAATCTTACATTATTTATGTAGATTGGTATATTTTTTGCTTTAAAAAGAATTAAAGTTTCATTACCATATACTCCAACAGCTCTTATTGGATTTCTCATAAGTTCCCACTTTTCTGATGGAATAGCATTTTCTCTACAACTACTAGTTGTAGCTCCTGTATCTAATAGAGCATTTAAAGAATATGAATTATATTCTCTAAACTGAAACGAAATTTCAATATAAGGTTAGTTAATATTAACTAAGGACACAGTCTCTCTATCTCTCTGAAACACATATCAAGATGATGTTAGAAAAAATATATTTTATGAGAACTTTGAGGCATATTCTCAATTAGTAAAGGTAGAGAGTTTAATTATAAAATTATGATTTCATATTCTACTTCATGAGACCTTTACAACGGTATATCATATGCTCAAAATGGTTGAGTGATGAATAAAAAATAGATGCTCAAAGTAAGTTACTTGGAAATATTTATTGAG
Organism: Gossypium sturtianum; assembly: GCA_025698515.1. Lineage (NCBI taxonomy): Eukaryota > Viridiplantae > Streptophyta > Magnoliopsida > Malvales > Malvaceae > Gossypium > Gossypium sturtianum. The sequence continues at coordinate 2,701,334 of CM046954.1, forward strand.
GAAAAGAAAAACTTTGATTTCACATTAGTTAAATACTAAGTATGATATGTGTTTATATATGAGAACCCTCTTAAAAGATTATTGAATGACTAAGTTTGGAATCTTGTTTTGCGTGTAAGGGGTGCAGGTCCAAACCCGTTGGAGTTGGGGTGTACCCTTACAACGTAGGCGACGCGAAATGTTTGGACCGATTGAGCACAAAATGAGTCTGTAGATATTTTAGCTCAATACGACGTATTCGCTAACGTATTTTGTCTAACAAAATGATACGATACTTTTGAGGGACTCTAGCGATAAATAAATTAGCAATAAAGGTATTAAAATTGAAAAAGAAAACAAAAACCTTAACTTCCTCTTCAGCCTCCTTCTTGTTCTTTTCCTTAGCAACTCTAACCATGGCCACGATCTCCTTACCGGTGTTTTCTCTTCCTAGAAAATCAATCTCTTTCGCAATAAAATCGAAAACCTTCTCCAAAAATTCAACAGGGTTCGACGGATCCAAGCTGGCGCTAAAGTTGACCGGTTTAGGAGGCGACGAAGAAGCCGACGGCTTTCTCGACCGGAACTCGAGGATCATTGCCATTATAACTATGAAACTTACTGCGGCGTAGCTGTTGTTTCTTTGTTCGGTTAATAATTGAAGTTTTGTAACAAAAAGGGCGGGGTAGAATCTTTGTTTCCAAGTTTCTTTTTAGGATATTTGCTGGAACGTCCTTCTTTTGAACTTTTCATATTTTTGGATAAACTAACTTATATCAGTAAATTATTAGTAAATTTATGTTTTAGTCACTTAATTTTAGAAAGTTACAAAATGACCATTAAATTATTCAAATAATTGTTGTATAACCTACTGTTCACTCCGCTTACACCAATTAGAAGCTCTCCTTCCCTTCCCTTTCTATTGTTTAGTTTTTTCTTTCTTTCATAAAATAGTTTTAAACATCACGAATCTACGAACTAAAATTCAAACAATTTTCTTCTCCAATCTTCGACACTGGTCGTCAGACCAAATTAGGCTTAAGATTTGTTCTTCTACTTATTGATCGGTATTGATTCACTTTACTGATCATTAAATCGTCACTTAGAACTCGCTAGCCGAACTTAAAAGAAAACTTAATAGTCTAGTGATATAAATATATTTTTTTTAAATATTTTAGTGACTTAAATGAAAACTTTCAATGATTATTTTCTAACTTTTTAAAGTTGAGTAACTAAAATAAAAATTTACTAATAATTTAATAATTTTTAGTGTAATTGATCCTATTAAATAACTAATACAAACAATTTAACATAACTTATAATTTTTGTTTTTTTGTTTTTAACAATAATAATAATAATAAAGGAATAAAGGGGAACTTTGGCAACTTGTATAGCTGTATTCATATATACTGTTAAAAATAGTGCTCCCCCACGTCAACTCTCTGTATTTTCTCGACGGAAAATATAGAAAGATTGGCAAAAAGAATAGTGAAAAAAGGTGAATTTGGAATCGTTCTTCGCTGATTTGATTTTAAGGTAAATTGATTTCCCTTCAGTTTCTTGAATTTCAATATTAAATCTTGGTAATTCAATGATTTCCATTTTCTTTTTCCAAGTACGGGTTTTCTTGTTCCTTTTCTTTTTTGGGTTCTTTCTTGGATTATCTTTCCCAGAAAAAGAAACAAAAAGGATTGGGTATTTGTGATTTGATTTGATCTTCTTTCTTTTTCCAAGAGAATTTTTTTTTGGGGTACTTAAATTAAATGTCTCCATCACTAAATTAACTGTGGGAATCTTCGTTTTTTTAATTGTATGTAGCAATTTATTTTCTCTTGTTGATATATATGGAAGGGAAACCAGCATCTGAAAGACAAATTTTCAACCTCTCAGGACCTTTACATCTCACTTCAATTGACTGGTAAATACCTTCTTTTTTTTTCACATTCATTGCAAGATACAAAGGCAATTGGGTAATTGATAAACTTGGTAACGTAGGAATTTATCAAATTCGTGGAAATTTGTCAAGCAATTGACATTTTAATTCATTAGATTTCTCAATAATGCCTGAAAATGTAAACCCCAATTGGCTTTTTTTATTAATTGGGATCACCGGCGAAACTTGTATGTAGCAATTTAACCTGTATGATACTCAGCTGCCATGTTTTTGGATGGATTCCTTGTTAAATTCAAGGGTTTTGATAGTATATTTGAGGGTGAAAATATGATGGAGGTCCATGTACTAGAAATTAGATTGCAATTGTCCTCTTACTTAAAAGAATGAGTAAATTAGACCCGGTACTTTAAATTAAAAAGCAAATTGGTCTTTTATGTTAAAATTTTCAACCATTTCTACTGATAAAAACTAGCATATTTGATAAAATAATCAAACAATTACACATGGTGTGTTATATATACTTTATGCTGACATACATAGATCAGTTTTTAATGGATGAAACATTTAACAGAAGGACTAGTTTGTTTTTTAATTTAATATACGGAAGTCAATTTGCCCAATTTTTTTAATAAAAGGGGTAAAATGCAATTCAACTCCTAGTATGAAGACTTTCATGGTACTTTTACCTATGTTTGAGATGTTATTTGGTGTACTACTTTGATAGGAATAACTTTCATCACCGAAGATCGGTTGCTGCAAGCTTGGTCCAAGGAGTGTACATTCAAGAACGCGATCGCCAGGAGAATCGCCTAGGTGCCCAAGCTCATGCGTCACCTTGGTGGGATTTCTTCAATTTCCAACTGATCCGTCCTCTCGTAGATGATGTTGATAACTCCATTTTTGGTGCCATTTATGAAAACAAGTCTTTTACTTCCAATTCCAGCCATTCAGCTCAAAATGCTCCGAGCTATGTTATTGCAATTCGGGGCACTATAAGTAAACCCGCCACCATGTCTCTTGATCTCAAGTTGGATCTCATGTGCGTTCGAAATAAACTTCATGAAAGCTATCGTTTTCAGCTAGCAATGCAGGCTGTGCAAAGTATAATTGGTGTTGCCGGTACTTCACATATTTGGTTGGCTGGTCATTCGCTCGGATCTGCTATTTCATTGCTTATAGGGAAGAATGTGATTAAGACAGGTTACAACATCGAAGCTTACCTCTTCAATCCACCGTTCTCTACCCCGATAGAAATAATCAAGAACGAAAAGCTGAAGCGCGGGATTCGCATTACAAGCAGCTTAGTTAAAGCTGGAGTTGCCGTTGCCACAAAGGGTCGACATCAAAAGCCTCAACAAGATGATCCATATATTTTACTCTCTAAATGGATACCATTCCTGTTTGTGAATCCTGCAGATAAAATATGCTCTGGTTATATCGCCTATTTTGAACACAGGAAGAAGTTGAAGGAGATTGGAGCCGGGAAAATCGAGAGGATTGCAACATGGAATTCCATAGGGAGTTCATTGTCAACTTCACCGGAAAACAATCCGGAACCTCTGCATCTGCTTCCTTCTGCCTATCTGACTGTAAATTTGAGCAAGTCTCCGGATTTTAAACGAGCTCACGGGATTCACCAGTGGTGGGATTCGAATTTCTACGGCCAGTCTGAACTGCATGAGTATAGCTACTGCAAGTTCTTTCCTGACATTGCATAGGAGAAAGATCACTGATTTATAACAAAATAATTTATTTTTTCTCTTCATATTTTTGTCTGTATTTCTAATAACAAACTCCGAATTTTCTTCTTGAATGCTTGTAAATATTCATCTAGGAATTCAAATCCATCTTATTTTTAAACAAAATAAACAAATTTATTTTTTAATTAATAAACCTTGATTAATTAAATTTATTAGTCGATTAATCATGTTGTTTCAAAAAATTTTAATTAATAAATTTTTTATTTATAAAATCAACTAATAAGTATGTAATTATATAATAAAAATATATATATTATATATCATTATGTTACAAATATTTGAAATTAATAATTTCTTTATATATAATATAAACATCAACTAATCTTTTTAATAAATTTTTCTTTATATATAATATTTATATGTCAAATATTTATCTCCTCCTCCTATATTGTGGATATAATGATTTCTAATATTATAAAATTATTATTATTTAACCATCTAACCAAATGAGTAAGAGAGGAATTAAATACAAGGCTGTTAAAGACAAAACCAATAACATTTAATCATCTAACCAAATAAAAATGCACTTTCTCCCTCTAAAATTTACCTATTTCCCTAGATATACAACAAAGTGACTCATTTCCGTATTTTCTTCTTCTCCTGGCATTTTTAGTAAATTTATCAATAAAAAATAGATAAGTCCTCTCTAGTCTCTACTCTTATTAAAAAATTTAAATTATTTAAATTATATAAATTTATTATTATATTATTTTATAATTTTATTACATATATATATTAATATACTATTTTATTTCTTTTTATTTAAATATTAAGAGTTAAATTGTTATTATGTCAATTTTAATTATGGTGATAAAAAAGATAAAATTAAATAATTGAGTAAGTATTTTGTAACTTTTTATAATTAGGTGATAAAAAAATAAAATTTTAATCGAATAATCGTTTTATAACTTTTCATAATTGAGTGATCAAAATATATTTTAATAATTGAATGATTTGTATTAAAACATTTAGTAAATCTTTGTTAGAGATAATGAATGGTATTGATATTCACTATATTTTCACTTTTTTATTTTGAATTTAAATATATAATCAATAAATTATAATTTGATTACTATAATATTTGATTTCAGATTTTTATTTTATTAAGTCAATCTTAGAAAATTCGTCAAATGATTTATCAAAATCAATTAAAAGATATTGAAATTCTCCAAGTTTTAAATTAATGATTTAATCAAATAATTAAAAAAAGAAGAAGATAAATCACAAATTAGAAGAATAAAACAATAATTATCCAATTATTAAAAACTCCTTAAACCCTAATAAGAATCATTTTATTATCAATATATCCCTAAACAGCCTAAAGAAAACAGAGAAAATCCTGCTTTCTTTCCCCACAAAATCAACACCGTTGGGGGAGAAGACTAAAAACTGACCCAAACACCCACAAAAGAAGAACAAATAGAAACCCTCGAATGAATTCTTCTTGTTCAGGAAGAAGGCTGAGAACTATGGCTTCCTCATTGTCATTACCCCAAACTACCATTTCCGATATCCTTTCTAGATTACCCGTTAAGTCCTTGACCCGATTCAAATCCGTTTCCAAGGACTGGGCTTACCTCACTTCCACCCCAGCTTTCGTCTCCGACCATCTCCGCCGTTCTTCTTCCGACCCGTCTCTAATCGTCCGCTGTTACAATACCCAATCCGGTTTCGACTCTGTGATCTTGCTGATCACTGACCCGACCCAGAATTTCGCTTGCCGGCATTTGGCTGTTCCTTTGGATGAACCGCTTCCTCTGTTCCCGAAAATCGTGGGTTCAATCGGTGGTTTGGTTTGTCTCGATGTTTCCCCTTGTTATGCTTCTGATTTTGTTTTATGGAACCCTGGGACTAAACAATTCAAACACTTACCTTTCCCTTTGATTGCTTCAACTAGAAGTAACCCTATTTGGTTAGTCTTTGTTGGTTTTGGGTTTGATTCATTCAATAATGATTATAAGCTAGTTAGGATCGTTTCTTTTAAAAGAAATGATGGTTTACCCTTTGTGAGAGCTGAAGTTTATTCATGGAAAGAAGGGATTTGGAAGGAATTAGAAGATACTGTATGTTTTGATTCAGCTATAATATGTGGAGGACAAGATGGTGTTGTTGTTGTTGATGGTAGTTTGAATTGGGTAGCCATTGGATTACAACGATATGCCGATAGAAAGGTCGTGATTTCTTTTGATATGAGAAGGGAAGTGTTTAAGACAATACCATTGCCAGCACTGACTCGAATTGGCAATGTTAAAGTGATGTCTTACATGGGATTATTAGCTATTGCTGTATACCCTTTAGTTTTTGCAGCCAATGGTAATAATATGAACCGTTTCGAGTTCTCAGTATTGAGTGATTGCGAGGATGGGAGGAAACATTGGACTAATGTTGTTTTGGCCGAGAATTTCTCAAAGTCTTTGGTTCCAATGGGGACTTGGAGAGATCGTGAACTGATGATTAAACAAATGGGTGATCGAGACAATCATCCGAAGCTTTTCTTGTATGATCCAATCGACGAACAAACTAAAAGGCTTCCGATCGATTGTGTTGATTTATATTTACAATGTTACAGTCATGTGGAGAGCTTGGTATCAGTCGATGGAAGAAACTAAGATGCTGTTGAAGCAAAGCTTTCAAGAATTTAGGTTGGGCTTGGTCGTTTTTCAACTTGCATAGGCTTTTAGTTTTATAAATTGGTAAAGACTTTATATTCAAGTGTCTTTTTTTCGCTTTATAAATGAATATGATGGATATTGAGTAGATAATCATGCCTTTTCTGACTTCAAGTTTCAGTATAATACATGGTGAACATTGCAATTATATATGTTTTCTGATGAGAGACCCTACATTGTTAGCTTTACTTGCTCCATATGCCTCTTGACGTATATAGAGCCTTTACGTAGAGGAAACCGGATTTCAGATCTTCGGAGCATATTGGTTGTAGGGTATGGAAATGATATATATATGTAGAGAAAAAACTTTGCGTTTTCATGGGTATATATAGAAATGGCCAAGGCTTATTAGAGAATGATTATCTATCCCAATAAATTGGTGACTTTTTACAGGCAATAGGAAAGAGTATCCTAAAAAGCTCGTCGATAGCTCGGAGTTGAAGGTTTGGGACCCTTATTCTAAGCAAATTTTGTTAAGGGGAATTCATCAACTTGTCTTTTCTTCTACAATGTATGAACGCCTTGTTCATATAGACTTATTTTCTTTTTTGGAAATGATTAGTTAGTATGTTATTATAAAGTATGGATGATTAATATAATTGTGGTTTCCTTGTGAAATTTCTGACTTGTCTCTATTGTGAACACGTAAGTTCGAACCTTAAAAGGGGAAGCATAAACCAATCAAAGTAATTCATAAGATGATTGAATTATTTTGTGTAATGAAAACTCTTCAAGCATAATTGATTTCACTTTCTCTCATGACATCATTGCTGTGTGTGTGTTTTTCTCTCTCTGTGTCTGCTATTTGGGATCCCTTGTAGTTAACCTTTTTCTTGTTAATCTTCCCTGTTGCTAAATCTGTCAGTTTATAGTTGACTTTTGATTTTAGTTTCAAGCAAACGTTTTTTTCATTGAATACCGTGAAAAGGGTCTTGCAATGATGTTTGAATCGGGCAAAAGACTGGTTGAACATGGCGGTTTCATTGGATTTTTTGATTTTTTAATGTTTTATTTAATCAAACTGAGTGGACCGAGTAAATCAGTTGGACTGACAAACCGGTGGTTTGATTGGTTCGAACTCAAGTCCAAAACCTCGGTGTCCAGTAGAAATAGTAAGAGAGAATATCCCATCCCGGACCTCTTTTTCTCTGTAAGCTAGCAGTTCACTATGCCGGACAATCTCTAAAGTTTCTTCATTGACCCTAAGTATAAGATATATAATGACTTTTATAATAGGATAAATCCTAGTATTAGTCTTTGTATTTTGTGAAAGAAAGTTGTAGATTTGGTCCCAATACTTTTCAAAATTTAAAACTTTAGTCAGCACCAAACGATAATCATTAAATTTATCAAGTTATGCTAGTTCTAAATTATGATGTGTCAAATATATTATCATATGTAATGTCATATTAGCTTGTTAATTTCACATATTATTCACTAAAAAACAAGCTAATGGATTTACTATTGTTGTTTGTGTCAATATTGAAATTTCAAATTCAAAACGTACAAAGACTTAGAACGATCTAATTTGGAGAATATTGATCAAATTTACAATTTTACTTATAATATAAGATTAGTGATCGAATTTAACCAAACATATTTAACTGCTGCTATTGATCAGATTAAAATTGATTAATTCAAAAAGTACAATGATTAAAATTAATCAGATTAAAGTACATGGATCAAATTCACATTTTTTATAAATTGTAAAATTTAACTTTTATAATTCTTAAGTCAACTTTTTGCAATCTCTATTGATTTGGTGGAGGTAGTTTTAAATGAGCTAAACAATGTATTATAATATACTGTCTATAATCTTACATTCTCGTAATTTCATTACAAAACGTAATCTTACCTTCCTTGAAGCAATCATTGTTATAAGAATGTGTTTCGAGTTTTTGGGAAGATTATTTAGAAACTATTGTTATCACATCTATGAAGACTTAGGCCCTGTTCTTCATTCCTTTTTTGATGGGCTTTTGCTCAAAAAAGTGTTTTTTCTTTAAAAGCAATAGAGAACAAACAGCAGTGTTGAATTTTTTTTAACTTAAATTAAGCACTTTTGCACAGATGAAAAAGGAGAAATTTTTTGCTTTTCTCAGCCAAAAGTGCTTCTTGGATGGTATTTTACTATTTTAACCTTGCTGCTTCTAGGCTTTTACTATTTAATAAATAATTAATGTTAATTACTTAGAAATATTTAAAATTAATATTATATATTAAAATATTAACAATAAATTATTTTTTATATTTTTTGCTAAAATATCATAATATTAACTAATTTGAACATTATTTAAATGCATATTTGTTACTTTATAATATCATGTCTAAAATGGACATTTTACTTCTAAAAGTACTTTTTGACAGTAATACTAAACACTTATATTTTTCAAAAGCACTTCTCAAAAGCACTTTTTCACAGCACTTCTGAAAAGCAATTCTCAAAAATATTACCAAACTGACCCTAATTCAACGATGGCCAAGTGTGGGACATAGTTCCCCTCATAAGAGTTGATGGGCATTCCCATCAACATATGGGCTCTAAAGTCCATAAAATATAAACTGTCTTCTTTTCGAATCATCCATTGATAAGATATAATTTCTGTCACACACACACGTATATGAATAATGCTGATGTGATCTCACTCACGCCCTTTCTTACATTAAATGGAAAAAGGAATAGTAATTAAACCATCTTCTTGCATTAAGAAACAGTGAAACAGGTCGTTGTTAAAGATGGGCAATTGAAAAAGCAGTATGTTAATGTCGTGATATGCCTGTCTTAATCTCCAAGGTGTCTTTTTTACTATAGCATGATTAATTTACATCAATGCAAACAAAAACACTTTTTCTTTTCATTTTCTTATGAAACTCAATTTGTGGATAATGACGATTGCAGTTGAGGCGATGATAAGTTAGGCAGCAGAGTTAGAAAATATTTTTTTTGGGGGAGAGAGGAGTCGGAATTAAATTGTACATTTTTACGATAATAAAAAAGAAATTTCATTATTTTAATAATTTATATATTTATAATTTTTAAAAGATCATTTTTAGAGAAATTAAAGTATAATTTTATAAATTATAAAAAAAAATTAAATTAAAAATTTGTTATTTTAGAGATGCCCGATTTCTAGTAAGCTCCGCCACTACTCATTAGATGGAACATGACATGATAATGGCCAAGATTTAAAAATAAAAAAATAAAAAAATTATAGAGATGGCGATTTCCCATTGAACCATTTGCAGCTGGCACAAGTGGCAGATCATTTAGTGACTTGACTTAAAAGAGGAAAATTATTGAAATAAATAAATTTAACTACCTTATACTATTTGCAGCAGAATTAAACACTGACTTTAGGATAATGATTTGCACCAATCATATATATTACGTGGAGTAATTCTCTTAGGTTTTGAGAGCTTTAATATTTTTTAAATTAAATTTAAAAAATCTTACTAAAATATTAAATTTTTAACATCACAATTGGTTTATCATTTCACTTGCATTTCATTTTAATATGATATTTTTTATTTTATATGTTAGGCTAATAAATAGTTTAAAAATAAAAAATATTCAAAATTCTAAAAAAGAATGAAGTACATTTGGATTGTCATGCAAGCTGTCATATTTAAAAATTTAATGTTTTAGTTAGTATTTCCATTCAAAAATGATAATTCGACTATTTTTGGAATGTTGAAATTCAAATTTAGCTAAAAAAAATATTAAGGACCAAATTGACCAAAGAAACAAACACGTTAGGGACTAAATTTGTTATTATGCCTTTTATGTTTTTTAAGGATAAACTACATTAGTAGTCATCCAATTATAGTTTTTTTTTTCCTTTTTTGGTCACTCAACTAGTAAATTTCTTTTTTTATTCACCCAACTATGAAAAATTACAAAATGATCACTCAACAATTTAATTTTGTCTTTTTTGGTCACTCAACATCTTAAATTTTTGGGTGCTATTCCATTTTTACATTAGTTAACTGGTGACCAAAAAGACAAAACTAAAATAATTAGATGACCATTTTATAACTTTCTAAAGTTGAGTGATCAAAAAAGAAAAAAGAACCCACAATTAAACGACTACTTTACCCTCTCTTTTTTTTTTTTTAATACCTTTTCCAACTCATTTAGGACTCAATGAACATGACTACTAAAAAAACCAATAATAGGCTTTTGCCATCGCCGCCATCTCCCTGGCTTTGAGCTTGAAAATATTAGTTAAGTTAGGGTGATACCAATCACTAAGACAACAAAGGAAAGGACCATATATGGCTTTTAACCCCGACCTTATGTTTATAGCCTAATGTCACATACGCTGACATTCATTGCCTTGCTCCATATATGGATCATATGATATGTATATTTATATAGGTCAAGTAACATGGAATATTTTTATCTTACCCCACAACAACTAGCCTAAAGGGTGAGTAGCACTAGGAAGTTTTGCATGCGCACATGCATTATAAGATAATCTCAACTTATGATTTTGGTTTTTTATTACATTTAAATTTATAGTTTAGTGTCGATTGAGTCTTAGTTCAATTAGTATTAGTATTATTATCGATGCAGAAAGACGTGAGTTTGAGTGTGCTGAAATGTATTATCCTCCTATTTAACGGTTGGAGAGGGGCTATGGGTAGTACTAGACGTTATATCAAAAAGAGAAAATATGATAAGAATTTATAATGAGCTTAATGTTCAAAAAGCCATTTATACGAATCATAGAGGTCAATTAATGGGGAGTTATTTTACCTCAGCCCACAACGACTAGACTAAAGGGTGAGTAGCACTAGGGAGTTTATGCATGCGCACATGCATTCTGAAAAGTTAAAATTGAATTGTTAAATTTTTGAATGGATAAAAATATAATTTTACTAATATATTAACTTTAAATTTTACAATTTTTAAAAGGATTAAACTATATTGATGGGCACTTGATTGTCCTTTAGGGTTGTCTTTGCCAATACAGTTAACTATTTCGATTAAAATATTGATATCGGTTTTTAATTGTTAAAGACACTTATTGCATCTCATTAAGCTGATAGTCTTTTTTATATTAGAAGAGTTATTTTTAAGAAAAATTCGCGTCATCGTTCTAACTAGAATAGTTAATGATGTTATTTTTTTTTGGATGAACTAATGATATTATAAAAATATAAGTCTAAGTTATGCTAAAATTAAAGTATAAATACTAAATCTTAAATTTGAGTATAATAAAGGTACCAAAACCATAAATTGACCAAAAGAAAACTTTACATTTGTTGTTTTCAATCTTATTTTCATTCTTTTATGATTTAGAACACCTTACCCTAATAATGCAAATATATGATATATTAATTTGGTAAAAGTACCATGGAGGTTATTATATTAGGTGTTTGATTGTGTTTTACTTTTTTTATTCAAAAAATATGTAATTTAGTCTTTATACATTAGACTAAAGAGTAAACTATCTATCTCAATTGTTAAAATCTGGTCATCGTACGTCGGTACGAGGTACACATGGCACACCACGTGTAATTATCTGGTTATTTTGTTAGTCACACCAGTTTTTAACAGTAAAAATGGATGAAAAGTTTAACAAAAATGACTAATTTGTACTTCAATCTAATGTATAAAAACTAAATTTCTCATTTTGAACAAAAATATAAATCTCAGTTTTAATAAAAACAACCATAATATTTTTACTAATATATTTATGTGTAAATTTAGTTGTGGTGGTAAACTGGTTGAATAAAATAATTAATAGTAACGATAATAGTTGAAAACAATTTCCAATGCAAATTAATTATGATTTGAAGAACCCAAATTGTGGGCCTTTCAGTCTGATAATAAGAGAAAGGATTATGTGAAACAGTGATGCCACGTCATCTGTATCCATTTCCAATAGTTTCATGCTACATTAGTATTCTTATCCTGAATTTCAAAATTTTCATGGCGTCACTGTTTCATACAACATTTTCTCTTGATAATAACACTGTAATTAACCCACATAAAGATTATTTGACATAAATATGACAAGTACATACATACCAGCAAAATTCAAGACTAGGTGACTGAGCTAGCTAGCTAGTAGGGATTAAAATATTACCCAATTTTTGTCATAATGGAGGCTTATCTTTCCCCCGTTGTGAAGTAATTAGAAGCTTTGTGTGGGGGGTAATGAACTTTTTGGCCTTTTTTTTTCATTTTGAGAATCCTCCTAGAGAAATTTGACCTTTTAAGCTAAAAGATAACACCATTGCTTTCACTAAATTGAAGTGTATGTGACTACCCAACCAATTCCCCATGGCCCCATCCCTTTATGTGCCTTGGATTCTAGAGCTCAAAAACAGTGGTAAAAGGTTAAAATATGTCTTTAAGTCCTTGTATTTTTTATAAATTTAGAATTTAGTCCTTTTTTTTATTTCTAGAAATTTAGTCCTCCTTCAAATTTCAAGTTTAACTGTTAACACTATTAAAATTATTTTATTAAATCCAGATTCATTGCAACGTCATTTTTTGATTGCATTGCTACCAAATTAGTTTTTTTTTTAATTTCAAAATGTCATATTAACCAATTTTTTTTAAAAAGAAAAAAGAAAAAGAAAAACAAAGTTAACAATTAAACCTGAATTTTAAAATTTAAGTGGACCAAATTCCTAAAAATAAAAATATAAAGATTAAATTCTAAATTTGTGAATAATATAAAGACCTATAAAATATGAAACCTAATACTCGTCTTTAAATTACGGGATACATCGTGCATTGGAATTTCATCAATTATAATATTTTTTCTCCATTTGTGTATGTATAAAAAGAAATATTAATTGTGAATTTTTTGGGGATATCTAATTTATATGTAAACATGTTAATACTAATATAACAATAATATGAATTCAAACTTAATTTTATCGTAATTAATCAAATCCAAATTTTAATTACCTAAAATAACACGATATTCAAACACAAATAAACTAAACCCAAAACATTTAAAACCCATAATAATTCAAAAAAATTAAAACTCGAATTTTCTGAATCCAAAAAACAACCCAATTAAAAATAGAAACATGTCACATGGGAACTTGTATGAAACGTGTACATAGTGTTAAAAAGAGGCAGATGATGAGTTCTTTCAAAATGTAAACACTCAAAATAATTTGCAATGCTGTTAGGAAAAAGAAAGAAGAGATTGGTTGGTGATAGGGTTGATGTTGGCAACAACACATAATAATTTATGAATATACACAAAACATTATATAAATATACAATCTATTAAATTTTATATGATACAAACTTTTAAATTTAAAAAAAAAAAAATTAAACTTTTTTCTACTGTTTCCATTGTTTTTTTTTTTTTTAAATATATATATATATATATAATTTCTCACTTCTTCTCTTAGCAAGGGTTTTGACTAAAGAGGAAGAAGGAATAGAAAATTCATCTACGTTTGTCTTATACAGCAATTGTAGACAAACATAATTTTTTTTTTTAAAACAAAAAATTGAAAAAAGGTCTGGTCGGTGAGACATTTTCCTTCGAGTTGATGTAATAATTTGACAATTTGTTTAATTTGATTGGTACAGTTTTTAATTTTCTCATGCTCATAGGCCTTCAATGTTTCATACGGAAATGAATTATTGATAATTATTGCATTTAATACGAAATTATTATGAATTATAAGTGTGGATTGGTAATTTGGTAGAGTGAAAGGACAGATTCTATTCGTATAGAGAGCAAAAGAAACGTAATTGGTTATAAAAAGTTAAAAATTAAGGTAAACTCCGTTCGATTTAATCACTCAACTTTAATAAGTTATAAAATTGTGAGCTCCAAGCGACGATTTGAGATCGGTATGGTAGATCGGTACCCATAGATGGGTAGAAGAACATACCTTAGATTCAGTGCGATTAGTGACATTTAAAGTTGTTTCATAAAAAAAAAAATTTGAACTGTAGAAGACAGGGGGAAAGAGAGTTTTCGATTGTTGCAACCAGTGTGAACCAGGGGCGAAGCCAGGGCAACTTTTTAGGGGGGCCGGATGAAATTTTAATTTTTTATAGTTTATATCTTTCTAATTTGTAAAAGATTAAATCAAATTTTTATAATTTTAGTGGGGGCCAAAGTGCAATTTTACCTTTACTAATTTAAATTTTTTAAAAAATTTTAAGGGCCTAAATAGAAATTTTAACTTTTAGGGGGGCCGGGGCCCATGCCAGCCCCCCTGGCTTCGCCACTGGTGTGAACAGAGAAAGTCATACAACAATAATTTTAACAGCTCAGTGACTTAAACATAAACTTACTAATAATTTAGTGACATTGAGTGCAATTTACCCAGAAACTAAATAGTTCACAAAGTCAAATACCAAATTGATTAACTTCTAATTTTTGCAGTCTTCATTGATTAAGTAATTAATTAAGCAAACACCGTGATTATGATGGTTTTGGTTAATTAAGCTCTCCACCGTTAGTGGTAATTAACCTTCTTCTTGTTTGTTGGGGAGCAACTAATGCACACTCCTTAATGCATGTAACGACAATTTTTAATTGTATAAATTCGAACATTAATCTATTAATTACAAGTTTTCAAAAAGGGTAAACTACAAAATAGTCACTTATGTATGATTTAAATTACTTTTTGGTCACTGAACTTTAATTTATTACAAAATATCCATGAACATTATTAATTTGTAACATTTTAATTACTAAGTTGTTAATGGTGTAATGAAAAGTTAACGTGTCATGTTAAATCATCATTTCAAGTGAAAATTTTAAGTCAAATTGCACAGATAGTCCCTATATATATTTTGAATAATTTTAAGCTCCGTGATTAAAATGTTACAAATCGATAATGTTAGTGACCATTTCGTAACAATTTAAAGTTTGGTAACGAAAATATAACTGAATTATCTTATATACCAAGTGAATCTAGACAGAGGGCAAAAGAAAAGGACCGTTGACAACAAAGAGTCATGCTGTCCTGTAAATAATGGTCATATGAATGAAGAAATTATATAGATTAAATTTTGTTATTAGTCCTTGCATTATGCTAAGTTATGGATTTAGTTCTTATACTTTAATTTAGTTATTTTTAGTTACTATACTTTTCGAAATTTAACTTATTTGCCTCGATTAAATAGTAGCTATTAAATTCATTAAGTTTTGTTATTTCCAAAATGTTATGTAGCAAATATATCATCACATATGTAATGCCATGTCAGCTTACTATTTTCATATATTACTCACGAAAAAGTCAATTAAAGAATTTAATAGCAGTCATTTACGTTAAGATTGAAAATTTAAAATTCAATATATATATAAGGACTAAAAATTATCAAATTGGAGAATATGAACTAATAGCAACATTTATCCAAATGGATTTAACCCTTCCGTTTGAATCAAGACTAAAATTTTAAATTTTAAGAAGTATAAGAACTAAAATCGACATATTTGAAAAATATAAAAATTAAAATTAATAAAAAATATATAAGGATTAAATTGACAAGTTATGTATTGTACATGGATTAATAGCAAAATATATACATAGCTAAAACACGTCAATAGTGACGTTACTCATGCGGTGGAGAATAATAATGCCTTGGGTTGGGCTTACATGGCTCGTCTTCACCTGTTTTTATGCATGTCGCATGCTATTAAAGTTTTTTTAGTTAAAATATGCTATAAGTATTTGTATTCATCAAAATTTTAAAATTTAATCTTTATATATTTTTTTTAAGAATTTAATTTTTTTATTTTTTAAAATTTAAAATTTAGGTTCAAATCTTAATCTCGTTAGGTTTTTTTTTATTAAATTCAGATTAATTACAATATCATTTTTTTAATTACACGACTCTTAAGTAATTTTTTTTTTAAAATTTTAGAATGTCACACAAAAAAATTTAATAAAAGAAAAGTGTTAACAATTAAATTTAAATTTTCAAATCTAAAAATTTAAAAAAGTAAATTTTTAAAAATAAAAATATAAGAACTAAATATTAAATATTCGAAAGTATAAAAACTTATATCATTTTTTATCTTCTTTTTTTCCGCATGTTTCATGAGTCAATGACTGTTGTGATGGTAATTCATGGAAATTGCCAGTTGTTGATGATGTCACAAGGCAGGGGCGAAAGCTGGAAAATAATTTAGTAGTCAAAATTAAATTATAAATTTTTAGGAAAAAAATATTATCTTTAAATGACTTAGTAAGGAATTTGACGATTTTGGAGGACCACAACCTAAATTCGCCCAACTCAAGGCTCATAGTGTTGACCGGTGGGGGCTATCTAGTCAACATTCTCAATTTTTATATTCTACATCAATTTTCATCATATTTGGTAGACAATATTAACTAGATTTTTTATAGTAATTTAGAACATTAAAGGGGAAATAATAGTCAATTCATTGCTATAAAAAACATTTATCAATTTAGCCTTGAATTATATATTTTTTTTCATTTTAGTATGTGAATTGTTTTTATTTTAAATCGGTGTTACGATTATTAGTTTCGTCTCAATTTATCTTAATATGAAAAAAGTTGTAAATATGAACATGACATGTGTGTCATTGATGATGGTTAACAAACAAATTATTGGAGAAAGGATAGGAAATTATTATAGTGGTATGTTGAACATGGGTGATTGGTAGTTGGCACACAGATTAGATTAGATGTTTAATTGGAAAAGTTTGTCCATGAAAACCCTTTATGGTGCATGAGATTTGGATTTTGAGTGTACTAATTTGGGTGGGGTTCAACATTTAATTGGTGATAAATTTCGGAAAGATAAGTATTTTAAATGTATTAATCGAATCGAATTAAAAAAAATTATGGAAAAAGGTAACGAGAAAGTGATGGTTGGAATGCAAAATAGCTAAGCAGCCTATTGATAGTACAAATAATGTAATGAGTGTTAGGGAAAATAAGGTCCTTTGTCTCCTACCACCATGGAAGTACCCACTTGCTTCATTACTTCATTTTCCTTTTCATTTTGGACTTTCGTTTTTCTGCCCCTTTTCTAACGCGTGTGGACCTCAAATTTTGCACCACATTTTCCCTTTTTTTCCTTTTTCCATTTGGATAATCTGTATCCCCACTCCCTTCCCCTTTTGTTGTATTTGTGCTTCAGTTCAAATAACCACATATTTTGCAACATAATACTCTTTAGGTAAAAAAGATTTCTTTGGTCTTTCTCGGTTTTTATATTAAACAAATTGATCCTTTTTAAAAAAATAGAGTAATTTAATTTCTGCTAATTTCGAAAGTGAGCAACTAATGATAATTAATCACAGCGTTAGTGTTTTTTTCGTCAATTTTACTGGTATAATAACAAATTCCGCCTTCAAAGTTTATACTTTCTGTCAAATTGATCTTGATTTAATAAATTTCGCCCGCAACATATACACATGCTATCAAATTGGTTCTAATTCAACAAATTTGTCATGCAATATTTACACAAAATATATAAGCATTGATGGCTAAATTTGTTATTATACTAACCAAAATAATGTACAAGTGACGGAAAACATTAACATTATAATTAATTATCCTTAGTTGCTCACTTTCAAAACTGTTATAAATTATATTGTTCTAGTTTTTTTTTTTTTTTTTAAAGGGACCAAACTGTTCAATATTGAAATTGAGAGGAACCAAAAAGGTGTTTTTACCTACCTTTTTCCTCCTAATTAATGGTACAATTAGGATTAGTTTGGATGGACGGTGCGTTTACCTCCAGTAAGGTTAAAAATAGCGGTGGCGGTGAGATTAGTTATTGTAGCGGTGAGATTGGATACTGTAATAATGAGATTAGAAACAGCGGTGAGGTATGTGTTTGGATTCAAACGCAGCTATAGCTGTGAGGTGACTACTAAAGATATTAGATTATAATTTTTTTAAATTATTTTACTTTTACAAAATTATTAAATATATGTGAATTTATAACTTTATTTAATAAAATATTAGAATGTAAATTTATAATAAAATATTGTTTTTTCTTTCGACGTGTTTTTTTTTTTTACTTTTCTTTATTCAATTTATAAATAAATGAAAAGGGACAAAATAAAAGTATGTAAGTTGCGTTTGTAGCTTTGAATATTCAACTGGACATAAATTGAGCAATGAAAATTTTGAGGTGTGGCCCGATCTATTCCATTCCACCGCACTGAAGCCTTGTCATTCAAAGAAAGTTTTGTGCTACGATTGCACAGAAATCAATAGAAAATACATTGTACCATACTAAACGGGAATGTAAAGGAAGCCTTAGTTAAATGTCTAATCGTGAATTGGAACAAGTCAAAGGGCATTTTTTTTAGAAGTGTGAGATATGTATATTTTTTTTCACATTTAAGAAGTGTCGAAATTATCCTCACGTATACAATGAATCAACATATGCATTGAAAAGTTTGAAAACAAATATAGAAAGTGTATTTTCCTAAACTATACATGCATTGAATGTAAACACTCTTCAACTGGTCATGGACAAAAAAGGAAGAGAGAAGACAAATTTTGTGAGTCATTCAAAGTTGGAGAAATAAAAGAACTTATCGCCCCAAGTACATTTTTGGCTGGTCTGTAATAGATGAATTTTAACATTTCAGTCCTCGTTCAAATACAAACAAACACTGTGCAAGAGTTTTTGTGAAAGAAAAAGGCATTATATATATATAATGTGACGTTTAGCTTTGAAACATGTAGTATTTGTAATAATATATATATATAATTTGATATTGAGGGGGAATTTAGGAATTTTGTATTAGAGGTTGAAATAAAATTACAAAAGTTTGAGGGTCAATGGTAGAAATTTCAGTATTTTAAAAGGATTTTAAATTAAACTATTGTGAATTGAGAGGGATCAAAGTTGTTATTATTCCGTTTAATCAGAAGGGTCTAAGATTAGGGGTGAATTCAGTTTAGTTGTCTATGAAAATTCAATGCTAACTTTAGATATTGGGTTTTTGGACTTATTAGGTAAAACTAATTTTATTTTATGGCTTTTGAATATTATTTAGCATTCAAAATCTTTTTTATTATTGATGAGGGGTATCAACAAAAGAGGAAACAACGAGGAGACGATAATGGTGCAAAGGGGCCGATTCACTTAAATAGACAGAGAGTCGGAGAGGGACAAGAGGAGGAGGAAGATTGTTGTGAAGGTTGAGAAACCTAAGTATAGAAAGTAAGTGCTCAAGGTTACTAATGGGGAAGTAGATCCCTTTCTCATTGTTGTGAAGGATATTTATAGCTAAATACAAAGGCCTCTGTGTCACTTTTACTGGGGAATTACTGACACGTTGAAAAAGCAACAATTAATATTCTTGTCTTCATTAAAAAAGTCGATGAGTTTGTTGAAGATGAAGGAGTTCCTGTTTCTGTTTAGCCTCACCATGTACAACTTGCTATGCATAATATATATAGTTGTAATGAAAAATATTAAATTTCCTAAATAAAGAATAAAAAAAATAAATAGATTTTACAGACAAAGATTCGGAATTTGAAATCGCATAGAAAGAGATAGAAAAGTGAAAAGGAAAGGTGAGTTTTGAGGATTGAAAAATGACAAAGGTGTAATCATAAATAAATAAATAAAGCATCTTTTTACATGTACGTACAATATTAATTTGGCTCTTACAATCAAAGTGATAGGATTTAAATTCTCATAATTTTGTTATATAAAAATGGTTAATATACTATTTGGTACCTAATTTTTTTTGTCCCAATTTGTTACCTTGATTTTAATATTCAGTTTGGTACTTGAATTTTTCTTTGTCCCATACAATACCTAAATTTAACTTCACTCTTCAAATTGGTACATAAGTTTTTCTTTTGTCCCAATTAAGTACCTATGTTTTTTATTACTAGAGCACACATGTCAATATTTATTGAACCACATGATATTGTTTAGTTTTGGTACTAAATTGAACATAAAAATTAAACTTAAGTACCAAATTGAATATTGGAGTCAAATATAAGTACCCATTATGTATCAAAGAGTTAAAAGATGATTTGACTAAAAGAAAGAGGAAGCATAACGGGAATCTTCTTCGTTTTCAGTGTCTTTTCATTGATTACTAATCTAAAGCCAATTCCATGAACGTCCCTAAATTTTTTAGATAATATATAATGATTTTACGTCTATAATATATATAAATAATATGTTACTTTTAGTTCACGTTTTAAAATTTAACAACTTTAATACTTAAATTATAAAATAAATGAAATTTTAGTTAAAATAATAAAATTAATTTTTTAGGGAATTTAATATTATAGGTTGAAGTCTGATTATTTGTAAAATTATTTTGGATATAAATTATCTTTTTTGTTATATTTTTAAAATAGAAGAGTTTTTAGCCATGTTGACCTGCTGACTTGTGACCAGCGACGAAACTACATGGACAGTGGTGGCCCTTGCCCCCCCAACTTTTTGGGGTTAAATTTAGGTCCCTCCTAATTTCGAAACTCGACAAACTGAGCCATGTCTGCCATCAATTTTGGGAGTTAAACGCCTTTAGATCCCTCCTAATTTTGAAACTGGACAAATTGAGCCTTGACTCCCTCAATTTTGTCAATGCTAAAATTAGATAAATTGAGCATGCTTCCCAATTGTTTTGTTTAAATGCCTCTTAAGTCCATTTCAATTTCCCAATTGAGCCCTACCAATTCACTTATAAATGACTTTCCCGATATGTATTTTAAATTTATTTTACCAACAAGTGTTATTACATTTTATTACTATTTATATTTGGCCCTCAAAATATTTTATCCTAATTTCATTCCTACTTATCACGTCAACTCAACCAAGTAATTTAAAATAGTAATAAAGACTTCAAAATTACCTTTGGACAGTATGCAGGACAAAATTAACAAAACGAAATAATTAATGTTTAAATAAAATGATTAATGGTTTTCAAACCAATTGATTAGTCACTATTGACTATATTTACACTGCTATAATAATGTCATAACAAATGCTATAAAAACTTAATAATTTTTATGTAAAAGATGATTTTTTCATGTGCAGCAAATCTAATATTAAATTGAGGCTGCAAAATTAAATCCCAAACTTAATTATAAAAATAAGAAAATATCAATACTATTAAACATTTCATGAAAAATTAATATTAAAGAAAAAATGTAACTAAATTAAAAAAAAAAAAGGCAACAAAAGTAAAATTTTGGAACCATACCATGTATTTACAAAAAGACTGAATATTGTACAATGTACCCAATGTAATATTTGTTTCTTACATACTAAGCATGTCGTTGACACGACATCATCTTAGTTTCTGACAACTTTGCTCTGTGTGTGTTTTTCTTTTCTAGAAATACTATGTATTTGTAAATTCAATGTTTTTATGTGCAAAAGAGTACACTATTAATTAAACGGCAAATAAAAGTTAATAAGAGTTAGTTTGTATTTTAATTTTTTAATTTAAAAAATTAATAAATTAGTTCATATACATTAGATTAAATATTAAATTGGTTATACGGTAAATTTTTTGTCAATTTCTACAATTAAAAATTGGTCTATGTACGTTAGCATGTGGTAAACTTAACATGCCACATGTAACTGTCTGATTATTTTGTCAATCATACAAGTTTTTTAACAGTAGAAATGAATGAAATTTTTAATAAAAAAGACCGGTTTATTATTTGATCTAATTTACTCTCTTTTTTGAGTAAAATGAGACAAAATGTAATCTAATTCATACTATAAGGACCTTTATAATACTTTAATCTAGAAAAGATAGATAGACTAATTAAAGTGCAAAAATTCATAATATATATGGTTATATATAATATAAAAAAGTTAATTATTTGGCACACCAACAATTGATAATTTTAACTGCATAAATAAGATTGGGATTTTATCATATCTTAATATTTTAAGTACAATTTAAGGACACAGAGAAAAATCCCAACTTACATGTAGAGTTGAAAATTTTCATGACAGTAACCATGGGAGTTAAGTGAGATTACAATGGTCTCTCCTACCTTAACCAGTAGTAGAGGGTTTGATCCTCGCTCTATGTATGGAGCAGCTTTAAAACTTAAAACTAACATCTACCCCTTAATGGGCCTAAAAAATACGGAACATTAGTTATGGAACTCGCTCCAGTAGATACAATGAGAAATAAAAAAATCATGACAGTATACTAAATAATTATCTTAAAAGATATATAAATGAATATATAAATATATTAATATGAATTTATCAAAATTAATATCAATATAAATTAAATTGAATATTATTATGTAAAAAAATATAAATACGATATTATCAAGTCTGTTACTGCTACCAGATACCCGTAAGTACTAACATAAACAGTTGATTAAAGGTTATTTAATTATTACTTTAATAAATAATTCAGTTTCTGTGATTTATCCACTAAAAAACTGTCGGTGGGATGCTCGTTTTCTCACTTTATCAATGGGTCCCCCCCTTCTCTGTTTTTTTCTTGTCATATTAGCTCTTACTGTCTTACTGTTTGTATTAATTTAACTTTATTTACAAAGGTTGACCAGAATGAAAAGTTAAGAGATTTTCAAGGATTAATAACTAAATTGTGGTTTTATATTTTCAAGGAATTTTTCTTTTTAACAAGGTAGACAGTCTGAAATTGGGTTCAAATTTACTAAATATTATATGAATTAACTAAGTTCTACTCTTTTTTTTTTTTTTAATTATGTAAATGATCTTCAAGGACTTATTTTAATATAATATACGGGTGAATTATAGTTTGCTTCTCTCCCAAATGATAAAATTCTGGTTTAATTTTTTTAAAAACCATAAAAATGTGTATCAATACAACGATGAAATTGCATTTCAGTGCTCATAAAAATAGGTAAAAGTATCATGGAGGCATTTGTATTAGAATTTAAATTGTATTTTGCTCCCTCTACTTAAAAAATAGACAAATTAGTCATTATATACAAGATCAAGGAGCAGACATGGCCTTCTATTAAATATTTCATCAATTTCTACTGTTAAAATTGATTCATGTACGTCAACGTGAGGTATATCATATATGTATCATGCCATGTGTAACTTTCTGGTTATTTCGTCAGTTACACCAGTTTTTAACAGTAGAAATAGATGAAATTTTTAAATAAAAGCAACAAAATATATATTTTAACCTTATCCAAAAAATATCTTATTTATATATAAATTACTATAAGATTAACTGCTGGGGTCATAATCTTACCGAATTAAATTCAAATAATAATAAATTTAAACCCGAAATTCAACATCATTCACTATGAAAGTTTCCTTTTATTTTACTTTCGTCCTTTTCTCATTCATTTTTTTCGAATAAGTTTAATCAAATATTCGTTAATGGAACATTCTCTTCTCTTTCCCGAATCTTTTTCTTCCCTTTTGCTGTTCTTTTTCTTTTCTTTTTTAAATTTTCGTTCCTTTTTTCGAAAAGGAATTCATTTTATGTTGGCCAAAGAAAAAGAAAAAAAAAGAAATTCTCTCTTTTTTTTAATTCTTACAAAAATATATGATTATTACATGACATTTATAGATCATAACGCTTTTTGTTAGATTTCATAACTGGCACATATTTATTTTATTAATTAAAAATATATTAATTTTTATATTATCCAATTGAAATTTTCTTTTGAAGAACTATCCAATTGAACTTTAAAATATTCTTTTTATTTAATTAAATAAATTGAGATTCTTTAAAAAAAAAAAGTCTTATTCTTATTCTTAGAACATGTTTGGATAATAATCTTGATGAACCACTAAATTATATTATTTGCTTAATTACTTTATTTCCTTTCCCAAGAAGGGCATAAAGCAAAAAAGAACACTACCAAGCACTTTTTTTAAAATAAAGTCTTTATTTATACATGTATTAGTGTGAAATGACATATTTTTATAATTCTATACAATTTATAACATTTTTTTTAAAAAGGGAGTCAATTAAGAAAATAAATATTTTATAGAAATTAAATATATATATATATCTAAGTAAGTTTTCATTGTTTTAAAAGGGAGTCAATTAAGTCCAATTTTAGTATTTGTAATTTTTTTTCTTTATTTTGGTCCCTCAACTTATATTTTGTCAAGATTTGGTGATGTAATTGGTGTTCTTCGAACAAGACTAGATTGGTCGTCGGATTAATTGGACTAGGAATCAACCAGTATATTTGTCCAAGCAAAAGGGTTGAATTGGGATTTGCTCGAAAGCAAGAAAAAATGAAAATTGGGACAAAGACCAATAGTTGAACAGGTTGAATTGATCAAATCGATTGAATCGAAAACCAGTGGTCTAACCGATTTAATCATCGGTTCGGTTATTCGAATACCGCATGTGACACTATAAGATTGTATCACATCATTACTTGGAAATTTATATAAAATGTTAATTTTCAAGTGACGATGTGTCACAATCTCATAGTGCCACACACCAAGCTTTTTATATTTTTGAAGTTCAAAGACCAAAACGAATCTAGTTATCAAGTTTAAGTACCAAAAGGAATATAAAATAAAAAATACTAAAATAGACCTAATTACAAAGTTTAAAACTCAAATTTATATAAACCCTTTGAAAAATACGTGTGGTATATATTTATGGTTTTCTAAATATATTCTATAGTACACCTTATTAATTATATTACAATTCCCGTACAGTATTAAATAAAATATGTATATACACCTCTTTGTAATTATTTTTTAATTTTGTGTAGAATAAGATTGACATCAGATTTTGTCATTACGAGAAAGCACAAACACTTTTATGCCATCAGAAAAACCCAAATACTGTCGGAAATATATCAGAAAAAGAAAAGGTGAAATCATATTAAAAACATCTTTTAAGTCGAATGATGTTCATAACTAACTGACATTTTATGGAACAAATCCACGCATTAATCAAACTTGTTAATTAAGTCATTTACTTAATTGCTTTTAAAAGCATGCAAAAAGTTCTCGTTAACTTTCTTCTCTTAAATCATTCATATATCCTGTCAAAACAAAATCATTCATATAATGAATCAGATATATATATATATATATATATTATTTTCCACATCCACTTTTTATTTTTTAATTTAATATCCAAAAGATGATCATAAAAATAAAAAAGAATGAATTTAAATAAAAAAGAATGGTTTATGGCTCATCTCCTCCAATGGGCAAAAGAGCTGAAAGTAGAAGACAGCTCATGCTTTACGACATGGACTTAACAACAACCTTCTCTATTACTCTCTCTCATACACACTCACTTCCACCTTTTTTTTTTTTTCTTTTATATAATCCATCTCTCTCATTTAACTCTTATTATATTGTTGTAGTGATATTAGTAGCCTCTTTTTTTGTTGCTATCTACATTTTGTTACTGATTTTTGCAGCCACCACCTGAAAAAGGAACAGCAATGGCGTATGACAGGCTCCGACCATCGGAATCCGGCAGCTCTGGAGTTACTCGGCAACAAAATCATGAAGAACCCAAAGCCAAAAACAACAAGAGAAAGATCGTTATTCTTTCGGTTATTGCATTGACGATGATCGTTGCCTCGGCTGTTTGTGCCGGACTCGTGATTGGTCTCCGTGAAGCCGGTGCTGATCCCGTCGGTACCCAAGTCCGACGTAAGCCGACACAAGCTATTTCTAAAACTTGTAGTAGGACTCGGTTCCCGAACCTCTGTGTCAATTCACTCCTCGAGTTCCCTGGCTCGCTCACTGCTAATGAGCAAGACCTGGTTCACATTTCATTCAATATGACGCTGCAGCACTTTAGTAAAGCGCTTTATATGGCCAACTCGATCTCATTCGTCCAGATGGATCCACGTGTACGGTCGGCGTACGACGATTGCCTCGAGCTTCTGGATGACTCCGTCGACGCGCTCTCCCGTTCCCTGTCGTCCATCATTCCCTCCCAGGACGGCGGAAACAATGGCGGAGGATCACCCCAGGACGTGATGACGTGGCTCAGCGCCGCGCTGACGAACCATGACACGTGTACGGAGGGATTCGATGGAGTGAGCGGGACGGTGAAGGATCAAGTGACTGACAAACTGAAGGACTTGTCGGAGCTGGTAAGTAACTGCCTGTCGATCTTCGCTGCGGGCGGCGGAGACAATTTCGCCGGAGTTCCTATTCAGAACCGGAGGCTGCTATCGGCGGATGACGATTTATCGGGAGGGAATGTCGACGAGGAGAATTTCCCGAAATGGCTGGGGAGAAAAGATAGGGAGCTGCTGAACAAGCCCGTGTCGGGGATCCAGGCCGATATAACCGTCTCGAAAGATGGAAGCGGCACCGTTAAAACGATTGCTGAGGCGATTAAAAAGGCGCCGGAGCATAGTACTCGTCGGATCATCATCTACGTGAAGGCAGGAAGGTAAAATTTTCCGTTATGATAAAAAAGTCAAATTTTATTACAAACTTTTTCCCTTTTGGCTTTTCTGACATCACCTTTACGTTACTGTTATTGATATTTACAGATTAAAAATATCTAATTATGTGTCATGTAATATTCTTTTTGGATAATCTTAATCAATATTAATTGGTTTTGGATAGTTAATTAATTTTTTTAATTTTTATGATAAATATAATTTTTACAGTTACGAAGAGGATAATTTGAAGGTGGGGAGGAAGAAAATAAACTTGATGTTTATAGGTGACGGAAAAGGTAAAACAGTGATTACAGGAGGAAAAAGTGTAGCTGAGCACATGACTACTTTCCACACTGCTGCCTTTGGTCAGTTTCACCCTTCTTATTTTATTTCCTCCACAAAATATACATTCTAATATAATTAAAATAATTAAATTATCAAATAAAATAGTAAACTATTGGACCGAAACCATTAAGCTTGTCCATGGTGCATGATGTTAGAAATCGCACGTGGGATGTTATTAGACAGACAAAGCCCTAGATTCTTGCAGCCACTTTATCTTATCTACTTCTTGTCCATACATTTGGAAATTACAAACCTTGTGTTATTTTATTTTAATAAAAATCGAGGTAGGGATTGTCCAAATTAGGTTTTTCGTTTATAAAGTGGTCATATATTATGCAATATTTAATTTGTTCTTATTCGTATCATAATTAATTGTCATGTTATAATTATTATTATCAAAGCGAAAAAAAAAATCCCACAAATTTCGTAGCTAATCACGTTCTAATTTGCTTCATTTTCAAAGAAAGCTGTATCATTCATTGGTTTGTTTTCACTTTCAGCGGCAACTGGGGCTGGTTTTATTGCAAGGGACATGACATTCGAGAACTATGCCGGACCCGCCAAGCACCAAGCAGTGGCTCTTCGAGTAGGAGCTGACCACGCCGTCGTATACAGGTGCAACATCATCGGTTACCAAGACACTTTATACGTCCACTCCAACCGTCAATTCTACCGCGAATGCGACGTTTACGGAACAGTTGATTTCATTTTCGGCAACGCCGCCGTAGTACTCCAAAACTGTAGCCTTTACGCCCGGAAACCCATGCCCCAACAAAAAAACACCATCACAGCCCAAAACCGAAAAGACCCGAACCAAAACACCGGTATTTCAATCCATGCATGTCGAATCATACCCACACCGGACCTCGCCGCCGCCAAATCAAGCTTCCCAACATACCTAGGCCGTCCGTGGAAGCTATATTCAAGGACCGTATACATGTTATCATACATGGGCAACCACGTGCACCCAAGGGGATGGTTAGAATGGAGCGGTACATTCGCTTTAGATACATTATACTACGGCGAATACATGAATTCCGGCCCGGGTGCGGCGGTCGGACAACGAGTAAGATGGCCTGGTTATCGAGTCATCACTTCAGAAGTTGAAGCAAGTAAATTCACCGTTGCAAAATTCATCTATGGAACTTCATGGTTACCATCAACCGGAGTTGCTTTCTTAGCTGGCCTACAAGTTTAATTATTTTTTTTACGTCCTAATTTTTTTTACCCATGATATTGCAATAAAGGTCGTTATTATCATTAAAATTTTAAACTCCCGACATGTTCTAGAAGGTTAGAACTAGAATATAGAATATAAAAAATTGTGTATTGTATTTTCGTATTTTTTTTAAATGTCAGCAATATAAACACATAAAATTACAAGTGTTAATTATAATGTTTTTGCTTGGTGGGTTGTTGGCGCAGCAATATTCTTAGGGTATGTGTGAGGCTGATGTTTACCTTAAAAAAAAATAATGGTGTCGGTGCTGAGAAACCCTTGGCCAGTGCAATGTTGATGTGTTTGTATTGGTCATCAAAGCAAGGCCAACGGCGGTTTAAAACCATATGGAGCAGTGTACGTGCTGGGTCCATATGGTAACAGCCGAATAAACGAGTGACAACTGTTATGATGAAATAGTTTTGTGGATGTGGATTTTCGAATTTTAAAAGAAAAGTTCCCTTTTTTTGGGGTCTTTTAGCTTTTAGCAGTGTAAAGTAAAGCTATGTTGGGGCAATGGCTTCAAGATGATTTTTCCAAAATTCTGCTATTAGTTGTCGTATTTTATGGAAATTGAGTTTTTATATATTTTAAAATTTAAAATTTTAATCAAATTTGTTTGGTTAAACTCGATTACTAATCTTTTATTAGGCATACAATTGTAAATTTAGTTCATATGATCCAATTGGATTATTTTAGTTCTTTATTTTTCGAACTTTAAAATTTAAGTCTCGATGCAAATGATAATTATTTATTCTCATTAATTGGATATTTCAAAAGTATTATGTGAAAAATAATATATCTAATGCATCAGATATTTTCATAGTACAGACTTTTTTCTTTTTGGGTAGAATAATTTTTGTCCATCTCTCACTTTTATCATCTTCTTATCCGAAATTCCTTGCTGGATCTCAAAAGTACAGCATTCAACTAGTATAAAAGTAGGTGTACATTGTACAATGCTGCTGTATTGTTCCTTTCTTCCAAGCCTTGGAGGTAAAGAAAGTTAAAAGGAAAAATAATAAAAGTAAAAACTATTTTTTTTCTTTTGTACGGAGAGAGATGTCATTAGTAGGGATTGAAATTTTAGAGTTCTTTAGATATATAAAAAAATCTCACATCGATGGGCTTACAGAATTTTCAATAATTTAGTCTAATTACAAGAGAATTAGATTATGTTAAATTAATATTATAATAACTATACTAAGATTGGGTAGGGAGGCCAATTTTAATCAGTAATTAAATTCATAAAAAAAAAAAAAACCCAACCAGCCCAGTTTCAAAAACGGAATAAATTCCAACCCGCAAATGATTTTAATATGGAATCTCCATCTAAAGTAGCGCCACATTTTATAACATGTAAACAGCACATATATATATCAGCATATAAAACTCATACAACACTGAATTTCAATGACACTATTATTTGATGATTTGGGAGTGGATGGGGTTGATTACTACTTGATACATGATACATGATACATGCCCAGTGAAACTAAATCTCTCCATGTCATTTCTTTTTCCCCCATAAAATGATAGTTGACCAAGTATTTATGTGTATAATAATAAATAATAATCATCTATTAAATTAATAATGTCAGCTTATTATGTACAACTAAGTTTACATCCAAATCCTTACATACTGGCAACAACTGAAGGAAGAAGCTCCGTTTCCACCTCGGGTTCCCCACTTGTCTGCAAACACAATATTTTTTAATATAATACTACTCACATTTTCAGAAAATACTCCCCGTTCATATAATGAAATAATGGTCCAAGTTATATACACATACCTCCAAGTCCTTCAATTTTTGTTGTGAAAGGTAACTGTCCAATGCACCTTTACCGTAAAGAATCTTTGCGCCGCTTCCACGGCCTTTAAGTCCAACGGCTTCCTCATCGACTACTACCGCATCTATTATGTCATCGCCAGTCCTAACATCCGGTATCTGCAAAGCCGAAATGTAAGAAAATAAATGAAGTTTGTGTTGCGTGGTATCTAAAACCAATTGGTCCAAAACAAATAATTGAAGAGAAACTGGAAAGTACAAAAGATGAAATCTTAGTGACACCTTGTTCTAAATCCGATCTAGTCGTAATTTTGTCTTTCTTTTAGGGTTAATGTAATTGTTGACCTTTGAACTTGGCAACGAGGTCCACTTTGATACTGAACTTTCTTTTGGTCCACATTAATCCAGAAACTCGGCAACTTTCCCAATTTGACCCTGAACTCGGATTTCATTAGTGATTGACACTGAGATTGTGCTACGTCATGGCACCTTAACGGAATCCAAGTTCAGGAATTAAGTTGGGAAAAAGCTACCAAGTTGCGAGACAAATGTGGACCAAAACAGTTTCAGGTACTCATTACCAAGTTCAGGGCCAAATATTATATTAATCCTTTGTTTAATCCACTAAACTGAAAGTCTAGACTCTTAAGGCTTTCTACTATATTTTGCAAGGTTTCCAAATGCAAGCCAATGTAAGTATCGAAGTAGTCCTTTTAGCACTGATAAAGATTTCCTACTTTAATCTGCGGCATTGCTTTTGGGGAAAGTATAACGGTTTGTGTGTTCGGAACTTCTTGAATAGCGTATAAACATGTAATAAAAAGGCCACATCATGCATAAATAAACATTGAATAACTTTTTTTACCTCGGATATCACTCTATAGTCAATAGCAGGTGAGAAAAAAAGTCAGAATAGCATGGCATAGCTACCTCATACATGGCATCCATCAAGATATTCTCCAAGATGGCTCGTAAACCTCTGGCCCCGGTATTTTTAGTTATTGCTTTTCTGGCAATTGATTTCAAAGCACCTTCTGTGATATGCAAATTGACCTAAGTGGAAAGAAGAGAAAGTGAAATCAATTGGTGTATAGAACTGCAGGCAAATTAAATGTACTGAATACAAATATAATTAGCATTTAAAGTAGGGTTATGTAAAGAACTTACTCCATTCATTTGGAACATCTTTTTGTATTGCTTGCATAGGGCATTTTTTGGCTCTGTTAGCACCTAAAATAGTCGCAACAGTTGCACCATATAAGAAGCTGAATTAAACAATCACATCACTTGTGCAAGAAAGGAACCTTTAATATAACAACAGTTGCAACTTGCACTTTCAAAGACCATAATTAACTGAATAACTTGCATATAACAGTAATCTTCCATTACATTTTCTAAAGACAAACATTCACCTGAACAAGTTGTTCTTCAGTCAGAGCCAATAAACTGACGAGAACAGGGAATCGCCCAACAAATTCCGGTATCAAACCATATGCAACAAGATCAGTACTTTCAACCTGCCAAATAAAAATGTTTCATATAGAAATGTGAGAATCTAAAATGGCATGTCATGCCAAATACTATATAGAGAACTTACGGTCTCCATTAAAGATGATGTCAAGGCAGCATTTGTAACACCACCAGCTCTCATGTTTGCACGCACCGGAGCTCCAAAACCAATTGAAGAATCTTGAAGTCTGAAATACATTCAAGAAACTTTAAATTGTACATGTTAAAAAGAACTGGAGACAAATACGGTAACTTCTATATTGGTATAACCTTTCTGAAATTGTTTTCTCTATGTCAATGAAAGCACCCCCACATATGAAGAGTATGTCCTTTGTGTCAATCTGCGAAGAAATACAAAAAAGAATCAACAATAACACCGTGTTCCTATAGAGAGGGAAAAGAACATAAAAATGCAGAGCCTAGCAAAATCAGTCATAAAGATTTTGCCATTATGGAGTCCTAATCAGATGTTTAAAAAAAAAACACAAATATCATATCCATGAGCTCAAAATAGTGCATAATGTAAAAAAGTAAACACCCATCAAAACTTGCAACTCTGAGTGTATACCTGAATATTTTCACCTCTAGGATGCTTTCTAGCTCCCTTCTCAGGAACATTAACAATCTGGACCATCAAATAAAGCAACCAGGGTCAGGACAGTGAATCACTTATTAAACCAACCTGAGTAAATACTAATTAGAATTGGTGATTATTAGCTTGGCTTATGAAACTGATACCAAACTGGTCTATGCCAGAGACATGGATCCTACACCATGCTGTTGCAACTTCTAAATTATTTACAATATAATATTTTTGTAGTTAGGAAATCATGCACTTACTGTTCCTTCAAGCATCTTTAGTAATGCCTGCTGAACACCCTCCCCAGACACATCCCTGCTAATGTTAAGGCTCTCGGCCTGCATAGCAAGACGTACGAGATGAATAAAGAGCAGCAAAAAACTGATAGAAGTTAGAGAAGAAGGAAAAAAACCTTTTTGGTGATCTTATCAACTTCGTCAATGTAAACAATGCCCTGCTGTGCAGCTGCAACATTATAGTCAGCAACCTGAAAAGGCGTATAAAAGGAAATTCATAAAGGGGTTATGGATCAAGAACAGGCATAAGAGTAAACAAAACCCCATTTATATTACACTGGCCTCACTACAATTGAATTTAATATTTTTCACTTTTACTAATGCAACTTTAAAGTTGATTGTATGAAGTCCTATCTAATGCCAAAGCTTATTTTCTTCCATAGATATGAAAGCTAACCCCATTGAAGATAGCAAAAACATGCCACCATTAAAGCACTGTAAAATGGAAAAAGTACTTGCACTTCAAAGCTTTTAATTCATTTAGTGTACATAAGGCTCTTGAATTTACCACAAGGAGCTTGTATAATATAGATTCAACATCTTCACCTACATACCCTGCCTGCATATAGCATATGGAAACATAACTCAGTTCCATGCAACATAAATATAAATAACCAAATTTCAAAAACGAGGAATAATCAGTGATGCAATATTTTTACGACATATAAAAACATGTGTATTTATCAAATAAAAAAAGCTGATGAAGTTCAAATTTATCATGACTTGTCTATAGTTGATGTGTGGCAAAAAGATAAACCCCATGGAGGGGGGGCACAGGGCACTGACAAAAGAGCATCAAAATCTGATATTAAATAATAAACAAAGTTCGTTAGGCTTGTACACTGAGAAAACAAATAACGAATCCTATTCCTAGAAGCACATTAAACACACACGAACAAAAAAAAAATTCCGCGACTTGTGAAGGCTTTTACACTAAATTAAGGAACGAAAGTTGCTTATTTCACAGCTAATAAAATGAAAGTGAAAAGCACATTTAGTGGAAATAAATTCATTTAAGCAGGTAAGTACAAGAACATTTATTAACAACAATCAAGAATCAGCAGCTTGCCTGCGTCAAGGTAGTAGCATCTGCAATAACAAAAGGAACATTCACAAAGCGGGCCAAGGTTTTGGCAAGTAATGTTTTCCCTGTCCTTGAGAAAACGTCAAAAGGGAGCATGTGAGAATAGTAACAGAATATAGAGATGTTTATGGTCAAATAAATACTGAAACTACCCAAAATATTGTAGAATTAGCTAGAAAACAAGTAAAAACATAAAAATTGTAGTAAAACATAATAAAGCAAAAGTGGGAGGTCAATGAATTCTCACACCTCAATTTAAATGTTTTGATAAAATAAAGAGAAAGACATTGTGATATATAAAGAAAAATGCAACGCAAAAAAGAATCTCTCTTGTGAAAAGAACCTAGGACAAACAGTTAACAATCACAAAGTGCAAATTTAGAAGTAGAATTTCAACTTCAACACCAAGTATGACAAAAAATTACCTGACCCTGTTGGCCCCATTAAAAGAATGTTACTTTTCTCCAGTTCCACTATATCATCATCTAGTACATATGCAATACCGCTACCTGAATCTCCTGCAGACCTAGCTTACCAAGGAAACATGTTAATAACTGATATTCCCTTAAGAAACACAGTAAACAAGAAGCACATGCAGAGACAGAGACAAAGGATGTGCACACTAGAAGAAAACACAGCTACCAACTTTTGTAAGGTAACTTGCTAGTTCAGAGGTATCCATACTATGCTCGAACCTCACTAGACAATACTGGTATAGCAACTTGACTAATCACAACTACTTAGAATAAACCATATCTAAAGACTTTGGATATGCTAAATGTTAATGTGTATTGCTATGTCATTTTCCTTTCCTTCTCTTTTCCTTTTTCCTCAAAATTTTAAACATTCTCACAGTTTCATCTTATAATGAGACCTAGAATTGTTTTTGGACATATGCAGAGCTGCATGTTTAACAATTAACTTCCTTAACAATCTATATTATGAATTTACAATTGCAGCAATGAAAAGAAGGAAGCAGATTAAAACAAGAACCGCATATCTTGAAGTTACCTAACTAACCGTTTTTGCGATGACTCATGGTAGATTCTCATATAGTGGTTGTACACTGCCACTGATAGAACCTGCATTAATGGCATAACATTAGACCAGAAAACGTAGAAGAATGTTTACATCCTATGTAGCTCTAAGAACATTGTTATTATTCAACATTTACCAGCTAATCAATGATTATAAGTTTAAAACTATACCCAACAAAGGCAATATCAAACCTTAAGAGAAATGCATAACATAATTTGGTGTTAGAATATCACTACAAATTAAGATAATGATATGTATATGACTTCAAACCAATCAAATATTATTAAGGAACTTATCAATCAATGCAGTTTCTAATTCCCAATTACTTTCATAGTTTTCAATAACCCATTTTCTGTTGAACTGTAGTAGTAATAAAAACAATAACCCCAATGCCAATAACACAATTTATTAACAATCACCTTCTTTGCCTTCTCTTGCCCAATCACAAACTTATCCAATCCTTTACAAATCTCTTTGGGTGTAGGAAAATTATGCCCCAAATTAGATCCTCCCCAACAGCCATCCTTTGAATCCGACCCAAAACCGCCTCCAGAACCAGCAGTCGGCCCTCCTCCTCCTCCAGCTCCGCCGCCGCCGCCGCCGCCACCACGGCCCAAATTAACCCCACTAACCCGAATCGCAATCCCATCACCAGGTGGCTGCCAAACCTCCGGTGGGTCCCCATAAGAACTCAATACCCTAAAACTATTACAACCCAGTTTCTCTCTCAATTCTCTATCGACATCCTTGCTTAAATCGTGGGAGTTCCTCCTAATATCCAAAAACCGAGAACCCTTTTCGACGAGTTCGCCACGAAGCGAGACGGGCTTGAAAGAAGTAAAATGATAAGGAGTGTTGACAAAGTGGTCATCCCATTTGTTGCGGATGGTGGTACAGTGAGAGGAACTAGCCATGCGACCATAGTGCATGTAATTAGATAGAAAATGCCTGAACTGAGAGATCGTTAAAGAGGCTGTTTCGGCCGAAGGTTTGCATCTGAATGCAGCCATGGAAAAAAAAAGATAATCCTTTTTAGAGGGTTTGAGAAATTGGGGGGTCAAATGGTAAAGAATTTAGGGTTCATAAGAAAGGTTCCTTAAGATGTATCTTTTTTAGAGGGATTTGAGAATTTGAGGGCTGAATTGAATTGGGTTTTGCTTAGATTCTGGAATTATCATGTCCTTGAATGGGACTTTTTGTTCGAAGTAGATAAATTAGGAAGAAGACATTGAAGTGAACAAGATGAATTTGGATTTTCTGCCCAGATATCCAGGGGTAAAAGGGTAATCTGCTTACATGACGACGTCGTATTCAAACAATAAAATATTGGGATTTATTAAAACTTTTGTATTTTTTTAATTTCCCAAATAGATAACATTGTCTGAATTTGGTAACTGTAAAGAGCATTTCTTTTAAAATATAGCATTTATGCCTCATTACGTCGCCTACATATTAGGATAAATTTAATTATTATATAAGAATTAAAAATTTAAAATAGTTTGTAATAAGTTAATAACATAAAAAATTAATTAGTATAAATTTGAATTTAAATTTAAAAAATGAGTAAAATTCTAATTTTTTTAATTTATCTTTATTTAAAACAAATAATGTGAATAATTAAAAATAACCAAATACAATTAATTTACTATTAATTAAGTCATGTTAAAAAAAATACTCATCAAGATTTGTATACTAAAAGTGGGATTATATTTTACCACATTTACTCAAAAAAAAAAAAAGGATAAATTAATTCTTATATGTTAAATGAAAAAAACACTAATCCCATTAAAAATTCCGTCTATTTCTACTGTTAAAAGTTAGTTCTTGTATATCAATATAAGATACACATAGTGTACCATATGCCACTATCTAATTATTCCATTAGTCACGCTAATTTCTTACGGTACAAATGGTTAAAATTTTTAACAGGAAAGACTGATTTACTCTTTGATTTAACATGCAAGAACTAATTTGTTCATTTTTTAAGTGTAAAAGACAAAATACAATCAATTTGATACTTCTACCCAAAATAACCACATTTTCATCGGATATAATTTGAGCATTGCTTTGTAAAATGGTTTCTTTAAGGTCTAATTTGCATTTTTATAATCGAATGGCCAAAAAGTCTGCCTAACAAGAGGGATATATTCCTAATCTTTTGAATCATCATGGGATTTGGCAGCCTTACATTTTGGTCCAAGCTTTACAGACAAAAAGATTAGGATTCTGGTAATGGATCTTATTCATGTCGGTAGGATTTTCATAGCTTACCCCTTTTATTTTCGGATAGTGACTAGAATGGATAAAAAAAAACAAAACCCATCAAGCGAATTCAATGATTTTCTCCTCTTAATTAACATACTAACCAAAGATGGGAATTGCAGACAACAGCAAATAAAGTGTAGGAATCTGTAATAAAAGTAGTAAATCCCTTATTTTTCCATGTATGTAAAGCATTGATTCCATCAAATCAAGTTTGAATTTTACAATTTTGATCCACATCCATTACAAAACAGACCAGGATGCTCTTTACAAGACAACATGGATGCATGAAGACATTTTTGTTGGCAAACAAATAGTACCATTTGGCTTGTATACTATTCAACATTTCAATAAAGTCCCTATGCACACAGAGATCGTCTGTAAATGATTCGAAGCAGAACATAACACGACAATGCATTTGAATATAACTCAAACATAATGGTATTTGTAAATTAGAACGTATCGATTGCCATGTTGGCTTTCTGGTATCAAAATATGTCGGATTTATGGTCATTTTTGCCTTTGTGCATGAAATCAGTTCTTTGCATTTATGTTATAATTGGTTACCATCAAATTGTAGTAACAGCAAAGCTTCAAGGAATCTTAAATTTTATCAGATACTGAAAATTCCCTCTAGTAGTTAAAAGGAAGCTCTCTAAGGAATCTGCATATTTTCGCAGATGGTGAAGCTTCCATGCTAAGTGCTAAGTAAAGAAATGGTGAACTTACTCGAGTCAAAAACACATTCATTTGAGCTGGCTAGCGACTTCAGCGTAGCTGCTACTACTTAAACAGGTCATCTAACAACTATCGAAAAGCACACTCTTTACAAAAACTACACAATCACGGTAGGATATAAGAGTTGAATGAAGAGCAAACATGACCTTACTTGAGTTTTGTACTCAGATCTTTGGCCTCACTTACTGCAAGGGCTGCTGCATATACCGCCATCTTCTTTACCTGTACAAAGAAACATCTTTATAGTGAGTCAATTAAAGCAGTCAACTTTGCATGGAATCAAACACCGAAAAAGAATGTCAGATTTCATATTCAGTTGACAAACATCTGCAATTGTCTAATGAACAATAATGAGTAAAAGTACTCTGGAGGCCCTTGTATTAGGATTGCATTTTGCCCCCTTTACTCAAAAAATGGGCAAATTAGTCCTACAAGTTAGATCAAAGAGCAAATTGGTCCTTTCTGTTAAAAATTTATCCTCTTCTACTTTTAAAAACTGGTGACCAATGAAATAACAAGATAGTTACACATGGCATGCTAGGTGTACCTTATGCTAATGTACAAGAACCAATTTTTAACAGTAAAAATGAATGAAATTTTAAACAACAGTTTGTTCTTTAATCTAACGTAAGGAACTAATTTGCCCATTTTCTAAATAAAAGGGGCAAAATGCAATCCGACTCCTAGTACAAGGACCTCCATGATATTTTTACCTTCATCTGCCTGTACACATTATGTTTTCTGAGCAGAGAGTTTAATATGTAGTGTAAATTTTACATGTACCTCCAGTTTATCTTCCTTAGCTCTATGGCTTTTTGGAAGCAAGCGAAACTCCTCCGTCAATCTTATACACTCTTGCACATTTTCAGGGGACACAAAATCAAGGGCTACTTTAATGCATGACTGGAAAAAAAGAGAAGTAACACATAAAGCCAACATCAAAAGGTGAACAAGATTTATGCAGAATTACGGATACTGATTATATAATCAAATGGATCTGTAACATTTAAATAGAGGTCAGTGTTTGAGCTCAGACACTCGAAACTACCTCAGAGAAACGAAAAGCTACAACCAGTTCGTGTAAGAAAGGTTTTTCGAGGCCTAGTGAAAACCAGAGGAACCTCACCTGTCTATTTCTTACTTGATGAGGGCATCCCGCGGGAATGAAAACAGCTTCACCAACATGTTGCTCGAATGTCCAAGGTTCAACATCTGTTCACCAACTTGCCATTAAAAAGATAACAGTTGATTTAATGTAATGAAAATGACTTTCAAATAAAAAAATTTCTTACTGAACTCCTCCTTCAGCTGCCTTTTATGTCTTTCAGTGAGATAAAGGGTCTGATCATGAATAGGATGAATAACCTAAAGCACATGTTGCACATCAATTTAGAATAATTTCTAAAAATATAAATCCTAATGGACAATGACATAAGAAGGCAAGATGCGCACAAAATTCACGGGAAGATTACTAATGTGATAGAATTCTTTGTGATGCTTCTGTAAGTACTCAATTAACTTGGGTACATCCTCCCTCCGGAAAATATCCCAAACAGCACCACCGAGTTCATTCTCTGAAGACAGGTTTTCTGTAACAGACTCTCTAGTCATATTTGTATCAGGTCTTACAGACCCTAAATCATCAATTCCATTAAGAGAACTTTCCTCATCGGAATTATGCGTTTTTCCCACGATGTTGTCATTATGTTCTTGATTACACATCATTTCAGGATTCTTTCTTTCATCTTTATGACGTCTCTTTTTCCGCTTTCTTCCAAATATCTGTGGCACCTTCCGTCTCTGACCACAACGGTGTGTACGCAAGTTTTCAACATCATATGCCTTCTGCAATTCATCTATGATTTTGCTCTGCCATGGCAGATTCACATTGGTTGTGTGAGTTAGCACATTAACCTACATAGGAAAATGAGAAAAGTTGGGCATTACTGATCCAAAGTGGCAAAGAAAAGAAGAGAAATATGACAATAACATTAATGTGAAAAGTCAACTTACATGATTATCAAAATCTTAAAAAAGGGAGTGGAAACAGAAAAGCTGCTCAAACTTTTATAGTGAAATAAAATCATCCCGGGACAAAGTTGTAACTTTAGCAAGTCAAAGATTAAATCGAGGAATGAGGATTAGTTTGAACATTTGTAGTTTTAAAAAGCCAAATGTGTGTGCTTTGGGGAAAGTTCGATCAAAACTTAAGGACAATTTAAGAAAAGGCTTTTCTTATATGTGAATCTCAAATCAACAAGTTGTTCCTGTCAAAAGTAAATGAACAAAAGAATAGCAATGAAAAATTAAAAACCTTGGTGGAAGCAACAATGCCTTGTATATAAACTTTAGCAAGAATTATTCTAAGGTAAAAGTGTCATAGAGGCCCCTTAATAGGAGTCAGATTGCATTTTGCTCCCTCTACTGAAAAAGTGGGCAAATTAGTCCCTGTACATTAGATCTAAGAGCAAACTGGTCCTATTAAAAATTCCATCCATTTCAACAATTAAAAATTAGTCTCTGTACGTCAGCATGAAGTACAAGTAGCACGCCAAGTCTCACTTCTTGATTATTCCATCAGACACACCAATTTTTAACGGTACAAATAGATGAAATTTTTAGCAAAAAGGACTAAATTGCACTTTGATCTAATGTATAAGGACTAATTTGCCCATTTTTTAGTAGAGGGGGCAAAATGCAATTTGACTCTTATTACAGGGGCCTCTATGGTGCTTTTACCGTTATTCTAAAGAGTATTCCATACCGCATCAGAAATGTCACAATGTAGTTTTGTCACCGAATCACCTCGGCCAAGTTCTTTCAAAGATCCATAAGCAATGTACGTTTTTGGTCCCAAATCTGGCTTCAACACAGCAGGAAGTTTGGTAGCAAGATTCAGGATGCCGGAATTTGGATGAGTATAATCTTTAAAAGGAAGCATAGCAATAAATTCAGCAGCATGCCTTGGCAAACACTCTTCAAATGAATTTGTAGCAGGCCAATCCTTCAACTTCAACATCTCTGGCCATCCATTCTTGTACCACCGACCCTCCATGTAGCCTTTGAAGAACCGAAGAATATTTACTTCAACCTGCAGCATTAAGAACAAAAGACAAAAAAAAGAAAAGGAAAGAAGTGAAATTAGAGGACCAGTAAAAAGAAACCCTGGAATCACAAAAGACGCCTTTAAACATACTAAAGATGAAAAAAGTACCTCACACCAGTCCAAGCAATCAATTGCTTTAACCCTCTTAGCCTCCTCTTTTAATATCTTTTTTGCACCTATAAAAGCTCTCCACATAACCAATGGTTCCCAACTAAGACCAGAACTTTTTTCAAGGACATTTCTAACAATAACTGGTTCACCTCGCATCCAATGAGTTTGAAAATGCTGAATGCTATTGTCTTCCAACTGCATTACATTCGGGCAGTACACAAAATTGTCATGACTTTTCTCTCTATGAGCTGCCTGCCTTACTTCAAAGTTTTTTGCTTCATTTCCTGCAGAGCAGCTGGTTTGACACAAAGAACAGCCTTGAGAAAACTCGATATCAGGTAACTGAAAATTAATGGTGAGCTCCTCAGCACTCTGAATCAGTTGCTCAATTGAATTAGTTTCAAATAAGCGTCTCAGTGAAAGTGTCTCACGACCACAACCACCCTTTCCATTTGGAGGACAAGGAATCCTACCATCTTCCTCAGCTCTCCAATCATTTCTTGCTGCCACCGCAGGAATCTGGTCATCTGAACCCGTAGCTCGACTATTTACTCTTTTAGCAGACAGCTGGTGAGAAGATTTTGCTTCATTCCCACCAGGCTGAGACCCTTTTCTAAGTTCATGACAGCATGTGATACATAGATCATATGAACAATCAGGGCAGCTTCTATGGAAATTGACAATGGATGTATTGCAATTGTCACTGTCAAGGAAGGAAACATTCATAGTCATTATAGTAGGAAAAACAATAGCCATGTCTGCAAATTATTAATAACAATAAAAATCCCTTTTGCATATCTTTAGATGCAAATTCATAACCACATGATAATATACACGATAGTAGAAGACAACAAGATCCATCAAGGTTGATGCATATCATTAACAATATACAACCCATTACTAAGTACTACAAAGAAAAGATCAACTAGTAAGTGTTAAGTTTCTTAATATTGTGAATTGGTTTTGATTTTCACAACAAAATATAAGGTAAGCTTTATGAATCAGTCTCATCAAATCTGCACTATCCTAGGATAATCCTTTTTCGCATCTTCCTACTAGTTTAAATATAAGATAAGCACACCGATTAATATGGTAAAGAATGTAAGCTGTTTCCAAGTAACTAATATGACATGAGATTTTCAATTTAGGGGCAAAAACGTAACATAACAAAAACCACAAGTTTCTCCTTGGTATCAAAGAGCATGAGGTGATACCAATACACTCGATCATCATCATCTATCACTGATACCATTATGTCCTGTTCTGTCAATTGCACACCTATGGCAAAGGAAGGCACACATCACTTAGCATTTCGAAGCATCATCTAGTATAAAAACCAAAACTTACAAAAAGCAGACATATCACATTACAGTACCATGTATACTGGCTTCCACCTCTAGTTCAGCATGTTGCTCCTGTTGTATATGTCGAAGCAGAGGCAGAATTTCGTGTAGCAAATAAAGCAACTTCTGCAGTTTAATATTTGTATCTGCTTCCTCATGCTCATCCTGTCAAATTAGCATGGTTCATTTGACATCAGAATATATACTAGGATACAAATTTAAAGTAGCTTGAACATGAAACAAAGACCTAACTAATGCTCATGCTAGGAGATATGATTTTATGGATGATGCTGATGTCAAAGATGGTTATGCTGATGTCAAACATGAGACAGAACTATTCAGAAAGCCCTTGCTTGTATTGCTCTTACTAAAAAATGGTCCTAAGTAGAGCACTATGCTTCGAGTTTGAGCCAAGTAGTAGAACAAGGCTTCATTGTTGTTGGCATCAGCATGTAAAGTCCCTTTAGTTTAGAAAATGGAACAGAAAGAAGAAAATTAATGGAAGGCACATACCATGACAGCTAACTTCTTCCTGAGGCATAATCTGCAATTACAATTGCCTCGACAAAATGGACAAGAAACTTCTACATCCTCTCTTGTTTTCTCCGGATACCTGTAATCAATCATTTGTAGTGGCATTAGAAACAGGAGATAAAACCCACTCCATATTTACAGAATTGATTAGCAAAAAGAAAATCAGAGTTCAGCTGGTCATAAAACAATGGTCTGATGAAATATCAATACACAGATGAAGAATTTAAGAGTTCTTCTATACAACAAGAAAATGAGTTTTTCAAGATGTAATAACCATTTTGCAAGGCACTCAACGCAATATCGTTTTCTGTTGCAACTGGAACAATTGACAACACTCTTGTCACTCTTCCAGCACTGGTGGCACATAAAACCCCTCTTGAAAGCCCTCTTCACTCTCTTCTGGCTTGCATAATCAAGCTGTAATAGTAAATTGTCACCAGGAATTGGAATCAAGACATTCAAACAGTGTGATCTTACCATGAAATTTAGCCTAGACAATTGAATAGAAACTTTCAAAGTGCATACAACTTTTCCAGTCATTTTATAGATAAAATGTGGCCCCTTCCTGATGGTTCCATAACCAAACAGCTTATGATATCTATTCCCATCTCATACTACTCTCAGAACTCAATTTACTTCCAAGAACAAAAAAAAAAAGATACTCTCTAAGAAATAATGCAATTCTCCACCATAAAATAGCTGTTTATTTCTTTACCCAGTTCTACACTATACAAGAAACATTTAGCAAAGTAAAGAAACTATAACTGCTATAACTGCTACCAGTTCATAAAGTCAGACAAAATCTTCAATTCAGTTCTTTGCAGTTTAGTGCTTTCCTTTTAACAACAAAGCATGGTCTAATTTATAAGTTAATGAATTAGCATATTGTGCGTAATGCTTAGTGGTTTAGTTATTCCAGTTACAAATCTCATCAGTAATCTGAAAAAATAGTTAAAGTAAAACTCACTGTTGAATCTGAACTTTCTGATTGACTGCTAGAATTCTTTTTCCTCGTTCTACTCTTCCTTTGAGCATTGCCAAAATTAGCTGTTAATACATTTCTTCTCTTGTTTAAATGGCCTCGAACACCAGCTGTTAACACTTTCTTCCGCATGCCTAAATTGTCTCGAAGATGCTTACTTGAAATACCCTTGTTCATCTTCAAATTATTTCCTTCAAACCGTTTTCTCTCAGCCTGAGACTTAATTCTACAACTCTTTTTCATCAAGACATATGGACGTTTTCTCTTATTCTTTGAACCTTTGGGTCGGCCACGATTCCACCTTCGACCATCAATCTTCTTGCCAATAGCATCCCCACAAGTAACAGCTTCAACAGGCATTACCATATCTTCCTCCCTTACAAGGGGAGTCCTCACTAAACCAAATCCTTTATCAACAAAATAACCCCCTACAATGTTAACCGGAAAGGTCTGCTGTTCACTTGACAGTCCAAGTTTCTCATCACTACATTTCGGCTTATTCTTTGAACCCTTTGGCCGGCCCCGGCCCACTTTTCTCTTTGGTTGAACAACATTATCTCTCTTATGAATGCCATCTGCACCTTCACCACCCCCAATTTCACCAGACATATCTTGGTTTTCTTCAACAATGATTTCCTTCTCATTTTTAGAAACCTTTGGCTTACCATTCCTACTGTTCAACTGCACATTGTCACCACTAGTACCCATAGCAAGACCTTGCTTCTCCATCGCACAAACAATCTCATTTCCAACCTTGTCGTCAGCACCAACTCCACTAGCAAGCTTTTTCTGTTTATTCTTTGAACCCTTTGGCCGACCACGTTTAGGCTTGGCTTGAAGGGGATCTTCCATTTCAACCTTGCTATTACTAAACCCTTCAATACTCTGCTCACCACCAATAGTTTTCTTCTTCTTCTTGTTCATTGTACCCTTTGGCCGACCACGTTTAGGCTTAAGAGGATCTTCCATTTCAACCTTGCTATCACTTAACCCTTCAATACTTTGTTCACCACCAATAGTTTTCTTCTTCTTCTTCTTCTTCTTCGTTGAACCCTTTGGCCGACCACGTTTAGGCTTAAGGGGATTTTCCATTTCAACCCTGCTATCACTTAACCTTACAATACAATGTTCACCACCAATAG
This sequence comes from Gossypium sturtianum, assembly GCA_025698515.1. Taxonomy (NCBI): domain Eukaryota; kingdom Viridiplantae; phylum Streptophyta; class Magnoliopsida; order Malvales; family Malvaceae; genus Gossypium; species Gossypium sturtianum. Next base: position 2,746,043 of record CM046954.1, read on the forward strand.
TTTTCTTCTTCTTCTTCTTCTTCATTGTACCCTTTGGCCGACCACGTTTAGGCTTAAGTGGATCTTCCATTTCAACCTTGCTATCACTTAACCCTTCAATACTCTGTTCATCACCAATAGTTTTCTTCTTCTTCTTCTTCGTTGAACCCTTTGGCCGACCACGTTTAGGCTTAAGGGGATCTTCCATTTCAACCCTGCTATCACTTAACACTTCAATACTCTGTTCACCATCAATAGTTTTCTTCTTCTTCTTCTTGTTCATTGCACCCTTTGGCCGACCACATTTAGGCTTAAGGGGATCTTCCATTTCAACCTTGTTATCACTTAACCCTTCAATAATCTGTTCACCACCAATAGTTTTCTTCTTGTTGTTGTTGTTTTTCTTTGAACCCTTTGGCCTACCACGCTTACCCTTAGCCTGCTTGCCTTCATTTCCCAGACCAGCAACAAGGGTTTCATCAAGAAACCCCTGAATACCATTACCACCCACATTGCTACACTCAGCTTCACCGGCAAACAACTGGCTTACTTCACCACCAACATTGATGAAACCCTTGTTTGGTTCACAAACTCCACCAAATAAGCCTTCCATTAGACCATCTGCAAGACCCATTCCACCAAATGCAACCCCACCAGACCCACCCACACCCCCAAACACACCATCATCACCAAATCCAGCACCACCTTCACCAGACCCATCCATCCCAAGCCCAAACCCACCTTCATTTCCAACACCCCAAAGCTTAAAACCTTCACCTCCTCCATTCACACCATCTTCGCCAAACCACTGCAAAACACTCTCAACACCCCCACCACCACCACCTTCACCGAGCCAACTTTGGTCTCCTTGGTCACCACTATTCCCATCACCAGCTTTAATTTGCTGATCCCCATCTTTCCCTACTTCCTCCACCACCGGAATTAAACGCTTTCGCTTTTTCCTTTGACTAATTCCACTTTCACTCATCTTTACACCTCCAGCAACTATTCATTCAAATCATATTCCAATGAAGATCTTTAAAAAAAAAAAAACCTGTTACTTCAATTAACTCAAAACTATTCCCTTTTTCACGCAAATAAAAGAAATTGAAATCTGACGGCTAATGTACACCCTATGAAATTAAAGGCTACAGCTTTAAATGCAAAAAAAAGAAAGGCGATTCCTATATACACAATAATAGACACAACAGGAGGACTAAGGAGTATTACTGTGTCAGTGGTCCGCAAATGTTTGCAGCTATCGAGAGACATGGAGAGAGTGACACGGTGACATCAAAAATACAGACTTGAAGTGGGTTTGTTTTATTTGAATTTGGGAAAGAAAAAGGGGAATCCAACCCAACACATGTTATTTATGTTCTGGTAAGGGATGTCCCCACGACTCACCATTAAAGACAATTATAGTACTTGTTTTTGTTGGTTACAATTCCTAAGCGATTTGTGCTTTTGCTGATGGTGTATACGTACCGTTAGCTGCTGATATTTTATTCCACCACCCCTCTCTCTTAGCCCATAGAATTGGGTTTACAATGACCATAACCTACAAGTGGTGGTTTCATGCCTTTTTTTTTCTTTTGTGTGTCTGTAGAGAGAGGAAGAAGAAGAGTTTTCTTTAAGAGAGTGTGGGTTGGAAATAAAGAATCATGAGGGCCGTACGTGAAGAAATTATAAGGGTGAAAGATGTGCTTGTTTTTTTGGTTAGGTTTGGAATAGATTATTTAATATATTTGTTAATAGTTATACTATTAATAAAATCTTTGATTTATTTAGTATCACGAGTTAATCGAGCACCAATTCGATTAAAAAAATTACAAAAATATTATTTTTTAATTAAAATATTTTACATTATTTGAGATTATTTTATTAATAAAAATTAATAATAAATAATATGCATAATTCGAGATTTAAACCGGTGCCAATTGAATTAGTAAAATTTTAAATTTATCTAAAATTTCATTCTAATATATTTTATACATTTTTAATAATATTATTAATTGAGTTTATGTCATAAGTCAATCCAACACTAACGATTGATGACAGCACCATGATAAACAATCACAGTGTATTTAGTATTATTTTTCCGATGTATTTATATGTTTAAATTACTCACAATTTAATCTAATTTTTTTTTATTTTTATGTCGTACATATTTTTATGTGTTATTATAATTAATTAATTTCAAATCATATGTTTCGTTATTTATTAAATGTTACTTTTAAACACACATATCTATTGTAAATCCATAAGTTCCACATGTATACTCATGTGTTGGGATTTCTAACTTTTTTTAATTATTCAAAAAATAAAATTGAAATCCATGTGAATTGAAAAAAAATATATATATATTTTTTATAAAGTAATATTTAATATTTGAATTTTACGGTCACGTTATTTGAATTGAAATTTTCAAGTGGTCACACTTTAAAGGGATTTAAATTCAAGGGTCAAATTATAAAATAAATTCAAGTTCCGAAATTAATATAGAAAAAAAAATTAGAGATCAATTTAGGAAATTTTATTAAATTTAATGATTAAATGTTACATTATCTCTTTTTTTTTTCTTGAATAAGTTTATAAGTATAATCATAAGTATTAATCATAACTAAAAACAATTCAATGTAAAATATAACGGATAAATTCAAATTATGACTTATTGATCGAATGTTTATCTTCTCCAAATGATAATTTTACTTTAAATTATAAACAAATATATATTTAACATATTATAAACTGAAATATATTCAAACAATAAATAATTTATGAGAAAAACTCACATGTAATATATCCAAAGCCTCAAAATCTTTAACTTTAGGCAAGATATCATTGGTACTTTATGTATTTATCTATAATTTAATTAATATTATTTACAATTATTTAACTTAATATTTATAAGTCACACAATTTTGAATCTTAAAAATAATATTTTTGAGAAAAATAATTACCAACCCAACATGAAAAATAAAAAAAAAGTTTAATTTAGCATTTAAATGTTTTTTTTTTTTCATTTTTTGAGGGACAACATTTAAATGCATTGATTGGATTGGATGGGATATATTTCAGTGGCATCTACTTTGCGGCTCATTTTAAATTGTTGGTAGTTGCCGCATAGTTGGGGGCAGAGATCAAAGTATCTGATTAGGGTTTCATGACCTTTTTTTTTTTTTTTTTGGTGAAATTGATTGATTGATATAAAACGAAAAAATTGAAATTTGAAATTAGGGATTTTTTAAGCCTTACAGAAAACAGAAAACGGATCCATGCATCTCGAAAAGGATTATTTTTTAGGGTTAATATAAAGTTTATTTTTAAATTTATCGTATTTAATAGCACATTCGAAGTATAAGAAGTTGAGTTTTTGTTTTCTAACAAGTCCTCATCAATAATATTCTCCCCACATAATTTTAATTGAGAACTTAATACTATAAAATTATACTCGGCCGTAGTTTTAAATTATTGCAACTTCACGTAAATTCAATCATAATGAGATTTAGATAAAATTATCATATTTTGTTACTTATATCGTTCTTTCAAATTATTTCACAATTTAATAAAATTCAGATACACCATTTTTTTACTTAAGTAAGCAATGTTTTTAAAACTAGATTAATAATTGAATAAATTAGATTACTGATTTATCAATTCGATTGGTTCAATTAAAAATTATTAAAAAAATTAAAAAAAAAGTAATTCAATCATTTGAACCATTGATTCAATCATTTTTTTAATCGAATCAATCGATGCATACCAATATAAACGATCCTTGATGCAACCGATCGATCTTATTCAAACATTATTCGGTTTGGGTGAGTATTAATTTAAGAGCTCTCTTATTGATGGACCACATTGAATTGGATACCTCTTAAATCTATAAAAAAAATTAAAAATTACCATTAATTATTTAAAAAAGTACAACTATAATTAAAACATCCTTATCGGGTTTTTTACTAAAATAATACCAAAAAAATAAAATATCCAAAATGGCATGCACTTTTCATTATGTACCAAAATGGTACATTCAGGGTGGTCACGCCTCTGTCGAGAGCGGCACCACCACGTGTGTCAACTTTACATGCCTAAAAAAACACAACAAATTTAAAAAAACACACTTTGAAACAAAAAAATAAAAACATCAAAAAAAAAAAAAGCTGACGATGAGATGACAGGACCCTGGTAGAGGGTCTGCCACAGGCGGCACCAGTCTGAAATGACCACTCCTGCATGCAAATTCGGCAGCTTGTGGCGTTTGGGGACCTTATAATGGTCCTCAATAATGAAGTTTCAGCAGTTGAGAAAGGGAAAGGAGAAGAAGAAGAAGAAGAAGAAGGAGGAGGAGGAGGAGGAGACGACGGCGCCGAAAAAAGGGAAGAAAAAGAGAGAAAGGAGAAAGAAGAAAGAAAGAAAGAGAAGAAAAAAATAGAAGTAGGTATATATATATTTTTTAAATAATGGATCAATGGATGCTGATATTGTTGTTTTTATTGTTATTGTGTTAATGATTTTTGTTGTTATTATTATTATTGTTTGTTTGTTAGTTTAGTTTAGTTACTGTTAGTTGTTAGATTAAGATTAGTAAAAATATTTAAATCCTACTTTAGTTAGTAGTATTATTAAATAGTTATTATTATAATTAGTTTAAAAATGTTGAAATAATAATTTAGTTAGTTAGTTAGTAGTATTTTGTTAGTTATTATTAGGATTAGTAAAAAGTTTAAATTATTTAATCTGGTTAGTATGATATTGTTAGTTATTATTATAATTAGTTAGTTAAAAACCCTAAAATAATAATTTAGGTAGTTAGTTAGTATATTGTAAGCTATTATTAGGATTAGTAAAACTTTAGTTTAAATATTAATTATATATTGTTAGTTATTATTATAGTTAGTTAGTTAAAAACCGTAAAATAATAATTTAGGTAGTTAGTTAGTATATTGTAAGTTATTATTACGATTAGTAAAAAGTTTAAATATTAATTATATTGTTAGTTATTAGTTATTATTATAGTTAGTTAGTTAAAAACCCTAAAATAATAATTTAGGTAGTTAGTTAGTTAGTAATGTTAGTTATTATTAGGATTACTAGAAAGTTTAAATATTAATTATATTGTATTATAGTTAGTTAGTTAAAAACCCTAAAATAATAATTTAGTTAGTTAGTTAGTTAGTATATTGTTTTAGGATTACTAAAAAGTTACAATATTAATTATATTGTTAGTAATTTAGTTAGTTAGATTGTTAAAAACCCTAAAATAATAATTTAGTTAGTTAGTTAGATTGTAATAAAAGTTATTATGTTAGTTAAAAACCCTAATTATTATTTTAGTTAGTATATTGTTGTTAGTTAAAAACAATGGTTAGTTAAAAACCTTAAATATTATTTTAGTTAGTATATTGTTAGTAAAAAATAATAATAATTATTATTGTTAGATTAAATGTAATTATTATTATTTTAGTTTAGTTAGTATTATTATTGTTAGTAAAAATTATTATTATTGTTAGTATTACCTTAGTTATTAATATTGATAGATATATATATTAAAAAAATAGTAAAATAATACATTTGAAACATTATGTACTAAAATAATATAAAATAATAAAAGATGAAAATAGTATATTTTTTGAAAGTGATAGAGTTTGAAAATAAGGAAAATACGAACAAAGGGCTAAATAAGTGTTTTTTACTAAATTTATATTAAAAAACACTATAATAATACATTTGAAACATTATGTACTATAATATAAAATAAAATAAAATACGAAAATAGTATAATTTTTTTATGTATCGTTTATGTTATGTTTTTGTTATATTATTTTTATTGGCATATTATTTTTAGTAATTTAATATAAATTTATTGTTTTTTATGTAGGTTAAAAATTAAATATCTGATATGGCAATGGCTCCATTGATTAGTACAGTTCCACACATATCTGACGCAGCTAATAATATGGTAATGTATTGTTATTTATTAATCGCGGGTTATATTAACAAAATAGCTACATAATAAATTATGTTATAATAATAATTTTTTTCTGATTTAACACTGTCAGGGCTCGTACCGTGTATTAAGGGGCCGGGTGAATGGCTTAGGAAATCCCCCGGATGAACAACTAATGCCCTATATAGAGCAAGCTGGATTTGGGTCAGCAGCAAAGATCGATCCGGACGTTGACTTGCGGTATGATTTAATATCCGCACTAGTCGGCGTTGGCGCCGAGACCCACACTTTTCATTTCCACGTGGAGAGTGCACAATCACTCTAGAGGATGTTGCGAGGCAACTTGGCTCCCAATCGACGGAGTCCCGTTCACGAGCGTCGATCGATAGTGACCCATTTACACTTTGTCGAGCCTACTAGGGGACTCAAATGCGACAATGATGAAGAAAATATTTCGAGCCCGAAATTTACATGGTTGAGAGCGAGGTATGAAATAGATTTATCGGTGACGCCACTAAAGGCGAGTTGATGTGCTTGCTTGCTCGGCGTACATTATGCACATCATAGGGGTGTCACGATGCGGTGCAAATAATAATAGGGTTCATATCATGTACCTACCCCTATTAGTGATTTGAGCAATGCTCGCTCAGATAGTTGGGGATCCGCAGCTTCTTGCGATGTTGTGCACCGTGAGCTTTGTCGGACGACAAAGCCACATGCGTCAGAGACATAGGCGGATGCCTTACACTATTGCGATCCCGGGCTCTTTATCGAATGTCATTCTTGGCATCGATTACCCACCAACCATACGTATATCCGCTAGTAAACAGTGATAAAATATAACTTGTTATTAATTGACAATTTCTTTATATTGATACTATTTAACTTGAAATTTATTTTTGTAGGTGGAGTATTTATCCGGGTATCTGGAGGTCGTGACATCGTCTTCGATATATCTGGCATGATTGAACAACATGCCGGGAAGGGGTAAGCGATTCCAATATTGGTTAAGTGTTAGTTTGTATATCTTACGCACACCGTGTTAAATTTTAACAATGTTATTAATCGTGCGCTTTATATGGATGCCATATCGTAGACCGTAAATTACAGTAGTTATACCCCGTCCGCCTATATTCACTCAGTATATGTGGTGCACAAACGCACCAATTATCTGTTTCAATGTAGTCGAGTGGTACCACGGGGATCGAGTGCTGCGCCAATTTGGTTGCGTCTAATATATCCCGGATCCGCCATGCCAGGTGAGAGAGGTTCATTGCATAAATAAGAGAGGGAAACAAGGCTTGGATTGGGGGGTTAAGCATCGGGGATTTATTGCGGTGTGGAATGATCGCATGTTCTGAATACCCCAGATGGATATGGCTTCCGATTTTCAACCTCTATTAGAGTACATACAATGGTACTCTAGTATGGAGAAGCCATATATACTCAGATGGTAGTCGACTGTAGTCCCCCCACACATGCAGCAACATGGGGCATACGAGCCAGTGGTCGATATGGAGGCCGAGGCACCAAGCCGGAGCCCGAGCAATCACATTCACATTCGGATACACATTCGTATCATCCAGATGTGCCAGGCAATGACTACTTCCCGGGCTCGTCAGGAGGTGGATACCAGTACGGGTTTGATATATTTGGATCGTACACATCGCAATCTGAAGACTCCCGCTCGTATCCACTGCGGGACATCGAGCCTCCCGGTCGTATCCATCGCATCGTGGCACCCTTTCGGCTCGAGTTCATCTATGCCCTTCGAGCCACATAATTTTTCGGCCATGTTTAGCACACCCCTACCTGGACCCCCACCGGAGCTTGAAGAGGATGTTGGTCGTCGCGGGCACCCACGACGTGAACGTCGACCACCGCAGAAGTATACACCTAGGACCACACCATCGAACCATCAATTTTAGGTGTTTCTTGCGGTTTCGATTTTCCTCTATTTTGTATTTGTAAATATTACAATGTTTGTACTTTATTTGTATAAAATTAACTTAATTATTTAGAGCTTTAAAATTTGGTAACAAGATTTGACCATGACAAAATTTGTATAAGGCATTACGAATCAACAGTTTAATTCCAAACTTTCATATATTCACTAAAGTCACTCATGATTTAACGTTAAAAACAAACTATTAATAATAATCATATATAATTATATAATCATATTGTACATTTTAATAAGTAATCATATATGAATATTTAATACATTATACCATAGCGAAATATGAAATTGGTGTTCATGAACATACACAACCAACCATAAAAGAGTAATCTCACTTGTCATTAAGTACACAATAAAATTATTGACCAAATATTCATGAAACACTTGCAATAATCAAGCCATTTTCACATGGCTTATATACATTCAACCCAAAATACAACATTTATTATTTTACCCATATCGCACAAAATAGAAATCCATACAAATCTATATTCATACAAATCCATACATGTAATTTATTTTGCATTTCAGTCCCTAAATTTATTTTTTGCAATTAAGCCCTAATTAATCAAAATCACCAAAAATCTGAATACAAAGCATTTTAATCTTAATAAGCTCAATTCCCACTCGCTCGTGACGATTGTCCAACAAGATAGTTTCGCTGCGGGCATTTACTTCGATTATGACCACCTAACCTGCATATTCCACAGCGCTTACCGTCGGATTTCTCCCTAATGTCCATTTCATTACGGATTCTGGATGATTGCGGACGACCTCTCAGATTCCTGCGTAGCGCTCTGTCTGGGACAAGCTTGAAATTCGTCCGAGGCACCTCCCATGTAGAGAGGTCGGGCAGGACAGGGAACTCATTTTCCCAGACACGCAACGTACGTTCGAGCGTGCACACATCATCGACAAATTGTTGAACATTAAGGTTCGCTTTAGCACACGCTGCCACGACATGTGCACACGGATAATGAAGTGTTTGGAACCTCTTGCATTCGCACTGTCTGTTCCGAAGATCAACTCCATAAGACCTAGGTGGCAAACTGGGTCGACGACCGATGGACTCTGTAACTCGAAAAGTTTCGGCGTCGTCGTGAATATATTTCTCTGATCATCGACCTCGCAATCCGACGGTTTGCAATCAATGCATCCTCGACATCTTCCACAAACACGTGTCCCGCATCCATCCGGTTGACTTGTTGTTCACCCATTCTTGGCATCAAGGTTGCCAACTCGTAGAATGTAACCGAAAGACAGATGAAATCGGAAGATGTCGTGTGTTTTCAACAACACAACGTTGACCCCCTCCACCAAGTTTGTGGTCATTTGACCATAACGAAAGCCCTCGTCAAAACTTTGAGCCCATTGCCACGGCTCCATTGTACCCAACCACTCTCGAAAAGATTTGTTCGTTTGACCCTCCATGTCACTCTCAAGTCGAGTCATTTTTTGGCCAAAAATATGTGGCTCTAACTTTCGTCTGTGTATATATGTATTAAGAAAAGATAAGTTCTGATGAATCGGATAACATAAAACATTAAGACTTATATTGAAAAGATAAGGTTATCCTTTACCCATTTTCATCACTTCTCTCTTCCAGTTTGCATTCTTATACTCTCGAAGAAAGTTAGCCGCAATGTAACGGATGCAGTAAACGGATCTCCATGGCACACCGGAATGCCTAATTGCGGCAATTAATCCTTTTCCTCTATCGGAGATGATGCAAATATTATCGTTGCTAATAACATACCTCCGCAGGTTGGTAAGGAAGAATTCTCAGGATTCCATATTCTCCTTATCTACTATGGCAAACGTTATTGGGAGCACGTTCCTATTGCCGTCTTGAGCAACCGCAATAAGTAAGATCTGTGTATATTTTCCGTATAGCCATGTCCCATCCACCTGCACAAAGGCTTGCAGTGTGGAAATGCCCGCACACATGGATCAAACGTCCAGAACATCCGATGAAAAATTCTTTTCCTCGGCTGTAATTGGTCATCTGGGCCGTAATAAGGTCGTGTCTGTAACTCAATCATAGTTCCCGATACGTACTCCCGCATAGCAGTTATCCATCCCTGTAGCTCGTTATATGATGAATCGTAATCTCCATACAATTGCTCTATTGCCATCTGTTTAGCTATCCACGCTTTTCGATATGATACTCGATACTGAAATCGTGCTTGTATTTTAGCAATCAGTACCGAAACTTTAATGGTCGGCATGTCTTCACCATTGGAATGATACACGTACAGATAGTTTTAGAATAAAGTTTTCGATGATCTTCTGTCATACGTGTCGATCTGCATGTATGAGGTCCAACCAATTTTCGTATCTCCCACATCTGCGAATTTTGAATGAATGCAGCTCGTACCCGCCAATTGCAGCCTTCCGCTGCCTTCCAACACTCCCCAATATAAACCGTCAGTTTAGACACTGCAACTTTGTAATCCGCTGATATATCCATGCTATACCGTTTAATAGCAGATACGCACTCTTCTTTACTTTCGAATCTCTGGCCTACGAATAACTCATGATCGAAATTTACGGCCAGCCGGTGAGCAGGATATATTTCAGGATACTCCGGGAACTCAGCTACACGCGTTGCGTTAGGGTCTATGAGCGACATGTGTGGCCCAGGATTATTGTGTATCATAATACATCGCATCTGGTTCCCGACCGAAGACGCGCTAATGTTTCCATCGTCATTCACGCCTTCATCGTCAATATCATCATCGTATATCGTCCATATCGGGATCACCGTCAATATCGACCTCTTCCTCACAATGATCACTACTATCGTGTCCATCATCACCAACCACATCAATATCGGGTGTAATATTAAGATCGATATCGATCCCATGTATAGTCGATTCGGCATCAACATACGATATTGGAGGCACCATGCACGGTTCTTGAGCTCCATGTTCTTCACCATATGCATTGATGTCTTCATTTTGCTCAATACCGCTAACTCAAAGAAATAAGTGAATCGGTGCATTTTGTTACTCCCATTCCCACATGAGAGCGATCATTGTCTCCACGTCTTAAGTGCGTCTACAAGTTCCATTTCGTGAATTTGATCGGATCTGCACAAACCGGAAACTTGTAGAAAATTCTCAAATCGTTCTCCCACAACGTCCTAACAATTTTTGCGTTTATCCTTCCTTCATATCATCCAACGAGACATTTCTATTAAATCTCATTGCTATTTGTTGCCGACATTCAAATATGCATCCAACGGTTGTTGTCAAGATGATTCCATCGAAATAAACGCATACGAAAAACTGATCATCTATCTTCAATATTCAATCTGTTAAAAAATAAACAAAATTGCTCAAAAAAATTTTGTTCAGTATATACTTTTCTTAAATAAAAAAATTAATGTTTCAATATGTTATTTTTTTTTTCATTCTTAAGCTCATACTATTACAATTATCATTTTGTACATGAATAACATTTATCTTTACATCTAACCACTTAAATTCAATTCTACATTTTATTCCATCTCCGAGCTTGTATCTTCCTCTGGGAAATACTGTACAATCCAATTTAGAAATTCTTGATTCTCTTCATATTCATCTTCTATAATCCAATTTGAAAATTTCTCGGGATCTTCTTCCTCTTCAATCTTTATAACAGGTATTGAATTTAGAAATTCTATTGGTAATTTCCTAATATCTAGTTTATCCATCCATGGTATGTCAAACACACTTTGCTTCCTAGTCAACTTCCGTGAGCCTATACGTTGTCGCGCACCTGCTTTCCTAGCTCCATAAGAGATTATAAACTTCACAAAGCATATAACTAGATTCCAATAGGTTTGTGGTACCAATGTCTTCCAAAGTTAAATCTAAAATGATTTGATGGTCCCGTTCTATTAATGTCCTCTAAGGGTTAAGTATTGCACTTTATTCTTCCTAATCATTTCATGGCCATTCCACAACACTTCTTGCATCTTTTTATTTACTGGTAATAAGGTGTTGAACAATGTCTTCTTCTTGTTTCATTCTCAGTAATCTTGCACTTCTCTCATCATCTTATCAACTTTCTCCTTTGTGCCAAAGTTATTATCTCATCGAGCAATATCCAATATGTTGCCATTTCTAACAATATCTACATCGAAATATTTTCAATTTTTATCACTAACAACAATATATTAACTATTAATCATATTAACTAAAATATTAATATACTAACATATTAATTATACTTATATATATTATTTTAGGGTTTTTAGGTTTTTAACTAACATATTAACATACTAACAACAATATACTAACTATGTTACATATTAACTAAAATATTAATATACTAACATATTAATATACTAACAATATATTATTTTAGGATTTTTAGGGTTTTTAACTAACATATTAGTCTACTAACAATATACTAACTAACATATTAACTAAAATATTAATAGTATTCTAACATTTTAATATATTATTATTTTAGGGTTTTTAACTAACATATTAATATACTAACAATATACTAACTAACATATTAACTAAAATATTAATATACTAACATATTAATATACTATATACTAATAATATTTTATTTTAGGGTTACTAACAATATATTACTAACTAAGATAATAATTAACCTAGTAATCCTAATAACTAACAATAGTTATAAACTAAACTAACAACAACAAATAATAAAAATAAAAATCAATATATATATCATAATAATAACAACAACAAATTATAAACACAATAACAACAATATCATCCATTATTTAAAAAAAATTTATACATACTTCTATTTTTTTTTTCTTTCTTTCTTCTTTCTCCTCCTTTCTCTTTCTTTTTCCGGCGCCGCCGTATCCTTCTTCATCATCTTCTTCTTCTTCTTCTTCTTCTTCTTCTCCTTTCCCTTTCTCTCTCAGCTGAAACTGAAATTTGGGGACCATTATAAGGTCCCCAAGACGCAGAACACGCCAAAACAGCATGCTGGTGCCGCCTTTGGCAATGGCACCTTTGGTGCCGCCTGTGGCAGCCTATTGACCAGGCTGTGTCATTTTTTCCTCGTTTTCAATTTTTTCACTGTTATTTTTTTTTTTCGGCAGAATAGGTCTGACACCAGGGTGATGTAGCCTATGGCAGGGGCATGACCACCCTGGATGTACCATTTTGGTACATAATCCAAATGGCACCCCATTTTGGATATTTCCCTTTTTTTGTATTATTTTTGTAAAAAACCCCATCCTTATCCTATATAATGTAGAAACCAATGGCTAAATCACAAGCAGAAGACCCTAACTAAATTTTAAACCGAAATAAATTTTGAACTAAAAATCCAAATTTACACAAAATGAAACCATAAAAAGGAAAAGGGTGCTGAATGATCCAAAACCTAATTGATTCTTAGAATTTTTATTTTCATACTAAAAATGAAGTGGAAGACTATTTTTTGTTGTCTGTTCCAGATTATTAAAAAATCTAGTAAAAGTATAGAAATCACTATACTAAAAATCATATTATATTTTACCTCTTTAAAAATTGATAAAAGAACAAATTAATTTTTTTTTGGTTAAAAATTTTATTTACTTATATTAATGTGGTTGATGAAATAATCAAACAATGCCATGTACGTGCAGCGTGTACCTCATACTAACGTAACCATAAAAATAAATGAAAATTTTAACATAATGACTATTTTACTCTTTGATCTAAGATATATGAATTAATTTACCTATTCTTTTTTAAGTAAAATGGGCAAAAATACATTCCGACTTTTAGTATAGGAGCCTCCATGGTACTTTATCTCAGAAACGGACAATATGAAATTGGCTTTTTCAGTTTAAGCCTTTGATTTCAGGTGAGAAGATTCTTTTTCCACTAAATGTTTACCATGGTGTTAAAAAAGATGCAAACATAGAGAAAATAAATGAATTTACTATATAGACATGCAAATCTGGTGTCTGGGTCTACATTTTGAGAAACAACTACTAGCACCATTTTCAACATGAGAAAAGCATGTATAAAAAAAAAAAAAGTCCCAATAAAAGCACATACATGTTTTGCCTTTTCTCAAGTTATTCATTGATTCTGCACCCCTACTTAAAAAGTTCTTATTGTCATCTTGGAGTCAACCCTATCTTCTTCCTGCCTGAAACTGATGCTGTCATAAAAAAGTGATGTTATGGATAAGAAAAACATGTGACTGATACTGCAATTTCAGTTGAGAGTGTGATTCGGATTTACCTGAGTTGCATATGTTGAGCTTTGAGCAAGAAACTTGACAAAGTCTTGCTTCTTTCTTTCAAAATTGAACTTGGCAGTATTCAGCAACGCGAGTTCCCTCTTGATGTCCTCTTCCAACTTTTCTTTTTGCCATCTCATCTCTATCATCTGCTTCTCGGTTTCACTGTAGCTTTCTGGCTCTTCTAACATTGTAGAGGTCTTCGGGAATCTCACGTCTACCTCTTCCCTGATATCAAACAGAGTCAAAACAATGATGTTTTTTTTTTTGTGTGTGTGACCCTACTAACCCTGCTTATGGAATCTAAAAACTTCACTGGTGGTAAAATTTTCCTAAACTAGTCAAATGCCTTCTACAGTTCAACTTTGCTTTTGAACATGCCTTGACAAAAATGGAGAATATATGATTTGTTATACCATAAAGTAGTTTAATATTATTAGAAATAGAATAGTATCATTAATGCAGTATGAGCATACATATACATATATATATTTCAACATTCTTATTATATCCTAAGACAAAAGCAAACTGTGCATAAAAGTGAAATTCAGAACTTCCCAGACAAAGCTTCTTACCGACTGCCTAGGGAAAATACGCCATTACTTCTGATCATCCCACCATCCAGAGAGACTGCTCCTTCACTTATACAAGGGAGAGCACGAACCATCTCGGCCCTGGTTTGGTATACTTGAAGATGGGAGAACAGATTATAAAATAAGGTCTCTCTAAGGCCTTCCCCACTGGCAGTGACAAAAGATAAGTTTGAGCTGTCCACATTAATCATATTCACTGCAAAGCCGAGAAATCCTGGAGGACACTCCCCATTTGGTAATCTTGGCTTTAAGAGATCAAGTCTCCTCTGGCGGTCCTCAGCTACAAAATCACCAGCATAAGGTCTGCAAGAGAAGGAGGCGATCAAAAAGGAAATGGTTTTTACAATATCATTAAAAAACCAGATTTTAATCAGAAACAAATACAAGAGATTGATACCTTAAATTTTCAAGACAAATTACAAGAAATCGGCCATCTAGAGACCTCCCAATAGAAGCTGCAAGCCCGTGCAGACCAGAAGTTTTATCTATGCAACCATCCTGGTTGAATGTTTCCAAAGTTTTAACACCTTCAAAAGTATTACAAACAACCGCCAACATAGTTTGCACTCCTAGGTATTCCGAGAAAATCCTACATTTGAATAAAGAAACATAAAGCCAGACCACAACTACATATAAGCATCGATAGTTGTCATAAAACCTTCAATCAAGACCCAATTGTAATCAATCTAATGAACAGCTGAGTTACTCCCTAGAAATTCCAAAAATTATAATGCAGCACATCACCCTCAACCATCACCATTCAAAAACACAAGTCGCGATGAAACTAACCCACCCGTACATAAGGTATCCAGCAGAGGGCAAGGAGAAAGGTATAACTTTCTCATGCAAAAACATCCAAAATGTTAGAAACTATAGACGAATGATAAATTAAATGCTGCTAGGCATGATGAAGAAAAACAGACAAACAAAGACATTCAAACAGACCTACTAAGATTTTCATCATCTACTTTTCCAAGTGTAGCAACAACACCCAGTACATCCTTTGTCAAACTCAGATGAGAAGCTTGGGAGCCATGATGAGCTTTCAGCTGACACAGAATTCCTGCAGCTGACTTTTCGTGCCGAAGAATCTGTTCAGTTGTTTCATGCTCACTTTGAAGGTGGGAGTCGTCCTTGTTCACACCAGGCGAACTAGAAGAATGATACTTGCCAAGCGTAACTGAGAAAAAATCAACTTGAAGCCAGAGAAATGGAAAATAGATATGCAACAATATATGTTTATCAAGATACATGGACTCTGATCTAGGTATGAGTATCTGATATGGGTATGTGACTGTGTGCTAGATTTGAGGATTCAGCTAAAAAACATCCAAAGATAACATATGGATGTATGAATCCTTCCAATAATGGTAGGAAATATAATAATGCTACTATTTTTTTCTTGGTCGATTTGGATTTAATTTTTCCAATCTCTACTTACAAGAAGCAGCCAAGCATGAAAAACCAGTGCAATATCATTCGTGTATTCCACACCCAATGCCGTGTTGTATTGGGTGGAGTGTGGACCCTAGAGTGTTAAGTCCATGTAACGTGTGTTGATAAACTCGAAATCATCCCACTAGAAAATAATTAATACTAACAGGATACCTTCATTTGCACTGATAACATCCTTAAAACTTAATGAGGAACATCCAAATTATAGCAATATCAGATTATTGATAACATGTAGCTATGGGTGGAGTATCTACAGAGCATCTAGGCAATTAAACACAATATAGTATGCCATAGTGTAGCTGGCTGTTACTCCCTGATACTCAAAATCTAAACAAAAAGTCATTAGCTTCTTGTCATCTATGAACTGTATATTAACTCATTCTGATTGTCACCCATAGCAATCGGTGCAAACATCACAATATATTTACTTCCATTCTTGAATGGCAAGTGAATTTTATGTCATACATGCATTTTAGAATAAGAAATGTATACCTTGCATATCAAGTATGGTATCATCTAATTTGTTCTTCTGATTCCTCAGAAGTTTTAAGCTATCCTCATGCTGCTTGATTTTCATTCCCAACATTCGAAGATCATCTTGAAGTTTCTGCATAGATCATGTTATATCAAACTTTACCTTAAAAAAGAACCATACAAGAATAGATACTGTTAACCATTTTATGACTTCTACTGTCTCAAAGACCCATACGGGAATAGACACAGTTAACCTCTACCGAAACACTGTAAAAAGAAAATTCAAAACCAAAACAACCTCAGAGCTCTCCATGATGGATTTGGCTTCTGAAAATCCTCCATTTTGCACTTCATCCCTGGAAACCAAAGAGGCTTCGTTCAGATCCACTTGAATCGAAGTTGTGGTGGTTTCAACAACAGCTAACGCCCTCGGTTGACCCGAAAACTGCAAAGAGTGAGAGTAATTAACTTGCATCTAAAGATATCTTTTTTCAAGGCATAAACACTAGAAACTCAAAAACAACTTAAAGCTTTTAACATTTTGAAGAGAAAAACACCTAAAAAATTGTCTTCAATATGGAAACATATTGCAATGCACCAACTGATAATAAATTATGTTGATCCCAAAACTTTTCTCAATTAAAAATAATAATACAGGAATAACGGTATTAAGAGTATTTAAACAGAATCAAAGTGAATGCAAATGGGTATTCCAATTTCCAACAATAAATACTATTAACCCAAGACATGAAATCCGCAAATATTCCCAAGAAAAGAAAGCCTGCTACCAAGAAAAGTAAAAATCTTTTTTCTTTCAAAATTGTCCTCGAAAGTTAAAAAGCTGCTATTTTTTTTTTCCTTTTTATGTTCTTGAAGTGCCTAACTCTGAAATTAAAGCAGTAAATAGGTATAAACAGGGAGAGGGGGGGAACACATGCATGCATGTAAATAATTCCCTATTAAACACCCATTTGATACAAGATAAATTATCGGGAACAAAGGACGCATAAAAGAACTGCATTTTTTTTAAGTAGCATAAATGCGAGAAGCCGAAAACCAGTGCGTGAAATTCAAAAAAGAAAAAATAGAATTTAAATTTTCGTGCTTTCCCCTTCCGAAGAGATTTTCCGAGTAACCAAACAGAGTGTTGAGTGATTGAGACAGAATCGAGACTGAGTGAACTCACCTGGTGGTTGGACGGAAACATTGCTGTGTTTAGCTTTGACTCACTTCCTGGATTTTCTTTTTTTTCCTTTTTCTTTTGGGAAAATTGAAAGCAGTGACACTTTAATTTGGAATTTTGGACCTCGGAATCGGGTTTTGTTGTTTCAGAAAAAATATCAACAACCTCTCCAAATAGTATGATATATCATATTTCCCCTAAAAGAATAGAAATTTTCTCTTTCACTCCCAAAACCCTACTTTCGTGGAAAAAACAGAAAAGTATTCGGGAAAAAATACATTTTTAAAAATAAGTCCTATTTTAAACAAATGTGTTATACTTCTAATATTTTGTTAGTTTTTTAAAGAGTAAAATATATCATTCAATTGAATTAGACTCAAATTTCTTTTTAAAATTAAGTTACGTTTTATCTCGATCGATATATCTCTATCAGAGAATATTTATCGTATTAATTTTAATGCTTTTATAATTAATTTTCTCTTTGTACGATTGTGAGAAGCCCAAGTTAAATTTAAAGTCCAAATTCAAACAAATCCAAACAAGTTATACCACTCTAACGTGTTGCATTCAAAAATAATCTAAATGAGTAAGGATGGGGATGAGGCAAGTCGTATTTTTGCCAGCCCTGCCCCTAAGCTTGATGAATCTGCCACAATCCAACTCGACCCCGATTCTTAAAAGAAAAAAATTCGTTCCAATCCTAAACCCAAAATTTAATAAGAGAACTCGATCAGAAATTATTTTTATTTTTTATTTTGAAGCAAATAAAATTACATTTTTAATTGTTTTATTTTTTAAGTAAATAAGATTTTCTTTTTTGAATTTAGGCTTAATATAAATTTATTTATTGAAAGCAAAAACTCTCTCTCTATATATATATATATATTAGTAGCGTTTTTTTGTAAATATCATGGGGCGGGGCGGATTTACCTCAAACACGATCTAATCCAACTTTTTTTTTTAAATCACCCGCCTCGACCCACCCGAACCCAACTTTTCAAAAAAAGAATCCGATCCTAATGGAGCGAGTCGGTTGTAACCCATCGGATTTGGGTTTTTTGTTTGCCATCCTTGCTAAAGAGTTAGATTTTTGGGTTAATATTTTTATTTAGTACTTGAGTTTTGACTTCAATATTCAATTTAGTGCTTGAATTTGGTTTCAATATTCAAATCTATACCTAAGTTTTTTTTAATTTGATACTTGAGTTTTCATTTGTCCCAATTAAGCACTTGAGTTTAGCTTTAACGATCAATTTGGTACATGAGTTTTTTTTTTTTCCAATTAAGTATTTTTTTTTTTTACTTGAACACGTGTATAAAATATTCATTAGGTCACATAAAGTCATTTGATCTGGACACCAAACTAAACATTAAAACCAAACTTAAGTACCAGTTTGGCAAAAATACTTATGTACCAACTTAAATATTGAAACCAAACTTGTGTACGAAGTGGTATATTAACTCAATTTTAAAAAAAAAATTGATTTAGAAAACGGAAATTAATGTAAGAAAGAAAGAGTGCTTCCATAACTATTTAAAATTAAAATATATATATTTATAATAAATATTAATAATTAATAAGTGTATTAATGATTCATAACTGCTACTTTCCATAAATCATTTAAAATTAATTGGACCAACTTCAATTTAAAAAGCAATGAAAAGGGAATAAGGAGTAAGTCATATCTGGCAAGTAATTGGCAATTTCAATTAATTATTTCATTTCCATATATAATCGAAATTTAATCATTTCTCTTAAAATCATAACATTAAATATATATATATATATATATTTATCAGCTTATTTATCTCCTAAGTCCATTTTGATACTTGTACTTTTTCTTTGTGTGTGTGAATTTTGGTACTTGAACTTCACTATTTTCAGTGGTAAATAAATTTTTTTGGAAAAATTTTTCATTTAGGCCTTTTATAATTTATAAAATTTTAAATTAGTAATGGTAAAATTAATTTTAGCCCTAAAAAATTGATTTAATCCTTTAAAAATATTTTTTTAAGTTTTAGGTGATGACATGGCACGCTCTTAGACTGCTACATCATCCTACTTTTACAAAATTCAAAATTAGATACTAAAGTGGACCTAGATACTATGTTCAAGTATTCAAATGAACAAAAAAGCACATGTACCAAAGTGTATTTAGCTATCAAGTTTAGGGATAAAAAATTGCATTAACCCTTTTGATTTTGATTTTTTCCTCGGGTTGACCAAGTCGGAGCATGAGGGAAACCAGCCTCGTGCAGCCAGGTGTAATCCTTCATTTTAATTTTTTATTTTTATAATACAATATTTGAATTTATAAAATCATATCATTAAAGTAATAACTTAAGTTTTTAATTTTCGATATTATCAATTTTAAATTGCTAATAACATTATAAAATTAGATGTTAAATTGTCCAATTAATGTATAGGATTAAATTATTAATTTTAATATAGTAAAGGGACTAAAACCAAGATTAAACCTTAGATTTGAGTGGAATCCTATTTCTTTTAACACGTGGCTGGATTTGATTAGTCCAAAAAAACTGAACCCGTTATTTTAGTTAAATGCTGAGCTGGCCGGCTGGCCCGATCGGCAGGGATGGGATCGTCTTATTGCTGATAACGGGCTGCGCACCGTTTTGGGCTGAGGCGTAAGAATTGATTTTTTTGGGTCTAGCCTGATCCAATTTTTAAATTTTCTATTTTTTCTCTCCCACGAAAATATTTGGGCAAAGTATAAGAATAGCCAACCAATTATACAGTTTATTTTATTTTGGTCATCCAACTATTAATTTTTTTTTGATTTAGTCACTCATCTTTTTAAAATTAAATATTTTTATCATTTTTCCATTAGTTTTTATTAGTTGAGGGACGGAAAGTTGATGTGGGTTATTTCTATGAGCTAATGACAAATTTAACCTTCCAATATTTTCGTATTCTATCAATTTAATCTTAAATCTAAAAAATTTAATAAATTCTATCAATTTAATAAATTCATGTCCAGTAAGAGAGCGACAAAAATATTTGAATTTCGAAAATTAAAGTGATTAAATCGAAAAATTTAATAGTTAGGTGACCAAAATAGAATGAATTGCATTGTTGGGTGATTATTCTTATACTTTACCCAGTTATTTTAATTTCTAGTTTATTAACTATATGTTTGAATTTTCTAAAAATCAATACTAATGATTCCAAATTGAAAAAAAATGAAGAAATAAAAAAGAAGAAGTATGAAATGAGTAAAATGGGAATGTTGCACCAAACGTTAATGAGATGTAAAGAAATGTATTTGAGTCATGATTGATGTTAGTGGTTGGTCACATTTATTGAATTTAATTCGTCTTTTTAAGCCATTGGTGGTGCTGCTGTTGGTGCCTTCTCCTTCAAAACTCAATTTCCTAATAGGTTAACATTATGATCAAACCCATATTGCTTTCATTTCACAACGATGCCTCTGCTTCATCTCATATAGCTACTACCATCATCTCTTTATTAATTTCCTTTATTTTCATAATTTTTACTTTCCTCAAACTCATCTATTTATTCATTTATTTATTGCATCTATACTGATAGCTCGGTATTGATAACATTAGTATCACCTTAAATGTAGTAATTAGCAATATTATCAAGTCGCTATTGAGCAGAGGTGAAGTCAGAAAATTTTTTTACGGGCCGAAATTAAATTATAATTTTTATAATAGTAAAAATAGAATTTCACCGTTTTAATAGCATATATATCATTTTTATCATTTTTAGGAGGGTAAAGTATAATTTTACCTTTATTAATTTAAAATTTTAAAAATTTTAAAGGGCCTAAATAAAAACTTTTCTATTTTAGGAGGGTCGGGGGCCTTGTCAACCCCTTAGTTACACCCCTGTAACTAAATAATAAAACACTTTCATTTTTTTTAATATTCAACAATTAATTATAGCAACTTACTTTAATTGCAAATAGTTATAAATGTAGAAATGCATTAATAATTTATAAAAACAAAATTAAATAAAAATAAATTTGAAAGGCACTTGTTACCTGTCATCTAACTTGAATTTACCTTTTATGGAGAGAGGGTACAACACAAAGATGACTGGATTCCTTCCTTCCCAACTGCAAAGCACAAATTCCCCCCTTCTTCAATATGTATGACTTTTTTTTTTTCTTTTAATGCAAGCAAATGGGTGGCATCTAACATAGTTCCACTTTAATCCCCAACTATTTAGGGGTAGGAATGATAGGTTTTTTATTTTTTTTATTGGGTTAAATTTTGTAATGAGATCCATATTTTTCGTATATTTAGAATTTAGTTTTTATTTTTATTTTATGGAATTTAGTTTTTAAATTTTTTTCCAATTTTTAAAAATGCAAGTTCAATTGATAGCACTATTTTTTTTTTCAATAAAGTTCAAGTTCATTACAACGTTGCTCTTTTTGTTACATAGCTACAAAATGAGTATTTTTTTTTTTAAACTTCAATATATCACACCAGAAAATTTGGCAAAATAATTTTAATGCGATTTTAATAATTGGACCTGAATTTTGAAACATGAAAAGTATAAGACTACATTATTGAAAATAAAAATAAAAGGACTAAATTTTAAATTTATGAATAATATAAAGACATGGATTAGATTTTAGCATTTATACCAACTATATCTATAATTTTAATAAGAATCAATCATTACAATCATCGAATTAAATACTTAATAAACTAAACAAAATAAATTTGAAAGATATTCTACATGTTCACAAAAGGTGATAATCGAATATGAAATCTCAAAATTCTTAAAGTATAAGTATTATTGTTCATCGTAGTGATAATATTTAGGCATAATCTCAAATTTAGTCCTTAATGTTTACATCATTTACCAATTTGACACTTTTTTTTTGGAAACTAATTTTGGTTATTAACCTTTTAAAAAGAGTCAAATTTCTTTTTCTTAACGGAAAATACTACTTAAAACATTAAAATTTTAACCATGTTAGCATGACAGTCCACCTATAATTCATACTGACATGATACTATTTATTTTATATGTCACGTCAGCAAACAATTAAAAAATCAAAAAATTATTAAAAAATTCATAAAAATTAGAATGGAGTACACATTGATTGCTATACGGACTGTCATGTTTGAAAATTTAATGTTTTAGTTAGTATCCCCTAAAAAAAATCAATTCAACCATGTTTGAAAGATTGATTATTAAATTCGACTATTTTTAAAAGATCGATGATCAAATTTAATTCAAACAAAAAGAATAATAACTAAATTAATAAAATATATAAATATTGAGGGCTAAATTTTATATTATGCCTAATTTTTATACATATATGTCGTATTTATATATTTTTATGTACTATTTTATGGGAATAATTTACACAACGATGATTCTAAAAACTAAGGTTTTTAGACACCAAAATTTTTTTGCGACATCATCAAAATTTAAAGACACTAAATTATTATTATACACTCATTCATAAAGAAATTATTTTATAGATCATTTCCGCCACATTATTCACGATCCCTTTCCAATTATTTAATGACATTTCAACAATTTTTTTCCATGTCATTGACACATGATTTTGATTTTTTTTACCTTAAACCCAAAACCTAAACCATGAATCTAGAATTTTGAATCATGAACCCAAAATATAGAAATTAAACCCTAAACTAAACCCTTGAACCTGAACCTCGAACTTGTAACATGTAACATGTAACCGCGAACCCTTGAACCTTAAACCCAAACAGTAAACCTCAAACCATTAAACATTAGACCTAAATATTGAACACCAAACCCGAACCCTAAACCTTAAATTTGAAATACAAACCCTAAAACTTGAGATATAGAATTCAGGATCATCCTAATATAATTTATTCTATTATATTATATTTTAATACGTTGATGTATTATTTGTTTATTTATATTTTGTATATTACAACAATTCACAGCTAAGCCAGCAATGAAGGTTTTTTTTTTTCCTTTTCTGGTGGATGGATCAAAGTTTCCCTTTGTGTTAGGATTCTCTAGATGTGATACAGACATTTATCAATACTTTTATTTTTGCATTTACTAACACCCCAACTCCCCCTAAAACAGCGACGCATTAAACCCCCCTCTTCCCCGTAAATAAATTTTGGATAAAATTTTACCATTTGTAACATAAAAAATGCCAACCCATTTCTAGTAAGTAATAAATAAAATAAAAAAGTAGCATTAAAAAAAAAACACACATTTTTCATTATTATTTTATATACATTGTTCTAAGTAACAAATGCTAGATTAATATTTTCTTTTATATTTAATATACCAACATACATTGTTTTATTATATTTCATATTAAATGAACGGTGCGTTTACCTGCGGTTAGTGTAAAAATAACGGTGGCGATAAAATTAGATACTGTAACAATATTGTAACGTGAGACAAAAAATAAACTAAATACATCGTACCCAACCGTCCATCTAAAACCCACCTTAACTTTATATAATATATCAAACACTTAAAGTGTTGGACCAGCTTTATGGTTCGTGGGAATAATTCCCATGTTTGCTTCCATTCCCACATTTTGCATTGAAAAACTGACATGTATCTAAACTTAAACTAAAATAAATTTCAATGAGATTTACAAGAACTTAAACCAAAATTATTGAAACTGGATCGGACTGGAAACTGATTGGTACACCAATCCAGAGCAAGAGAAAGAACGGGCTAAACTGTAGTATGAACCGATTAAGTTGGGTTAAAAATCGATTGAACTAACAATTGAACTGAATTTTATTTTTTTTAAAAAACATTTTAAATATTTTTTTATAAATTCTAAATGATTTATTTAATTAAAGCTAGTGGTCTGATCGGTTCAACATTCATTCGGTTCTAAAAATATTGACTTAAACTAATATAAAATCTTAAAAAGGACAGTCAAGAGAAAATCGATTTTTTTAATTTATAATTTTCTCAATTGAAAAAACAGTTAATTGCATCAAACGTTCTCAAATTATAACATTTATTTTAAATCGGTCCTCAAACTTTAAAATATTCTATTTACATCCCTAAACTATTGAGGTTATATCAATAAGGTAATTTCATTACTAAAATCATTAATTTTAAGTTTTTTGATTACTAAAACCACTAATTTAACCATTAAATGAGATGTTAAATCTTATGTAACATAGTTTAACATGAAAAGTTTAAAGAAAAATGAATATTGTAAAAAAGAATATCGTAAGAAATCTTAGTTTTGAGGTTTTTAAAGCTTTTACAAAAGCTTTGTCGGTCTCTCTTTTCAATTTTACTTTATTTTTAATTTTTTAATTTTCAATACTTAAAGGGTCTAATTGATATAATATCGATTGTTTAAGGATAAAATTAGAATTTTTTAAAGTTTAGGGTCCAATTTTAAATGAGTATAATAGTTTGGGATGTCTAGTGCAATTAACAAAAACAGAAGTAAATAAATAAAAGTATTGCTGGGTGGGGGCAGGCTTGTAATTACGTGGAGAAGAGTTAAGATGACGTGGCAAAATATCATTGGGCCCAATCCAACCGTAATATATGTTCTACGTTCCGTGAATTTGATTAAAAAGCAATCGGCCGATCGCTTCGCACGGGTTTTCTTCTGTTACTTCCTTTTTTTCTCTCTCAAATTTACTACTACTCTCTTAGCTCTCCTTTGTTTCAGTCTCTTTTTTATTTCCATAATAACATCACCATTTTTTTCTCATTTCTTTTTTCTTTTCACTTCATTTTTTCTCAGCTTTAACAAATAAAGAAGAAAAAGATTCAAGTAATTTATACCTTATGGAATATGATACAGAGAAAACATGAAGAGAATTCAAGCCAATCGATAACATTTCATCACCTACCTGTTCTTCTTCGTTTCAGGTTTGATCCACTGCCATGAATTCTCTGTTTTCATTTAACATGAATTTGTAAAATGGCATATAAGTGTTTGTTGCTTTGTCTCTATGTATCGTTCTTTCTAACATTTTAACGAGTGTAATATGTTTCATTAGTTTAAAAAATCCGGTGTTTTACGATCTGCCATTTTTTGTATCTGTTTTAGAAACTTCTGTTTTTTGACCGGCGATGGGAAAGAAAGGGAGTGGATGGTTCTCGACGGTGAAGAAAGTGTTCAAATCATCTCACAAAGACTTGCCTGACAAAAAAGTAACGTATTTTTTCATTGGTTTTTTGTTTTTAATTTTTTTTTTGCCTTTTGATGTTTGTTTAGCAGGTTGATTTGATTGCCATATTTCCAAGCAAAATCAATGGCACCTTTCAATTTTTTTTTTCATTTTAAGGCAAATTTTTAATAAATGCAGGAAAAAAAAAAGAGAAAGCAAACATCTACATCTCAAACATCTGGATTTTTGCTTGTATTTATTTGGGTTCTTATCTTTTTGTTGTTAGAACTTGGTTAACTATATAGTGCCCACGTTTGCAAGTACATTACAAATTCTCTTTGATCTTACTCATTTGTGGTCATAATACTAGGAAGCTGTTACACCCGAGCTTCATTTTTCTTGAATTATTATTCGAGCTTCATTTTATAGGTCATAAAATTTATGATACCAACAACAAGAAAGGATAGTTTAGTTTTGATATATATGAAACAGAAAATGACAAAATAAAAATAACAAATAATTCTCATTTTTGAAAAAAGAAATATTTAAATATATTATTATTTCTGCTGTCAGTATTTACTTTTGCAGTATAACCGTGTATATATATGTAAATTAATTTGGTGAAAAGAATTTATCAGAAAAGAAAAAGGTAAGAGGGTTGCTTTTTCTTTCAAAGGGGGCTAAATGCTAATTGATGGCTTCCCCTTTTTCACTGTTTTGAAGGACCATGAACCCAAGCAGGGGGCACTGGTCCCCTATCAACGTGGTTGCTACCTTGACACATAATTTTCATGCCACCTAAGCCATCACATCATTCAACTTGTTCTTCATGTGCTTGAAAATGTTAGATCTCCATCATTCCATATCAATGATAATCTGCTCTGTAAAATTTTTGTTTGTTCATTGGTTGACATAGTTCAAGGCAAATGTTAATGAAACTGACCAATCTGATGTGATTTTCAGAGAGAGAATAATGTGGAGAAATGGCCAAATGAGGCCCCGGATGTAGTGTCGTTTGAACATTTTCCGGCGGAGAGTTCACCGGACATCACGAATAATGAGAGTTCAATGTCGACTCCTATGAATGAAGATAGGAACCATGCCATTGCTGTCGCCATGGCAACTGCTGCTGCTGCAGAAGCAGCTGTTGCGGCAGCTCAAGCTGCCGCTAAAGTCGTCCGGTTGGCGGGTTATGGACGACAGTCTAAGGAAGAAAGAGCTGCAACGCTTATACAGTCGTATTATAGAGGCTATCTGGTAAAAACAAACCCAGTCTCAATCTGTCACCATGTCTATATGCATCTTATACAATCGTATTATGGAACATTGTTCTCTAAGGTGGTTCTTAATGTTGCTGATGGTTTTGTAGGCTCGGAGAGCTTTGCGTGCTTTGAAGGGACTGGTGAGGTTGCAGGCACTAGTGAGAGGTTATAACGTGCGCAAACAAGCGCAAATGACAATGCGGTGCATGCAAGCATTAGTCCGGGTGCAGGCAAGAGTTCGAGCTCGTAGGCTGCAGCTAACTGATCATGATAAGATCCCCAAGAGACCGGACGAAGACGATGAAGAAAAAAAAGGAACGGTAGAAGTAGAACGAAAGTCAAGGAGCCTGTTGAAGAGATATGACAGTTGGGATGGTGGACAGCAAAGCTCGGAGAAGGTTAAGGAAAGTGTTTCGAAGAAACATGATGCTGCGATGAGACGAGAACGAGCCCTTGCTTATGCCTATAGCTATCAGGTTGGTTCATGGTAAATCGTAACTCGTAAGCACTAGAAAAAAATACTTTGTTTAGTGATTAAATGGTCATATAAGTCACTTTCTTGCATCAGCAGCAACAGCCACAGCAACAACTCATGCAACCGCACCCCAATGGCAAAGATGTTGGAGTCCACCTTAATGATCGCGAGAAGGCACAATGGGGTTGGAACTGGCTCGAGCATTGGATGTCATCGCAACCGTACCACGCTCGTCAACTAGGCCATCAAGAAGGTTCTTACATGACACTGCCGACCACCACCGCAACCACTACCGTTACCGACAACATGTCTGAGAAAACTGTTGAAATGGATGTTGTGACAGCAATGGATTCAGGCTCATACTCAACCCTGCAGCAGGCTCAATCAGGGTCAAGTAATGTACCTAGCTACATGGCCCCAACCCAATCTGCCAAAGCCAAGGTTCGAAGCCAAGGACCTATGATTATGAAGCAGCAACGTGTACCACATGCACCCCAATGGAACCCATCAACAAAAAAATCCCCAGGTTGTGATTCATCAAGTTCAGGTGGAGGAACAACAGTCTACCAGGCACCAAGGAGCCCTGGCCAAAAGAGTAACGGTGCTCGCATACCGTCTAGACGTCTAGGTGGATGTAGCCCGGATACCGCTGGTGGCCACGGTGGAGAAGATTGGAGGTTGCCTATTGGCAGTCATGGCTGGTGAAAATGATTTTGGTTTTTATATGTTGTGTTTCAGAAAATGCCACTATGAAGTGTGAAATGAAGGTTTGTTTCTTCATATGTTGCTCTCTGTATTTATTTGCTCTCGCATTCATGTTAGTGATGTAATAATATAAAAACTGCAAACTCTCCAGTATTTGAAGCTTTATCTATCATACGATAATTGTTTGTTCAGTTCTATATTAACTATTGCGACCTTGTTCATGAGGGAGTTATTTTTTTTTTTTAACAAAAATTCAACAAGAACCAATTTATTTAAACTTCACTTAACTCTGTTTGTGAAAATAATCATTAAAAAACATAAATCAAACATAATTTAAATAAAAATAATTTTGGACAGAATTAAATTTAATTTAAATCAAAATAAAATTTGTAAAAAAAACCCTTAAATTTATTTGATTCGATATTTCTTTATGGATTGAAATAAATTTGTTTTAAAATATAAAAACAAAATGATATTTTGGACCCTAAACCTAGACAATCATAAAGAAAAACATATTTGTTGGATCCGAATGGAAAGACTTGTAATCCTGATTGTTGTGGGTTAAAACAATAAACCGGGTCGGGTCTTAAAACTCACCGGTAAGTAAGTAATCATCTACGGCAGGCACAGAGTTCACGTGGATCTACTGGGGAAAGACGAATGAACTTAAACGGCGCCGTTTGGCCCCTTAAAAAATAAAAATAAAATAGCTCCAATAGTAACTCTGTTTACTTTTTGAGTTTTGTCCGCAATTGCCACGTCAACAAGAATTTCCCGTTCCATCAATGACGTGGCAAAATTCTATCAACCATTCAATCTCTCAAGTGAAGCACTGTGATTTTCTTTTCTCATTTGACAATTTTATTTTTTTCAATTATGCTAAAATTTCAAGTAATATATTTATTTAAATAATAATTTATAATTATAAATGTTTATTAAAAATTTAATTGAATATTGATTTAACACTCTTAACCTTCACCAAAAATAATCAAATATTGAATTATTTGTATTTTATAACTCTCGTATTATTTTTACAGATATTTTAGTATATAAGTTAGTAATAAACTAATTCAATTGGTAATATTTAGCCACTCTCATGACTTATTTTAGCAATGAGAAGGAATTTTTTTTAAATTTTTTTTCTTATTTTGAAGATGTTTTTTTTTTTGGCAAAAATTATTACCGATCTTTCTAATTTCAAGTTTAAATTTGTACTAAGTGGTATTTATTTTATGTCTAATTATTGTAATACATGCGTGATAAATAAGTTTCTTCCTCATATTATTATATTAGTAACCAAACGAGGCAAATTAACGTGTAACGACAACAAAAAAAAACACCAAATGATAACCACATTTTTAAAAGTTTTAACAACAACAATAATAGAGAAAAAGAACACATTAAACAAAAAAGAGATGAACACTTGAATTAATGGGAGTTTTAACAACAATAATAAATAAGCAGTGAGTTTGTAAGAGACTAATATTGAAATTAGATTTAGGGTTTATTTTTTATTGAATTATAGAATACGTAAAAGTATAATAAAAGTTATATTTAGAACTTGAAAGAAATGATTTTGTTTTGGATTTTAAATGAGTTTATATATTGGGTTTGTATGTTCAAAAAAATTAACTGTTTTTTTTTAACTTTTCGATGTCCATCGAAATTAATCAGAATTGATGTGGTTCAATAACATCATCTAACCGAAATCGAACTAAACGATAAAAAAATTCCAAACAAAATTAAATCGAATTTGTCAGTTCAATTCGATTTCTCAATTTGATCAGTTTTTTTTTCTCAACCCTAGACATAGTGTTTTTTTTTTTTTTAATTCACACATTGCTATAGCATCTCTCTTACGAACTCAAAATTATTATTACAATAAGAGTAAACTACACTACAGGTCACTCAACTATGTTCAAGTTTTTTTTTATCACCTAATTATAAAAAGTTACGAAACGATTATTCAATTAATTATGTCTATCTTTTTTCATCCAATTCCTTTAAGTGCAGTTAAATTCATGATAAAAAGATGACGTGATATTTTTAAAATTATCAAAATAATAAATTTAACTTTTAATATTTATAAATCATATTAAATTAACTCTAATTTTAAAAAAAAAATTCTACACATTTATTCAATTTAATCTGAAATGAAGATACGTGTAATGATTATCAAAGACAGTAGGGGATGACTTATCAAATGCCACCCATAACATACACGAAGTTAAAGCTATTTCCTTCAATTATCATAGAAACTGCAAAATAGTGCATGTGCGATACCAAATTATTCTAATATGCTTTTCTTGTGTTTGTAGCAGTATCTGCATGACTAACGTGTTGTCAAAGAAAAGAACGAATTTCCATATTTAATTACTTCACTTTATTAAAATTGAAATCTCAAAATAAAGCAGTGCCTTGGCCTGAAGATGAAGATATTCATCACTAGGTGCGGTTCTAAGAGTTATTCGAGGATGTAGTCGCTCAGGGTCTAAGGTTTGAAGGGGCTTAAAAAAATATTTTTTAAAATTTTAATATGGGAAAAAAAGTTTTAGATTAAAATAAATTAATTAAATGTTTAGAACTTTCAATTTTTCACCAAAAATGCCGCTATTGCTCTATTTTTAGCGGCGTTTTCACCAAAATGCCGCTATTGCACTGTTTTTTAGCAACGTTTTTATCAAAAACGCCACTATTGCTATATTTTTAGCGGCGTTTGAGCTAAAAACGCCATTATTTCTCTGTTTTTAGCGGCGTTTGTGTCAAAAACACCGCTATTGCTCAACTTTTTGTGGCGTTTTCTTGAAAACGCCGCTAATGTTTCATATTTGTGGCATTTTTTGTCCAAACGCCACTAAAAACGCCGCTAAAGCCCTATTTTCCTGTAGTGTATATTTTATAATTTTTTAAAAGGAGCCCAATTTATTCTTTTGCCTAGGGCTCCAAAAATATCAATAACTGCCCAAGTGTGGTCTGGGTTCGAGTTACACTAATTATATTGTTGTTAAGGCTTTGCCCTCCTCTTGTAATTCACCCAAAAAAAAAAAAGAAAAAAAAAAGACATGTTTTAAGAGAAAAAAAATGTACTAACATGATGAATAAATAGCCCATTGTTTTTGATAGGTAAATTATTAATAATGTAATAAACATATATTAATAGTGTTAAACAAGTAAAATATAAGTATTATTGTACATAAAATATTAATTTTTCCCGTAAACTCACCACGTGTTTAAAGAATTATGATGCAACAAATGATGGGTGCACCGTAAATTTCAATCCAATAATTCAATTGCAGGCATAAAAATGTTTGCTAAAAATGAATGGGTATACCATAGATTTAGTTCTTGTTTACCTATCTATTTTCAATTTAGCTATCAATTTATCTCTCGAACTCTAAAAATGCTTTAATAAAACCTAACTTTCAATGATAAAAAAATGAGTCAACTAATATTTAAATTCAATACTTAAGGGTCGGGTTCTATTTTTGGAATCAAATTAAAGACCAAAATACGAGTAAACTAATAATTAAATTTAATAATCATTTATTAGAAACAAACTGATGAATAACAATAAAAAGAGGAGAAGGAGAAAGAACCCGGAATAAAATATGAGAGTGTTAATTTCTTAAGATGTAACTTTTCAAGAAACGAAGATGATTTTGTCTGTAAAATAGAAAAAAAAGTTAAAAAATAAAATCCGAGGAAGAAAAAAAATTGGGAAGCCATATAGAGATTTAAGAACTCAAACAGTGATGAGGGTGAAAAGTAAAAAGTCAGAAAAAATATATTTTTTAAGAATGTAATTACAACATTTTAAAGTTTGAGGACCAATTTAGAATATGAGTCATATTTCAGGGACGTTTGATGAAATTTACCCTTCCTTTTAATAATACAGGATTAAATTAATCTATTTCATAATAATAAAGGGACTAATTTGATTCTATTGCAATAATAGAGGGACTTAGAGGGGAATTTCACCACTGAGAAACCCACCGTCGAAGTTTACCAATAATTAAACTGCAGATCTGCTACAGTACACTGTATTATTGGAGGTTGGTGATGCCGACACAAAGCCCGATAAAAACCATTATAAAATTCTTCAAGGTCATTGCCCGTAATTTGAATCCTTAAACAAGGGTATTATTATTATAATTTCCATAAAAAAAAAAAATTGGTTAATGCTTAATTGCAATGGGAATGGAAGAATTGTCGTTATTCTTCTTCCTCTTCCCCCAAAAAAAAAAAAACCCTAGCAAAAAACACTATACGATCTATGAACAGAAACTGAAAAAATAAGCATCAAATAAGAAATTAACCCACAGTTCTAAAGAACCCCCATCAAATGATTTCCGATCCTAAGCTGATACTATATGCTTGCATTGCAAAAGGACCCACAGTTGTAGCTGAATTCACTCGCAAAGAAGCTGTGGGGATCGAGCCATTAGCAAGGGAATGCATCGAGAAAGCCCCTCCTTACCATTCAATGTTCTCTCATACAGTTTCCCAAAGGTCCTATACCTTCTTAATCGATGACCCTTTTGTTTATTTCATCATATCCCATGAAGATCTCGACAAATCTGAGTCGTTTTGGTTCTTGAATCGCTTGAAAGTTGCTTTGGACGATTTTCTACTCACTGGTTTAGTTATGGGTACTGATAATTTGACCCCAAATTGTCTTCAATCTCATTTCGATCCGGTTTTTTCAGAGGCTTTGGGTTTGGGTTTGGATTTGGATTTTGTTCCATCCCCAGTGGTAAAAGATAGTAGAAACCCAACCGTGGTGGCTCCTTTGTTAGGGGGTTTGAAAAAGAAGAAAAGATCCGGTGGTGGTTTGGAAGTCAACGGCGTTGAAACCAAAGATGGTTGCGGTGGAGTTGGCGGCGGCGGCGGCGGGATTGTTGGGATGGAGAATACAGTTGATTTAAGCGACGATTTTAGAGATTACCCAGTTTCAATGCAAAAAAGTGTTGGTTTATGTGGTGGTGGTGGCGGCGATAAACAAAAGGCTAAACAAACATGGAGGAAACATGTTTGGGTAGTTTTAATATTGGATTTGCTTGTTTGTGCTACTTTATTTGGGGTTTGGTTATGGGTTTGCAGAGGCTTACAATGCATTGATGGCTAAAAATACGTATACTTTGATGGTCAAAAGTGATGAATTCCATTGACAAGAGCAGTATCTAGCTGGTGAACTAAGAACAATGCAATGGAAAAGGGCATTGTTAAAATATTGTAATTGTAAGTGTTTGAATCTTTTCTGGATTTTTCAATTCTGGGCTTGATTAAGTCTTTTTGTTGTTGATTTTCAGAACATTTTCTTCTCTCTCTTTTTTTTTTTTTTTCAGTTCTTGGTTTGCAAAATTACATGTAATTTGCACCAAAAACTGTTTATACCCTACAGCATACAAATTAAAAAAAAAAAATCCCTCTGCTATAGCATTGTTGCTGTGGATCATCTTGTTCTTGCTTTTTTGAGCTTTGGTTCCCATTTTTTTTAATGTAACAGTTTTAATTTTTCTCTTTAGAATAATTTAAGATTTTCTTCATTTCAAAAAAAAAATTTATTGTAATTTTATGTTTTACATCATTATTCTGTTGTGGGAAAAAAATTCATAAAAGACTAGCCTACATCTTAAGGTCATATTTCAATACTGATTAGAAACATAAAAAGTTCCTTTTCTGTCAGTGGATTTACTTCGTATGTGTGAGGTAAACTCGAATCCAAACACAAGTATGAGAATATACAAGGAAAAGCTCGGAAAAAGTTAAACATGGTCGTATTGGAGGAGATATTATTCTTATCCGATATACTCTCGATTCCAAGTAACATAGGTACCTTGTTTAATCTGCTGTTATCTTTCATAATTTTCCACCAGGAATGCATTCTTTCAAGGAAGAAAGTTAAAAAATGGCTTAATCTTGTTGTTATGTTGAATGGCTTTTGCTGACAGAACTGGTTTTTCTTTAGTAGCATTAGGTTTTTGTTGAGGGTGGGTTGGTTTTTCCGGGAAAAGTCTTCAAAGTGTCAGTTGGACAGCCGATTGGACTCCTAACAATCGAAGGTATTGTTCTCATGAAGGAGATATGACCTAGCAAGACTGAAGAGAGGGTGTTAGTATAGGACATGTGAATAATAATTGAGTTAATTGAGCGTAGGCAACTCGAATCATATCAGCTTGAGATTTATATAGCCCTTACCTGTGCAACCATGATACCACTTGAGCTACATTAACTGGTAGGAACAAAATCTCAACACGGAATACATTTGGTTGTTTTGGAAACTTCTCTTAAAAGAGCCGGTCCACCTTACTTGTTCTATACATGTGGCGACTTTTTGTATGTGTTTAAAAAGCTATGTTGGGAACTAAGCACCAACATTTTTAGAACTGACAACCGGTCAAAATATCTATTCACCAATCCTTTCAATTTAATTAAATAAATTATTAAAAATTTAAAATATAAAAAAATTGATTCAATCGACCTCCAGCAGTTCATTTGTTAATTGTTTATATCGGTATCTTAATTAATATTTTATCCAATTAATTTAATTTACCAATCTGATTCGGTTTAAAAAATATTGCTTATCACCTAGCAATGAGTGAGTCTACGATTTATAAGCCTGTCTTTGAATCTAAAACTAAAAGTCATCCAAATCAAGCACATACAATTTCTCTCCTACATTTTGCCAAAGATGGTGTGAATTCATTTTGCCTGTCATGTTCCTTGCCCTTTTGTCTTGTAGCTGGTGTATTCCCTGACCCTTTTCTGAAGATATTTATTAAATAAAAGGTAAAACTATCATAGAAACAATTTTTATATTAAAAGTCGGATTATATTTTACTTTTTATTAAAAAATTAAATAAATTAATTTCCGTATATTAGATTAAAGAGTAAATAAATTTTTTTATTAAAAAATTATATATTTCTATTATTAAAAACTGATCCCTATACATATATATTAGTATGAGATACATATAATTATTTATTTATTTTATCAGTTATACCAATTTTTAATAATACAAAAAAATAAAATTTTAATAAAAATATAAATTCGTATAAAAATAAATAAAAGACCCAAAATATAATACTCATAACAGCTTTCATGATATTTTATTTTTCACCTGTAAAGAAAATTGAAGAGAGACATTATTAGTCAGCAAAAACTAAAGCTAGGTTTGGATGAGCGGTGCGTTTACCTGCGGTTAGTGTAAAAATAGTGGTGGCGGTGAGATTAGATACTAAAACGATACTGTAGCGTAAGACAAAAAGTAAGTTAAACGCATCGCACCGCACTCAATCGCCCATCCAAATTTACCCTAAGTATAAAACATCCACGTGGTTTAAACAGGAGCTGTCCTAAATCCTACCGGACAAGGGACAGTCTTCTGACTTCACTTTGGAATTTGCATGTCGATTTTCTTAGTAATATAACTGAAAACAAAGAAGTTTGTTATTACCTGTCTGTCACAGGCTGGCAATTGTGTGGCATCTCTGGATAAATAAATAAGCAACTTAATTATTATTAAACCCATAATAATATTAATAATTAAGGCATAGTTATGGAGAATAATAAAGAAGAGGGTGGACCAAAAAACTTTGTTTGCCAGCACCCCCCAACTTTTGAATAGTAAATAAATACGATTAACCGACCAAACTGACAATTGTGATGTTATCCTTAAATTTTAAGTTTGATTCTTCTTATAAGCATTTTATTATGTATTTTTTTATTTTATATTATTTCAAGTTTTTTTATTATTTTTAATTAATTTTATAATTAATAAATATATTATTTTCAAGTTATTTTTAATTCATCTCTCTTTTTATTTATAAAATTAAATAATAATTATTTAATTATTTTTTTTAAAAATTAACTAATTCTTTAGATATATATTTCTTTATATATAATATTTATATGTCAAATATTTATTTTCTCCACCTATATTGTAGGGTATAGTGATTTCTAATATTATAAAATCAAATAATCATTTCAAATATTATTGTTTTTTCATCTGCATTGTGGTATGATATTTCAAATATTTTTATATGCGAAATATTTCAAATACACATACAAAAATATATAATATGTCAATTTACTACACTCATGATATGGACTGAAAGATAAATATTACACATATAAAAATTATATTTACTAAAAAGAATGATATTTACAATAATTATTTGATTTTATAAATAAAAGAGTTATTAATTAAAAAGATGAGTTAAAAATAAATAAATAAAAACTTGAAAACAATATATTTATTAATTATAAACATAAATTAAAAATAATAAAAAAGCTTGAAACAACATAAAATGAAAAATACATATTAAAATGCTTATGAGAGAAATTGAACTTAGGATTCAAAGATGAAATCACAATTATCTAACCATCTAGGAAAAAGAGCTAATGTATTAAAATATTAATTAAAAATAATAAAAGCTTAAAACAACATGAAATAAAAAGTATAAATATGAGTAAGAGAGGAATCGAATCCAGGACTCAAGGACAAAAGCTTGAACATTTAACTATCTGATCAAAAGAGCTGAATTGCTGAAAACAAGTCTAGTAAGACCATTTTCCTTTTTCTATCCAAAAATAACGTAGATCGATGAATTAAAAAAAACAACAACATAATTTCTCAAATAAGTTTTTTTTTCCAGCATATATGCAAAAATTATCCTTTATTTATCTCTAATATTTTTATAAATTATTAATTAATATAATTGAAATATTTGTCTTTTAAATTGTCTCATAATATCTTTATTTATATATTTAATTCAAAATATTAAAAATTTTCTTTATAAAATAATAAATACTATTATGATGGTGTTTTTTTTATATTTTATATAAAATTAATTTAAATAAATTAAAATTAAAATATTATGGTTTCTAAAGCTGAAATTTAACTTTTAATTAAAAAACACTTTTAAAATCAAATGTATTTTGTATAATATTTATATGGTATACACCATTATTTATGTATTCAAATTAAAATTTATAAATAATTAACATTAATTGTTTATGCAGTATATATCAAATATTAATAAGTTATTTTTTTATATTTTTATTAAAATATCATAGTATTGATGAATTTGAATATCATTTAAATATATATACTTTTTACTTTACAAAATATGTTTAAAATAGATATTGTCGAAACCATCTTTTTGTTTGGAAAAACGGGCCGACTTTAAAAAGAAAAATGGAGTCGCCACTAATCTTTTTTGAAGTGTGATTGGGCCACCTTATAAAACATTTTGGTCTACGAATTTTAAGAAAATAGGTTCGAGAGTCGGTTACGCACGAGGAAGGATTAGCACTCTCGTGACGCCCATAATTGGTACCTAATTGATTAATTAATGTCCTAATATAGAAAATTTGAAAAATTTTAAAATACGATTCTTTCTATTTTAAAGGAAAAAAAAACTTGAATAAAATATGATCAATCAGACTCTCTAATCTCGAGGAAGTAAAATGTCACGCCCAGTAAGTTAGGGTACAACATTTCAAATCCCCGAAATTGAGCTTGTCCTTTGACTTTCAAAATTAATGTGTTTAAATCGAAGAAGGATACTCGATTATTTGGGGTCTAATGAAAAATCAAAACCCAGTAAGTTAGGGCTCGATTTCCCAAAATACCAAACACGGAATATTGCCTTTGTTTTTTTGAAATTCTTATCTCGAGATAACAAAACGTCCCATCCAGTGAGTTAGGACACGACGATTTTGAATTCTTGAGGATAAGTTTTTATTCAACTTTTAAAAGAAAGTAATAGGTTCTTTAGACTCGAAAAGAGAAATCGAAACCCAATAAGTTAGGGTACAACTCCTTTCGAACCTTAGAACACGGAGGGTTTGCTTTTTTTGAAACGAAAACTGTAATGGATCGAATAAAATAAAATGTAAAACGAGTTGCTATGCTAGTTTATATAACAACATTACGGTGATCGAATATGAATAACAATAATAAAGGTAGAAATAAAATACGAAAAAAAAGTAAAATAAACAAACAAAATGAAATAAAAGAAAATAGTAACGAAAAGGCAATGATAATAATAACTCTGAAATATACTAATAAACAAATAATAATAAAAAGAATAATAAGAATAATAATAGGTAAAAAATATATTGATAATTTAAAATAGTAATAATAATAGTACTAGTAAAAATAAAATAGTATTAATAAAAAATAAATAACAGTTATAGAAAATAGTAATAATAATGAAGAAAGTTTAAAAAATATTGATAATGGAAATATAATAGGAAAAACAATTTTAATAATAATAATAATATATGCAAAATAGGGGCAATAATAAAAATATAGGTATAATAACAATA
This sequence comes from Gossypium sturtianum, assembly GCA_025698515.1. Taxonomy (NCBI): domain Eukaryota; kingdom Viridiplantae; phylum Streptophyta; class Magnoliopsida; order Malvales; family Malvaceae; genus Gossypium; species Gossypium sturtianum. The sequence goes on from CM046954.1 coordinate 2,784,749, forward strand.
TAAATAAAAAAGGTAAACAAAATAGTATATAATAATAGTAAAGATACTAGAAAGAATATAGTTATAATAATAATATACATATAAAAATAGTGGTAACCAAAAATATAAAAAATAATTGATTTAATAATAAAAATAGCAAAAATAATCAAAAGGGGCTAAATTAGATCAAAAACAGAAGCGTTGGGCCGAATTTAAAAAAAATAAAAGAATTAGGGCCCCTAGCAAAACACGCGAAAAGGGGAGGGCCAAATGGTAAATAATCCCGCCCTCCCAAAACGGTGCCGCTTGAACGCGGACTAAATTGAAACCGAGGAAGAACTTTTGGGCCAAATTTGAAATAAACAAGGAATCTGATTGTAAAACCATGAAAAAGCGGAGGGACCAATCGAATAAATATCCCATACTAGTGAAAACACGCGGATCCCTTCGAGTCGGGTCGGTTCGCGCGCGAGTGGCTATGAAACGGTGCCGTTTTGGGGTTTAAAAATCCAAGCCAAAACGACGTCGTTTTAACCCTTTATTTAAGCCAAATTTTCAACAAAAAAAAAATCATTCTAACCTTGTTTAAAAAAAAACCTTCAAAAATTTCCCCAAAACTCTCTCTCCCCCTCTTTGGTCCGGCCATAATCTGGCCAGCCCTCCGGCCATCGATCACGCACCTTCAGCCACGACACATGCGCACACCCAAATCTGATGTGGAATTCCAAAAAAGTAAGTTTTCTTTTTTCTATTTTAATATATATACATAGAGTTTAAAAAAATAGAAAAAAATAGAAAATGTTTATAAATAAAAACTACCGAAAAGAGAAAAAATAAAAAAAATGTAAAACCTTCTGCTCTTTTTGTATTCTGGCTTTCAATGATTGTGTATCTATATCGTGTATCAAAAAAAAGGTTTTTGCTTTCATATCCCCCCTTATTTACATCGTTTTCAAAGGCTTTTATAGCCCTTTTTACAACTGATTTTTGTTTATTTACAGGTACACGATCGAGCACGTCTCTGACGTGGCGTGGTGGAGTAGCGCACGTCGCGGGATGTGGCGTCCGGCGCACGAAGGTGGGGCCGCTGGCAGTTGCGGCGCATGTGGGGCTAGGGTTTGCTATTAGGGTTCCCACAATGTTTAGGTTGTGGGCCTAGGTTAGATTTTGGGTCTGGGGGCTATTGGGTTTTCTTTTGAGTCTGTTTGTTTTTTTTGTTTTGGTCAATTAGTATTGGGCCCAGGCGAAATTTAGGCCCAACAGCTACCCATCTTTGCTCGTTGTCGTGTAACGAGAATAGAGCAAAGACTTTAAAAGAGCCAATTTTGCCCGCCTTGCCGAGTCTGGACTTCTTGATGCTTTCTCCTTCAAGTGGCCTCGCTTTAACCCATTGCTTTCTTAGGGGTATAAAAATTGTCCTTCTAATCTGCTCTAATACTGCTTTATGAAAATAAGATTCATCAAAATTTGATCTGCTCCACTTTTACTCAGTGGAGATAAGACATGTTATCTTCAGTCTGCTCCATTGCCGATACATGGAGATAAGACTTGCTTTTTTTTTCTCTTTTTTTTTTGATCTGCTCCACTCCTGCTCAGTGGAGATAAGATCTGTAATTTTTAGCCTGTTACCCTACTGCTTAGGGGATTAAGGCTCATCGTCTTTGATCTGTTCCACTCCTGCTCAGTGGGATAAGATCTGTAATCTTCAGCCTGTTGCCCTACTGCTTAGGGGATTAAGGCTCATTGTCTTCGATCTGTTCCACTCATGCTCAGTTAGATAAGATATACTATTTTTAGCCTGTTACCCTACTGCTTAGGGGATTAAGGCTTATCGTCTTCGATCTGTTCCACTCCTGTTCAGTGGGATAAGATCTATTATCTTCAGCCTGTTACCCTACTGCTTAGGGAATTAAGGCTCATCGTCTTCGATCTGTTCCACTCCTGCTCAGTGGGATAAGATCTGTAATTTTTAGCCTGCTCCCTTGTTATCTCAGGAAGATAAGGCCATTGGTCTAAATCTGCTCTATTGCCGATACATAGAGATAAGATTCGCCAAAATCTGTAATTCTGATCAATTTTGCTACATTGTCCTCTGGGGAACCTACCTGTAGAATTGATTTCATGGGGTCTATGCTTATGCCAAATGATTAGGATGTCATGATTGAAAAATACTCCTAACCAATGTATTGCGAATGAATGAATGAATGCAAAATGTCATGAGCATGATCCAATTTTTTTAACCTTTGAAATTTTGTCATTGTCATTTGTTTGTTAGGGCGATATTCCCGATGTATGTCTTCTTGTTCCGCTGATACTTCTAGCAGAGAAATCTGAAGATGTCGTCACTGCTTAGACTCTTATTTCAAGGGTTCTGAGCCCTTTAAGCCTGGTAAGTTCTAAATAATTATCCTGTTTCAGATTCTTGTATTATTTAGAGACTTTCAGAGTAACACGCAAAACTTCTTTTGTGAAAGCATTTATTAGTTCATTAATCATTATTTCAATGCAAAACGCTTGAAAAAGATCATTACAATGGACAAAAGGAAATTACTTAGGAGCATTGCTCGAAACAAACAAGTTAAGCAAATGTAGCAAATGCAATCAAGAAGGAAATTTATTGGTAGTGTAAAATGAAATGATTAAAGATGGCAATGTAAGATAGAAACTAGGTGCCCCAGATATTACAGCCTGAGCTTCTCTGTTCAAACTTCTTGAGGACCATTTTAAGCTAAATATGTGTTTAGGGGATCCGGAGTACTTTGTCGATGCCCCAAGACGAAACATACTTCCTCATTGTTAATTCAAGCGTAGCAAGACTACTGTATGCCCCATCACGATTTGATAACAATTTGAGCCGCCCTTTTCGGGTTTTCGACTCAAAGCCCCCTTTGGTCTCAAAGCACCCTTTGCGTGTTTTCACATTGGCCTTTCCTTTTTTTTTGTGAAAAGCCTCAAAGCGCCCTTTGCGGGTTTTCGCCTTTGAGGCTTTTCACCTTGGCCTATTTCCTTCTTAAGCGAAGTGTTTATTGACTGAGTCCGCATTAACTGGGTTCGGTTGACTCTTGCCGTCCATCTCGGCTAGTATCAATGCTTCTCCAGAAAATGCCTTCTTTTCAACATAAGGTCCTTCCCAATTAGGCATCCACTTTCCTCTGAAGTCCTTTTGCATAGGGAGGATCTTTTTCAATACTAAGTCTCCTTCATAGAACACTCTGGGGTGGATTTTTTTGTTTTTAGCCCGCATCATTCGCTTCTGGTACATTTGACCATGACGGATGGCTCTTAACCTTTTTTTCTCGATTAGATTCAGTTGATCATACCGAGATTGAACCCATTCCGCTTCATCCAACTTCAGCTCTGACAAAACTCGGAGAGAAGGAATTTCAACTTCGATGGGCAAGACTGCTTCCATCCCATAAGCCAATGAGAAAGGTGTTGCCCTGGTGGGGGTCCTGGCCAACATTCGAGAAGCATATTGGGTAAATGGTAACTAGTCTATGCCAATCTTTACAAGTCTCAATCGCCTTTCGGAATCTTCTTCTTCTTCTTCTTCTTCTTTTTTTTTGAATTCGAATTTGGATTTTGAATTTGAATTCAATGACTGTTGACTTTGTAACTTTGGCATATGAAGTTACCTTCACCCTCTTAGTGAAGTAATTGACAATCAAAAATATGAATTGGTGCCGACTAGATGCCTTTGACGAGATTGTCCCCATAACATCTATGCCACCCGTATAGGGGAAAAAAATGGAGGAATTACATAAGTCTTGTCTTTCTTAACTTGGCGTTTACGGTATAACTGATGCAACCTCCCTTTCATGGTAGACCAGCAGTACTCGGACCTTATAATCAGCCTAGCTATCAAAAAACTATTAGCATGTGCCTTTTCGAACACTCTACAGTATCCTCACGCCTAGGCATATCTTAATGCAATCATGCAAAGACGTCTTTTGAATTCTTGGAATAACTCAATGACGTCTCGCTTTGTTTCTGTGGTGGGCTAGGCTTCGATCTTATTTCCTAGACTCGTAATGTCCATTGACCCTTTGAACGGTAGAGCCTATTTCCATCTTTTTCTACCATCCTTAACAAATCAAAAGATAAGTTACAATCTCTGACATCTTCAAAATCCTCAGATCCTTTTAGACTCATATTTCACTCAAAAGGGAGTTTGTAACAGCGTTGCTCATGTCTCGATATCTGGGTACCTATTGTAGGTACGAAGGCAAATTTCAAAGAATAAATGATTCTAAGGATGATTATTTATATGGTAATGAATGATGAAAGAAAGAACATTCCAGAGAATAAAAGAATATACATGAAAAAAAGAATGAGAAAATATTTACTCGGCATGAAACAAAAAAATGTATTTTTTATTGAAAATAAATGATGTTTGAACAGAAGCCTATTTCATAAAAGATTCTTATTGTTTCTAGGCTTAAAACAACAAGTGTGTTTTGAACATTACTCTGTGTTAGTTCTAAAAACTACATGAATTTCCTCCGCAGTCCAGTTGTTCAGAACACTTCCAGGCTCGTTGGGGCGAATGCCCCCTAGATTTCCTTCATTCGAACCCTCTTCGAATACGCCGTTGATGCTCAAGGTTTCCATTATCTCTTCAGCCATCCCTCCACTTGTCATCCCCGGTTCAAGAGGGATAGTTCTTTCCGATATGAATGCCTTAGATGTATGGGAAAAAGTCATTGATCCCCATTTGACCTCAGCGCCTTTCTCTACTGACTCTCCTCTTATGGTACACACGTTTTCTCTTTCAGAAGCGTCAAAGAACTCCAGCTCTCTGTTGTCCATTAACCCCTGCATTAGGGCCTTGAATTCGCTACATTGCTGGATCTCATGGTCCTTCTTATTGTGAAACTCACAGTAGTTCCTCGTATTCCGGGATTTACTCTCCAACCCTTGCGAAACTAAACCTCTTTCCCGCATTTCCTTCCAAACCTCCCTCAATGGGGTTCTTACTTCAGCAACATTTCATTTGATTCTCCTCTTCATGTACTCGACTATCGCGTTTACCCCTTTCTCGATATGACTGGGTAACGGATTTTCCACACCTGGTGCATCGTTGAATTTCACAACACCCGCCTTAATAAGCCTTTCGACCAGCCTTTTGAAAGGAAAGTAATTTTCTATCGGGTGCCCCACTATCCCCGCATGGTATTCACATTGAGTGCTTGCATCGTATCATTTAGGATATGGGGGTTGCAACGGTTTTGAGTCTGTTTGTTTTTTTTTGTTTTGGTCAATTAGTATTGGGCCCGGGTAAAATTTAGGCCCAGCAGATATTTTATTTTTTAGAGCACTTTTAGACAACAATATCAACACTTAAATCTTAAGGCAAATATTTGATATTCTAATAATACACTCTTTTGACTCCACAAGCAAAATTATAAATTTATTATATGTTTCATTTCTTTTATAGATTTATTTTTAAATATTCTTTTACCATACTCTATATACACTAATCATCAACTCAACTCTATTTGTGAAACTTTTAAATTTCACTGTTAGTGTATTAAATATTTTCTTAAATCTTAAACAAAAAATTTTAGTACTTTTAATAATTCGTATTGGTGTAAGCCACTCCACCAAATCCAAAATCAGAATTGATATTTGAAAAGGTTTAGATGAAAATATTAATCCCAAAATATAATCTTGGACTAAAAAATTAAGCCCATGTAAAATGCGAGTCAAGCTTAAACCCAACTTGATATGACTTATTTTTTAATTATGTAATATTTTATTTATAATAATTTTATATATTATATAATTTCTATCATAAAAGTCAGATCTATGATAATATATAATATTATAATGCATACATTAAATTAGAAGTGGCATAATTTTTTTGCAAAAATATAATATAAGAATCAATATAGATAAGTCTAAAATAGGCTTCGAAGCACATAGACTAGTGCAAGCATGAAGGATCAATTTTGTTCTAATTGACGTGTGAATTTTATACATTACTCAAAGCAAACTGCTAAAATTTCGTTAAGTGAAAATCTATAATAAATATAGATTTCGGAGAATGTTCTTAAAACCACCATTAATTAGGTCTGAAAGAATACGTTATAAGAAAAGTATAAGAACTTACTTGTCAGCTTTCACCCGCAGGGTGTGAGCTTTTTATTGCCAGCACCTCGAGGATTATCATCTTTCCAGTCGTCCCATGCCCTCGCCTTCTCTTGGGCAGCATCATCATCTTCATCATCTTCACTAGGTCCCAACTTCGGGCGGTCCTTATACCATGCCGAGTTAGCTTCTTCGAACATTTTTGCATTCCTCTCCTGCCATTTGTTCATCATTTCCATCTCTTTCAGACCAGCTTCCTCGATGCTCATCGTTGGCATCCTACAAGATAATTTGTTATGTATGACCGCAATCAGTATCTGCTCATCATCACATGTTAATTTGGCATGATATGGTGCAAGGTGTTTAACAAGAGAATTTGATGCTCAAAGCTCTGCATCATCCCAGAGAACAGAACAGAATATACATAAAAGTGGTGTTAGAGGACAGGGATTTACCTATGAAAAGGTTGGAAAACTTGGGCTGCCATCCTTTCCCTCTCACTTGTAAAGCTTCCACCTATAAGGCTTTGTGGTCCAAAGATCATTGGCTGGTGTTTGTGGTCATGTGCCTGTGAAACATTTGCCCTTCCTTCTATAACATCTTGAGCAAATGTAGCACACGTGCAGGGGCGTAGCCAGGGGGGGCTGGCATGGCCCCCGGCCCCCCTAAAATGTAAAATTGCGATTTAGGCCCTTAAATTTTTTTAAAATTTTTAAATTAATAAAGATAAAATTACATTTTGGCCCCCCTAAAATTATAAAAATTCGATTTAGTCCTTTACAAATTATAAAGATATAAACTATAAAAAATTAAAATTTCATCCGCCCCCCTAAAATATTTTTCTGGCTTCGCCCCTGCACACGTGATAGGTGGTGCAGGTTTAGTATATCGAGCCCGAGTTGCAGCATCACGATGCCATGCCTCAGCTTTCTTGGTGCGATCATCTAGGATAGCCTGAGAAAACTCCTTTTCCCCTTCCTGGTATACAAGGAAAAATATAAATGTACCAATGCATATTCACATTAGAAAGTAGTTCATTAGGCTTTAACTTTCAAAATTGGAGCAAAGAAAGTAAGAAATGAATATGATGATTGCTTCAAACAATTACTTTTCTAAAACCCTGAAAAGAAAAACTATGAATCTCTTTCAGCACAAGTTACCGACTGAAGCTGGCCAACATCACTGGTCTAAGCAATTCACAAGAAATTGGTTATATTATCAGTCAGAAATTGTAACAAGTCAAGGTTGGTCCGATAATAAATGAAAGATTGTAGCAGATCGAGTAATTTATCATTTAAACAACAGTACAATGTTTTAGCAGATCGAGTAATTTATTGCAAAATCTCAAATTTTCTACAAAATCAATGATCAGTTGGACTTGTAGCAAGTATCAAGAATGAAGGCAATGCACATTTATGGTTCCCTTTCTATTTATCAGAAATTTCTTCTATTTATCAGAAATATCAAGTAACCAAACTCTTCAGTGGGGTGAACAGTGTCAGCCTCGGCATTGTACATTTATGTTTCCCTTTCTAATGCCTAACAGCATAAAATGTTTAACTCCAGTGATGCCGTACGCCTCCTAAGTGGAAAGTATGGTGTCGATCTTAGGTAGTGCTTAGCTTAAAAGAGTCGAGTCTTCTTGTGGTGTAAAATTTTCAGCACAACTCATCACAAAAATGTTAACAAGGTAAAGAAACAAAAATTTTCAGTAAAAAAGGAGAGGCTAATTTAAGAAGATTAATACCTTTAGGTGTTTTTCCCTAATGGCAGAAAGCATCTCTTCTTCCTTCTTTAGCATTTCAAGCAGATCAAAAGCCTACAATTTGTGGAACAAAGATATCACTATATGGTGAAAACACCTTTAAAGTTTTTACATGGAAGATTTTAGTGACATATAAGACTAACCTTACAAATAGCCAATGAAATGGTAGTAAGCCAAGCCTGCACAAGGGGAATATCATTCTTTTAGAGAAAGCAGAAAGTTTTGTGGAACCAAAACAAGCACAAATGATATTTTCAACAATAAGCATTAGGTATAATATTTCAGTTCCAACTTTAACGCATAATAGATTTATTCTGACAACTAAATAACCAAAATGATTTTTAGCATCAGCTAGAGACTTCATGAAATAAGAAGGGCCATCTATTGTAGTCACAGTTCCCAATTCAGTCCTAGTAATAGTAGATCAGATAAAAGGAAGGAAAAAAATGGTAACACTTACATCATATAAAGTAAAACTCAAGTCACAAAGCCTCAAGTTATAACTTAGCAATGTATTACCTCACATGACATTTCAAACTTCTAGGCACCATAGTCAACCAGAACACAATTACAATTCTTGCTATAAATTGCTTATGAAAATCGTACAAGAATAAGAAACAAACAGAGAAATAGTTCAGGGGGGATCTTATTCTGTAGTAGCCCTAACTAAACTTTCCCTGTTCTCTGGTTTCATGAGCAGAAGCACAAAAAGTAATTCAAACGACAAACAAATTCAAAAGAAATCTTCTTATAGTACCTTAACTAAAGCCTCCCTAAATCCTGGTTTTATGATATAGTTGACATAAAAGAGTTGCTAGAGGTTCTTGTGCAACGTTTCATGCAATAGCTTCTATAAGTTCCATGATTTTGCAGATTTTCAGATGATAACAACATAAACAGGAAAGTCTTAACAGTAATGTCACATCTAGAGAAGAGTTTAAAAACCATTGTCCGAATAGGACTAACCTCTCGTTCCTCCTCCCCGTCGTCATCCAGCACATCCTCCTCTCCATGCTCAACAGGAGTGGATGGCAGCAGCTTTTGTTGAACGCTCGCTTCGTTCCTTCCGTTCCTTTATTTCTGTCAGCTTTGCTTCAGCTGCTCTTTGGCGTTTGAACCGAGCAATCTGATTGCAGGCACAAAAAAGCACGTACACCACAACAGAATTTCCATTCAAATCTATGTATTCCTCCCCAAAAAAATACAAATCATTCTGTTAGCAGGAGTATATATAACTACCTTTAAGGCCCTTCGATCAGCAAAAGAATTTGATGCTCCTTGTACAGCGACTTCCAACTCTTCCTGTGGTTCAAGCTCCATTGCCTCGCAAAAAGACATGAACTCCTAGAAGACACCACACTTTCTATAAGTTCCAATTTACATACTAGATGGACTATAGACTACAAGTTGAAACAGATTAAAAAGTAAACAGCTATCAAGCAACACTATTCAGTATTATGACTAATCTTTCAACTACACTTCATGTTGTGAACTAAACTTACTTTCAATTTTGCCTGTGAAGTTTTGAGAATCTGTATCCTATCGTCCTGCACAATCTTTTCAGTCAGCTCTGCAAGATAAAATGGCACCTGAAATGAAAAAAAACGTTAAAACCTTGACGCTATGACATAATTACAGCATAATACAAAAATAAGTAATTCCAGAAACATTATGAAATAATTAGAAATCCAAATTTCAAATGGAGCTTTTTCCTTTTTGAAACTTAATGTAGATACTACGGACAACTGATTTATCAAAAAAAGGAAAGGGAGTTATAATATTGAAGATTACCAGAATATACTTGAGATTGGTGGTGCTAATGTCATATTTGGTCTCATTTGATGAAAAAAGTCCTAGCTTGCTTATCATGTCCTCGCACTTACCCAGTGCAGCGCAGCCTTTCTTTACCAGATCCTATGAATCCACGGAGTGCAAATTTTATCAGATAAGTAAGTAGTAAAGGGACATTGAATCAAGCATGAGAAGGGAGCGTACCTGATCAGCACCGGACTCCGTGGCCGTCAGATGGATCTTACTAGCTTGTTCGAAGAGAGCAGGCAATGGCATGTCCTCCATTTTGCTCTCACACATGGATCTCTATCCAAAAACCTAGAAATTTCACAAATTCATCTTCCGAGACAAAGTTATAAATCTTGAATTGAACAATTTGCGATGATTTTGATTTGAATGTACCATGTGTACATATGCCATGTGTACACTATTCTTAACAGAAGGATCAATTTATTCTTTGATCTAATATATAAAGATTAATCAAACCTATTTTTTTAAGTAAATGGATAAAATGTAATCCAACTATCAATATAAGGGCTTTAGAGTAATTTTACCATCATTTTCCTCTGCACTAGTGTTCCATGTTCTCAAACCTTTCATGGAAAATAATTTCTGGAATCCCCGCGACTTCACCGGAATGCCACGTCACTCCACCAAATATTATAATCATTCAAAAACATTTCGCCATGTTTGATGGATATTTTAAAAGTCAATTCACATTTGCTTTATTATCATTTAGATCGAAGAATATACAAAAGAATACATATAAGAAATGCAAGAGGAAGAATCTTTTGATGGAAATGGAAGCCTTTTAATTATTATTCAATGCAACATCCACAGTAGGGTCACCCTTAACTCATATTCTTCACATTTTTCTAAAATAATTTATTTTTTATGGATTGCTTTGAGTATAATCAAGTGCTGGGTTAATCCAAATTCCAAGAGCAGATCTCGGAATATGCATATATAAATTACAATCATGGAACTCTGAGTGCTCTTCTCTTTTCCATTTGTATACTTCTTTTTTTTCATGTAAACAAAACAAAACTGATTTAATACCATTGATTTGCATATCATTTCCTCAACCAAGGAAGCAAATCGAAACACCCTAATAGTTCTGGACCCATTGAAGATTTCCTCTCTTTGTTTACAGATAATGCTCTTCGCCACCATTTTTGGTCAACCAAGGAGCTTTCGCAGGTAATAAATTCTATCAAATTGCCATCCTGGTTAAGTAAATTGAGTCTTCATTAACATTGTCAAGCATTAGGGTTCGATTTGAGTATTAATTGTTGGGAATTGGGATATTTGTTAGGTTTTTAGGGAAGCAATTGAACCACGTAGAATTGGTTTTTTTTTTTTTTTACTTTTAACTTTTCATGAGTTTTGATTATCCGATAAATGATAAATGCATTGGTGAAGTTTTTTTTTTTTTGTTGGCTTAACAGTTGTAGTTAATGTTTTAAAAACCGAACCAGGGTTCAATCAAGTTATTTTTCGGTTTAATTGGTTTATTCGCCGATTCAATAATAATTAAAAGTTAATAAAAATTTTAAAAAATTATAAACTGATTTAACTGTTGGTTTTTTGTCCGGTTCGGAGTAGTTTGCTTATAAATTGATTCAATTTTTTTGTTCCAACTAATATACTAGCTGGTTTTCATTCCAACCGATCTATCTAGTCCAATTCCAACAACAATAGTTGTGAATAATGTGGTCCAAGCTTGATACTTATATGGTTGATATTTTCAATATAATCTTTAGGTATTGGCTTGATTTATAGGTTTGGTAAGAGTTGTAACCTAAAGTCCACAAAATAATTTTCCATATGGTCCTAAATCATTATAAATGGAATTAAATTACACATTTATAAGTTAACTGAAAAGTACTTTCATAATAAATTTTCAATTGTTTTCCTTCTCCAGATTATTATTACATTTTTAATTTTCAACTAATGAGTTCATGCATTTAAAACTGAAAGACACTTTGGAAACAATAAAATATTTCCAGGATTGTTCAAGGAAACATTTATTTGAAGTCTTCAAACTTTTTTCCTTGTTAGTATTGGTGACAAACCATCGGTAGAATTATTGAAAAAACGTTGATGGGATAGCATGTGGGGTTATCAGGTCACTGAAAACCAGGGAACAAGCCCTTCCATTCTGTAAAAGGTTTGCCCTTTTGTTTAACAGATTTCGCAGAGTTTTTCACATGTAAAAGCTCATGCTTTTGGTATTCCCTGATCATTTTATAAAAAGGATAAATTGCGACTTTGGGTTTTTTTTTTTTCTTTGGCTAGCCCTTACATGATTTCCATGGAAAACCAGCATTGGGGGCTCTACTTTCTAGCATTTTGTCTAGTTTTGAATTGAAGACATCTTTCAACCTTTTGTTCTTGTAAGTTTTACATTATTCTTGTCATGGATTGTCCTGTTTTTATAAGGTGTCCTTGTGCTGCTTACTGTTTAGGATATTATTGTTCCTCCATTATTGTTATGCCTTTTTGTGCTCAATTATTTGTCCTTTTTGAGTGACTAATTGCCATGAATATATCATATGTTTTCTTTTATGGGTCTGAATCAAAACAGTGAATGCCTGGAATTTCAGTTCCAGAGGTAGAGAAAGAAACAAGTTCCTCAGCTATGGATGAGAAGGGAATCTCTGGTTCATATCCAATTTTCTCCGAAGACAAAAGGGATAGCTTGTACCCAATGTATTTTGGTGTTTCTTGTGCCTTTTTTGCTCTCAGACTCCTTGCAGGACCCGAAAAGGAAGATGAGAAATGGTCTGAATCCCGAGATAAAATGCTTCATGGAAGTGCTCAACTCTTGGGATTGCTTATATGGAGAATCCAGAGAGAAGAAGCCAATGAAGCACAGTGCGAGCTTCTCCGAAAGCTCGAGATTGCTAAGATAGAGATCGAGGAGTTAAAGAAAAGGAGACATGAAGATGCAAAGGCAAATGAGAAGGTTGTGAGCATCTTTGCATCTCAAGAGCAAGGATGGTTAATGGAAAGAAAGTCACTTAGGCAGCAAATTGGAGCTCTTTTAAATGAATTAAGAGTCCTTGAGAAAAAGAAAGACCAAGAAATTGATGACTTGAACAAAAAGTTGAATGAAATGGAGATGGTGGTGGAATCTAAGGATAAGGTAATTGAAGAAATGGAGCAAAAGGGGAAGGAATTAGAAGAAAAGGTAATGGAATTTGAAAGTATTGCGGAAGAGTTGAAGGAAGCTGCAAAATGGGAAGCTCAAGAGCATTCTAATGAGCTTTGGAAGCACAAAACCGCCTTTATTGAGATCGTTTCAAACCAACGGCGACTTGAAGCAGAGATGGGGCGAGCCTTTAGAGAAGCTGAAGCTACAAAGCTGGAGCTTGATGCGGTCCTAGAGCAAAAAGAAGAGTCAGTTTTGTTGGCTCAAAATTTGTCCATGGAAATTGCGAAAATGCGGAAGGACTTGGAACAGAAAGATAAGGTCTTGTCTGCAATGCTGAGGAAAACTAAGTTGGATACCGCGGAGAAGCAATTGCTTTTGAAGGAGGTTAAAGTATCAAAGACAAAGAAGAAACAAGCTGAACTAGAAACAGAAAGGTGGAGGGCAGTATCTGAGTCTAGACATGAGAGACATTCATTGAAGGCCATGTTTGCTAACCAAGCCAGTGCAAAATTAGATGCTTCCTTTGGTACCAAAGAGGTTTCTAACTCTGCCAAAACCAGATCACTGCTGACTGATGCCGGTTCCGAATATGACCTTTCAGAGTTAAAAACAGACCCAGCGACCTGTTCTCCTCTTACAGATTGTAACTCCCCAGAAATGAGTGAGGATTGGGGTAAGAACAAGATCCAGTCAAATGCTTAACTTGTCATGAACTTAGAATCATTTTCTTTGTTTGTTCTGTGTTTTTATTCCCCTTTTTTGTTTTTCTGTTTTTGCATTGAAGCAGTGATGACAACTGATGTCAAAAGGTTGGAACATTGGGTTCGAGCCGAAGCGGAAAAGTATGCAGCTCTCATTGAGAAGAGGCATCATTTGGAGCTGGATGCCTTTGCAGAACAAATGAGACTGAAAGATGAGAAGTTAGAGGCTTTTCATTGGCGGCTACTGAGCATGGAACTAGAATCGAAGCGGCTGCAGTCCCATGCCGAAGGATTGAACCAGGACATGTCACAGCTCAGACAGGACAATATGAAATTAGAAGCCTCGCTACTGGAAAAAGAAGAAGAATTGGATTCCTTGAAGGAACAGTCTTTGAGTTGTCACAAGAACAACCTAATAAACTTAACTCTGCATGATCCAGCATTATTAACACATGATACAGTTTGGCCCAATGTGAAGATTATAAAGAAAAAATCAACCGACAAGGAGCAAGAAACAAACACAACATTGCTTGATGAGTCTCAAGAAATCCCATCAAACAAGGAGATCAAAAACATCAGATTGATAGTCCAAGTACCCGAAAAGGAATTCGAAGAACAGAAAGAAAATCCCAAACCAGATCCAGTCGAGAAAGAAACTAATAGTTCGGCACTAGCCGGTTCAGTTGAATTACCTAGGCAGTCATTGAGCAAAACCAAAAGTACCCCATGGAGGATGGATCTTCAAGCTCTTGGAGTTTCCTACAAGATCAAAAGGCTGAAGCAACAACTTCTCTTGCTCGAGAGGTTAACCGGAAAGCAAGAAACTGGAGAGGACACGGAGGGAAGCAGCGACAACGGGATGAAAGGCTTTCTATTGTCGATATCTTTGCTAAACAAACAAGTCAGCCGCTATCAGTCCCTTCAAGGGAAGACCGACGATCTCTGTAAACGGATGGTAAGCAAGCTTATACTTTTTTGCTTATAGCCAAAACAATGGTAATTCCTGTTTTCTTATCATTTTTATCGATTTCAATCAGCACAACAATGACATAGACATGAACCAAGGAGATTGTAGTAGTACTAAAAAAAGCAAAGGAGATACTAGAAAACTAGAACATTACCTTGAGGAGACATTCCAACTGCAGAGATACATGGTTGCAACAGGCCAAAAGTTAATGGAAATTCAACCCAAAATAGTCTCTGGGTTCATCGGGGTGGAGCTAGATAAGGTACATACCATTGACATGAAACGGTTCTCCGATAATGTAAGATCTTTGTTTCAGGAAGTTCAAAGAGGTCTCGAGGTTCGTATAGCTCGAATCATCGGAGATCTTGAAGGGACATTGGCTTGTGATGGAATGATAAGTTTTAGAAGGTAATATAATATCATATCATGTAGGAGCTATAATACCAAGTTCTTCCTTGAACTCTGTATTCCAACATATACAAGTTAGTCAATACAATTTACTGCAACATGAATAATTTTGAATTTTACTTAATTCTTTCGACCTCCCAAATGATAAAAAATATGTTAGTATACTTCAAAATGGCATTAGTTTAATAGTTCAATTCTAGAAGTTTATGATTTTGCCAAAAGAAAAAGCTGTATAATATATGTAGCTGTTTTTCTGAAGAAATCAGATAAATGAATCTCTTGTGTCCATTTTTTTTGCTTGTGTTGGAGTTAAAGTTTTAGGCTTGGTTTGATAGAATGATGGAAAATTTTAAAGGAGAAAAACATTTTTAATTTAATGATTAAAATATATAATTTTACGTTATAAATTTAATTATTAAATTAACAAAATCTTTGTAAAGCTAAAAGCACTTCACAAAGAAATATGCAAAAAGCCCACTAAACTGTTGGATAATCTTAAAACAACAAATATGGGCTCAGCCCTCAACACATACATATAAAAGGAGACATTTCTTTGTTGATGGCCGAAACTTAAAATTTTTAAGGTTATTATATTAAATAAATCATTTTTAATATATTTAAAAGTGCTTATATGAAAAATAGGTATTCAAATTATGCAATTTTTTCTATTTAGGTTTTTTTTAAAAAAAAACCTCCGAATTTATCAAATTATGACATGTGTCATTTTTAATTAAATAAAATATTTAAAATTAAAATTACTTTGTTAAACGTTTTAAAACGATTAAGAATACTTAATAAAATTTACTTTGTTGTTAGAAAGTTTAAGATTTTGACCATAATATTACAAAATTTTATAGATTTATAGATTTGTATTGAATAATAAAATCTAAATGTTTAAATTTTTTTATCATAAAAAAAATACATGTTTTTATTATCAAATTTATGTTTTTAAACCTCCTATATACATAAATTCTCTTCCAAAATTTACTATAATCAATACATATAATGATTAATTCTATTGAAACGGTTGATATATATATATATATAATTAAACCAATAACCTCTTAATCTAATAAGTATTGAAATATCATCCAGTAACATTAAAATTATAGTGTGATTCCACACATATATATATATATATATATATAAATAATCTCATTAAAGGTTTTGATCATATTTGCTCTTTTTGACACAATGCTTACAACTATCTATAGCCCCTCTCTAACCCATAAAAATGAAGATAATTTGTTTCAGCGTACTCAAACTCACGTCCTCCTAAATTGATAATTAGTATAGTTACATAGGTAGTTAACATTTGGACCATCTTCATAAAATAAAATAGATCTTTGCCATATTTGATTATTGCCAATATCACAAGTTTTGAGTTCCAATCCAGACTTTAACATAAAATCAAATAAAATCTCATTTTTAGTTATTCCATCAAGCTCACATTAATTTCACTAAATCTCGCAATGCTTCAACCACAAGGCTTTAACTAATTCCTACTTAAAAAGTCGTTACTTGTTAATTATGTTCCATCACCGATTGTTGAAATTTAATTAATTATTCGAATATTTGAATTTAAATTAAATGTGTTAATAAAATCTCAATATTATTGACAAAAATTCATGTTTTGAGTATTTAAATTTAAATTTTAATATGCATGATTGCCATGGACGGTATGTCATTGGCAAAATTTTGGAAAATTTTAATTATGCCTCTCATATTATTATTTAAGATTTTTAATTAAAAAATTTAATTAAGCCTTCCAAATATTTTGAAAAACGACCCTAAATTTTTTGGAATTTTAAATTAGACTCGTAATTTTTTTTGAAAATTTTAGATAAGCCCTCTCAAAATTTAATGGCACATTCCGCAATTGTTGCCTCGTGTGGGTCTCCAATCCCCTATGTATCGTTGTCATGTCATGTATGAGATTAATCTGAATTATTCTGATTCTTAATCTGTATGTGATTAGTACTTTATTGTTATTCATACATATATTTATATTTATACTTGTAAACTCCCTAAAAATCAAATTAGATTTGATGGGTGCATAGCACCGTTAGAGGTTAATGTAGGGGGGACCAACATGCCAACCTAATTCAATGTTGATATGAGAGGGATATATTTATAAGAGAATAAGAATAAATATGGTCATCTTAGAAAGGTATGGGCGAAAAAGAAATATATATAAATATTGGACCCCAAAAATTATAAACCCATGCATGCATGGCATGGACTAAAAGGCAAATACTATAATAAGAGGTGATATACCAAAAAGATCATAACTGTAGCTGTTTGAGCCTCTCATGGTGAGATCAATGTCATCGTCGGGAAAACGCTTTTGCATACGTCTCATTCGCATTTCAAGATAAATACCAGTACCACGTACGTTTTGGTGTTAATAGAAATTTGGTCTATTTCTTCTCTCAGTCCCTTCACTCATCGCACTTCTGAAATTTAGTGTTTGTATTTTTAAATAATTTCAGGAATTTAATGGATCTTTTTTACAATATTATACATTGGATTTCAATTATTAAATTAGAAGAGTAAAGGAATTAAATTACTAGGATTGAAAAATAAAATTACTAAATTTCAAATATGTGAAAAGTTTAGGGACTTGGAAAATAATAAGACCTAATAGTTTTTAAACGTTCAAGTTTTTGGCACCTGAACTTGTCAACATTTCCTAACTTGGGTCCCTAAAGTATTTTTTATCTATATTAGTTCTAGAATTTGACAACTTTTTCCAATTTTTAATCTATGTGATAACGTGACACTCTAAGATTATATCACCTCATCAGCTTTTTTTATTATATAAATTTAATATTTTTTAGATGACGATGTTATTACAAGAGTCAAAACCGTGAAAATTTATCAAGATCAAGGACTAATGTGAAAAAAAATATATTTCAAACCTGATGCTTACAACGGGCTTAACCATTATTTTATTTATGTCATTAGACATTCGAATATTTCTACCAATATTCATAATTGTTTTTCATGTAATGTCATTTTTCATATCAAATTTTTAATTATTTCTTAAGATGTTGTATCCATTAAGTACATGATTATCAAAAGTCTAAATTTGCCAAGCCACCTTGAACTACCAATTTGCAAAATTCTAAAAGAAGGCCCTAAAGTCTGCTGACTCACAATAAACCCCCCCCCCAAAAAAAAAAAATTGCTTTCATGTAGGGTAAAGATCTCACTTTTTTTTAAATAAAAAATAATTTACATTCCGGTCAAGTGGCCCAGCCCATTCGAAAAGTGAGAGGATTTGGGCAAAAATAGAGGCCCAAAAAATAGACTTGGGCTAAAAAATAAAACTCGTTTTCTAAACAGGTTGGGTCTCATGTAAGTTTTTTTAGCCCAGCCCCGACCCGACCCGAATTTGCAAAAAAAAAAAAAAAACTGCTGCTTTTTCCTGTTATTTTCCTTGTTTTGCTGTTGTTTTGTTTCACTATTATATTGCTACTATTTTGTTGTTATTATTTTGGATATTATATAACTACTGTTTTATTGTCAATTTTGTTACTATTTTAGAGATATTTACTTATTAAGTTACATCTATATTAGTGTTATTTAAATATAAATAATTTTGTTAATTTATTTTTAATTTACAGAAAAATATTTATTTTAATATATTTAATATATTTAGTCTATTATATATTTTTTTGAAACAGAATTCGGATTGGGCTTATTATAAAGTAAAACGAGCTTACAAAAAGGTCCAGAAAGAGACAGGCCCGATTAAAATCTAAACTTTCAACAAACAGACTAGAAGAAACGGCCCTAAACAAATTAAAAAAAAAACAAAAAAAAACAAACAGAAACTGAACCGTCCAAAAGGCCCGAAAAATCAAACAAAAACTAATAAAATAACAGAACACTCTAGAGCCATATTAATGGCTACTCTCACACCTGCCCAATCTGAAAAGGGGGGTCACCGATCAGTCCCATCAATACTCTTCCTTTTCCAACACGCTTTCGGTTCCCCATAAAGACCGTTCGTCTGCTGCTTGATATTCTATTTCCAGCCTTTCAAGATCATTTCTCCCCAATCGAAATTTCAAAACCTATCGTCCTCTCACCCTTTCTCCTTCTGCATCCTTTCCTCATCATCTTATCTCCAAGTTCAGTCTATTGGGCCCTTCATTTCCAACTCTTTCATCTTCTCAGCACATGCCGGGGTACTTCCAAGCAGGTATATTTCTTCCTTCCTCTTCATAGCCTCTGATGCAATAGTATGCGCTAGTCTGTTCGCCGCTCGTGGAATATGTTCGAATCTGCAATCTTTAATTTGTTCACTTATATGATGAATATCTTGAATATAAGCCCCAATCTTTGACTTATCTCCATTATTTGCTTTGCATTTCTTTATAATCGTTAATGCGTCCCCTTCAATGATGAGACTTGGCCACTGCATGTCGGTGCCAAGTTGAGCAGCTGTCCTACATGCGATTGCTTCAGTAGAAAAGGCAGATTCGACCTGTGGGTGGATATTGCAGAAAGATAAAAGGACTGAACCCTCACTGTTTCTGGCGACTATATCCACTGCTGCTAGGCAAGATTTACCATCAAAGGCCGCGTCAAAGTTAATTTTTATAGTTTGGTCTGTTGGGTGCTTCCAGCTCTCTGCTTCCTTAGGGACCTTAGGTATTTTCTCTTTGATGCCTTGCAGTTCTAATATGTAGCTTTGAATGAAGTTTGCTATTTCTTTCCTCGATCTACTAAGTTTTTCATGAACTTGCTTGTTTCTGTCTCCCCATATAGCCCAAATCGCACAACAGAAGACTTCGCGTCGAGGGGGGTTGCATCGTTCAAAAACCCATGTAAGCCACTGTAAAAATTCCATCTGCGATACTTTTAGTATTTCTGTAAATCTAAGCTCTTCCCAAACTATTTTTGTAACAGGGCATTCTCTGAACACATGGTTGCTGGTTTCTGCTCCTTTTCCACATCGCGGGCAAGTGCTACTATTGGAGATCCTGTGAAGATGCATGTTGACCCTTGTAGGGAAGTAGTTCCATGAGATTCTCCAAATAGTGATTTTAACTTTAGAGGGAAGATTGAGTACCCACAAATTTTTGTAGAAGTTTCTGTAGTTGGTTTGTAACGCATAAGCGCTAGGATCTGTTTCACTATCATGTAATAGTTTATAGGCACTTCGTACTGTAAATTCACCCGAAGGCGCTGCACTCCAGGCTAGTATGTCATCATGGGTCTCCTTTGCAAGCGGGATACGAAGAATCTTCACAGCTACATCCGCCGGGAAGGTATATACTATTACCTCTTCTTTCCATTCCCTATTGCTCTCGTTAATAAGTTCGACAACTTTAAAATCACACAAATTGTTAACATAAGATGATAATCTAGCATTTTTAAAATCTGGGATCCACGAATCGTCCAAAGCTGAAATTGCTGACCCATTTCCCACTTTTCAACACATACCATCTGATAGGACTCCTTTAGCTGCCCATATGCTCTTCCAAGTGTACGAACAATTATTCCCCAAACGCGAATTCAAGAAATTTTCATTTGGAAAATATTTTGCTTTAAGAGTTTGTGCTACTAATGAATTTGGATTCGCAAGTATCCTTCAGCCTTGTTTAGCTAGCAATGCCACATTAAACTTTGCCATACTCCTAAAACCCATCCCTCTCACCTCTTTTGGTTGACACATATGTTGCCACTGACACCAGTGTATACCCTTTTTCCCATCTGCTTTTTACCACCAAAATCTGGCCATAATCCTTTCAATCTCTCCACAGAAGGAACTTGGAAGTAAAAAATATTACATAGCATAAGTTGGAATAGCTTGAAGTACAGACTTAATGAAAACCTCCTTACCTCCTTGTGACAAAAATCTTTTACTCCAACCTTTT
The DNA here is from genome assembly GCA_025698515.1 of Gossypium sturtianum. Lineage (NCBI taxonomy): Eukaryota > Viridiplantae > Streptophyta > Magnoliopsida > Malvales > Malvaceae > Gossypium > Gossypium sturtianum. The sequence continues at coordinate 2,805,498 of CM046954.1, forward strand.
ATTCTGATCTGAATTTTATCTTTAAAATTTTGGAAAGATTCATTTTTCTGTCTACCCACCATGTTTGGAAGCCCCAAGTACTTTTCCATGTCTGTTGAAGATCGCACTCCTAGAATTTCCAGAACCTGCCTTTTACTCTCTTCTAAAGTGTTTGAGCTATAGAAAATTGTGGATTTGTTAAAGTTTACGCACTGGCCTGAGCATTTTTCGTACTCATTTAGGATCCCTTTTAGTAGTTGTGCTCCGTTGTTCGTTGCTTCCCCAAACAGTATGCAGTCATATGCAAAAAGGAGGTGAGAAATTACCGGTCCTCTTCTGCTCGCCTTCGCCTCTTTTATCAGACCCACTTTTATGGCCAATCTCATTAATGCCGACAAACCCTCACTACATATTAGGAAAAGAAAAGGACTAAGAGGGTCTCCTTGTCGCAATCCTCTGGTAGCTTGAAAGCTTTTTCCTCTTTCCCCATTAATGTTGATTGCAAATGATGCTGTGGTAATGCATTTCAAGATTAGTTCTATCCACTTTTCTGTAAAACCCATCTTTATCAATACTTCCTTTATAAAACTCCACTCAACTCTGTCGTAAGCTTTGCTCATATCAAGTTTGACTGCCATGTATCCTTTCTTCCCTGTACGTTTTTGCCAAAATGTGTGGAGAATTTCATAAGCAAGAATAACATTATCAGTAATCAGCCTCCCCGGGACAAAAGCACTTTGAACTGCATCAATACATCCCTCGATCACACCTTGGAACCTATTAGCAATTGTCTTTACCATAATTTTATATAGTACTGTACACAAGCTGATTGGCCTGAAATTTACTAAATTGGTAGGATTTTGGGTTTTTGGAATGAGTATGATATCTGTGGAATTTAACTGTTCCAAACTTTGATCATTGTTTAGAACTCCAAGACAGAATTTCAAAACCTTTGTACCTACTATATGCTAGTAACGCCAAAAAAATATTACCGGGAAACCATCTGGTCCTGGAGCTTTAGTTTGCCCCATCCCCTTTAATGCGGAAAAAACTTCTTCTGCAGTATAGTCTGATAATAAAGCAGCATTCATATCTTTTGAAACACTAACTTCAATACCTTGTAGTAGATGCGACAAATCCCAGGTCCCATTTGACTTAAAAAGACTCTGAAAGTATGAGGTAGCAACCTCAGACATCTTGTTAACCTCCGTGGTCTCACCTCCCTCGTCAAGCTGTAATCTTGAGATAGTATTCCTCTTCCTCCGGGATGTGGTAAATTTGTGGAAGAAAGACGAGTTCTTATCCCCTTCTTTGAGCCAATTCACCCTTGCCATTTGTTCCCAATAAATTTCATCTTTGTCTATTTCCATATTCAAGTTGATTCTGGTTTCAATCATCTTTGCTATCGTATCACCATCTCTTTCTTTTACTGCTAGCATCTCCAGTTCCTTTGTCAGCTTCCTTTTCAGCCCCTCTCTTTTACACTGCACTGATCTTGCCCAAATCTTCAAATATTCTTTCAACTTTTCATATTTCTCCATAATTGTGCCTGTAGATGAGTCCCAAGATGACTTTATTTCTTCCTCTAAAGAATTTTCAATAATCCACCACGCCTCAAATTTGAATTGTGAGTTACTACCCCGTGTGTTGTCACTTAAAGTATTTAGAAGTAACGGACAATGATCAGAAAATGACTGTGGTAGATGGTGAATAGTACCTGTTGGAAAAAGACACTTCCATTTCTCATTTGCAACACCTCGATCGAGTCTCTCCTTTACATTATTTTCTTCAAAGTTTCCTCTTTCCCAAGTAAACCATACCCCTGAATGCCCTATATCTTCTAATTTGCAGTCTTCTAAAGTCTCCCTGAATGCCTCTATTTTCCTTTAATCCCTAAGTAGCCCTCCATCCTTCTCGAAAGAATACAGTATTTCATTAAAATCTCCCTTTACTAACCAAGGGTGACTTTGATCTTCTCTCAATCTCCTAAGCAGTGTCCAAGTATCATTCTTTTGATCAGCATAAGGCGATCCGTAAGGGCCTGTAAATCTCCATTCCTCTTTTGCACTGTCCTCCTTAACCATTACATCAATCTCTTAAAGTGACGATAATATCTTCCTTCCATGTAAGACATAATCCTCCACGTGAACCTTCAGCTTCAATCTCAAACCCATTCACAAAGCCACACTTTCTCCTCACTTTTTCCATGTGTTTCTTATCAATTGTAGTCTCCATTAAGAAGACCATATGGGGATTCTGCTGCCTTAAGAAGTATCGTAGCCTTCTCACCTTTCGTGGACTCCCCAATCCATGAATGTTCCAACTTATGCTTTTCATTGCGTCCGGTCGGCTTGCCTCCTGGTAGCCGCCGATCTCATGTGTTGTGGACCATCATCATGCTCCATATCTTCGAATGAATCTTCTGATAGAGCTTCCCCATTAAGCTTCACTCCTTCTAGTTTCAGCCTTTTTATTTTATCTTCATGTACTTTTTTGTCATAGCCATTCATAATACCAGCTTCTACAGCCTTTCTCTTTCTTATGATGTCATCTGCCCTCCTTTTCATCAAATTGTGAGCTGGTTCTATCCTTTTCCAACTTGCTTTCATATGTAGATCTGAACTTGTTGATTCCTTATCACTTCTAGCATCCATCTGATCATCTTCCTTGGTTTTGCTTTCGTCTTTCCTCTTGATTCCCGAATCCTTCCATAGTAACGCGTTTAGCTGCACCTCTTTTAAACTATTATTTTCTTCTCCTGTTGTGCTCCTTCGTGTTTGAACATCAACGCCTTCTGTATACGAACATTGGGTTTTCCCCTTCTTTAAAAAGGAATTGAATTTCATACTTTCCTTCCCAACTAAATTTGATTCTACTTTTAAAGCTGACGTGAAAGGAGGATCAACTTTTATTTTTTCTTTTCCTGCTTGATCAAACTCTTGGCAATCGCTAATTTCATGCCCCATTCTACCACAACCAAAACAGAACATAGGTAACTTCTTATACTTAAAGGGAATCCATGAATTATTTATATTATCACTTGAGACAAGAGTACCTCGACGAAGGGGTTTCTGCACATCAAGATTAATTCTGAGACGACATAACTCTCCATTTATTTCAGATCTGATTACTCCACCAAAAGAAACACCGATGGCATGCAATAAATCTTTTTTATCAAATTCTGGTGGACATGAGCTCAATCTCAACCAGTACGGTGAAGAAACAAGTCGAATCTGCCCTCTATCAGTCGGCTCTGTGATCCTATCGAATAGGATTAGACTTTTCCTGAACAACCACGGCCTCCCCTCCATAACCACTTCCAAATCTTCTTCCAAATCAAACACAATTAAATGTAAATTATGCCCCACCTTTTGAATTTCAAATTTTCTCTTTGTCTTCCATATACTCTTCATCTGTGACTTAAAACTTTCTGGACTATACATCTTATCTGTCCAGATTGTGCAGATCAGAGACGGCTTCTCACTAGGAGTTACAGTCGACCCTTTAACAGATAATTGTACAAGTTCCTCTGCTAGAAGGGAAATCACCTCTCTCCACTCGATCGTCACCACCGCTATCTGCCATCCCCAACACACATCAGTTACTGTACTCTCTAAGACTCTCTGCAGAACACTCTTGGCGACTATAAGTCTATTATATTTTTAAAATTTATTTTTATATAAAAAATTAATACGAATAAATCAAATCGAACTCAAATTTTAACACTTCTATCCAAATTAGATGTGAATTCTTAACCCAAACCGAATCTAAACTTAAAATTATATGGAGGCACGACCTGACACATCTTCACATAATAGTGTTTTTTTATTGAACAAAACACTGTCGTCGTTAGGTAAAGATGAGTCGAAAATTTATTCTCTGACGCAGTAAAGTCGCCATCATATCAACTACATGCCTTAATTAATTTTTTTAAAATCTTTTTTGTCTTCTTTAGGAAAGAAAATAGTTCGGAATATTCAAAATATCCGGCTCTTTATAGTTTTTACACACCTTTTGACCCCCCCCCAAACATTTTGCTTTTAATTTATTTTATTAATTTATATTTATTCTTTTAATGACATTATTACTTATATTTATTATATTTATATAAAGCAATAAAGGGGAGTTTTTGGACCGTTTTGTGATTTGAATGACGTGTATTATAACTTGACCTTATGCCTTAAACTTACTTTAACAACTAGCTTAAGCTAAGGTGACTTTTCCAAAGATATCGATCTCAAATTCTTAAACTAATCAATGACTAATGATTTTACCCTTTCCATCAATCAAAGCCCCATATAATTTATATCTTGGTTAAATTATACTTTTGATTTCTTTACTTTTCAAATTTTTGAAATTTAATCAATCTTTTCTAATTTCAAATTTTTTTTCCTTTTCGTTTATTTAATCAAAGTTGAATTAATAACATCTATTTAATATTTAAAGGTGTTATTTAAAAACTAAAGATTGATAGAATATATTAAAATTTAATGAAAATAAATTATCATTATTATCAGCCTCATTGAAGCCAGAACATTATGGAAAATTTTCATTGTGCTCTTCAAATTTTGAATATTTTAATTAAGTCTTTCAAAAATTTTAGAATTTTTAATTAGATCATCCAAGAAAATTAAAAATCCTCTTTAATCCTCTCAAATTTTTTTTAAAAAAATTAATTAAAACCCACAATTTGTTTTTAATATTTCAATAAGTCAAATAATTTTAGTTAGACTCTCTAATTTTTTCGAAAATTTTAATGAGGTGCCTCAAAACTTAGTGACACATCCTGTCATTAAATTGAATATTAATTTTTAAATCAAACATATTACTAAATTCGAGGAAGAAAAAGTAGGGACTAAATTTCAAATGTCCAAAAACTACAGAGGCTAAGGGCAGAATTAAACCTATTTTCACAACATCCAAACCGGTAAAAATAAAACCTTGGCATTTTCTCGTGTATATGAAGCGCCAGGAGCGTTAGCTCACATTCATCGGCACCTACTTTACCCACTCTTTTTTTTTTTTTTCTCTCTATAAACTTTGAAACCCATTTTATAAATCTAAAGAACTTGTTATTATTTTACTGTGTTTGAAAACGTTTTTTGATTTGATCAGTTTTTTAGAGAAAAAAATGGGGTCAGTGGCAGAGTTCGAAAGTGAAACAACCCATACACCAAAGCTTTTACTATATTCGTTTCCAAGTAAGGCGGCGGAAGAGCCGCCAGGTATCGCGACGCCGCCGGTCCATACCTCAGCTTCGATTCCATTCCAGTGGGAGGAAGCGCCGGGCAAGCCTAGGTCTTGTCCCGCCGCTGAAAGTCAACCAAAGCCACATACTGCAAGATGCTTGGATCTGCCTCCAAGGTTGTTAGCCGAGGCTAAGGTTGCTAACATGCCGTCTCCAACGACTGTCTTGGACGGGCCTGATTCGGGTCGGGTTGTGTCTCGTACCTTGTCGTTTCGGAAAGGCGGGTCTTTTAGGAGCCCTGATAACAAGAGGGTGAGTAAGGAGAGAGTTCTGTTCGGGTCGAGTCGGTGGGGGAGTTTTAGAAAAGCCGGACGAGTTGTTCAGGGAAGTAGTTTTGACTCTTCAGATCCTCCGGCGGTTGACGGCCGTGATGGTGGCGGAAGTGGCGGCGGTACGCAGGTGAAGATCACGAGAGTTAGGCGGAAAGGGAGCCTGTTGAGCCTTACTCAAGCTAGGTCACACGTATTGGTAAGTACCCGAAACCAGTACTTCATTCACTGATTAATGATCCTTGAAATAAAATTACGTTTTATGCAATATTTTAATATTTAAAAAATCGACATTAAATTAAACATAAAATATAACTAAACCAAATCGAATTTTTATATAATTTTAGATCATTTCATATTTTATATTCATGTTTAAAAAGTGAAAAATTGAAATTGCAATGATTGTGAATATTTAAATCCGTTAAATATTGTCTAAAAAAACCCTAAAAATCCATAGATAAACTTATCATATAATGCATTTAGATTGTTACCTGTTACTGTTGAAACTGATAATTTGATCATGCTATTCACAATAGTACTACTTATTGCCATTATCTACCAAATTAATTAATAAGCATTTAAGAAGCCATTTTCAACCCCAAGGTAATTCAAAGGAATGTCCTTCGGACAAGACTAGTTATTACTCTTATATTAGGGTTAAAACTTTTCTCGATAAAATTATTTTCGATTTAAAGATTTGGGTAATAATTAGTAGTAAAAAATTGTATAAAAAAATAAAATTTTAATATTATTGAATTAGATTAGTAGTTGAATCGAGAATCGATTAATATATTAATTTGGATACATGAGTTAAATTAAAAAATGTTAGTATTATTACCAAACCGGTAATAAAATCCTTCATCGATTACCACTAAAAAAATTAGTGGCTAAAATCTGTCTAGCAAAAAAAAAAAATATTAAAATCAATATTCCCACATGAGTTTTGAAAATATGCAGTCTTAGGGTAGAAAATTATGCTAATAGATATACTTTTTATTATACATTGACTTCTTATCTTCTATACTACATACATGATGTTTATTATTACACGTTCTCTAATTGTGCAAGACACTGTTATGTAATAACTGCAGGCAAGCATTTATGAAAGCTTTAAGCAAGTGGTCCCATGGAGACGTGGAGAAGGGAAAATGAAGAAGAAGGGCTCCTGAACTCATTACCCACCGTTTGATCTTGTGAGATTAGATCAGTCTAACTCTTGTATAGGGAAAAAAACAAAGAACATATACGTTATATTATATTATATTATATTTCAGGGTATTTTACAATATATTCTGTTTGGTCAAATTTCATGTAATAATGAATAGTTTAGAACCCTAAGCCTTCTTCACACAGTACAGTGTGAGGTTCATTTGGCTTTTCTGTTCCTCATAAACCATTTGATATAAAGCATTAATGGAAACAATTAGTTACGACAAATACTTGAGGTTTTGGTGTGCGTATATATATATGAAATTTCGAGAGCCGGGCCAAGTTGAGAATTTTGTTTAGGTATCAACATAAAAATTATAAAATTTTAAGGGTAAAGATAAAAATGTGTTAAAAAAATTAAAATTAAAGGTATAATTTTCAAATTTAGCCATTAATAATTATTTTTTTGTCAATTTAACTTATTTTTTTAGCTAAATTTAACCTTCAACCTTCAAGAAAAAGTCATATTTGACCTCAACATTTCAAAAAGAGTTGAATTGTTAATATGACAATCTGCATAGTAATCGACATATACTTCAAGCTAATTTTTTTAAAAAAAATTTTAAGTTCTTGGTTGGCGTGGTATATAAGATAAATAGTATCATGTCAATATAAAGTACACGTGGATTATTATGCGTATTTAAGTTCGTATTTTAGTTTAAAAAAACGACTTCAGTCTTTTTTAAAAAGTTGAAAGCCAAATTTAATTTAAAAAAGAATAATGAACAAAGTAACAAAAAATGTAAATATCAAAAGTTAAATTTAACATTATTTCTAAATTAAATTATATTGATTTTTTAAAGGGATTAAAAATACATTTCTTTTCATTTAATCAAAGTTGAAAAGAAATAAATTGAATATTTTAGTATTTGAGAGGAGCTAAAAAACAAATTTATCCATTAAGGCTAAGCAAGGTCAAGCCCCAACCTATGCCTTCGTTTGAGAGCAGTGATGATTTAGGCTATTAATCTGATTTAGTTGATGTCACGTAGAAATAATTTTAAAAAATAATCTATATGAAAGAATAATCTAAACTCGTAATTAATATGAGACTTTGAACTTAGCACGTGACTATTCCCAAAGTCTAAGAATTACTTCGTTTGATTTTTGAAAATTTTTTATTTTTTTTTTAAATTGAAGAATACATTTGTCAAATAGAAATAAAATTTTGTTTTTAATAATGAAAACATGTTTAGTTATTTTTTATATAATAAAAACATGAGAAATAAAATAAAATAATTATACATTTATATGGATTTGAATCAGAATCAATTCGTTTAAGTTTTGTTTGGTAGAATAAAAAAAAAAATTGGAATGATACAAAATTGAAGGGTAGAAAATTAGAAGAATGAAAAACATAAATTTTCTTTTTATAGGTATGTTTGGTAGTAAAGATGGAAAAATAGAAAAAGAAAATTAGAAGGATGAAAACATAAATTTTCTTTCCATCAATTGCTTGGTAGAGATGAAAAATGAAATGAAAAAAAAAACATTTGAAAATTGCATAATTTTGAACTAACATACACTTCACTCAGGGGCGAAGCCAGGGGGGCTGGCATGGGCCCCGGCCCCCCTAAAAGGTAAAATTATTATTTAGGCTCTTGAAATTTTTTTTAAATTTTAAATTAATAAAGGTAAAATTGCACTTTACCCCCCTAAAATTATAAAAATTCGATTTAATCCTTTACAAATTATAAAGATATAAACTATAAAAAATTAAAATATCATCCGGCCCTCCCTAAAAAATTATCCTGGCTTCGCCCCTGATTTCACTCACATTTCTCACCTCTCATCATTTCAATTTGGAAGGATTGAATTTTATTCGTTAGGATGGAAAATGATTTTCTCTTATTATATTTTTTTTTTCTCACTTTTCTTCCCAACCAATCGCACTCAAAATTTATTTTTCTTTGTATGTTTTTACTTCCTCCTCCCATCCCTCCACTTTTTTATCCAAACAAGTACACCCTTAAAGTTAAAAACTCTTGTTTTCGTTATTATCACTCTTACAAAACACTTTCAAGAAAAAACATTTTTTTATTATTTTCTAAATCTCACGTATTCTCATTTCCGTTTTGGAAAAAAAAAAACATTTTTAAAATTTTCAGCCCAACCATATTTATTTTCAACAATGGTTGGGACTTGGGACTCGACGTATACATAGAGGGGAAGGTAGCTATGGTGAGTGGAATACTGACACAAAAATAAAAATTCTTAGTAATCGACTTTGACACTCAAAGGCAGCCTTTAGCTTTGGTGGACATCTCAGTCAAATCCAGAAATAGCAGCAGTTCAACTCCTCTCCTCCTCTTCCACCTTCATCAATCATCACTATCTTTTATTAGTTAAAAGCAAGCTCTATGGTAAAGTACAAAGACATGAATAATTTCATAAAGTATACACGCAAAAACATATATACCTATACATATAATGGCTACCAATACTTCAGGCCATGTGTGTATATTGAAGCAGGGAAAGGATTGTATGAAACAGTGACGCCACGTCATCTGTATCCCTTTCTAATAGTTTTATGCTAAATCAGTATTCTTATCCTAAATTTCAGGATTTTAATTTGGATTTGATTTTTTTCAGGATGAAAATCCTGAAATTCAGGATAAGAATACTGATGTGGCATAAAACTATTAGAAAGGAATACAGATGACGTGGCATCACTGTTTCATACAATCCTTTCTCGATTGGAGCATGCACAACGAACCAACCATTGTCTCTTTATCCCCTTGAATTTTGACTAATCTTTTTATTTTCTTAATTATTCCATTCATCTTTATCACATTGGAGCAGTCTTCTTATACTTATTATCCTCATATAATATATATATATATATATATATATATATATATATATATTGTCTATTTCTTCATGCAATAATGGAAACCCTTGAACGTCGCAATATGCTAAAAATAATTTGATATTAATGTTAAAAAAATAAATTAAGCCGATTAAGTCTTAATTTAATTGGTATCGGTATTGTTACTAGTGTAGGAGAACGTGGGTTCAAATGCGCTAAAGCACATTATCCTTCTATTTAAGGGTTGAGGAGGGATTATGGATAATTCTAAGCATTGTATAAAAAAAAAAACAGATATGATAAAAACTTATAATGAGATTAATGTGAAAAAAAAAAGAGAGAAAAGAACAAACCAATAATAACAACACTTGATTGATTATGTTATCAATTATATATTTTTATATAAAATTATATAATGATAAATTATATGATGGTAAAATTCACACTGCTCCAATGGAATTATATATATACATAATTCTCGTTTTTCCGTATTAAATCTCACTGATACAATGGTTAATTTAACCCTATCGTTAATTTTAAGCTTCTTAATGCACATAATTTGGTACCTAAATTTGACACATATTTTTAATATGGTACTTTTATTTATTTTTTGTTCAATTTTGGTCCTTGGATTTAACAAAAGTTATACAATTTAGTACTTGAAGGTAATGATATTATTATTTTTTAGTGTTTAATTCAGGTTTTAGAGTCAATTTGATGAAAATTCATAATTAGTTATTAAATCAACTCTAAAACCCGAATTAAATCACATTAATTGAATCGTATTTGAAAAATTAAATGTAAAAATAAACAAATTCATAATTGACACTAATTTTATTCTATTAACAAATAATGAAAAAAAAATTCAAGCCTAATAATATTAATAATTAACTTTCACCAGATTAACCCTAAAATCCAAATTAAACGCTAAAAAGTTAATACCGTTACCTTTTAGTATCAAAATATATACTTTTTGTCAAACATAAGTGCCAAATTGAATAAAAAATAACACAAGTAACACATTAAAAAAAAATATTAAACTAAAATACCAACTGATATATTAAACCTTATTTTCAATTTCACCCCTCCAAATCAACTTTAGCTACTTTTCATTAGCCAATATTTCTTCCTCAAAAATCTGATCCGCAAAGTCACTTATATCATCAAATCTAACAATTTGCACCTTTAAAATTTTTTTATTTACTTTTTTTTTATATGAGTGTAGCATCAACGGTTTTTAATTTTTGTTTTTTATATAATGTATAAAACTACTCATAGTCCCTCTTCAACCCTTAAATAAGAGGATAATACGTTTTAGTACACTCAAACCCACATTCTCTTATACTGATAACAATGCTAGAACTCAATCAGCTTTTAAACCTTCTTTTTAAAAGCACTGCAAAGTTAAAAGAATGTTCAAAAGAAATAGCAGTATATATTGTATAAAGTAGTATTATATAGCCGGAATTTTATGAAGATAACATAAATGGAAGCATCTTAATAACTTTGCAATATTGGGGGTTTTGTTCAAAGTAAAAAGCAGTCAAATTCAGCTGCCTTTTCTCCTAACTTTAGGAAAAAATGAAGATGCGTAGGATATCCATTATCATCCATGATAAGGTCGTATGGATATGGGAATTTGAAAAGATGGTGTATTTTTTATTTAACTTTATTGATTTGATATTCCAAACATAGACTTTATAAATTTTAGATTTTGGTTTAAAATTCTTGAATTGAGATAATATAAATGCTTACAATAATTGAAATAAATTATTATATTTATCATGAAAGTGAGAGATAAAATGAAAATAATTTATGTTATATTGGGATGTAATCAGCGCAATAAATAAATATAATAATAAATTTTTTGAAAGGTTCTAAATTGATACAATATTTAGAATTACCCATAACTCATTCAACTCTTAAATAGGAGAATAAGCGCGTTTCAGTATGCTTGAACCTACATCCTCCTACGCTGACAATAATGTCAATGTTAACCGAGCTAAGACTCAATCGATAATAAGTATTTTTTCTCCAATCAGTTTAATGTATCATTAAAAGATTTAGTCATGTTATGAATTCACCACGTGGATTTTGATGTGATTCAATTACTACACATGTAAGAGATAGATTTTGATAAACAGGTTTAGCCTTTCCTTCATTGGAACAAGATGGTAGGAAGCAGAGATGCCATATCATGTTGTATCCCTTATCAATTATTTAACATCATTTCAACATCTTTTTCCATGTCATTAGCATATCATTTTGATAATTTTTTTTAACTTGGGCCTGGACCTTGAAACCTTAAATATTGGACACAGGGTCCAAAGTTCAGGTTAAAAAAAATTACTTAAATGATGTGTCAATAACATGAAAAAAGATATCGAAATGATATTAAATAGTTAGTAATAGATACAATCCAATCCTATATAATAATCAAATTATTTTTCGACTGTATGCTGAATTCTCCTCATTCTCTTCCTTGACTAAGAATTATTGCATATAATGAAGTATTCATTGGTTGTGCATTATACCAATGATTTTGCTTATCCATCTTATTTGATCTGCATTATGCTCCATTTTTTTTAAGGATTCACACGTGAATTACTTTAATCTTATTACGAAAAAGATTAAAATATTTTACCAATTATATTGCCTTTTTTTTTATTTTTATTTTTTAATTTCAGAGCAATGGGCCAATTGTAAGTAAGGTCTTAAGGCCACTTGTAATAACTCAAGACACATTGGGTCCAAAGAAGATAAAGCAAATAGGCAAGATATCATCTCAATCCATAATTCCGAGTCAGTTATCTAAATTTATTTAAATAGATTTTCAAGTTTAAATGGAGTATAATTTTTACAATATGAAAATTTTAAATAGATTGAAAAATAAATTAGTATAAATATCCATTTAGAGGTGTACATGGGCCGGGCTGGGCCGGGTTTGGGTCGGGTCCAAAAAATGGGCCTAAAATTCTGTCCAAGCCCAGCTCATATAAAAATACTAAAACCCGGGCCCAGCCCGGCCCGGCCCGTGTTAATTTTTTATATTATTTTATATAATTTTTAAATATATATGATACATCAAAAATACTAAAAAAATCAAAAAAAATATTTTTCAACAAATTGAAAATAAATTTTAAAAAATATGTAGACTTAAATAACACTAAAATAGATGTAACTTAACAAGCAAATGCCTCTAAAATAATAACAAAATTAACAATAAAATAAGTTTTATATAATATCTAAACAATAACAACAAAATAATAGAAACATAATAGTAAAATGGTAGTAAAATAAGGAGAAAAATAATAAGAAAATAATATTAAAAAACAAAATTTTTTCCTTTAGTGAATTCGGGCCGGGCCCGGGCCAAAAATGCCTTACCCGAGCCCGACCCATTTTTTAAACGGGCCTTATTTTTTTGTCCAAGCCTATTTTTCGGGCCTATATTTTTGCCCAAACCCTCTCACATTTCGGGCGGGCCTTCGGGCCTGGCCGGGCTGCCCGGCCCATGTACACCTCTATAGCCATTGCATTCCTATCAATTTTGAAAATAAAAAAATTTGATTCATCTAAAAAGAATGGATTAAATCATATTTTGGCTTAAATTTGCTAACTTTTCTCACATTGGGACTTGAACTTTTTTTTTTGTTTAAATTAAGTCTTGAACTTGACAATTGTTCTTATATTAGGACTTAAATTTTTTTTGAGTCCAAGTTAGGCCCTGAACTTGGCAAACATTCCAACATTAGGACTTGAATTTTTTTTTTTGTTTAAGTTAGTCCTAGAAAATCCTAAAGTTTAGATTCCAATTTGGGAACAATTGCTAAGTTTGAGCCCAGTGTGGGGACAATTGCTAAGTTCAAGACCTAATGTCAATAAAAAAAAAAAAGTTCAGGCTCCAACCTGATCAGAAAAGTTGTCAAGTTCAAGTCATAACGTGGGAACAATTGCCAAGTTCAAGATTTAACTTAGACAAAAGAAAGCTCAACCCTCAACGTGGGATAGTTGTCAAGTTCAGGACCCAAATAGTGATTTAACTCAAAAAAATTAAAACAACCTTCAAAAAATAAAATAAAAATTCAAAATCCAAATTTTTATTAAAAATTTATAAACAACTCGAAATAATTAAAAAAATTTCAAAATGAATTTTATAAAAAAATAAAATATAATTATTTTAAAAAAATTAATTTGAGTCCTTAAAATGAGTAAATCATGAAGCCAAGTTTACCATACTAAATTAACTTATTTTTCTCTTGTTTTTGCTTGAAAGAGTTTTCAAATATATACAAATACCAAATTCATTTGCTCTAACTTGAAAATTAGTCATGTCGACAAGATTTTAATTTTAACAAATATACTTGTCTCGACTCAACTTATTTTGTAAAACTTTCGAATTAAGTTAGGATTATAAAATAAGACTCATCAACCACTCAATTCAAACGAACAATCACCTCTAACTTCCCATACCGATATTCTCCTGCTATTGTATGAGTTAATATATTAAAATAAAACTTACCAACTAAACTAATTTAAATAATTCACTCGATTCAATTAAACGGTGACAAAATATATTTTTGCAACTGCAACGTATAAATTTTATAATTTTTAATAAGAAAGAGAAATAACAAGGTTTAAATCAGTTGAAATTAATATATATATATATATATTTTTTTTCTATCAAAGTGTAAAGCTTAAATGTGAAAATTCACCGGGCCGCTGAAGGAAGTCCATGAGAGATTTGGGACAAACAATTTGGTTCAACCCACTAAATTTTGTACAATGATGAACTAGATTTGTTCTTCGAATATAAATACACAATAAATAATATAATATATGGTCTAAAATTTAAGTTGTTTTATACAATTTTAATAATTTTTTATATAATTAATATTTTAATATTTAACCGTTGAACTTATTAATATATTAATATTAATCATACATGTAAATTTTTTAGTCACTATAATATCTCTATCATATTAATTTAAAATATTATCTATATTAATATATATACTTAACGTTTGAAATATTTTTATATTTAAAATATTAATAATATAAAAAATTAGAGAAAAATAGTAAATTATGTAAATTTTAAACTAGTGTAAATAGATAAATATATAAAACTGAAGTTAGAGTTAGGGGCTGGAAAATGACTTTTTCCGGAAAGAAGATAAGATAAAGAAATTGAGAAGCGGGAAAATTAAAAGAAATAAATAAATAAACAATCATTTTCCAGCCACAGTGGGAGGGGGGACACGTACAATTCCCATATCCCACCAATCACGCCACTGATTGGTTCACCAATGCACGACTCGATAAATACACTTTAAAAATATTATATATTATTATGGCCACTATAAATCACGATTTCTATAAAATACCAAGTCTATTTCCACATCATAAGAAGGAAATATTCCTTTAATAAAAGGTACATACGTACCACACACACAAAATCATAGATTGTTAAAGTTTGCATAAATATAATCGATTGAATTTTAGTTCGAGAGCGTTGAAATATATTATCTTTTTATTTAAAGATTGAGAAAAGGTTATGGCCTCGATTAATTAATTATCCATTGTTAAAGCATTTTTATTGAATTTTAGTTCAATTGATATAGATATTGTTGTCAATATATAAGGACGTAGGTTCGACGTTCGAGTGCACTGAAGTGCATTATTCCTATTTATAGATTGGAAAGAATTATGGATAGTTCTAATTTTTTTTCACATAAAATGAACATAATTAAAATTTAAAGAATATGTGAATTTAATTCTATAATTATTTATTCAAAAATATTTCGAATAGCTGATTCTCAACCGTGGTATTAAGCTTACTTTTCAAGTCGGTAATATTAATACAATAATGACAATAAAATTATAATATAATATACCCAAAAATTAATATAAAAAATGGCATCGTCATGATAAGCTTGGTTTAGTTGTTGCTGAAATGCACGACCAAACCATGAATGTCTAATTTCTATTTAAAAAATAAACATCACTAAAGGCCACGTCTTTTGCAAATCATAAAGTTCTTATACGGTTAAAATATAATGTTTTGGTTAATTTAATATAAGATTATTTAAAAATATATTTTATTAAATACTTTTTATTACACATTATGTAATAGTTTAATTTTATAATATTTTATTATATTAATAAATTAATGTATTTTTTTAGTAAATTAATTTTATTTTTAGAACAACAACAAGTACTTATGACTTTTCTTTTGATCAAAGTGAGAAAAAAAATATTTTTTTTTATTAAAACATACTGATTATTATAATTTAAGGGTAAATTTGATTAAAAAATATATAAATAAAAAAAAAGTTGGGGCTTTACGTCTTTTTTTTCCTTTGATTTGAGTTCCATCATACATAATTGTGATTTATGGGTTTTTGTCTCACCATGTGTAAGTTTTGACTAATTTTTCATCTGTTTGTACTGATTTGATTTTACATTGTATTGGTCTAAAAAATATATATTAAAATTGAAATATGATTTATTAACATATAAAGCTTTGATTTAAAATTTTAAGATTAATTGATAACCTATATTCATATTCAATAAAAAAATTAATTAGACTTTAATTTTTTATTTAGATAAATAAAAAAAATTAAAAGTATATTTCCTGAGCATAATTTTTTTTTAAGGACTAAGGGCCCAAATAGAACTTTAAAATGAGATAAATATTGGTAGGTGATAATAGGTTTAAATCAGGGCAATGGAAATTAAACCATCAGTTCCTCCGCAACAAGAGGCGAAAAGACTGATATCTCTAAAAAAAAAAAAAAAAAAAAGAAGAAGTTGAGATGGGGTCCCCAATTAATGGCCCAAACCAAACACATTCTCTTTCAATTTCAACACCTAAACAAAGGAAATTAAGGGAGGGGGAGGGGGTAAAACTCAAAAGTGCAAATGTAAAATTTGGCCCTCAATATTTTTAATTAAGTTCAAATTGGTACTTTAACTTGCTAACTAGGTTTATATTGGTACTTGACTTTGGATTTCATAAAAATTATCGCTTGAAAATTAAAAAAAACCATATATATATTTATTTGGTTAAAACATGCTATAAGTTCCTGTACTTTTATAAATTTTGGAATTGAGTTTCTATACTTTTATTTAGGAATTTTGTCCTTTTATTTTTAGATTTTAAAATTTAGATTCAACAGTTAACACTATTTTTTTTTAAATCCGTTGGTTTGCCATTATGAAATGAAAAAAATTACTCATTTAGTAGTCATGTAACTATAAAAATGGCATTGTAATGAATCTGAATTTAACAATATAATTTCGAAATTTGAAAAGCAGATGACTAATTTCCTTGAAATAAAAGTACAATAACTAAATTTTAAACTTTAAAAGAGTACAAAGACTTATGTTATGTTTTAACCATTTTTTATTTTTCAGTTGTACCGCATCATCGCACATTGACAAAATCCAAGTTCAAGATTCAAACTGGATTTAGTTATCAAATTCAAATATCAAAGTGGCTTAAAAACATACATGGACCAAAATGAATATAATTACTAAATTCAGTACCAAAAACTAAAATAACCCAAATCAAAATCATCATACATGTAGGACTAGCTAGACTAGGAGTGCAATCCTTGATATGATTGGAGCAAGTCAACGTGCTTTACCAGCTCCTTTGAAAGCTGCAAACTTTACTTTGTTTTTCCTTACTAAACAAACTTTTGTTTTTAAGTCCTTGGAAGCTCCCTTTCAAATCAAATATTAGCATACAAATTTGATTATTTAAAATAATCTCCAAAACCAAGAGACGTCAACAATGGAATTTTAGGTCAGTAAATAATAATTTATATATATATATATATCAGACAGGGACCTGTTGCAAATAAATGCATGTGTTTCCTACTGCTTGAAGCTGTCATAACACTCAAAAAAGTCCAAGCATAACCAAATATAAAAGGCTGATTTAAAGATTTTTTTTTTATTAAAGGTTAAAATTTGACATTACTACTTGTACTATATCTAAGTTATGAATTTAGTCCTCATATTTTATGAATTTTAAAATTTCGGACATAATTAAATAATAATTGTTAAATTCATTAAATCCTGCTATTTCTAAATTCTGATGCGGTAACATATTATCGCATATATATTGACTTGATAGCTTGCTATTTTTCGCGTATTACACAAAAGTCAGTTATGGATTTAAATATTGTTGTCTCTTTTTTGCGTTAAAATTAAATTTTTGAAATTTGAAAAATTGTAGGGACTAATAATGATATAATTGGAGAACATGGAGACTAAATCTACAACTTTTGGCATAGTACAAAATTAATAATAAAATTTAACCAAATAGATTTAATTGCTATCATTGGGTCAAGGCTCGGATTTCAAAATTTGAGATGTCTAATGACTAAAATTGACATATTTGAAAATTGCAATGACTAAACTTGACCAAAGTAAAGTACAGAGATTAAATCTATAATTTATTCAGAGTACAGGGATCAATAGCAGAATTTGACCTTTCTTAAACAAGTAATGAAACCATTTTCGGTCATTTGAGTTATGGTTCAGAAAATACTTAAGACCAGATAAGAACTTGATTACTGCTGCAAAAAAGCAAGTTTTGTCCCCACTAAAATGGGGTTTGAACACTTTAAAATTTCCCAGGTTTTACTCCATAAAAATCAAGTATATATAAAGGCGTGCGAACTCTGTTTCCTGCCTGTTTGTTTCCCTCTATAGTCCCTCAAAGTTCAAACAAGGACCAAAAAGCAAAAAAAGGAAAAAGAACAAACCCCGTTCATTCTCTCTCTTTTTAAGCCTGTAGACGCCTGTTGACGTTGTCGTTTTCTAATGTTTAGTAAATTTTATTTTTTTATTTTACATATATTATTAGTCTCCTTCAATCATTTAGTCCCTGTTTGTGTCCCCATTATGCCTTTGGTTTTTTTAATTTCTGGTGATTTTTAAGGTTAAATGCGAAGTGGGTCTAAAGCTATTTGCTTCTTTTAAGTTCAGTTGTACTACAAGTGGGAAAGCAAAAGACCAAGCTTGTTTATAGACGAGGTTAGTCTCTGCAATTTCTACTCATAAAACCCACTCTTTTTCTTTTTCCGGTTTAGCTTCAAGTTTTTGTACAAAAAAAACAAGGGTATTGCTTGTTTTAATCTTCTGAGCTTTGATCTAGACCCATTTGTCTATTTGGCTTAGTTAATTAAGCTAAAGGGTAAGGAAAATTTCAAGCTTTTTGGGGGGGTTCTTAAAATGTTTAATATAGTGTTCTAGAATTGTTGAAGATTCAGACAAAAATGGGGTTTTCTTGTTTTAGTACCTGAAGTTCTGTCTGGTTTTGTTATTTTTGTTTTTCAATTTCCCTAACTTAGTAATGTTTGGTTGGAATAATTGCTTTGATTGATCTTATTAACTGAAACTTAATTTTGAAGTGTCTCACAGTGTCTATAAGCAGCCTTTGGTCATGGATTATCTTGGTGGTGTCCTGAGCTTAAAATGCTCAAGAGATTTTAATGTTCTGATTATTTCAAATGATGCAGGTTAAGGCGTACTCGGTCGGTCCGATCTCAGTTTAATGGCTGCAGCTGCTGCTATTCCCATGTCTCGACAACCATCGAATTATGATGAGATTTCTATGCAGCAGAGCTTGTTGTTCTCTGATAGTCTTAAGGTACCTAGTTACAGTGCTTGTATTTTTGTTTATGTGTTTAGCCCTTAGCCAAAGTTTAGCATCTTAAAGGTTCATTAGCTTTGGTTTCAAGCTTTAATTATCTCATGATTACATATAATCATGTTTGAAATTTTACTCCTTTACTGTAAAATTGCTGAAACATTGCCTAGTTTGGGTGATTTTTTTTTTTTTTGTCTTTAATATTTCAAGTGGTGGATGTTTCTTGTTTCTCAAGGTTGCTAAGTCCCTATCCGTGTCAGTCAAGTGTGAAAGTACTCGTGTCTGACACTTTCAGACAAGGGCCTCGAAATATATGGAAAACATTAGAAAAAATGAACATACCGGTGGGAACATATACTGGTTTCCAACATTCATGCGCGAGTCCGATTACTGTTGGCTTTGTATGCCGTGGTTTTAATGACACGGTTTCTTTGTTTCAGGATTTGAAAAATCTGAGATCACAGCTCTACACAGCAGCTGAGTATTTTGAACTTTCCTACACCAATGATGACCAAAAACAGATGTGAGTTGCTTTAATTCCTCTTTCATACCTTAAATTGTTGCCATTGTTGTCTAAAAAGTATAAGATCCTCATGTATATGCAGAGTGGTAGAAACATTGAAAGATTATACCATCAAAGCACTTGTGAATACTATAGACCATTTGGGTTCTGTGACATACAAGGTTAACGATCTTTTAGACGAAAAAGTCGAAGAGGTTTCAGGAACTGAGCTCCGAGTCTCTTGTATTGAACAGGTTAGCAGCTCGGATTATTTTCATTGCATAGTGAGATAACTACGATAACTACAAGTCTATTTTACGATCCTTTCTTGTTGGTTGCTGTTGAAAGTTTGCTTGTAGAGGGAAATATCCCTGAAGCATGGGGTATCATGCATGTATGATCCCAGAATTGAGTAAAAAACACCACCCTTTGCTTTGCTTCATCATGTGATGGTTCATGAAGTACTGAAATTTTACGTACCGTATTGTAGAGACTACGAACATGCCACGAGTATATTGATCACGAAGGGATTTCACAACAGTCATCGGTGATTAATACGCCAAAGTACAATAAACGATACATCTTGCCAGGTAATGTACCCTTCTCTGCTCCTTTTAGCAATTACGGAGACAATGATATGCAGTAATGTTTTCAACATCTTTGATTAATTTTCAGTGGGGGAGACCATGCATGGTGCAAACCTTACAAAGTCGAAATACGTAGGATGTAGCCTAGACGACGAAGATGACTGGCATCAGTTCAAGAATGGTACTTGCTCTATCGATCCTTGTTTATCGATTTTTTTTATATGTTGGACAAGATCATAAATCTAACTTGATCGTACTTGTAATGACTCCTCTAAGCTGTTCGAGCTACGATTCGAGAAACACCAACATCTTCAGTCCGGGAAACTCCGACATCATCGGCCAGGTAAGGCTTAAATTTGCATTAATAAATAAAGGTTAAAATGTGCCTATAGTCCTTGTACTTTTCGAAAATTAGGAATTTAGTTCCTGAACTTGTATCTCTAGGAGTTTAGTCCTCTAATTTTCAGATTTCAAATTCAAGTCCCAGCTATTAACACTGCATTTTTTTTGTTTAAATTTATTTCTGTGGTATTTTTTAAAAAAAAAAAAAAAAACTTACTCACTTAGTAGCTATGTAATTTAAAAAAGATGATGTAATAACTTGAAGTTAACAAAAAAAAAACTTTGACAGTATTAACATTTGGACGTGAATTTTGAAATTTGAAAAGTAATAGGACTAAATTCCTAACTTTTGAAAAGTATAGGGACTATAGGCATATTTTAACCATAAATAAACCATATGTACTTAATTGTGTAATTAGAAGACACTGATATTTATCCTTGTAATGACAGTTTCAGAAAAGGGCGATCTCCGTCACCTTCTCCACGGCCTCCGCAACGATCTTCAACCTTTTCTTTTACTTCCACGGTCCCGAAAAAAGAACTAGGTCGGATGCATGTTTTACTAAATTATATTTTTGAACTGCAATCCTATGCATGTTTATAGTCACTAATGATGTTTATATACATAATCAGAGAAGCGAACGGTATCACCGCATCGATTCCCACTTTTACGTACGGGATCAATGAGCAGGCCTACGACCCCAAATAAGAGCCGCCCGACTACTCCAAATTCAGCCGGTGCAAGGCGACGGGTGAGCATAAAATAGTTTTGTTAATGCCGGAAATGATTCATTTGATGTTAATGATGCTGATATAATTTGCTGCTGTTTTATCATTGGCAGTATCCCTCGGAGCCCCGGAAATCAGCTTCGATGAGACTTCAAACAGAGAAAGACATCGAACAAGTTCCGAGCAAAAGTAAAAGACTGCTGAAAGCATTGCTTAGTCGTCGGAAATCGAAGAAAGATGAGATGTTATATACTTATTTAGATGAATACTGAGAAACAAACGAACAAACAAACCACATATGGATGATAGGTGGCCAAAAAAATGGCCAAATGATAAGAGGTTTTTCTTTTTTCTTTCAGTTTTCATTTACGTTTTTCTATTTTTCATTTTTATTTTTGGGTTTTTTTTTTCCTATAAATGTATTCCACAATGTATCGATGTTACTATCATATTTCAGCCTACGAGCTATGTATAATTTTTTTTTTTTATTTCACAGTTTTCCTGCAAAATGCAATGATGTATGTCGTTTGTTGACATTGGTTTATCTATTTGAAGTTTGTATGAAAGGGATGATGTAACTTTTTTACAATTATTTCATCGTGCATTATAAATGTTGGTTAAGCCATGAAGTTTGCAAAGAAGCAAAGGAAAGAAAAACAAAGGTTAAGTTTTTACTTTTTAAAATCTAAAATTAAAGTTCAAATTATTAGTGTAATAATTTGAAAAAGAAAATAAATAAACCTGAATTTAAGTGTATCAACAAATCTGAAAGGTAGAGAGATCAAATTTCTTAAAATAAAAAATAGAGAGATTAAATTTTAAACGTGCAAAAAGTACAGGGAACTGAAGCAAATTTTAACCAAAAACAGAATACATTGGTTTTGGGCTGCTACGAGTGGTGAGAGAATTACATAGGCCCACTTCTTTTGGCACAATTTTTAGTTTGACCCTCAACGCAGGCCGAGAACTTATATAAAATAAATAAAATAATAAAGCGTTCCAAGCATATATTATAAGGATATTCCAGGGGTATAAGGTATATTTTTTTGGCATAATATTATGATCCCATCTTTCCTTTATTTTGCATCCCCCCATATTGGCTTTGTGATTGTAATGATATTTATACATAACCTTTTTTTGTAAAAGAAATCATTATTTGAAGATAAGAGAAGAAAAGAAGAATTGCGAACGCAAATAGCAATTTAAGAACAAAAGCTAAAATGCTTCAGGTTCTTTCGCATGGCAACCTGAAAACAACAGCCAGGCATGTTCTCTTTCTCTCTCTTTTTATGTTATATTCATAATTTCTTTGTATAGTCAGTATTACTGTATTAAAACCTTTCTAGTTGTTTAGTACTATAAAAAAAAAAAAAAAAAAGAAAGAAAAACAAGAGCACTAAATCTAGAGAAAACAGGAAAAATTATCAATGGAAATCATGGAAGCATATTTGCATGCATCAGACAACTTTAATATTTTTATGGCCATATTTATTTATACTTTGTGTTGGTTGATAAAAATGTATCTCCTCAGCTTTATCTTGGTATACAAAATCAAAGGAAAGTTTTTAGCTTTCCCTTCCAGCTCCACTGTGTTTTCTGGCCTGTTGGTTTTGGCTATATTGATGTCCTTCCATTTACAGTAGGTTTTGCATGATATAACATGAAAATCAGTTAAAAAGCCAAATGGGGTCGTGTCACAATGGTGACAAATTTATAAAACCTGCAAAAAAAAGAAGATGATTTGAGCAAATTAACCGGACCTGGTTTAAATACAAGGAAAGATATACGCAGTATTTACCAGTTTAAAAATGGAGACTATTTTGGGGAAGAGGCTCCAACTCTAACTGGTTTTAGTCTCTGTAGAGAACTTCTTCCATACTTCAATGCCGTCATAAATAGACTGATTAGATATACTAGGAACACGTGGATCTTTGCGATGATTATGTTGGTTTCTCTTTCTACGGTTGTTCTGTTTGGCGCTTCTGTTACACCTCAATGAAGTGAGCAAAATTATACATTAAAAACAGAAGTAGAATTCTACAGGTTTCAAGTGAATTCTAGCAGTTCTATAACTGTTTGATCAGATAAGATAATCTATTTATCTGTAATGACACCTAGAAGATTTATCTCTAGTCGTAGTGAATATGCACCATTCTTATATCCAAGCATTTAGTTGATAGATTAGATAGAAATAATAAATATTTACTGCATTAAAGTCATTTTGATGATACAATGCAGGAGAAAAGGCTTTTAACTATAGATAAGTACACACCCGATCTTTTATTGGGAAAATTGTTCCAGTCATGTGGGCTCATCTTCATTTCGGAAGCCTTTATCAACTCGAGAAGAGCTTGATTAACCTGAAAATTAGTGAATAATTCAGTCTTGTAAGGTTCTTTCCACAGGCAAATACAATAAAATAAAACCTATATACTTTTAAATATCTACTAATGATGGAAGAGCACCAACTTTGTCAAGTTTGTATTCGATTCTTATGCATCAAGTAACCATTACTTCACAAGTCAGAATATTCTTCTCTACACAATTCTACAAGCTCAACATGTTTTGTTACCGTTTTTCCAATAAAATTCATTCTTACAAACATTTGCAACCTTCGTAAGTGCCATTTTAGTGCCCTTGCATCATAGAAATATTCTCGGGGTGAAAACCCCCGATGCCTATTCCAAATGGATGAAGGAAAATTACCTCTTCTGTTCTCTCATGAGTTACTAGATGCCCCCCATGTAACTCTACCATTCTTGCAACAGGTTGTAGCTTCTCTGCTAGCCTCCTTGCATGATTTATTTGAGCAATGACATCTTGCCTACACATTGCAAAAATGTTAAATTAGTTGTGTGTCATCTCAAGAGAGAATTATTATGATACATAAAAGACATTAGTGTGTTGCTGTTTATGATACATAAAACACACTATAATCCTTATCAAACTATAGCAACTAGATATTCTTATACTAGTAGTATGCAACAAATACCAAATCTGCTAACTTCTTGTAGCTTCTTTTTCTTCTTTTATGTATTATTATTATTTAAAGAAAAACTGAAAAAGAGAGAAATTATTTCAAACTTCAACTTGGAAGTTGGAGCTGTTAAGATCAGAAGTGAGCTTTCTAAATAGCACATTATTTTTAAGCTCGTTTATTTAACTTGCACTAGCATGCACAGCAGAACAACCATACAGCACACTGAGAATAAAATTTTAAGAGGAAGTTCCCATGACTTTTTGTTATTTCAAAGACGAAAAATCTAAACAAGCCCATTACATGAAAATCCAAAAAAGGGGAATGCCTAGACATTTTAAAGAAAGAGAATCGTTACTAGGCCTAGTAATTACATTATCTAATTCTCATATCAGTAGCAACCAGTTGAAACGCCAACAAGTTTATTTCTGCATGAACAAGCAGCACTGGCAATCTATTAACATAACCACAAATAATCTGCCATATTGATAGAGGATAAAAAGGTTATCAAGAATATGGCTCTAGTTTCTCTCTCACCACATGCTTACATTGGGAAAAGAAAAAGAGAACATTCTAGAATATGTTAAGTGTAACTGAAATCTAAAAACTCAATTAACTAGAAATTATTATATTTGGCTAAAACCATTGATACATCCTATGGGAGTTTGAAAGTACTTGCATAATAAAAACTATTTTCAGGGTCATGAAATGTAGTACCTGCCATGAATGAATGATACAAGAAATCCACCTGAACGGGTTAAATCAATTTCTGCTCGGGTCATTTTATGTCTCCAGCATGCACTGATTTGCCCTTCAAACCCATGATTGGATTGCATGCCACTTGCTGTTATGCCTTTTACATATTCCTGCCAAGGACAAGCATCTCGCAGTTAGCATCTTAGAGTTAATCTACGGTTTATATAAACAGTAATATTGTTGCAAAAACTTCATAGGATTATCTTCTTATGAGCCGAAAAGCTCACATCAATGCTTCTGACAAACAATGATGACAGATCGTCGATTATGTAAACATTTGACAACGATTTTCAGAGGCATGGTATCATCCTTGAGATAAACCGGATGAGTACATTTCATCAGAGGCATTTCCTATTGGAAAAACCATTATGGTTTCCAGGAACTAAATAATTTAAATGAAGTATATTTCAAAGAGTATTCAATCAAAAGCAAACAGATAATTGCAGCTTCAGTGTGCCGAAAAAAATTGCTACTCTTCAATACGCTGCCCATCTAATGGTATGGTGCAGAATGATGTATCCATCACCAAGAAAATCAGAACATCCACTCGAACAAGTATTAGGAACTTCTTATTATTAGGTTATGGACTTATAGTGAACAAGGAGTAACTTTTATCAGGGCTTAAGTGATTAATATGGTTGTCATTCAAATCCGGTAACTATCAGCTTCAGTGTAACTTACTTGATACAAAATTACTCTTCTAGTGTCAGAACCGACAAACTCCTCAAGGTATTCCTGCAATCATATGTAACATGAAACTCTATGAGTTGCCTTTGTGCATGGAAAAAGAAGGGTTATATTTACTCATTTGTTTTAGAAAAAGAACCAAGGTGTATCTTTGATATTACTTCAACTGGATGCGGAATTTGACCTTGTTGAACTCAGGAAACTCTTAATTCAGAATGGCAGGCCATTAGTTCTGAGGGTTATGAAATATATGCTAAATTAAACCTCATTGTCATAAGCCAATTTAATCGTCCTCTTTCCTCAGTTTCACATTCTAAGCTATATAAATAATGGGGTGATTACTGGATACTGCTATACTAGTAGGGTTTCTTTTTTTCTGAAAAGTCATATTGTCATAACCATATCTGAATATAAGACATTGGTATTTCATGAAAAAATAAAAAGTTGAAACAACATAGTTCACAATCACCAAATAAAAAGGAAAAGGATTTTGTTAACAAAGAACAACATTACCTCTGAGTAGTGCGTGTCTAAGTCAACCGCTGCTCTTTGTTCAGGAGTCTTTGCCTTTAAAAATCGAATTGCAATGGATAATGTTTTCCGGTCAAGCTGCAATAGAGTAAAACAAGTTACTTACTAGCTGCTCCTAAATCCTAATATAAGTTCCAAAAGTATGAAAGTGAATCTGGTTTTCAGCTGATGAGAACGAATTAACTTTATATCAATATGAGAACTTCATAATTATAAACAGTACTACTACTGACATCATTTTGGATGATGACCAGGAAATTAACTGTCATGCTTCTTTCTCAGCAACAAAGATACAACAGTGAGAAGTGATATCTGGGGAGACTTAGCAGATCAAGGAGTCTTTCTAAACTGAGAGAGAAAGTGCTTGGCAGAATGGCAGGCTATGATAAACTTTAACTTTTCGGAAACTGAAATCCACTGTAAATTAGTAAAATCTATCCTCTGTGTTCTACAGTTTAGCAAATGATTCCAAAGTGTGTCATAATCTCTACAGTTATTATTAAAGTTTCTTAAGCTGCGGTAATAATGGATATGCATAAAACTCATCAAATTTATGAAAAAATGAAGAGAACTCAATTCAAGGCAACCAAATGCCCAGAAACACAAATAGAAGATAAAGAATTACCTTCGGGCAACATTCAAAACCTCCACCTGTTACATTAAGTAATGCTAAAGAAAGAATTCTATCAGGCACCAATGCCGCCATCTTACAAGCAATCATAGCCCCTGTTTCGGATAACAAATTCAAGCAAGCTTTATATTAAAAACAAGAATACCATTTCTTCATTAATACAAACTAAGAAGGTTAAAGTTTTTTTTTTTCTGGATTTATTTCATTCTTGCAATGAAAATTCCAATGAATTCACTCACCCATTGAATGCCCAAAAACATGGGCTTTCTTCCAGCCCAGATGATCCAATAAGGCAATTGCATCTTTTGCCATAATTCTCGTCCTGCACTCAACATCCAGAAATAAGAAAGAAAAATCACTTTCCTCGCTCTTCTTTTTCAACCGGTGTTAGTAATTTTTAAGTCACTTACAGTATTAGACACATTACAAAAATTTGATTGAATTTATTTATTTTTAACAAATAACAAGCTACAGTTCACTGTAAAAAGCAGAAAAAGCGCCTTTATTAAATAACTATTAACATCGAAAACAGGAAAAAGAAAGTCAAAGCATAATAAAAATTGAATGCTAATAAACCGCTAAAAACAAAAGAGACTCACGAATAGTCTGATTTTTTGGTGGGAACGGAACTCCGGCCCATCCCACGATTATCGAGGGAACAAACCTCGATGCCGCCTACCTCATTGTTAGCTCCGTCGGATTCCCGATCAACCGCCATAGTTTCATCGTCGTTGGCCCTATCGGTTCCGGCCAGTCCCCTTATTTGTGGGCCCCACGAGTCGTGTGTACCCGCCAATCCTGACCATTCATTCACCAAATTATCATCTACCGCCCAAAAAGAAGGATACATTCAACAAACATTTGAAAGTAAAATAAAAAAAAAATTAAAAATCACCTGTGATTAAGAGGACTTTGATAGGGCCGTGACCGTAAGTCCGATAATAAATCTGGATCCCATTGTTTAGAGCAGCGTCGACGGCGTTCTGCATTTTTCCCACCTCCAAATACGGCATCGTTTCGTAGATTGGATTCACAATTTATGCTCTGAGGATTAAAAAAGTAATTGATAGAGATTATAATTTTCAGTCTTTTTTTTAAAGTATAATCTGAGATTATTCAGATTTCTGCTGTTCCAGAATATGAAAAGAAGATAAAAGAGGGAAGACGAGCAAAAGGACGACGAATACTTATACGGGTATTGGCGGTTGGATTGCACCACGTGGTTAGTGTCTATTGGTTGTTGCCACGTTGGATAGTTGATTGGCGCGAAATCGGTCAAAGGTCATATTTTAGATCCCATTCCTAATTACAATTGCAACGCACCGACCGCGGGCATCATGAGCTAAAGCTCATCGAGCCGTACACGTGGGAGGCTTTTGGATAGGTTTTTTTTTTATTGCGCAGTTTCATCAAATCCAGTATATATGAATTTGTCCACGAATTCCACATGCTTTGGGGCAATATATATGCATATATTTTTATCCAACACAGCAGGATAAGAATTTTTATTGGGATCTTAATACTAAGGCTCGAAATCTGGGTCTCGATACGTTAACACAAATTTTTTAATCATTTATTATTTTAAGTTGTTGATGAATGCAGCCCGAATTTAATGAATGCAGCAAAAACTCAAGAAAAAAAAATATATTCATAGTAGAATTAGTAAGTAACAATCAAGCTTGAACCAACCATGTATAGTTCGTTGTTTTGGGGCTCGGTTGCTGCCTTGGATGTTTTGTTTGACTTGATCAAGGATGTCGAACCAGATTTTCTTCTTCTTTTTAAGTAATGGAACCAGATTTTCGTCGGTGAAGGTGTCTTTCGAGAAAACAGAAGCTATGCATGGGTTTCCTTATGGTTGTTTGCCCTCTTTGGAATAGATCTCTTCCCTTATCTTAACCATAATGGAGATGATGAAAATGGGTTTGAATTTCTTCGTGTCTTTTGTTGGATCGTTTATGTGTATTCTGCATATTTGGTTCAATCCATTATGGTCTTTGTCTCTTTGATGTATTGGAGCTGTTTTTCTTTCTGTATTGTTTTCTTCATGAAATGAAATTTATGTTAAAAAAAATAAAGGGTAAACTACATCATTAGTTACTAAACTATAGGTAAGTTTTCATTTTGGTTATTTAACTAAAAAAATTTATAATTTGGTCATTGAATTATTCAAAAGTTTTCATTTAAACCCAATCATTGGGCTGTTAAATTCGATGTTATATGGCTTTCTCTGTTCTCATTGCTTGCACTAATTGAAACCTCTCTTTCCTATTCTCTTCTACAATTTTTTTTTTTCATGAAACAACTTTGTATGTCACGAATCTGTGAACCAAAATACAAACAGCTTTTTTTCTTCGATCTCTGACACTAATCGTCAGATCGACTTGGATCTAAGGTATATTCTTCTACTCGTTGATGGGAATTGATTCACTGTACCGATTATCGAATCGTCACTTGGAGCTCGTTGGCTAAACTTTAAAAAGAAACTTAACAGCCCAGTGACTTAAATAAAAAAGTTTGAATAGTTCAATTACTTAAATGAAAACTTTCGAATAGTTTAAAAACCAAATTGTAATTTTTTTTAGTTAAATAACCAAAACGAAAACTTACCAATAATTTAGTGACTAATGGTATAGTTTACCCAAAAATAAAACAATGCATTTTATGTTTTCTATGATTAATAGAGGCATATTGATAAATTTAGTCTTTAACGTTTATATTTTTTGTCAATTTGGCCCTTATTCTCTTTTAGAGCTAAATTTGACCATTAACACTTTTAAAAAGAATCGAATTTGATCATTGACCTTTCAAAAATAGTTTAATTGTTATATTCTTAAGGAAATTATTGACTAAAACATTAAATTTTAAACATGACAATCCATGTGAATTTCATGCTTCTTTTTTATTTTTCAAAATATTTTTATAATTTTTAATTTATTTATCATGTGGCATATAAGATAAATGGTGAAAAGTCAGCATGAAGTGTAATGGCCTAAATTTAAGGTTATCGGAACAATGGTTTCGTAACCATAAATCCGATTTAAAGAGAAATTTATTTCAATATATTTGCATGAATATTTATATGATAGGAAAATCGTATTAAAATATCGATAGAAAATTTTACCGATTTAGTGGTTAGTTAGAAAAAAAGGAATTATTGACGGAATTGGGTAAAAACAAGGTATCGAGACCTTAATCTCATAAAATTGAGTAGGAAATATTTTTATAAATATTTATAAAATGTTAGTAATGTGGTATTAAAATTTCGTTAGAAAATTTTAACGTTTGGGTAGATAATTAATTGAAAATGACTAAATTGAAAAGGGTGTAAAAGTTACTAGAAGGATTAAATAGCTCAATTGTCAAATGAGGAGGGATCTAAAGAGCAAATAAGCCCAAAGGAGATATTTTAGAAGGCATAAGCTGAGAAAAATCTGGAGAAGTACTGAAATAAGGGTAAAATGGGAAAATAACAAAATTTACTAAATAAAAGTAGGACTAATTTGGGATATCTAGAAATATCTTCATTTTTCTTCATTCTCATCAGCCAAAAACGCAGGAGGGTTTTCTAAGCTGGTATTTCATAATTTTTGCACCAAGTAAGTTAATCCTTGCCTATTTCTTGTAATTTTTGTGTTTTTAAGACTTTTATAACTAGGTCCTACTATTAAATTCATTAGTCTTTGATTTCATGGATGAAATTGAAAGTCACCATGGTTGAGTGCTGTAAGTTTATGATGAAATAGAATGAAATTGTAGCTTTAATTTATTTATGATATTATTTTATTAGGTAATTTCAATAGAAATTGATTTTTAGGACCTAATTGTGAAAATGTTTGGAATTAAAGTCTATTACTGAAATTATGATTCCTAAAGGTTATAAAGTAATTTAAAGTGATAGAATAAAGTGTTAATTGAGAAAAATCAGCTGAATTGAGAGGCTAATTGAGTAGGGACGAAATTATTATTTATTAAAAGCTTAGAGGAAAAATGGTAATAAACAGTTTGCACTAAAACAGTTTTGAACAGCAGCAGTAGACTAACTTTTAAAAATCACCATAATTTGTAGAAATTGAATTAGAAGATTAAAAAAATATAAAATTAAAGCTTATTGAGTCTAGTTTCTCATAGAAGAAACGGTGTAAGCAATAGATATGTAAATCATGAGATATAATGAATTTTGTGAGACAAGGTCAGAATGAATTCGGGTTCCCCTGTTTTGACTTTGAAAAATCATAAAAAATTGAATAAAAATAATTAGGGGCTTAAATTTATATTTTTAGATTCCTTAATGAGTATATTTTCAAGAGAAACAAATGGAAACATCATTCGAATCCTGTATGAACAGATAATTAATTTTTAGTAAAGAAGGGTCGAATCATCGACAATGAGAACAAGGGTGACTTTAAAGAATAAATCAGACTTATTGGCTAAACCAAAAATTATGAAAATTTTATGGTAAGAATATATGTGAGTCTGGTTTCAGGAAAATTAGCGGATCTTAATTTGGAGTTCTGTAGCTCAAGATAAAAATAATTTAGTGACGATAACTCAAGTAGACAGCTTTGAATGAACTATAAATAATAATAGAATTGTAGTGAATGCTACATGTGAACATGAAATGTATTGAATTGATGATTGAATTTATTTATTTAGATTCGGAAAACTCAAATACTGAAGCTAGATCGAGGAAAGGAAAAAGTCCCAGATTAGTAGATTTTGCATACGAACTAGTATCGAGATAAGTTCATGTAACTTGAATTATATTCTTAAATGCTTGAAATGTATGTTATTGATGTGAATATAATTTGAATGTTCATTGTATGAAAATTGATGAAACATTGATATATTTGATAAAAATGGGAAGAAATCCCGTTGAATGAAAGGAAAATTCGATGGATCTCTCGAAAGGAATTGACGGTAAAAAGGATCTAGCCCGGACGGGTGATCCTATCCTGATATAGCCCTCCCGAAGAATATGTGTAAAATGGATTTAGCCCGACGGGTAATCCGAATTAGGTCTGAATTTAGCCTCGGACTGTAATTCGCATCCAAGCTCATTAGAGTAATTATCGTTGCGAGGATTTAGCTGGACTGGTAATCCCGCTGTAAGGATGAGGTTCGCGGGAGTGTGCTCTCTGAAATGGAAATGTGCGCACATGAACATGAATTGACGGACCGGAATTTGTACACTAAAGTGTACCTCTAAAAATCCATCGAAATTTCGAGAAATTCAACGGGACAAATATGGAAAAATAACAAAGAAATGGAAATCATGGTATTGATGAGCTCATCAATCATGGTATATATATATATTATTGATACATGGAAATTATTGGACTAACTTGAATGTTGAGTTTGTGTATGTTAGGGTAATAATGCATTGAATGGATATATGAATGTTTATTGCATTGTATTGAAAATATTAGGTAAGTATAATTCCTGTTACATGGGCTTACTAAGCACAAAGTGCTTACCCTGTTTCTTTTTCCCTTGTTTTGTAGTGTTAAGAGCTCGGAGGTCGGATTCAGTCGAAGACACATCACACTATCAACCTCAAGATTTCGGTATATAAAGAAACTTTATTTTGGAAATCAATGGCATGTATAAGCTAATAAAGTAAATGTTAATATGAAATGAATGTAAGGTCAGCCATTGGTATAGCTAACAAATCTTGGTTTTGGTATGTGTTGAGGTTATCTTATAAATATGCATGAATCTATTTTGAAAATATGTTGAATTGGATTGGTTATTGTGGAATGGTCTCGGTTTAAAATTTGTAGGGAAGACTAGATATCTATAAAAGGGTTATATTGAAAAAAAAAATTATTTGTAAACTCCGATAATGCCTCGTACCCTATTTCGACTACGAATACGGGTAGGGGTGTTACATTTGTTGGTATCAGAGCTACGGTTTAGCCAGTTCTAGGACCGACATAGCAAATACGGATTAGCTATACATGCCATTTAAATTATTATTGATAGTGTGATATCTCCTGACCATTTAAATTGTGTTTTTCTTATAGTAATGTCATCCAACCGAGCTCAATCTGAGGAAGCTGGGAGTCATGCTCCGACTTCAGTACAAAGTGAAGAAACTAGCAGTAGAAGGCCCGGTACAGAGGGTCAAGGGAAGGAGGCAAAAATAGCCTTCTTTCAAATGATGAATGAATGGTTTACTTAGTACATAAGAACTAACCCTATAGTGCAAAGAAACTCAAGCTCCCCTCTGCTCCTCCACCGGTTCCGAGATTCCACAGTGCAGTGTGCATCGAATCATAGAAAAGGAAAGCTCCGGTTGATAAAATTTGAAAATATGGGGCCGAAGAATTTCGAGCAGCAGTTAATGATGATCCCGAACGGGCTGAATTTTGGTTAGAGAATACTACTCGGGTTTTGGAGGATTTATCTTGTACACCAGAAGAGTGTCTGAAATGTGTAGTATCATTGCTAAAAGATACAGCCTACTATTGGTGGAATACTAAAGCTTCAGTTGTTCCGAAAGAAGAAATTACATGGGAATTCTTCCAGACCGAGTTCAAAAATAAATATATCAGTCAGAGATTTCTTGATCAGAAAAGAAAAGAATTTCTTGAGCTGAAACAGGGTAATAGATTGGTACCTGAGTATGAAAGAGAATTTGTTCGGTTGAGTAAATATGCTCGAGAATGGGTACAATCAGAAGCGGAAATGTGCAAACGATTTGAAGAAGGGTTGAATGAAGACATTAAGCTACTGATCGGAATTCTTGAAATTCGAGAGTTTGCTACATTGGCAGAGAGAGCTTATAAAGCAGAAGAATTGAGCAAAGAGAAGAAACAGGCTGAGAGGGAAGCTCAAATTTTTAGTAAAAGACCAATGGGAAAATCCCAGTTTCCTGCTCCAAAGAAATTGAAGAAGTACCAGGATCGTTCTACCTCAGTCACTGGGTATTCGGGTAGAGAGCGAGGTTCTCAACACAATAATCCAAGACCTTCCACTCTATCAATGACCGGTGTTGGCAGTGTTGGTACCCTTAAGCCGAGATGCCAATATTGTAATAAAGCTCATTTTGGTGAATGTCGATTTAAGAGCGGGGCTTGTTACCAATGTGGTTCTTTTGACCATTTCCTCAGAGATTGTCCAGAAAGGGGAGAAAAAGAAGCTGAACAGATATCGAAACCGAGTAATCTAGTTTCGAGGGGTAGACCATTTCACCATCCCAAATGTGTCGGTGGTAGCCGAGGAGCTACAAAAGATACTGCAGTAGGATCGAGACACGAGCACCGCCAGACATATGCCATTCATGCCAGAGAAGATGCCTCAGCACCCGATGTTATTACTGGTACATTTTCTTTACTTGACACTGATATTATTGCATTAATTGATCCTGGTTCTACGCATTCATATATATGTATAAAGCTTGCATGTGTTAAAGATTTATCTATTGAACCTACTGAATTTGTGGTTAAAGTCTCAAACCCCCTGGGCCAATCTGTTTTGGTGGATAAAATTTGTAAAAATTGTCCACTGATGGTAAGAGTGTAACAACCCAAACCCGGCCCAAACACTATGGCCGAATCTAGTTGCTACAGTGGAAAATATTTTGGAAAACACTTTTGGAAAGTAAAAATTTTTAGTTGCCGAAAACCTTTTCAATTGATTGTTTTGTTAAACCTTACTTAGAATTTATTTAAAATTAATTCAACCAAGTTATTATAAAATATCGAGTGTGCCCGATGGCACGATGAAAACATTTTCGTGTTAATTTGGGAAAACATGTGACTTTAATTTAATATTGATAATCATAGTTTAAAATAATTATTCGACACATGAAAAATAACAAAAAAAAAAATAAAATATCAGGAGGCCTTATTACATCCAAATAAACTAAAAACCGGAAATAAAATTTATCATAACTAAAATTAAAGTTCATTTAATTTAAATCCACCGCATGGCCACCTCGAGTCAACCCGACTCCACATCCGCGATCTACGTGTCACCTGAAAAATGTAAAGGAGAAGGTGAGTCACCAAGACTCAGTATGTCACCCTTCCCCCGTT
The DNA here is from genome assembly GCA_025698515.1 of Gossypium sturtianum. Classification (NCBI taxonomy): domain Eukaryota; kingdom Viridiplantae; phylum Streptophyta; class Magnoliopsida; order Malvales; family Malvaceae; genus Gossypium; species Gossypium sturtianum. Next base: position 2,840,460 of record CM046954.1, read on the forward strand.
TTAAAGACATTTCCATACACAACATATAACAATTAATATGCAGAATATTATGTACCCCAACCTAGCCAACCAAACGCCATCGCTTCTACCCCGCCGTGGTACCAAACCACCGGGTGGTGCCAAACCACCGTGACATATAGTCACGATGTGTTACCAAAACACCGGTGTCCGAGAGACACGAATCGATTGATGGGGCCAACCCATCGTGTGATACCAAATCACCGCGCATTTATCCCATATCTCAAGTGGGGCCAACCCACGGTGGTGTTAACCACGGGACGAGTCGCTATGAGGTGCCAAACCTCCTGAGGTACCAAACCTCTGGTGACCGTAGTCACGCAGTGTTACCAAAACACTGGTGCCCGTCGGCACGATTAATACTGCCCTCTCCACTCATCAACCCATCACAATATTCAAGCCATCATATGTTCAATCATATATGTATATCATATTTATCATTATTTGTAAACAACATATCATGCTTTTCAAAGCCTCGTAAAGTCACACAATCAATCGTGGACTTACCCGATCTTGCTTATACCATTCATGGTATTAAATCCAAATCTACATAGATCAAAGTTAGCACACACAACAATTCAAGTACATTTAGAAAGTTATAAGTGTGTATGTACACACCGATATTACGATGGTCTTAATCCCAAGAAAACCAATCGGCCACACTCTAAGTCCTTGCCCCTATATTCGGCCAACTATCAAAGTTAGTGAAATGGCCATTCGGCCAAACCAAATAATTTAAAAGGGTTTTCTTTTTGACCCGAATCCTTACCTAATCGCTTGAATTCTAACTTCGCACCGAATCGCGATTCGTTCACCACCACAATTGGTCGATTAACACTATCAATAACCATGGCCTTTGGCTTTTAAACACTAACATAAGCCTTACCTATACTTACCAAATCGATTGCTAGAAGACTTGAACCAATTGCTTCAAGATCCCGAAACACCTGGACAGAATCGGTTTAGAATAGGGAGTTAATATCCTAGCCACAAGTGCCGAAATTAGTTCCTATTTCCTTAAAAAGAAATCGGCAAGAATAGGGAATCAAAATAAGGCATTCGGCTTTTGCCCCTTACCCTCCAAATGAACCGATTGCAGGAAAAACTTGAGAAGATTACCTTAATTAAGCTATTCGGCCAAAACCACCCAACTGAGGAGAAGGGATTCGTCTTTTAGTGACAAAGAGAAAGTGCAACAGGAGTTTCGGCTAAGTGTTTTTGAGAGGAAGAAGAAAGAAATAGGTGGGGAATTTTGGTATAGAAGATTCGGCCAAGGTCTAGGGAGAATGGAGAAAAATGACAGAAACAAAGAAGGAAAGGTTGGGGATTTCGGCTAAAATGAAAAAAAAAAGAAAACAAGATAGTAGATTGAGGCTTTTATAGACATTCGGCATCCCCCCCTAGTGGCCTTGCCGTCCACTTCTCCATGAAGTGTTTAAATTTCTAAAAACACTTACAACCTCTCCTCAGCCACTCATTTGAATTAATTCAAATTAATTTGAATTAATTCCCTTTAATCAAATAATAATCTAACCAATATCCTCTTTATCTTCTATTATCCTTAGAATTAATAATAACAATTTAAACACTCATATTATCCTCTTTATCTAAATAAAAATTAAGAGTTTAAAGAGAGAAAGTCTCTCCTCCCTATGCTAAAGTCCATAACAAGGTGCAAAAGGGATCTTCGTGACTCGAACACAAGCACTCCCATCCTCGGTGTGGCGTCACATGTAACTCTTAAGTGACCCTCCTATTGCCACTTTTCCAAGTTGATTTTCATGTCAAATTATCCACATTTATTCTTATAACCCCCTCTTGCTAAGGCTCCTTCCTTTAAAATTAAAAACTCAAATTTTTACCAAACCGAGCCTACTCAAGGCCTTTGATTAAACCATATATTCCCATAAATAATATCACAAATTAGCCCAAACATACCAAATAATTATTCAATCACAAATAGCCCCTAATTTAGGATGTTACAAAGAGGTTATTGTTTCCTGGCTGATTTGATGTTACTTCCATTTGATGAGTTTGATGTGATATTGGGCATGGATTGGTTAACTCAAAGATGATGCAAAGAGTAAACCAGAAATGTAAATATATTGTGTTGAAGTGTCGAATGGCGAATTACTCCGGTTAAATCGATCGAGACAGAGGATTATCTCGATGTGATTTCGCTTATTCTTTGCTCGGGTATGTTAAAAGGGGTATGATGCTTTTCTTGCTTATGTACTCGACACCAAGGTATCTGAGTCAAAGATACAGGCAGTGCCAGTGGTATGCGAATTTTCTGATGTGTTTCCAGAGGAATTACCAGGGTTGCCACCAGAAAGAGAAGTGGAATTTTCTATAGATTTGATTCCGAAACTACTCGATTTCCATAGCTCCGCATCGAATGGCTCCTGCAACTAAAGGAATTAAAGACACGATTGCAAGAACTTGTTGACAGGGTTTTGTCCGACCGAGTCATTCACCTTGGGGTGCTCCGATTCTGTTTGTGAAAAGAAAGACGGGTTTTGAGATTGTGTATTGACTATCGGCAGCTCAATAAGGTAACTGTTAAGAATAAGTACCGTTGTCCCGGATTGATGATTTATTTGATCGGTTGAAAGGTGCCACAATATTCTCGAAGATTGATCTCCGATCGAGTTATTACCAACACGGGTAAAAGAGTCGATGTGCCAAAGACAACTTTCGAGAACGTGTATGGGCATTATGAGTTTCCGATTATGCCGTTTGGGTGACTAATGCACTGCAGTATTTATGGATCCGATGAATCGGATATTCGCCGCATTTAGATAGGTTTGTGGTAGTATTCATTGATGATATTTTGGTTTATTCTCGAGATGAAGAAGAACATGCAGAACATTTGAGAATTGTGTTGCAAATTCGTGAGAGAAGCGATTATATGCTAAATTCAAGAAATGTGAATTTTGGCTTGAGAAGTGGGTTTTCTTGGACATATTGTATCCGCCAAAGGCATCGTGGTAGATCCAAGTAAAATCTCAAATATTGTCAATTGGAGTCCACCAAGAATGTATCCGTTAAAAGTTTCTTAGGTTTAGCCGGTTATTATCGGAGATTTGTACAAGGATTCTCTATGATAGCTTCTCCGATGACTCGATTATTGCGAGAAAGATGTAAAGTTCGAGTGGACTGATGAATGTCGTGAGAGTTTCAACCGATTGAAAGATCTTTTAACGAAAGCACCAGTATTAGTGCGGCTGAACCGGTAAGCAATTTGTTATTTACAAATGATGCCTCATTAAATGGTTTAGGTTGTGTCTTGATGCAAGAAGGTAAAGTAATAGCCTATGCTTCAAGACAACTTAAACCCCATGAAAGAAATTACCCAAGACATGATCTTGAATTAGCCTTTATTGTATTTGCGCCAAGATATGGCGCTTTACTTGTATGCGGTGAGAAATGTCATATTTATACCGATCATAAAAACTTGAAATATTTGATGACACGAAAAGATTTGAATTTGAGACAATGCAGTGGCTTGAACTAATAAAGGACTATGATTTGATTATTGATTACCATCCGGTAAGGCTAATGTTGTAGCTTATGCTTTGAGTCTAAATCTCTGCTTTTTTTTACGAGCTATGAATACCCTGGTTGTCACCGATTGATGATGGTTCAATCATAGCTGAATTGAGAGCTAAACCGACATTTCTACAAAGAAATATGTGAAGCTCGGAAGAATGATGAGAAGTTACAGTTAAACGGGCACAGTGTGAGTCGTACCAATTCTCGAATTTCAGTTGGGATTGATGGTTGTATATTATTCGGAGGTAGGGTATGTGTACCTCTCGAATTCGAGCTCATACGTAAAGATTCTACACGAGGCTCACAATGGTACTATGTGTCCAGTACATCCGGGAGTAATAAAATATATAATGATTTGAAAAAGATGTACCGGTGGTCGGAATGAAACGTGACATCTCCGAGTTTGTATCAAGGTGTTTAATATGTCAGCAAGTTAAAGCTGAACATCAAGTACCTTCGGGGTTACTTCAGCCAATTATTATACCGAAATGGGAATGGGAAAGAATCACTATGGATATTGTATCGGGGTTACCGTTGTCTCCGAGGAAAAAAGATGCTATTTGGGTGATTGTTGACCGATTGACAAAGTCAGCGCACTTTATTCCGGTACGTATGGATTATTCTTTAGATAAACTGGCTGAATTGTACATATCTGAGATTACCAGGCTACATGGAGTGCCTGTCTCCATTATATCGGATAGAGATCCCCGATTTACGTCTCGTTTCTGGGACAAATTGCAAGAAGCCTTGGATACTCAGTTGTATTTCAGTACCGCATTTCATCCTCAGACAGATGGCCAATCTGAGCGTGTAATTTAGGTATTGGAAAATATGCTCCGATGTTGTATACTAGAGTTTGAAGGTAATTGGGAGATGTATCTACCTTTGATTGAATTTGCTTACAATATGATTATCATCCAAAGATTAAAATGGCTCCGTATGAAGCTTTGTATGGTAGAAAATGTAGAACACCGTTAGATTGGACAGAGCTCAGTGAAAAGAAGATACATGGGGTTGATTTGATCCGGGAAACAGAAGAAAAAGTAAAGGTCAGCGACAAGGTATTCCTGAAAGTGTCTCCTTGGGAGAAAGTTCTTCGATTCGGTCGAAAGGGTAAATTGAGTCCAAGATTTATCGGGCCATATGAGATTATAGAAAGAATTGGACCGGTCGCTTATCGATTGGCATTACCACCGAAACTTGATAGAATCCGTAATGTTTTTCATGTGTCTATGCTGCGACGGTATCGATCAGATCCTTCACATGTTATTTCTCCGACAGAAATGGAGATTCAACCGGATATGACTTACAATGAAGAACCGGTCAAGATATTGGCACGGGAAACAAATGAGCTTAGAAATAAAAAGATAAATTTGGTGAAAGTATTATGGCAAAAGCATGGGATTAAGGAAGCGATATGGGAACCGGAGGAGACAATGAGGAAACAATATCCAAACCTCTTTATTGGTAAGATTTTCGAGGACGAAAATCCTTAAAAGGGGGGAGAGTTGTAATGGCCTAAATTTAAGGTTATCGGAACAATGGTTTCGTAACCATAAATCCGATTTAAAGAGAAATTTATTTCAATATATTTGCATGAATATTTATATGATAGGAAAATCGTATTAAAATATCGATAGAAAATTTTACCGATTTAGTGGTTAGTTAGAAAAAAAGGAATTATTGAAGGAATTGGGTAAAAACAAGGTATCGAGACCTTAATCTCATAAAATTGAGTAGGAAATATTTTTATAAATATTTATAAAATGTTAGTAATGTGGTATTAAAATTTCGTTAGAAAATTTTAACGTTTGGGTAGGTAATTAATTGAAAATGACTAAATTGAAAAGGGTGTAAAAGTTACTAGAAGGATTAAATAGCTCAATTGTCAAATGAGGAGGGATCTAAAGAGCAAATAAGCCCAAAGGAGATATTTTAGGCGGCATAAGCTGAGAAAAATCTGGAGAAGTACTGAAATAAGGGAAAAATGGAAAAATAACAAAATTTACTAAATAAAAGTAGGACTAATTTGGGATATCTAGAAATATCTTCATTTTTCTTCATTCTCATCAGCCAAAAACGTCATAGGAGGGTTTTATAAGCTGGTATTTCATAATTTTTGCACCAAGTAAGTTAATCCTTGCCTATTTCTTGTAATTTTTGTGTTTTTAAGACTTTTATAACTAGGTCCTACTATTAAATTCATTAGTCTTTGATTTCATGGATGAAATTGAAAGTCACCATGGTTGAGTGCTGTAATTTTATGATGAAATAGAATGAAATTGTAGCTTTAATTTATTTATGAGATGATTTTATTAGGTAATTTCAATAGAAATTGATTTTTAGGACCTAATTGTAAAAATGTTTGGAATTAAAGTCTATTACTGAAATTATGATTCCTAAAGGTTATAAAGTAATTTAAAGTGATAGAATAAAGTGTTAATTGAGAAAAATCAGCTCAATTGAGAGGCTAATTGAGTAGGGACGAAATTATTATTTATTAAAAGCTTAGAGGAAAAATGGTAATAAACAGTTTGCACTAAAACAGTTTTGGACAGCAGCAGTAGACTAACTTTTAAAAATCACCATAAATTGTAGAAATCTAATTAGAAGATGAACAAAATATGAAATTAAAGCTTATTGAGTCTAGTTTCTCATAGAAGAAACGGTGTAAGCAATAGATATGTAAATCATGAGATATAATGAATTTTGTGAGACAAGGTCAGAATGAATTCGGGTTCCCCTGTTTTGACTTTGAAAAATCATAAAAAATTGAATAAAAATAATTAGGGGCTTAAATTTATATTTTTAGAGTCCTTAATGAGTCTATTTTCAATAGAAACAAACGGAAACATCATTCGAATCCTGTATGAACAGATAATTAATTTTTAGTAAAGAAGGGTCAGAACTGTCAGACAGCAGAATAGGGGTGACTTTAAAGAATAAACTGTACTTATTGGCTAAACCAAAAATTATGAAAATTTTATGGTAAGAATATATGTGAGTCTGGTTTCAGGGAAAATTAGCGGATCTTAATTTGGAGTTCTTTATCTCAAGATAAAAATAATTTAGTGACGATAACTCAAGTAGACAGCTTTGAATGAACTATAAATAATAATAGAATTGTAGTGAATGCTACATGTGAACATGAAATGTATTGAATTGATGATTGAATTTATTTATTTAGATCCGGAAAACTCAAATACGAAGCTAGATCGAGGAAAGGAAAAAGTCCCAGATTAGTAGATTTTGCATACGAACTAGTATCGAGGTAAGTTCATGTAACTTGAATTATATTCTTAAATGCTTGAAATGTATGTTATTGATGTGAATATAATTTGAATGTTCATTGTATGAAAATTGATGAAACATTGATATATTTGATAAAAAGGGGAAGAAATCCCGGTTGAATGAAAGGAAAATTCGATGGATCTCTGAAAAGGAATTGACGGTAAAAAGGATCTAGCCCGGACGGGTGATCCTATCCTGATATAGCCCTCCCGAAGAATATGTGTAAAATGGATTTAGCCCGATGGGTAATCCGAATTAGGTCCGAATTTAGCCTCGACTTGTATTCGTGATCCAAACTCATTAGAGTAATTGTCGCTTGCAGGGATTTAGCCCGGACTGTAATCCCGACAATACTCTATGAGTTTATATTACAGGATTTAGCTCGACCGTAATCCCATTGTAAGGATGAGGTTCGCGGGAGTGTGCTCTCTGAAATGGAAATGTGCGCACATGAACATGAATTGACAGACTGGAATTTGTACACTAAAGTGTACCTCTGAAAATCCACCGAAATTTCGAGAAATTCAACGGGATAAATATGGAAAAATAACAAAGAAATGGAAATCATGGTATTGATGAGCTCATCAATCATGGTATATATATATATTATTGATACATAGAAATTATTGGACTAACTTGAATGTTGAGTTTGTGTATGTTAGGGTAATAATGCATTGAATGGATATATGAATGTTTATTGCATTGTATTGAAAATATTAGGTAAGTATAATTCTGTTACATGGGCTTACTAAGCACAAAGTGCTTACCCCCGCTTTCTTTTCCCTGCTTTGTAGTGTTAAGAGCTCGGAGGTCGGATTCATCGGAGACACATCACACTATCAACCTCAAGATTTCAGTATATAAATAAACTTTATTTTGGAAATCAATGGCATGTATAAGCTAATAAAGTAAATGTTAATATGAAATGAATGTAAGGTCAGCCATTGGTATAGCTAACAAATCTTGGTTTTGGTATGTGTTGAGGTTATCTTATAAATATGCATGAATCTATTTTGAAAATATGTTGAATTGGATTGATTATTGTGGAATGGTCTCGGTTTAAAATTTGTAGGGAAGACTAGATATCTATAAAAGGGTTATATTGAAAAAAAAAATTATTTGTAAACTCCGGTAATGCCTCGTACCCTATTTCGACTACGAATACGGGTAGGGGTGTTACATGAAGTACACTTTAGTACACAAGTTGTCATATCAACGTTGTTGAAAATTTAATATTTTAGTTAACATTATTTAACCTTTTGTTGAAAAGTTATTAGTCAAATTTAGTCAAAATATAAAACAAAGACAATTTACAAAATATGTAAATATTTAAAGTTATATTTATCATTATACCATTAATATAGAACGTTCAGTTACATAAACATTTGGGATGAAGTTTTGGTTAAAATATTTATTTATATAGAATAAAGTATATAATATTATTTAAACATTTGAGTAAGTTTAAATATGTGTTCTAAATATATGATTTCTACATGTATATGCGTGTGATAAATTTTTAATTTGTCATGTGTCACACTTGATACTCGTCTCTACACTCTAATGCTGCTCACATTGTCATACCAACTATCCCTAATTCCTCCCTAACTCATAAATAGGAGCATAATGCACTTCACCGCACTTGAACTTACCTCCTCCTACATTGGTAATAATACTTATACCAATCGAGTTAAAACTCAATAAGCAACATACAACATTTAATGTTTTCATTTAGACTTTAATTATGATTTGTTTTTAAATTTGATAATATTTTAAGTATCAAAATATTTTTTATACTTGAATAGTTTTATTTTATATTAACTCCATGAAATAAAATTACATTAATTGATTAATTAAAAAAAAACAAACATGTAAACTTACGTGAAAAGTTTATGACGTCAATAACTATTTTTTTTAAGACTCGTTCCCCTTTTATTAATAAATATTTTAAATTATAAAAAAAATAGTTTTTATAAGATTAAAATTTTAAAAAAGTAATCACCAGATTAAACATTTAATTTTATAGTTTTAAAAAAATATTTTTTATAAGGGACCACAAAACATAAAAAAATAAAATAAAATTAGTCAAGTTTTTAATTAATGGGTGTCCCTAGTTTCCAACCAAGTGTCCTGAGAGACTGACGTTATGACTGTAGTAAAATTAATTCCGCTATGGACTTCCATCATTACTTTACATTGGTTAGTCATTCATTACCTCAAAAATGGTATTTAGATCTTAAGTAATATTTTTAGAATTCAGATAAATGGTCCAATCAGCATTTTAATTAAATCGGTACGTGATTTGACTGCCTATCAAATAACATTTATTTATTTATTAGAAAATTATAATTCAGTTTAAATGATTCAATTGTCGTTTGCAGATTTTTGGTCTGTTGGTTGAATGGAAGTTAAATATTTTTATCCAGATTAATATATTATTTGATTTTCAATTTAATCGATTTAATCGATTGATTTTATTTATTTCCAACAACATTAATTTTTACGTATTAAAAATAGAAATGATTTTTCTTAAAATTTATTGATATTATTCAAATCTAAAGGGATGGATATGGCCTTAGCCCTAAATGCTAAAATTGTTTTTCAGGTCTCTTGAAAATCTATAAAATTATAAATTAGTATAATGGTAAAATTATCTTTTGACCTTTCAAGAATTTATAATTTAATTTTGTCCCCTCTTCTTCTTTTTTTTTTTTTTTTTGCTTTCACCCTTGCATGTTTGTAAATATGTTTTATATTATATTTAATTAACACCTAAATTGATGGTTGAGTTAATGGGAAAACGTGTTTGATGCAATACTGCCTTGAGGACTCGATTATAATATGCAGCAATATAAGGACTAATTTAGAATCTAGGCGATAGTTTAGAGATGTTTTGTGAAATTAAGCCTTCCCAAAATATAAAATAAGTGAAAATTAAGGAAACGATGCCGTTGAAGCCCAATTAGTGATTTGTCCACAAGTGAAGTATCTTAACTGGACGAAGTGCATAAAAACCTTTGCAGCTCAAATTCCGTATGACTGCTAACATAAGAAGCTCTCTGTGCTCATTTTCAGATTCTTCGTCTCTTGCTAGGTTTCTCACCAAGACTTGCATTTTCTCGAGAAACACACGGAAGGTAACTGAAGAAGGCACAGTCAGAGGGACGAAGACATCAGCGTAAAGGGCAAAGCTTTGCTTCTTTTGAAAACCCTAGACCCGATCCTTGACAAGGAGCTGAGCCATCAATCGTCCCAAGAGAAAACATTGATGAAAGGAAAGAACTGAAATCTTTTTGATTCGAAAGTTTGAGAACCTTAAAAAAAGGGGAAAAAAGAAAAGTTTAGTAGTGTGTGTGTGTTTTAGATGGACAGATCTAGATCCAAGAGGAACTATTACTATGACCAAGACTATGATGGGGAGACCATGGGTAGGACGAAACCTCGGTACAACAACCATCACTACCTACCTAATAGTCATCGTCACCGTGGAAACAATCCGAACAACAACAACAACGGAGGAAACAACGGTCGACCTCCGAATAAGAGCGGTGGTGGTAGCGGCGCCGGCGGAGGGGGACAAGACTCTTCCCTTATGGTCACTACTAGCTACCGCATTCTTTGTCACGATATGAAAGCTGGGGGTGTAATCGGTAAGTCGGGTAGTATTATTAAGTCTATAAGACAGCATACCGGCGCGTGGATCAACGTACACGAGCTGATTCCCGGTGATGAAGAACGCATCATCGAGATATCTGACTCACGTCGCCGTGACCCTGAAATGAGAATGCCGTCGTTCTCGCCTGCTCAGGAGGCGTTGTTACTTGTACATGAGAGGATTCTGGAGAGTGATTCACAGTTTGGGTTTGGTGGTGGCGGAGGAGAGGAGGAGGAGGAATACGGAGCGGTGGCGAGAGGAGGAGGAGGGAACAGGGTAGCGACGAGGTTGGTTGTTTCGAGGATGCATGTGGGTTCTTTATTGGGGAAAGGAGGAAAAATTATTGAGCAAATGAGAATCGAAACAAAGACTCAGATTAGGATTCTGCCTAGAGACCATACTTTGCCCCGTTGCGTTTCCATGTCTGAGGAGATTGTTCAGGTCTGCGACCGATTGCATTTGGATTTGCATTTAATGCACACACACTAAAAAGGGGATTAGTTACAAAATGCTAATACTAATGCTTGGGGTTTTCAATATTTGATTGATGATAATATGTTTAAACGCAATGGCTTAATGGAATGATTTGGGCGGTTGAATGTTTATGTACTGATTAAAGGATTTTTAGGTCTCGGATTTGGGATTATGGAGCAGAAACCAAAATCTTGATCTGAATGAATGCTACCTCTGGATTATAGGAGTTACTAATGTGGTTTCCTTTCATTGCTTTTCCCCTTAGAGAAACCTCTATTAAGAATCTAATACTAGTAGATGCCATTGGCATTGCCGGACTGCTGCTCCGATTTTTCGATCATTTTAAACAATTTACTCTTTGCTGAAACTAATAGCTTATTCTCTGCTATTAAACTAAAGAGGCTTAAGGTTTCTGAAGGTTTTATTATGGAGTTTTTTGCTGGTATATTTTTTTTCAAAATTTCAGACTCTTTGCCCTGCTCCAATCGCATTCCTGTTATTTTGGTCATCTGTTGTGCTTTCAATTGTCTTCAAGTTGTTGCTTCATTCATGGTTCAATTTTATCTTCTTTCTGTTTTTGTTGATACTTGGATTCTTGGGCATTGAAAATGTGTGCAATGTAGTTTTTTTTCTCTAAAAATAGCTCAGTGATATGTATTCGAATGCTATAATGCTCCATCTTGACATTCTCAACATCATGCTTCTCTGTTATTTGAATATTTTTGAGTATCAATCATTCATATGAATGCTGCATAATTATTATCATCTTCCACTTAATCTCATTTTTTTACTGAACCATATTTTAATGGTTGCTGACAAAGCAGTCTGAATCTAGGTATTCTATGCAGCTGAGGCTGCAAGTGGGTCAAAATAGTTGGATAGTTCAGATCCATGCATCTTGAATAGTGTCCCACTGTCAATACTGCAGTGCAAAGAATAATGCTTCTATGGTGCTATCTATTAGGGGTGGTTTGCCTGCCATACGTGGCTATTCTGGAAAGCTTTATTGGTTTACATCTATTTATGCATATTAAGTTTGAACTGGTTTTATGATATTTGTCTAATGTTGAAATGGTCTTATGATATTTGTCTAATGTTGTTTATCATGCAGGTTGTAGGTGATGTAAATGCTGTAAAAAATGCTATAGCAATTATTTCATCACGCTTAAGGGAGAGCCAGCATCGTGACCGCAGTGGTCATTTCCACGGACGAATGCATTCACCGGAGCGGTTTTTCCCTGATGATGATTATATACCAAACATAAACAATGCTTCACGTAGATCATCTATGGAAGGTTCTTTTGGTTCTCGGATGTCTACTATGAATTACAGAGGCAACAATTATTCCTCACGTCCATCTGGCTTCATTGAAGCTGGGGCTGCTCCTATGTCTGACAGTGGACAGCCTCTTTATGGTGAGGAGCTTGTGTTTAGAATACTTTGCCCTATTGACAAGGTGGATAGTGTTTTTGGAGAGCCAGATGGCATAGTAGATTTACTTCAAAATGAAATTGGTGTGGATGTCAAGGTTGCTGATCCCATGGCTGGGTCAGATGAGCAGATAATTACCATTTCTTCCGAGGAGGTACTTACCATCTCTCCGTTTATTTAATGATATCCCATCACTTGGGTGGATAGTTGTTTCTTTAGCCTACACTCTTTTTTTTTATCTTGTTTGTCAGCTTTTTTCGGGTGATAAATTCCATCTGACTTCAGCTTTTCGGATGAGATATTGTCATTAACTATATTTAAAACTTGAAAGACATTTAAAAAAAAATAAAATAAAATCGCTCATCTCCTTTTGAATTTTCATTTCTACATATTCAGAGGTTTCTAACATATCTTTGGTTTTCATTTGTCCTTAGGGTCCTGATGATGAGTTGTTTCCAGCTCAAGAGGCTTTGTTGCATATCCAAACTCAGATTGTCGACCTTGTTCCTGATAAAGATAACATAGTAACTACTAGGCTACTTGTTCCATCTACCGAAATTGGATGTTTAGAGGGAAGAGATGGATCGTTATCTGAACTGAAAAGATTAACTGGTGCAAACATACAGATATTGTCAGGGGAAGAACTTCCGTCTTGTGTATCACGACCCAATGAGATTGTGCAGGTTTGCTACTTAGATTCCTATTCTTACGAAGCATTGAGAGCTTAGCTTCTTGTATATTCTGAATGAGGGGTGAGATGATAGGATGGAGTTACCTTGTATATTCTGAATAGTACATTGATTTACTCTGCAGATTGTGGGGGAGATAAAGGCGGCTCGAGATGCTCTTGTTGAGATCACATCACGATTACGCAGTTACTTGTATAGGGACTTCTCTCTGGACCCTCCACCTTCAGCACCTTCTATCACTGCAACAGCGTCCATGGGGAATGTTTCTCCAAACATAACTCCAGCTCGTGATGGTCAAACTGCCAGTCCCGGAACCTATCAAAACATGCCAACGCCAGCAACACCATCATCATCAAAGGTTGTACTTATGCTACTTTTCTTTTAATTTTGACTTTCCTTTCACTGCTTCTTTGTGGGCATTTGTTTTCTTCTGTGTTGCTTATGTAGTTGTAAGAGAAAATGGTTCTCCAAAACATCAAAATTTTCTTCTTTAACTGTTATATGTAGTGCACAAGGTGAACATCTTGAATGTGATATATGCGGTCCTCTACTGCATTCTAAGAATATGATTATAATAAAAGTTAATTATTTTTTATAGGAAGTTGTGAAATCTGGTGCTGAAACAGTGAAGCAGACTGAATCTGAACGCCGAGAAGATGTACCAAGTGCAATTGCAATTAGCAGGTGACTAAGTTTTGTGTAATCTTACTCTTATTTGGTCCTTTTTAATATATATATGTATAAAAGGAAGGTTGCATCACAATCTCTCTATCTTTTTGCTGTTAAGTAATATTTCCATATAAAGAATGAAGGCTCTTCTTTCTAATGAATAATACCTCTCTTGCTTGTAATTTTCTATTAGAATCGCCGTACCACTTGTTACTAGGAGTACACTCGAAGTTGTCATACCGGACTACGCCGTTCCCAAGCTCATAGCAAAATCGAAAACCAAACTGGCCCAGATCAGTGAGGTAACCAACACAGCTTTCGACTACCTATTTCATTTATGTTCTCTTTGGTTCAATCTAGTTCTCAAGTAATATTTATCTCTCGGTTTATGACTTTGCGGTATAGTTGTCTGGTGCCAATGTGACTCTGGTTGAAGACAGACCAAACGAGACACAAAAGATCATTCAAATATCAGGTACTCTGGAACAATCTGAGAGAGCCCAAAGCCTACTTCAAGGCTTCATTTTAAGCAGTAAGTCTCTCTTCATATCAATGTCTCCCATTTCCTCCTTGTAAACTGATGTCTCATTCGGCTCTTTCCATATTTGATTCAGCACAAGAAGATGGACCGTAAAGATAAATGCTGGAACTCGGAGCTGTCTTGTCTGTATGAGGGATGGCATGTTAAAAAAGTTTTCTCGTACATTATCCGATTATCTCCAGATGTATGGTTCTGGAGTTATAATGAGGATTTGTTCAGTGTCATGTAGGGCTTAAAAAACAAACGAATATGTCTTGTCTTTAAAATCGGTGTTTTAGATTAAGAACTGTGAGAAGGGTGAGTGTGCTCCATTGTAAATTAGAACACGAGGGGTTCTCTCTGTCTTGGCTTTTTCCCTGCAATGCTTCAATTTTTTCCTGAATGAAGAAGAAAGACTGCAGTTATTTTCGTTGCTCAAAACTTTTACAGGAACTTGCCCACTGCATCATCTACCAGTAAGTTTCTCTTATATACATATAATTTCGGTTAACTCGATTAATAGAAGTTTAGTTCGGTTATTAAATGAACACTCTTTAGACTGTCGTATGAAGTTTGATGTGGCAGACAAGGCAATCAATGTATTGACATTGTTTTGACTTCATCACATGTAGAAGCTGAAAAAAACCTTTGGCAATGTCTGAATGTCTCTATTTACCAATAGCTTCTTATATTAATGGAAAAGTCTGAATTTCCTTTTAATTCTTTCGTTTTTTTTAATTTTTTTAATATTATAAATTGTAATTATCAAATTATATAATTTAACAGAAAACAATGTTTTTAAAGTCATTATGGCTAATTGCTTTTGCCTAATTCTTCAATTTTCAACCTCTTAAAAGAATGTGAGCGAGTAGAATGAGAGAATGGTTAAATTAATAAAGAGGGTACAGTTAAAATCCTCAAGAATAAGGGTTAATCATCTATATTTATATTTACCTATACTATTATAAAATCTCTAATTGGATAGAAAATATGTTTCAGTTAGAAAAAAAATATTTAAAAAGAATGAATATTACTACAATATTTTTTCTTTTATACAAGATTGAGAAGAAATGATAAGGACAAAATCTGAATTCTAATATTTTAAAATTTAAAATTTGTTGACATTAAAAGTTAAAATCTTATTATTAATTTAAATTTATTTAATTATATACTATACATAAAATAGTTTTTTTTTGAAGTTATAAATTTTAATTTATTAGAAATATCGAATTAAATAATTGATCCAAAGGAGAACTCATACAAAATGCTAGAGCTAAACTCAAATTTGGAATCTCGTTTTTTTTTTTTTTTTTGAGATATCATTGAAGTACAAAATGAAACGGCATGTATATTTGCCGTTTAGAACACTAGGCTCTCACCTATTTATCCACAACTGTGGTCTAAAGTCTAAACATAGAATTGAGCTGTCCTAATCCTAAACCATCATAGCTCGAGCTTCAAGCGTTCCAGAGAGTGCAGTGTAAGGCCATGGCCTTTGCTATTTCCAATCCAACTTCCATTGCTTCTTCAGTGTCACCATCGCTACTTAAATCGGTAACAGGTTCACCCATTTTTTCTTTTCCGAATTTGGTCTCACCATTTTCTTTGAAAATTTAAATTAATTTTTTTTTTGGGGATTTTTTTAGCAGACCCAAGCTAGAGCAGGGACTAATTCATGGCGTCTCAACACCCACCATTTAAACTCACAGGTTTTGTATTTCCAAACCCGTATTTTACTTGTACTGTTAAATTACCCGAAAAATATTTTTATTTTATTTTATGATAAATATATATATTTTTTCAGGTTGTTTCCCGGTTAAAAAGTGAGGGCGGTGGTCGTCGTGTTTGGCGCCGGAGAAAATTGGTATATATATTTTATTTTCAACTTCTTTCTTTTCTTGTATATATGATAAATTTGATAATTTCTAGTACCAATTTGTCGGTAAATTGATTTCTTTTTCAAAATAAATAAATAGATGAACAGTTGAAGATTATTTAAAGAAATGTTTAATTGGCTTAAAATTTGGATTAGCTGATTGAGGATACTGTTTTTTTTATGTGAATTTATAAGATAAAATTCAATCTTATCAATTTTTTATGCTGGAGACTGATACTGTTTGAGCATTCGTTCTTTTTTTTTTCAGTAGCAAATATATGAATGATTTTTTTTTTTGTCAAAGTACCTGCTAAGTCCCTCTATTATAGGGACAGGATCAAACTAGTCCCTCAACTATTAAATTTATCAATTTAATCCCTGTACTATTAAAAAGAATTAAATAAAGTCAAATTGTAACATAGTTAGCATTTACTGTTAAAAAATGACATGAAAATCATTTTTTTCATTTGCAGTTCAACTCCAAACAAAAAGATTTCATTTGCAAAACCATAAAAAGCTTTCAAAATATTAATTCTGTTAACAAAAAATGGAGATTTTTAAATAGTAAATGTTAACTTAGTTGAAATTTGGACTTATTTGATTTTTTTAATAGTATAGGGACTAAATTGATCCATTTAATAATAAAAGGACCTGCTAGGTATATTTACCGTCTTTTTTCTTATTGTTTTCCTTTCGGTTCCTGATTTCCAGGAAATTTTCAGTATTGTATCGGTGGGATGAAGGGTTATTTTATTTCATTTTCATCTATTAAATCCATAATGATTGCATTTCAGTAAAATTGGGATGAATGCTGTTATGTAATAAGTGTTAGTTCAAGTTTCACATTCTCATATACGCTGGAAATCTTCCTGCATTTAGTATCTTGATCGCATAGAAACGAATTTCGAGCTTTGTCTTCGGTCTTTTGCCATTGTGATGAAAAATATTATGCTTGAGGGCATTTTTGTTGCAATGTTTTTGACGTTTTTGATCTTCCTTTGTGTTTTTATGCAGGCAAAGAAGGATGAAATGTTGCAGTACAAGTTGGAGAGGATGCCGTTCTTAGAGGAGCAGGTTCGGAAGATAAGGGAAGGAGGGAAACTGTTGACGATGGACATTGAGAGACTGTTGCTATCTGAGGACAATCGTTTTGATTTTGTGAATGATGTAGCGGCTGAGGCCAAAGAATATGTTGAGAATAACCGGGATGAATACGGAGGTTCGAAGAAAGCTATACTTCATGTGCTCAGTAACCGTGTCAATGATTCGGGGTTTTACCGGCCGGATGCTTATGCCGAATCTGACCCTTTCAAGCCTGGACCTACTTATTTGAAGGAAGAATTTACATAAAAGGTTTTAAAGGTAACATATGTGTTTTAAGACTGTAAAAGGTTGAATGCTAGTGTACATGATGATCAAGATTTTCTTCCTTTGAAACATTGCATGTCTAAATGGTTTAATTGGCTAAGTATCAAATTTTAAACTTGAAATCATCACATGGACAGTTCAGATTTAACATACTTTTTAAAAGAATTAACTCCCAAGTTTTAACGATATTGTGTGTTTTCTAATATGTCAAATTCAAGCTGTTCATATAGTGCACCTGTTGATTCATGTGTTTTCAGAATGTTCCACTCTAGTTAGGTTGATAGAAGGATTTGATTGATATGATGTTGATGTTTTGGGGAATTAGTTAGAATATTTTGAAGTTTGGGTCAATATAAAATTTGAATTATTCAGTGCACATGTGATGAAATTTGAATATATTCTACATCAGCTAGGTTTGATAGGAGTTGATTGATATATTATTGATATTCTGAGGAATGAGTTAAAATGTTTTGAAGTTTGGTATCAATTTAAAATTCGTGTTTAAAATTTGATGCAAGTATTTTTAAGATATACCACATTAATTAGGTTGATAGAAGGACTTGATTGATATGTTATTGGTATTTTGAGGAACGAGTTAGAACGTTTTGAAGTTTGGGATCAATTTAAAATCCGAATTATTCACTGCACGTGTGTTTAAAATTTGATGCAAATGTTTTTAATATATTCCATATTCGCTAAGTTGATAGAAAGACTTGATTGATATGATATCTAATATTTTGATGAATTGGTTAGAACGTGCAGCCGTGTTTAAAATTATATTCTACATCGATTAGGTTGATAGAATGACTTGATTGATATTATATTGATATTTTGATAAATTAAGTAGAATGTTTCGAAGTTTGGGGACCAATTTAAAATTCGAATTATTCTATGTACGTGTTTAAAATTTGATGTAAATATTATTAATATATTCCACACCGAATGAATGATTTGATTGATAGATTTGATTGATATAATATTGATACTAGACACAGTATCGTACATGGTATGTATGGTCTGATTAAATAATTTAAAATAAAATAAGAAAGTAATATGAAATAAGTTATGGTCTGATTAATTAAATAATTCAATCTGGACTAGATAAATTTATTTTTTTCATATTTATATAACTTTTTTTAAATATATCTTTTGTTGACATTTCACTTTTGTGCAGTCAAAAATAAAAGGTTTAAGCTTTAATTAAATAATAAGCGTTTAAACAATAAATAAATAAAATAGAGCATATATTAAAAATCAAAATAAGGATTGATACAAAGAACAACAATAGGCATCAGATTTCAACAATGCCTTAATACAAATAAGGGAAACCCTACAAATACACAAAAGGTGTTTGAATAATCCTGTCGAAAGCCGCTCCCTAATCGAGCCAACTTATCCGCACATTGACTCCCCTCTACTTGAGTGAAACTTTGGTAAACTTAAGCAAGAAAGACCTGCAATCATTAACAAGAATGGAAAGCGCAATAATATTAGCATTATCAATCTCAATCAGTTTAATAGAAATTTCAGAATCACTCTCAACATTAATATTTTTAATGCTGAGTGCAATCCATCCTTAATTGCCCATAGCTCCGCTTCAATGCTTGTGATTCAAGGGATATGTTTACATGACCCACTGATCCATTCTCCCTTATGATTCCTTAAAATAACCCTTTCTCCTCCTTTGCCCAAATTTCTGATTGGGGAGCTATCAGTGTTGATTTTGATGGTTCTGACAGCAGGCGGTTTCCAGTAGACTTGAAGGAATATAGGAAGAGGTAGAGTTATTCCGGGCCGGGCCGGGTTCATGATGACTGTTACTAGCCAAAGCTTTCCAGAGCCTATTACTCACAAGACGGTGACGGAACAAATGTTCCACTGATTCCAGGTGGCTTTTACCATAATAGGGATAGTCCTCATTTTTCTATGACCCTCGTTAAGGAAAATGTGGGTAAGTTTGCTAGTATCCCTATGCGGTTGATAATTGGAGTTGGGCCTGTTACCATGTGATGGGATTGGATCCTCCAAATCCGGATCAAAACGTCTACTGACTGGAAATGGGTTTGGAAAGCAAGTAGTCAGGCATTTTTCTCTATGCATTAAAGGAAGTAATCCAGCCAATGAAAAGGCCAAAGAAAAATGAAAAATTATTTTTATTATCTGACGTGGCATAATATTAACCGCAGAAAATAGAATACTATCTTAAAGTGCAGTGGGAAAATCCGTAGAAGATTTCAGCCCACGTGGAATACAATCCGTTAAATCAGTTAGAGGCTTAATTTCACTCTCTTATCTTCGCCAAACAGTTAACAGAACCGAAACTCGGGAATTTCAACTCATCATCCACTTTGACTCAGCGGTTCACCTCACTGAGTCAACTAAAAGTTATGGCGTTACCGACTCATCAGTTACAGAGATTCCTTGCAATCGAGTTCAATTTCATCTCCAATCCCAAAATCGCTTACAGGAACCAACTAACCGCATCAACGGCGATAAGATCTAGTCCAAGAAGCCCCTGCCGTTGCTCCGCGATTGCAATCAATGCTCCTTCTTCGCTAACGGATGTTTCCGGGATCCGTTGGGGGTCGACGAGTGTGCAGGGCAGGCGCGAAGAGATGGAGGATGATTTAGTTATACGATCGGACGGTCTAGATGGATTCTCGTTCGCTGCCGTCTTTGATGGCCATGGCGGCGTAGCTTCCGTCAAGTATCTCAGGTATGGTAATTACATATGCGGATTATTAGTATTATTGGTTTCTTTTTTGCATTTTCTATTGTGATTTTATTAGGAAATACTGATTGATTTGAGATGGTTTTGATTAAAACAGGGATGAGCTGTACAAAGAGTGTGTGACAGCTTTACAAGGTGGAATTTTGTTGAACGAAGGAGATTTCAACGCTATTAAGAAGGGGTTAGCGGAAGCTTTTCAAAATGCTGATAAAAAGTTGCTTAACTGGTGAGTAAAAGACTGAAATATGCTTTGGAACTTACAGATATTGAAAATGGATTTTAGCTTAATTTTGTAGTCTTAATATGATTTTAGATTTTGTATATTATTGGTTGAAGGATTAGCTGGTGTTTCATTTTGTTGAAGGCTTGAAAAGATTGGAGACGGCGACGATGAATCCGGTTCAACCGCCACAGTCATGTTAATTGGAAATGAAGTGCTCTTTATTTCTCATGTTGGTGATTCTTGTGTGGTATGGATGCCTATTCCTATTTCAGTTTTTGAATTAAAGCTGTTTTTTTTCACATTAGAATCCTTAACGCTAATACTAATTCTGAGTTTCCAAAAACATAATAGCACTTTGGGAATTAGACAGAAAAATCCTTTATTTTTATTTATTTTTGGATAAGTATGAAATAGGAATTATTTCTTGTTTCGCCTTTCGCTCGACATCACTTTGCGCATCAGTACTACTCTGTCCATGCTCCTGTACAACTTAAGATTTTGAAACCATTTTGAGAACCAGCTAAGGCTTCTGCCTTGTTTTCAGAAATTTTTTGTTTTTCCCTTACTTTTGCTACTGTGCTGAGGATAACCTTCAATAAAG
This sequence comes from Gossypium sturtianum, assembly GCA_025698515.1. Lineage (NCBI taxonomy): Eukaryota > Viridiplantae > Streptophyta > Magnoliopsida > Malvales > Malvaceae > Gossypium > Gossypium sturtianum. Next base: position 2,861,558 of record CM046954.1, read on the forward strand.
TACTCCGACTCTTCTTCAATAAACCCTTTACTCTTTAAGGGGATTATATCACTTTTTCATTCTTTTTTCAGCTGATACATTGATGCAGGTTTTGTCTTGTGCTGGAAAAGTACAAGTCTTGACTGATTCTCATCGACCCTATGGCAGCAACAAGGCCTCTTTGCAAGAAATTAGAAGAATCAGAGAAGCAGGTGGATGGGTGTGTTTTTTTTAAATTATGTTTTTTTTCTTTTTCTGTTCTTGATGATTTTCTTTTCAGAAGTAGTTATATCATTGATCTTTCTAGCTCAAATGAGAATTATTACATCTTAAGTTATATTAAAACTTTATCAGAAACTCTAGTGCCTCAAACAAGTTTGTCTTACTCACACTGCTCTGATCATAAACTATTTTCTTCTGTAATGTCCATATATAGATTAGCAATGGTAGGATTTGTGGTGACATAGCTGTATCCCGTGCTTTTGGCGACACTCGATTTAAAACGAAGAAGAATGAGTTTGGTTCTTTCCTTTCTCTAAATTTAAAGTCTTCTTTCATAGTAGTATTTTCTGTACATTTCAAGCATACATAACAATGCCAATGGTTTGGGATCATTTGCTCAGAATGCTGAAGAAGGGAGTTGAAGAAAAGAGATGGTCTGAAAAATTTATTTCTCGGTATGTCTTCGATGGATCCTTTGTTTCCTCTTCCCTCTTTTGATATAGGTTCATTTAGCCTTTGTTTATGCTTTACAAGTCAGATTTATTAGAGTAACATCTAGCTGATGTGGTTTTTCTTAATTAGCATAAGTGAGATGACCATTTGATTTATTTCAAACGTGCTTGAAACTTACAAGATTGATTGTTTATCAATGTTTATTTTATTTCAGTGTAGTGTTCAATGATGACTTGGTCATAGCATCTCCAGACACTTTTAAACTAGCTCTTGGATCAGATGCAGAATTTGTCCTGTTGGCATCTGATGGTTTATGGGATTACATAAACAGGTTTTCTTAGCTATATTTGCTTTTTAACTCTTGCTGTTGCGTATGAAGTCTGTATTATTAGTATGCTGTAAATTAAGTTTGGAAAGGATGCGACTCTGAGAAACCTATGATTTTCTTCTTTCAGTTCGGACGCAGTTGCTTTTGTTCGAAATCAGTTACGAGAACATGGAGATGTTCAGGTGACTTTTACATTATACCGAACATCACCACAACTAACTATATCATATCCTCTAGTTCTTATCAGATGTTAATAAGCTTGCAGATGATAACCTCGGTTTAGTTATAATTTTCTCCTTATTCCTGATTCAGGTAGCATGTGATGCACTTGCACAAGCCGCTCTGGTAATCAATTGCAAGAGTTATCTGTATCTTTGAATTCATTTTACTTATACATACGTTTGTGCTGCACCAGTTCCAGTAACCATAGAAATCGTATCATACCATGCAGGATAAAGGCTCAGAAGACAATGTCAGCATTATCATAGCTGATTTCGGGTATGCAGCTTTCCCTACCTGTAATAATTGCTGCTATGCTTTTGTAGAGTTTAAGCTGAGCTGACAGGATAATATTTGGATCAACCTCTACTAGAAAACCAACGATTAGTTTTCTTTTTTCCCTCCTTATTGAATAATTAATGCGTAGTTATGATATTAGTCTTTAAACTAACCATTACCAATACTTTCCCTCAAAGTCTTTATTGCAGCCAGTCAGCCACCAGCTAAATTACATGAGCAGTTACGATGAATCAAAATCCTATATAATCTTCAAAACTAGAAAGAACAGTCTGGTCCTCGTCCTTGGTCCTTCATTGCAACATTAGATGGTAGCTTGAGGGAAAACAAAATAGGAACTACAAAGAAATTACTATTAAGTGAAAAATGCTGTTGGTCTTGCTAGTTTGGGATTTACATAATATTCTCGTATATATATGTATATGTATATGAGATCATACTGCCCCTGTTAAGTTTTGTGTTCCCTTGATTTGACCTTTGCACAGGCATACTGAATGGCAGAAATTGCCAGTTGAGCAACAAAATTTTCTGTTTGAATTTGGCCAAGCTATAGCTACAGTAGGGGTCGTGTCACTTGGAATATGGTTGTCATCTCAGGTTTCTTTTTGAATTTTACTTAATCAGTTGTGTATTATATATATATATATATATATATATGAACACGTAGATTTCACAGTAGTCTGCATAATGGAAACTGTATATGATTAGCTAGCACTTTTGGAGAACTTGATGTAGGCAACTTTTAATGATTCAGAGTGTTATTCTTTTCTTTTCTTTTCTCTGCATTTGTTTTTGAAATTTACTATTGAAAATAGCACAGACCGTAACGTATTCGTATGAGAAAATATGATCCTTCATGAATTCTTTTTTTTTTTTAAATTTAGTATACATATCTACCAGTACCACACTCACTTCAAACCCGAGTAATGAAACCACATACTACATTAGATGAAGCTATCGACATCTTTTGCATTTGTTACCAATAGATTTTTCCAGCAAGCATGTAACAAGATCCAAATTTCAAAAGTGTTCTTTTTAAAAGAAAATTCAAACTTGATTATTTGATGGTCGACTTGCAAGATCCTAAATCCAGTTCTTGGTATAAATTACTTAAAATAAAGTTTAGATATACTGGAAAGAAACTGTAGATATGGTGCTGTTGTAAGGATATTGATGATTTAGCATTTTTTTCCCCATATAATAATCATAATTGGCCATTGTTCTTGCGTGATAAATACCTTAATTTGTTTGTACTTTGTATAATAATATTTTTAGGACTGGATTAGTTGATAAAATGTTTGGTTAAAAATAAATTTATGAGAAATTAACATTAATTTTAAGACATATAATCATGTTACCTTCTAAAAGTTTTATTTATTTTTATTTATATTTTTCATGTGCAAAAGAGTTAATAACAAATGAATCTTAAGAATATAATAAAGTTCAGTGAACACCTACGTTTTATACTAATGAAAATAGTTAATTAAGCACTGAATAATATATAACAAAAATATCAATTTTTATAAAGAATTTTTGCAATAATTCTTTATAGAATATTAAAAGAATAGTAGACAAAGGGAGAGTAGAAGGAACATTGTGAGTTTTTGGATATGTTTTGGCATCTCTTGCAAATTGAATTTGTTTCTTAAGTTATGGGAGTTCTCGTGTCTCCTCGTAAAAACATAATTATTCGGTAATTGCCTATTTGGATAATCATATTTATTAATAATTAACACAAGTATTCATTAAGTATTACTTGAATAATTATAACTTTTTGTTAATAATCAACTAACCTAAATTTTAGTAACAATGAATAACTTATCACTTTTAAATAGTAAAAACCCTTGATCAGTCACTAAATATTATAACTTTTAATTATTTACAATATTTTATTGGTAACTAATGAAATACTATATATTTTAAAATTAATCCAACATAAAATTATATCATAATAATAGCAATGGATGAACAATAAAATTTGATGTTCCAATTTATATCTTTGAGTACTATAACTTATAACATAATAGCTACAAACCCTTTTGGACTTTAACTTAAAAGGTAAGGTTGAAGCTATAGCAATTTAAGTTTGAGGTATTTTATGTAGATTATATGTGATTTTTAAAAAAATAAATATATTTTTAATTTTGTATAGTTAAAATTTATTTTAATTTAAGTTTGGATATATTTTAATTATCAATTTAATTATATCTTGTAATTATTATTACTAACTAAATTTGTTCAAATATATTATTTATAATTATATATAATTTTACCTATAACCTGTAAAAAAACCTTATGGCATATCTATAAATTATTATATTCATGCTGCCATTGTCCTTAATCCATCTTTCTTGGAGAACATAAGATGTGGTAAAAAAAACAATACAGTATATATAGCTATAGAGTTATATATACATTCTCAACACCAAGGAAGTAAAAGGAAATAGGCAACAAAAAAGTAATTATACAAACATAAATTTCAACATTAATAGAGAGTTTAACAACATATTTAATTATTACTGAACTATATTACATACCCAATTACCCATTACCCACAAATGAGTAGTTTTATTTACTCCCTAAAAAAAAAAAAACTATTTAATATCACCATAAATAATTTATATATCATGCCTTTCTAATTATTACTCAGATAAGATAGTCCCAACCTCTTAAAAAGGAGTAATACAATTATTTCTACTTATTTCGTAAGTATATAGAGTAGTAATTAGTTGATTTGATTATTTCATATAATAATACATATATGTTATAAATATCAAGGCTTGCCAGGTTTCTTCCTAGGGTCGTGCGCGTGCTTTTGGTTAGCGCCAGTATCATCATAATCTTGCATTCCACCCAGCATCATCAGCTTCCTCACTGTCCTCATTTGGATCATCATCATCTCCTTCCCACCCTTTATTATAATTAAAATCATCAACACCATTTCCCCAAATATAATATGTATATATATAATTGAATTTATACCTACATTATCTGCGTTAATTTGCAATGCATATATACCAGCAAAGCAAAGCAAAGCTCAAAGATTAATTGTGGAAGGAATGAGGAATACCTGTTCAACTGAGTATTCTGCAGCTTGCTTCATGCCACCATGAAGCCCTTCTTCAACCATGCCTGACCACAACAACAAAAACAAGTAGTACTCTCTCATCACTGATTTGGTTAATACATATATATATATATATGTGTGTGTAAGCTTAGAGTATTAAATAAATAAATAAATACCATGAGAGAAAGGCATGAGGAGGAGCAAAGACACCAGAAGAAAAGTCTTGAACCAAGGAGCTGCTGCCATGGCTGATATTTTAATTAAATGAATATGTGGAATAATGGGCAAGGGAAGCTGTGCTTTTATATTGGTAGTTGAGGTTCAATATGCATATATCTATGTCCATGGTGAGAATATTAGACAGGACAGCAAGCTAAGCTTAAGGTTATTGTATGCAGTTGTGAAGGTGGTGGGCTGGGTGCACTGCATATCCACAGTCCTCTCAGACCCCACCCAATAGCAACAGAAGAATGATGGTGTGCATTCATTCCCCCCACACAATTCCTTCAAAGTCAACTACACTGTTTCTATATATTGTCTACATCATAAAATGGCAAAACCATTTTGTATCATTTTATACAACACAACACCACAAACACACTGGTTACCCCCCTTTTCCTTTGCATGGCTCAATGTATCCCTACCCTTTCCAATTTTAGGGTTAAATGAATCTTTTTGCGATATGTATTTATATAACCCCTTGAAAAAAAAAATAAAAAAATATCATTTCTTTGAAACAATAGTTAAATCTCTTGTAAAGATATCATTATATTGTATAATTTTTTTAAAAAAATTGTTCATCGTTTTTTAGAGGCATAAAAATAATTTTCTATTTAGGTATTTAAAACTTCTTTTAATTAAAAATGATAATTAAACTATTAATTAATAATAGTGTGACACATTTTAATTAAAGATGTGTAATCAACTTTTTTAAATAAAATAAGATGAAATTAATAATTTAAATATCAATTTTAATTAAAAAAATGCGGTACGGGTTAATTTTGCATTTAATTTTATTTTGGAAAGTGGGAACCTGCAAATTCCAATTTCATTCCACTTGTGTATCATTAATAAGCAGTGGAGAATAGTGGCTCTAAAAATGAAAATTCCCTTCTTTATATCCGTGGTACCAAACATCACTTTTATTGAGTATAGTGGCTTTAGATCCTCATGTTTGAAATAAAAAACAATTTAAAAAGAAAAAGGCTTTCAATATCGCTTTCAATGCAAAGAGGATTAAATTCAAAGGGGAAATTAGTGGCCTAAAGATCAGATGAAATCAAATGAAGAAAAAAAAATAAAAATTGGGACAGAGAGAGAGAGAGTTGAAATTTGGCCACTTCATTTTTCTCCATTAACGGGAGCACCACCTTCAGGGTGCATTTTATCTTCTATATATGCATTATATGGTATGGAGGTTGAGTGAAATAGCAACCGTGTCATGAATATGTTGTGTATGTTTATGATTTACATGTTGAACCCGGATATGCTCGACATTATTTATTAAAGAAAAAAATAAGACACTCCCAAAGACAACACTAATTTAAACATTGAAGACAATGTTGAAAAGAACCGTCCTTGCGAATTGTAAAACAGAAATAGAAGAAATCTTAAATTTAAAAAAAAAAAAAAAAAAAAAAAAAAAGAAGACTAGCTGAACTATTATGCTAAATAAATGCCGACTAAATCTGAGTTCATGCACCAAACTCAGTTGAAAAATCAACAAATTGATCGATGCACGAAATCTTAAATTCATATATCTATAAATGGTAGAGATTTTTACGGTATGAATGGTTTAAGTACAAGAATAACACTCAAAAGTGGCATGTACTATTCATTTTGGATGCTTACCATATATAAAGTTTCCATATTTTTGGGTTCCCTCTCTGATTTTTTATCCATCATGCAATAACTAGTTTTTTCATTGCTATTTAGGCCATGAAAGGAACTCATCAGCTGAAAATATAAGGAATTGACAAATAAAAAAGCTCAATTCATCTGATTCAATGAATGAAGCAAAAAGGCCAAAGCCTCAATTTCATTAAAACCAATAATAATAATAATAATATAATAAGGCAACACAGAAATAAGTTGCCTCATTAAACTTTGTTTAATGTCATATGCCCAAATTGTGATTATAATAGTATCACTTTTCTCTAAGCAGTGATAACCAAAAATACATTTATAAAAAAAAGAACAGCAAAATGAAAAACAGTTGTATACCCCAAAGAAACGCAAAAGACAGAAAAATTCTATGAATGCATGAGATGGAACAATTTTGACTCCCAAACTAAGTAAAACTAACGATTGAAATGAATTCTAATGAATGCAATGCTGAATGTGGTTAATCCTCAACCCGACCCCGAACCAAAATGTATAAATGAAGCAGAGGATATTTAAATACAAGCCAGCCGGAAGTACTTACTTCCTAAATATGCAGATTTGAGCTTCAAAAATAAGGATTGATAGGTGATGGAATAAGGACTGAAAGGTTGATTTGCAGCAGTTAGAGATTTCTTTAAAGTGCTGCAGCGTTGTTTGAACCAGATGATCGATCATCCATTCCATCAAACTAGATTTACTGGGAGAAAACCACGTTAAAGGCAAAACTGATGCTCGTGTTGACATGTAAGTGTGATCGAGCTACCTGACTCCACTCCTCATGCATGTCCAAATTCATGATCCCCTCCCCCTACTCCGCTCATTCAAGACCAAAAGATATTCTCTTTATGCAGGCGTTCGTTGACTTCTCTGAAATTGTCTGTATCCAGTTCCTTCATGATTAAAAAAAAATGGAATCTGACCCCATGATGCTGATGCAAATGTTAGTGACAACATAAAGACTGGTAACTTCTGTTGTCTGACAATGGTGATGACACGACACATGCAACCCAAGACCCTAGACATTCCCAAATGCATGGACTTCGAAAAGAAACAAACATGCTGAATGGCAACACCCTCAAACAGAAATGGCACGACTAATGGCCAACTTGGCCCATTCAGCAGATTCTTTAATCATAAGGTCTTCTGAAGACAAGCATTCATTCAAAAAGTCTTTGCTCGAGACAGATTGCTGTATCATAGAACCAGCATGACTTCCTAATGTATCAGCTAGATCACCAAGGACTCCAATGGCAGTCTTCATCACCACATCATCCCTATAGGAAATAAGATACATTAAAATAAGTTGATAACCACAGGTTAGAAAGACATATTACTGTAAATTTGAATAGAGCTCACATGTCTTTCTCCATGTATATGCCATCCAAAAACTGGAGGATGTGAGGTGCATAAGGAATCAACAGCTGGGTTTTGGGAGAGTTCTTAAACCCTTGAAAAATCCCGGAATATGCCTCCAGGATTCCGTTTCTAAGGGAGTTTGTGTACTCTACCAATTCATCATCACCTGCTATATGGGTAGACAACTCTGCAGCGCTCTGAAGTGAAGACATGGCCCACATTAGATACTTTTCAAAATACTCTCCCACTGCCAATGCAATGTCACCAAAGCATGAAAATATGGGAGGCTTCACAGAGCGATGCAGCTGGTTGCTCGACAAATTCTTGAGAAGTTGTGTCATAATACCATCACAGTAAGGCACAATTTTTTCCTCCAGTGCCCTGGAAATATCACCCACAACACCGACTGTCACAGCACAGACCTGGTACTCTTCAAAATTCTGAAGACCCATTTCCAAGTACCTATAAAACTCCGGCATGTATTTTGCAAAATCTGCTCCTGTTGCATAAGCAAGAGCTCCAATAGCAAGCATGGCCTCCTCATGTACAGTAGCACTCCTACAAGCAAAAACCCGAAGGAAAAGTCCCATAATCTGATCTGCATACTGCATGAACACATATTTCGTTGGTTCTGATGCACCAAGCTTTTGAATAATGACTTGTAAACACCCACAAAGAAGGCCTTGCAATTCACTCTGCTTTTCCCTTTCATCGGATGAGAGTTTCTGGCCCTCAAGGGTGTTGTGAAGCTCCATCATGATGACAGGAACCAATTGCAACACCAATGGAGCAGTCTCATCAGTTGAACACCTCACCACTTCATTCAGTGTCTCATAAGCAGCAGTCCTCAGCCGAGATTCACCGGCATCTTCTCTGTGAGTGACAGTGAGAAGGGACTGGACAATTTCCTGGAAAAAGGGAGTTAAAGGAGATGATGGACCCATCTCCTCGTAACCTTGAGCAAGAAAATAGAGAGCACCACAGGCCTTCTCAGCAACATTTGGAGTGTCCTTCATGCTCTGTAGCAGAACTGTAATAATCTGTTGGCAATTTGCTTGACTGATGATGGGAGAATCAACAACTGAACCATGAAGAAATTCAAAGATACGTCCCAGGGTCCAGGCTGTTGTGTCTTTGACATGGCTATTGGGGTCCTTTGTCAAAGCACTGAGCATAAAAGTAAGGGCAACATTCACAAGGGGTATTAACTTTTCTGGAGAAGGGCCCTCCAAGATTGAACCAAAGGCATAAGTTGCCGCCTCCCGCTGCCTCCAATCCTGTTTTGAAATATTTTCCTCAATAAATGGCACAACAAGAGGTACTATATCATCTCCAACAGTCCGTGCAACCAAACCAAGACATGTTCCACCAGCCATTGCAATATTCCAAGCCCCTTCATCCTGATCCTGATCCTCCTCCTGCTTCAATAGTGTCTCCAACAGCATAGGAACGAGGGCAGGGAGCGCCTGCTTGATAAAATAAAAGCAAGGAATATCTGAGTCACCAGTGAAATCACCTCCATATTCTTCCAAAATATCAATCTCCTCATCACATATTGAGCTCCAAAACTCAATGGCTTGAAGAGCAACAGGTTCCTCATCTTCCCTCACAGCCTTTGCTGTAATGTTGAAAATATCTTGAATATATGGAGCTAATTTTTCATAATAAGTTGATGAAATGGATACCAAACATTCGAAAGCAGCTTGTCTTATCCTCACTTCTGGGGACAGCGTTGCCTCACAGACAACTCTCATGATATAATCACGCTCCGTGTCATTGCTGAAATTTGCTTGCGCAAACCCCAATGCATTGTAAAGTGCTCTGGTTGCAGCAAGCCTCACATCAGTGTTTCCCTCTGATGAACTCATGCCTTGAACTACAGCTGTAAGAATTTTATTTACTTGATCTTGATCGATAACATCAGGGGACACCTCCTCACACAAATATCCAAGCGTCTCCAAAGTGGCTTGCTTAGCTTGAGCTGGTAGCTGATGAGCATTTGATAAAAGTGAACCTATTAACTCAGGCCACTGTTTATGTGGTAACTCAATGCCAGCAACCTTTGCAATGACTTGAGATGCAGTTGAACGAGCATCCGATACCGGAGATGTCAAAGTCTTCAGCAAGCATGCCTTAATCTGGCTTTTTGCATTGCCATCCAATGACAACCATCTTTGAACAAGCTCAAACTTCCTGTGTTGTTCCTTGGCATCCAATGCATTCTTAAGTACCAAACCCGCTAATTTACGTGTTTCAACAGGCTTCTCCTCGTTTGCCAACTCTCCAGAAAGCGAGACCAAAAAAACAGGAAGGTTTTGCTCCTGAAACTGTTTCAAGCTATCTTCTGCATTTTTACGCACAGCTCCATCTATTGATTGTGCATTCAGAAGCACCTGTGTAACCTCCATAGCCATAATATTTCTGAAAGCATCAATGATTCAATAAATTATATAAACAGTAAGTCAGAGGTAAATAAGGTAGATATTCTAAAACCCCATTCCGGAAAAACATAAAAGGTACCAAAAATAAAATAAATAAAAAGGAAACGCATACTGTTACCTTACAATTCATCGAAAAGAGTAAATGACAAAAACAAGAATAAAACCAATATGCAGTTAAAAAAATAAATGAAATAATCAAATCGATCCAAGAAAACCCTATTGTCATTTCTACTTACCTAGCAGCTGAAATGAACACTTGAATATTAAAGATCAATTGTGCCAATTGGATATTAAAAACTTAAAATCTGAAATGTAACAGATAAAACCAAAGATAAACCTAGATCGAAGTAGATTTAAATTAAATAAAGTCAACACTTAAAAATTCGATCATTCAAATCTTGGGAAGGAAATGAATATAACACTTGAATTAGTATTACAAATAAACAGAAAGCGAATCAATGCATTCAATATCAAATATCCAAAATCACTATTAGAAACCCTAATTTCAAATTAACATGAAATTTGTAGAGGGGAATTTAACAAAATAATCTTAAAATTCAGATGCAAGCTTTACCTTTCACCGATCGGAGAAGAGCGGCTGAATAAGACGCTAATAATTGGAGAGAGAAAACGCAAAAAAGGAAGAACGAGAAGGAGACGCGGATTTGGAGCTGGACTCAATAATTTATACAAACAATATAATTTTTAAATTACTTTTTGAATTTATTTTATTTCAAATGTATTACGATAATGTATTTTATTTCCCTAACTATTTTATTAAAATGATAATTTGAATTTAGGATTATCTTAATTTCCAAACCTCTAACTTATATTTAATAATCTACATAATATCATTTAATAAAACTAGCGGATTGAATTGTAACTCCAATATTTTCTTACAAAAAATGTAAAAGATTTTTTAATAAAGAATTTATAATTTTTTTTTGACATTTTTCATATTTATTTTATTGTTCGTATTTAAAGTTTGAATATTTATAAGTACGCTCTTTTATTTGATTTAAAAGTTAAAAGAGTTTATAGATAAAATTATACCTTGTATAGTACAAATGATATCATTACTATTATAATGAATTGAAAAACATATATTTCAACACGCTTAAATAGACAACATCCTCCACTTGAGAGCTAAAAGAATTAGGCATCTTTTAATTATGGTATAGAAAAACAAAAATAAAGCTATAGGTGAATAAACATGATATATATATATATATATATAAATTTTAGCATGGACCCACTTGATAATAACAAAGAAAAGATTTGCAAAAATAAAAAATATAATATATTTAAATAGATGGTTAATAACCCTTTCTGGTTCAGCTCTTATCTTTTTTCCATTTACATTTTGTGGTTGGCGTAAACTCTGGTTAATAATTCGTTGTAATACCATTATTAAGACAGATTTTAATAACTATAAAAGGAAAAGTTCTACCTTACAAAATCTGTACGATTATTTTATTCAAAGTTATCCTATCTTGTCCTCTTAGAACATATTTTCATAAACTTCAAATTGATCCTATCCCATTTAAATAGTTATTTTATAGAATGTTATTTAACCTTAATTTTATATATAAATTATTATTATAAAAATATTAATCGAATCAAAGATTTAGGTAACGCAGTTGGTAATTTTATCTATAATATTCGGGAATAAAATTTAAAATTACATATAAACTATTAATGTGCAATATTATACATAAACTTTAATTTTGTATAATTTACATTAAATATTAAATTAATTCGATTTTCACAAATTACTAACATAATTATCGATATAACATCATTCTATGTTAACATATTGTATATACAAATAACTATATTTAATCAATATTTAATGTATTTAAATTTTTAAAGGTATACATTTAAATCACAATCAAAATTTTATATGTAAAATTGCACTAAATTAAAGACCATGCATCAAATTACATTTTGGACTAAAGCTCATATATAATTTTGATATTTATCCCTTAATCTATAAAATATAATATAATATAATATAATTTATATTGCATATAAAGGGAAAATAAAGGAAATTTATGAATGAATGCATGATATTTGAACAGACTGACTCCAGAATTTGGTAAATTCAAATCAAAGAACCCAAAAAGAAACGCAAACCAAAAGAACACTGATGGGATGCAGGATGGAATGCTTCCCCCTCCCCCACAAAAAAAAAAAATGCAGCATGTGGATAACCACCAAACTCCATTTATATGTACCAAAAAGACCAAACCCCATTAATATAAAAAAAGAAGAGGCGATGGTTAAATGAAACCCAACTGATGCGTACTTGACAAAATATGTGGCAGAACACTAGGGAACCAAAACTAGGTGAGACAATGGTGAAATACAGTACATGAGATATGTCTTTGAAGTATTGCCGCACTTGAACCACATCCTCAGCCATTCATCCCAATGGACCTTAAATTGACAAATCACAAGGAGAGTGGTAATACAGCAATTGACCGAGGTACCTGACTAGTTATTGAATCTGACATGTTACGGTTGCTGATTCCTCCCCCTTTGAACCGTTCAAGTTTGAAAGATTCCCCCTATTTCATGAATGAAATTGGAACCCGACTCCATGATGATGCAAGAGTTAATGACAACGTGAAGACTAGTGACTTTAGTTGTCTTGACAATCGGGATGACTTGACAAAGGAGATAAAAAGTTTGATTCTCTGAAACCATCCCAATCCACTTCATGAATGACATAAGAATCCGACCCCATGATGATGATGCAAGAGTTAGTGACAACGTGAAGACTAGAAATTTTCAGTTGTCTTGACAATGGCGATGACTTGACACATGCAATCTCAGACCTTGACTTAAACACACCAGGATGCATGGATTTCAGAAAGAAAATAAAAAATGCCGAATGGCAACACCCTCAAACAGAAATGGCACGACTAATGGCCAACTTGGCCCATTGAGCAGATTCTTTAACCAGAAGGTCTTCTGAAGACAAGCATTCATTCAAAAAGTCTTTGCTTGATACAGATTGCTGTATCATAGAACTAGCATGATTTCCTAATGTATCAGCTAGATCACCAAGGACTCCAATGGCAGTCTTCATGACCATATCATCCCTATAGGAAAAAAAAAACATTTAAGTTAATAACCACTCGTTAGAAGACATAGTCATTAGTTAGAGAAAAAGCTTAAAACAGTAGACTTTTATTTAATAGAACTCACATGTCTTTCTCCATGTATATGCCATCCAAGAACTGGAGGATGTGAGGTGCATAGGGAATCAACAGCTGGGTTTTGGGAGAGTTCTTAAAACCTTGGAAAATCCCAGAATATGCCTCCAGGATTCCGTTTCTCAGGGAATTTGTGTACTCTACCAGTTCATCATCACCTGCTATATGGGTGGACAAATCTGCTGCGCTCTGAAGTGCAGACATGGCCCACATTAGGTATTTTTCAAAATACTCTCCCACTGCCAATGCAATGTCACCAAAGCATGAAAATATGGGAGGCTTCACGGAGCGATGCAACTGGTTGCTCGACAAATTCTTGAGAAGTTGTGTCATAATCCCATCACAGTAAGGCACAATTTTTTCCTCCAGTGCCCTGCAAATATCACCCACAACACCAACTGTCACAGCACAGACCTGGTACTCCTCAAAATTCTGAAGACCCATCTCCAAGTACCTATAAAACTCCGGCATGTATTTTGCAAAATCTGCTCCTGTTGCATAAGCAAGAGCTCCAATAGCAAGCATGGCCTCCTCATGTACGGTAGCACTCCTACAAGCAAAAACCCTAAGGAAAAGTCCCATGATCTGATCTGCATACTGCATGAATGCGTACTTGGTTGTCTCTGATGAACCAAGCTTCTGAATAATGACTTGTAAACAACCACAAAGAAGGCCTTGCAATTCACTCTGCTTTTCTCTTTCATCAGATGAGAGTTTCTGGCTCTCAAGGGTGTTATGAAGTTCCATCATGATGACAGCCACCAATTGCAATACCAATGGAGCTGTCTCAACGGTTGAACACCTCACCACCTCATTCAAAGTTTCATAGGCAGAAGTCCTCAGCCGGGAGTCCCCAACATCTTCTCGGTGAGTGACAGTGAGGAGGGACTGGACAATTTCCTGGAAAAAAGGAGTTAGAGGAGATGATTCACCCTCACCCTCGTAACCTTGAGCAAGAAAATAGAGAGCACCACAGGCTTTCTCAGCAACATTTGGAGTGTCCTTCATACTCTGTAGCAGAACTGTGACTATCTGTTGGCAATTTGTCTGAGTGATGATGGGCAAATCTACAGCCGAACCAAGAAGGAATTCGAAGATACGTCCAAGGGCCCAGGCAGTAGTGTCTTTGACGTGGCTATTGAGGTCCTTTGTCAAAGCACTGAGCATGAAGGTAAGAGCTACATTCACAAGAGGTATTAACTTTTCAGGAGAAGGGCCATCCAAGATTGAACCGAAAGCATAAGTTGCTGCCTCCCGCTGCCTCCACTCTGGTTTCGTTATATTCTCCTCAACAAACGGCACAACAAGAGGGACTATATCATCTCCCACAGTCCGTGCAACCAAACCAAGACATGTTCCCCCAGCCATTGCAATATTCCAAGCCCCTTCATCCTGATCTTGATCTTCTTCCTGCTTTAACAGTGTCTCCAACAACATAGGAACAAGGGCGGGGAGCGCCTTCTTGATAAAATAAAAGCAAGGTACATCAGGTTCCCCAATGAATTCACCTCCATATTCTTCCAAAATATCTATCTCCTCGTCACATATTGAACTCCAGAACTCAATGGCTTGAAGGGCAACAGGTTCTTCCTCTTCCCTAACAGCCTTTGATGTGATGTTAAAAATATCTTGGATGTAAGGTGTTAATTTCTCATAGTAAGTTGATGAAATGGAGACCAAACACTCAAAAGCAGCCTGCCTTATCCTCACTTCAGGGGACAAAGTTGCTTCACAGACAACTCTCATGATATAATCACGCTCCATGTCATTGCTGAAATTCGCTTGAGCAAATCCAAGTGCATTGTAAAGTGCTCTGGTAGCTGCAAGCCTCACATCAATATTTCCTTCAGATGCACTCATACCTTGAACTACAGCCGTAAGTATTTTATTTACTTGATCTTGATCAATAACATCAGGGGAGACCTCCTCGCACAAATAGCCAAGCGTCTCCAAAGTGGCTTGCTTAGCATGAGTTGGGATCTGATGAACATTTGATAAAAGGGAACCTATCAATTCTGGCCACTGTTTTTGGGGCAGCTCAATGCCAGCAACCTTTGCAATGACTTGAGATGTAGTTGAACGAGCATCGAATACTGGAGAAGACAAAGTCTGTAATAAGCATGCCTTAATCTGGCTCTTTGCAGTAGCATCCAACGACAACCATCTTTGAACAAGCTCAAATTTTCTGTGCTGCTCCTTAGCATCCAATGCATTTTTAAGTATCAAACCAGCTAATTTACGTGTTTCAATAGGTTTTTCCTCATTTGCCAACTCTCCAGAAAGTGAAAGCAAGAAACCAGGAAGGTTCTGCTCCTGGAACTGTTTCAGGCTTTCTTCCGCATTCTTCCGAACAATTCCATCTATAGATTGCGCATTGAAAAGCACCTGTGTAATTTCCATCCCCTAATATATCTGAAAGCTTTAACAATTTACACAAAATTAAATAGCTAAATTCACTATAGTTCCAAAAAAAACAAAAAAAAACACATCCAAACAAAAGGAAACTAACATAAAAGAATAATACCAATATGCAGCTAATAATTCAAAACCCTTTTATCATGTCTACTTACAAACCTAGCAACAGTCGGGAACACTTAATCAATTGTGCTAATTCAACAGTAAAAACTTATTTCGAAATTAGACAAGTAAAATCAAAGCAAGATCACAAATCAAGTCATATTTAAATTAAATAAAATACCGCCGAGAAGTTCGATCATTCAAATCTTTCCAAAGAAAAGCTAATACTGAAGTAGGTAATCAAACAGTACCGTATGACATAAAAAAAGAAACCGGTCAAGTCCTTCAACATCCAATACGCAAAATCAGTATCTAAAACCCTAATTACAAAAAAAAAAAAAAGCCACATACACACACTTCACAGCGGAGTTCAATGAAATCACCTTAAAATCACGAAAGTTGATGCTGAATTTAGCTTTCACCGATCAAGCAGATCAAAAGCAGCTGCGCTTAATAAAACCCTAGTAATTTGGAGAGGGAAAACAAAGGAAATGAAGAACAAAAAGGGGGATAGAGGCAGAAGCGGATTTGAAACCTGATTCAAGTCCGTAAAAAAATTTATCCAATCCGATTTAACATTGTGTTAATTTCAATGGGTTGTATATCTGGGCCCAGTTATAAAGTTGAACGACTCTTTTCTATAGGGACCGGACAATTTGATTATTAAGATTTGCTTTATTAAAATAGTCAACCTACTTAACCCTTAAGATTGCTTTCTAAAAAAAGATAATGATTTGATATATTTTAATTCCAGACAAATTATTTTATGAATGCTTCTCACCTCATAATAATAATTTTTTTAATTATTTAATGATATTTAGTAAATCTTTTTATGACATTAACACATAATTTTTAAAAAAATTACCCTAAATT
This sequence comes from Gossypium sturtianum, assembly GCA_025698515.1. Lineage (NCBI taxonomy): Eukaryota > Viridiplantae > Streptophyta > Magnoliopsida > Malvales > Malvaceae > Gossypium > Gossypium sturtianum. The sequence continues at coordinate 2,878,415 of CM046954.1, forward strand.
TCAGAATCTAAAACACTGAATCCTAAACATTAACCCTGAATTTCAAACTCGAACATTGAATCCTAAACGTCAAGATTTGAGATTCGGGGTTCAAGGTAAAAAAAATTACCAAAATTATATATGAATGACATGGAAAAGAAATATTAAAATATTATTAAATAATTGAAAAGAGACCATGAATAATATGGTAAGAATGATCCATAAAATAATTTCTCCAATAAATGGAACTAATATGTTGCATGTTCTTAATTAATAAAAAATAAAGAAAAATAAATGAAATGTATGACAATTTTTCGTTTGTTTTAGCATATGAAATGACTTGTTTGAATAGAAGGTTTTATTCAAATAAAATCTTTTCAATAATGATTAATTTAGGATTCAAATTTGGTCCAAATATTTAAGAATAATATTTTAATTTTATTTCTTTCAACCATTTGTAGATACACATGATCACCTTTTAATCCCACTTCTAAAATTAAAAAAATTCATTAGTATCAAATAATAATCTTATTAGATAATGAAAAATATTTTTTAGGAGCTAAATGGTATTGATAATGAAACTTTGAAGATGTTCCATTGAACCATTGTGAAGGTTTTAAATGCTACTAACCAATAGAATCAATTTATGCTGGTAAATAGTTATAATTTTTAAATGATAATAATGAAAATTTGAATTGATGTTATATATAAGTAAATTGCATCATTGATGAATTTTTAAAATATCAATATTATATTAATTATATTTTTTTAAGGTTATTATTAATATGAGCATTAAAAATTAGTTTAAATATGGAGTGAAGAATATTTAAAATGTATAGATTAAATTATAAATATGTGTATCTATCGTATAAACGATTTAAATTTAATATGTTAAAAAAAATTAACTTAATATTTTTTAATGTCATTTTCGAACCATTTGTATGATAGATAAAATTTTATTCACATGTTTAAAAATAAAAACTCAACTCAGATCTAGACAAGTCTAAATTGACAAGGTAACTTGTAAAAAAACACTTTATTGATATAAAAATGATTATGTTCGAGAATCCAATTAAAATTTTAGAAAATTTAGACCTAAGTTGTAATAAACAGTAAATTTTATTGCATTGAATTATTGTAATGGCTGATTTAATGGACAATACTGAAATTAATTGCGATAAATACATGTTGAAGTTCATGAACAACTTGGAGAACTATGTTTACAATATGAAGAAGCTGATCAACGACAAAGATAAGAAAGTTGACAAGTATTATTCCGTCTATCAAAAACTCAGTGAAGCCCTTGAAATTGGAATCCGATACCGTCGACTCGTCGACAACCTCTAAAAAACTTTGTATGGTACTGATGCATTCACATCATACATAGTAACAGAGTGGTGTACACTTCACCTGAGAACCAATTATTAACACTTCACAGACCTTTTTCAATAGGTTCCATACCATAGCATTGGCAATCGAATTCCATTTTACCGGCCAAACCCGAAGCTACCTTCGGATTCTCATCGATCTAATTATCGAGGCAAAGGGAAGATGAACTAAAGAAATGGGGCAATCACCAACATTACCAAAGTCACTCCATTAACTCAAAACACACACACCCACAAATGGTTAGCAGAACTTCAATGTGAAAGTTAATAAACCACATATGAACAAAGCTCATAATAAACACAATTAAAGATTGCAAGAATTTCACCTGATCATATAAAGGTAGAGAAAGTTCCACTTTTTTAACATTGCTTGCTTAAATGAGCATCTCAGAAAAACAGAAGCAAATGCATCATAAAACCAAACATATGGTAAAACATGGGACATTAATACAGACCCATGTTTTGTTTTGTTTTTTGGTTTTATGAGTGTGAATATATATATATATGTAAATGCAAATGCAACTGTGATTGGAATACTCATTTGAGCAAGAAACATTACAAAGAGGAATAAAGTGCTTTGCCTTAAGCTTAAGATACCCCTATGAAACCTAGTTCCCATCGTTATAAATAGAAAATGCCAGTATGAAGGGAAAACAATGTTTGTTGGATTCCCAAATTGCCTTTGCTGTCCTAATTGCTAAGCTGCATGTTCAAAGGACGGTTGGGGAAATATGGTTGGGGGTTTGACAGTCAGTTTGAAAGGGTCTAAAATAGAAAGGAACCGTAGTTGCTGAAAGAATGGCAGCTCAAGATTTTTATTTATTATACAAGCCCAACAACCAAAAACAAGCCCCCCATCATTCAAGGGGTGAAAGAAAAACAAAACACTCAAGATTCACATGTCTTGTTCTTTAATAGGTTAAGAACAGTGTTGTGCATGATTTGCTGTAACAAATAGTGTATTCACTTGTGAATGTCAGCATCCTAACTTACTTTTTCCGGATTTTATATTTATAATTTCATAAATTTAGAATTTAATCTTTAGTCTTTTTATTTTTTATATTTCAAAATTTAGTTTTATATGTTGTTGTTATTAAAATTATTATTTTAAATTCAAGTTCATTATAACGTCATTTTTTTAATTACATAACTACCCATTGAAGTTTTTTTTTTCAAATGTAATAGAGACAAATTTAACAAAAAAAAAACAATATGACTTGAATTTTGAAATTTAAAAAGTATAATTACTAAATATCTAGTAATAAAAGTACAATGGCTAACTTTTAAATTTGTGAAGAGTATAAGGACTTATGACATATTTTAACCTTATAATGACGTGAAATTTTGAGGTTGTATTCGTATAACTATTCAAACATCTACCTTGATATATTTTGATAACTAATTTTTTTACCCATGTGCATGAATTTGGTTGTATGCATTAATTAAAATATATTATATATTTTTAAAAATTTTGATATAGAATTTGTAATGTTTCAAAATTTGTATGATTGAGAAAATGAAAATAAAATAAATGTTTAATTATTTCATATATTTTTTTAAATTTTATAACATTCCATTAATAAAATTTATAATATAATAATATAAAACATAATATTTGATATTAGAATAAATTTTATAAAATTAAAATAAAATATTATAAAAAATTATTTTTTATTTAACTTTTCATTTGTATTTTTAAGTCATTTTAAAAATGATTTAAAATTAAATATTTTTAAATAATTATTAATTAATATTCATCATAAAAGTTTGCCACAATTTTTTAAGTCTGTTTTTTTATACACTTTTTAAAGATGAGTTTCGATATATGGTCATTAAAAGTAATTTTAAAATAATTACAAATTTTAAATATTTCGTTTTAAAATTAAACATGGAAGAATAAATCAAATAACGTTTATTAAAAGTTTACTTAAATTAAAATATTTTAAAAATATTTAATACTATTTTATGCTAATTTGTAATAGTACAAACTAAGTTACTATTAAAAAACTAATAAACAAATTAAAATTTAATATAGTATGTTTACAAAAGGAGGTTTTTCAATTGATCTAAATAAAAGTCCTTTTAAAACCAACCAATATTTGTCTATTTTTATTTAAAATAATTTGAAATTGTTGAAATAATCAAATAATAATTAGTTAACCATGGGAGCTATAATTTAGAATTTAAAGGAAAGGACTAAATTAAAAAAAATCAAAATGAGAGACTAAATTAAATTAATTATTAAATATATGTGTAGGAAATAAAAATAATTAAAATTTGGAAAATATTTAATATAAGTAGTTATAAACCTCGTATAAAGGCCATCTTTTATATAATTTATAAATAAATCTACATGTATTACGTATTTACTTTATAATTTTTATCGAATAAATAATATTATAAATAAATTTACATATAATAACATTAAAAATTAATACTATGTAGAATAAACATTTAAATTTAAATCTACATAATACGTTTTAAATTTTAAAAAGTTATTAATAATTTTTATTATTTATTTATTTTTTCTCTATTTGCTTTTAAATCATGTTAAAATTGTTTTAATTTAATTAATGAATAACTAAAAATTAAAAATAAATAAATAAAATATGATTGCACTACTTGTCACAATTATAGTGTATTTAGGTTATTGTTTATATATGATATGATGAGATGTATAAATTTTGGTGGGTTCGGTTCATGGATCCAATTTACAGTCGAATTCATAAGTTTGATTTAGGGATCTAATTAATAGGTCCCTTTCATATATTAGGTTCATGGACCCAATTCATGAATTCCATTTATGATTATCAATGTCGGGTAATTTACTTTTTTTTTTTTTTGGTGAATGGTAATTTACTTTTTAAGTTACTGAAATTAATATAAAAGTAATAATTCTTTAATTTAATCAAACTATATCATCAACTTTTTAATTATTATTGGCCATAATCCAAACTTTTATTATCAACAAAATAGAGCATTTATGCTAATTTTGGTAATTAATTATAAAGTGAATGTTATCGTAGCGAATAAATTTAAAAAAAATTAATTTTGAGACATTAATATGATGTACGTTTTTTTTTTTTTATGAGAATACTCAACGAATGTGTTAATATTATGTTTGAGTGGTGAAGAAGTTGATCGATTCACTTTATTTAGGACAGGGTAGAGGGCCAACAGATTTGATTGTTGAAGTATGGAGAAAAGTGAGTTCTCGATTAGAGAAAGATGAAGAGGAGAAGAAGCCTTCCCCATCTCTCTCCTGATTCCTTGTGTTTTTATATGGGATAGTCTAATACTTATGGGACCGTAAGGTCTGGAGGATGTGATCGGTAGACTCTTGATATGATTTGATGATGCTTGTTTAAGTTGTTATAATAAAAATTATAAAAATATATTATATATATATATATATATATATATATATATATATATATATTTTGTATAGTTACATTTTAAAATATTATTATTTATAAACAATAAAATGAGTCACTGCTTAAGCTTAGGCTTGAAACATTTTTGGAACCAAGCCTCGATCGAACGTTTTTATACGAGCTTCAATTTTTTTTTTTATCTTTATTCTCAATATAGAGATAAAATATAGATATTTTATCTTCAGAAAGTGACTTAATTTGCTAATAATAAAAATTTGCCTACTTTATCTTTAAAAAGTGGCTTAATTTGTTAATAATAGAAGTTTAATAAAGTAAATAAAAATTACTTGGTATACTATTAGTGGAGTTTTTAGACTCTATAAGCAGAGTCAAAGAGTTGACTAGTGTCTTATAACTAAAAGATGTATTTCAATTTTTTAAAACTATTTGTGAAATAAAAAAATACATTATTAATATATCAAATACTTACTGTGAAATAAATTGATAAAACTAAAAGTTATCAATAAATTAAATTATCTTAACTCGTCTGCTTAATAGCACGATTTAGGGTTTCTTTAGTCTGCTTAATAGCACGAAAATTTCTTTCGATTTTTCTAGGGTTTTGCTGGGGCTTTTAGAGGCTTTTTGCTTGCGATTCAAAGGGATTTTGTGTCTCAAAGTGACATCAATATGGTGGATGATGAACTGGTAAATCCTAACATTATGGACGACGAGGAAGAGCCCATGGTGGTAGTAGGTGATGAAATTGCCATAGGCCAATTATACGATTTATGTTTGGTTGGGCGAGTTCTTACGGATAGTGTGGTGAATTTTCCTTCCTTAAAAAATACTCTGGCTGATTTATGACATCCGTTAAGGGGAGTGGCTATTTCGGAATTGGAGGGCAAGCAGATCTTATTCAAATTTTATAGTGAAATCGACTTAAATCGAGTTATGGACGGTATGCCTTGGTTTTTTAACCGACATCTTATTATCATTCATAGAATAACAGAGGGTGAGGATCCAATCACAGTTTCCTCTTTGGGAGACGATTTTTTGGGTGCAAATTCATAATCTTCCAATTGGAGTCGTGACAGAGGGTATGGCAAGATAGTTTGGGGATTTTATTGGAAAATTCCTAGAATATGATGCATCGACGGTGATAAGAGGAATTAACAAATTCATGCAAATTAGAGTATTAATCGATACTCGTTCTCCGCTCAAAAGAAAGAAATGGATTGATATTGGTCAAAATAAATCTATATATGCCTTTTTCCAGTATGAAAGGTTGTCTTTATTTTGTTTTCTCTGTGGTCGGCTGGGACATGGTGAAAGCTTTTGCTAAGTCCGACTAACGCTGGAGAATCAGCAAGTGGAGTTTGGTTGGGATCTGTCACTAAGGGCTCCACAAAAAAGGGGCAGTCAATTGAAGAGTAAATGGCTACGAGAGGAACCTGAATTTAATAGGTGGTCCAACATGGAGATCGATGGGGAAAAAAAGAAAGGAAGTTTGGTGAGGATATGACAAATAATTGTGAGCGTAAAAGAGGACTAGGGCCTTTGGGACGTTTTACAAGGTAGAGTCGGAATAGGATGGATGCAATGGTTCATGGAATATTGGAGCAGTTAGAGGAAAGGGAGAATGGAATTGAGATGGAAGAGATACCTGTGGAATTTATTGATGGAAAAAAGAGGCTAAGAGTTAATTCAGAAGTGGGAAATTTCGGGAATAACAGAGGAGTATTGGAGCTGGAGTTGGAAACTGAATTATCGGCGGCCAATGTTAAATTGGCTGACCGGGCACAATGAAAATCCTTAGTTGGAATGTTCGTGGTTTGGGAAAACCACGAACAGTTAGACGTCTCAAAAATAAATTGAGACACATTCAGCCCCAAATTTTGTTTCTTATGGAAACGAAAGTTACTAGTAAAAGGATGGAGAAAATAAGGCGGCAATGTGGTTTTACGAACGGTATAGATGTTGATGCGGTAGGAAGGAGGGGAGGTTTATAGCAAGGATGGAGGGAGGGGCTTAACCTAACGTTAAAGAGTTTTTCAAAGTCACATATTGATGTAGAGGTTGAAAAAGAAAATGAATTGGGAGCATGAAGATTCACGGGATTTTATGGGGCACCAGTAGAACATGAAAGGAGGGAGTCGTGGGAACTGCTAAGGATATTGCAAAATGGGAACAACAAACCTTGGTTGGTTACTGGTGATTTTAATGAAATTCTCTTTTCCTTTGAAAAACAAGGAGGTAGAGTTCGTGAGGAAAGACAGATGGCCGCTTTTAGAACAACATTAGATGATTATGGTTTATCTAATTTGGGGTTTTCTGGCCAGTGGTATACGTGGGAAAAGGGTCGGCTTGCTAGCAACAATATTAGGGAGAGGCTAGATAGAGGTGTTGCAAATGCAGAATGGTGGGACTTGTTTCCAGGTTTTACTGTAAGCCATTTACAACATAGCTTCTCCGATCATTGCCCGATAGTTGTGAATACAAATGGGGATGGTGGGATGCAAGTTAAGAGGCGACAATGGAGATTTCGATTTAATGCTAATTGGATTTTGATTCCAGATTTTGAGGAGCAAGTTAGGCATGAATGGAACTCAAATACTTAAGATGTGTTGGTGAAACTGAAGGAACTGGGATTGAGATTGAATTGTTGGGCACAAAAGGAGAAAAGATTAAAGGTACAGCAAACAGAAGAACTAAACGCTAGACTGTTTGAGTTGGGAAATAGAGAGATATGTGAAACGGCTTTGGAGGAAATGACAGAGATAAAAAACTTCAGTTGAATCTCGAAGCCGACAAGGAAGAGCTGTTTTGGGAACAAAGGGCGAGAATTAATTGGCTTCGGATGGGAGATAGAAATACAGCATTTTTTCACAGAAGCGCAACTGCCCGTAAAAAGAAAAATATGGTGAAGGGACTTAAAAATGATGCTGGGAACTTGGTTACCGATTTTGATGGGATGTCTAAAATAGCTGCGGATTACTTTAAAGAACTATTTTCTTCCAAAGAAACCGGTGATTGTGGTAGATTATTTGCGTCATTCTCACCATGTATTTCGGAGGAATTTAATAGAGAATTAATAGCATATTTTAAAGCAGAAGAGATTGTAATGGCGTTAAAATCTATAGCTCCCCTTAAGGCCTCAGGCGAGGACGGATTTCCTGCGACTTTTTATCAAAAATATTGCCATATCATTGGGGAGAAAGTGACCAAGTACTGCTTAGATGTTCTGCATGGCCGGAAAAATATGGAGGAGATCAACAAAACATGTATCGTTCTTATTCCTAAGGTTAATTCACCGAAGGCAATGAGCCAATTTAAACCCATAAGTCTCTGTAACGTGATTTATAAAATAATTTCAAAAGTTCTTGTCAACCGATTCCGCAAGGTTCTGAGCTGCTGTATCGAAGATAATCAAGGAGCGTTCATAGTAGGGAGGCAAATTACGGACAATATTTTCGTGGCGTATGAAATTCTACACTAATTCAAGAAGAGAAGAGGTTCATCAAAGAAAGGTTTTGCGTTAAAGCTCGACATGAGCAAAGCCTATGACAGAATAGAATGAGGCTTCTTAGAAAACATTATGCGTAGACTAGGGTTTTGTGAAGATTGGATCTTGCTTATTATGAGGTGTATTACTAGCTTCGCATATTCAGTTGTGCTTAATGGAAGAATTGGGGAGGAATTTCGCCCTCAAAGAGGTCTAAGACAGGGAGATCCACTAAGCCCGTATTTGTTCCTTATTTGTACGGAAGGCTTCTTACGAATAATCGCGCTGGCTAAGAGGGAAGGGAGGCTTGTTAGGACTAAGATAGGAAAGGGTAATGTTTCAGTCTCACATTTATTTTTTGCGGATAACAGCATACTATTTGGAGACGCTTCAGTTGAAAGAGCAAATAATATGAAGAATGTGATCAACGAATATGAAAAGGTGCCTGGTCAATTGGTGAATTTTGATAAGTCCCTAATCTATTTCAACGGTAATGTGGATCTGGAGACACAGGTAAAGGTGGGAGGAATCTTGGGAGTAAGTCTAATAATCCAGAAAAATATCTGGGGCTGCCAACTACGGTAGGAAGACGAAAAAAAACATGCGTTCGTGCATATTAAAGAGCGCTTTATAAAAGTATTGAACAGTTGGAGCTTGTGATTCTTGTCAGCAGGGGGAAAAGAGGTATTTTTGAAATCCATTTTACAAGCAATTCTGATTTATGCAATGCAATGTTTTAAACTTCCAAATTCGTTTTGCCGAGAATTAGAGAATATTATGAGTAAATTCTGGTGGCGAAATCCCAAAATCAATAAAGGCATACATTGGTGCAAGTGGAGTGACTTGTGTATCCCCAAAGCGAAGGGAGGTCTAGGTTTTAAAGATCTAGAAAAAGTAATTTGGTCCTGTTAGCGAAGTAGGGATGGAAAATCATTACGCAGCCTCATTGTTTATTTGCGCGACTCATGAAAGCAAAATATTTTCTAAAAGGGGAGTTTATGAGTGTTGGGTTAGGATCTTACCCTTCGTTTACTTGGCGAAGCATATGGAGTGCAAGACAAATCCTCGTGGAGGGTATGGGGTGGCGAGTTGGGAACGGGGAATCAATCAACATTTGGAACGATATCTGGTTGCCGGTGCTTGGGAGTGGAAGAGTACAATGTCAGCACATAGATATTAGATTCACTACTGTCTCTGATTTAATTGATAGGGACACTACTACCTGGAAGCAAGACACTATCTGATCTTTATTTGGAGAGGAGCAATTGAAGAGCATCCTCTTAATTCCTCTGGTGAGCAGTAGACCACATGATCAGCTAATTTGGAGAGGAGATAATACAGGGACGTACACAGTTAAAAGTGGTTACAAATGGATTAATACAACGGGGAATTCTAGATTACATACCGACAGTCCTACTACTTTCTATACAAAACTATGGGGGCTCAAGATACCAAGCAAAATTCGTATCCTTATGTGGCGAATAGCCAATGAATTTATACCCACTTCATACAACCTAAGAATTCAAAATTTGGGAACTAATTCACTCTGCCCGGTGTGTCAAACAGAGGAGGAAACGGTGAGCCATCTGTTTAGGGATTGCACTTTCACACAGCAAATGTTGCGAAGGATGGGTCTGCCAGATGCAACATGCAATAGAGAACCCAATTGGAAAAAATGGTTAGAAAAAGTAGTGGAAAGCCAGGATGCAGAAATAAATACGATTAGATCGATCGTATACTGGGCTATATGGTTTAATCGTAACAAGATTTATCATGAAGGAATCAGAGAACAGGTAAATAGAATAGTAGCGTTTATCGGTGCTTATCATGCGAAAATTAATCTTATGGGGCAGATTTCAAGAAATACAAATGGTGTCGAGGAAGCTATTTGGAAACCTCCAAATGATGACATTATCAAAATCAATTTTGATGCATCATTCAATCAGCACATGGGGAATTCAGTATCCGAAATTTTAGCGCGAAATAAAGAAGGTCTAGTAATGGCTGCATGTACATTTCCATGGGAGAACATTCCAGACCCAGTTATGGCGGAGGCAAGGGCGTGTCTGCAAGTAGTCACTATGGCAGAGGAAATGGGATTCCAAAACATTATTGTGGAAGGGGATGCGTTGACCATAATACGCAAACTAAACTCCCCTGAAGATGATAAGTCGAACATCAGCAGTCTGATTAAAGAAATAAAAAGGGAGAACCCACAAATTTAGAAGTCTGAGTTTTGAGTATGTACCAAGGGAGGCCAACAAAGCGGCTCACGGAATGGCGCTAGAAGGAAGACAACACGAAAACCCCCAATACTGGATAGAGGAGGCTCCACCCGCGGTGGTTAGACAGATAGATCACGATAGAGGAAGAATAGATAACGGTGATTGAATGGTAAAGCAGAGTCCGGACCTTGTGACAGTGGGTCGGTCCGAAGAACTCGTAATTTCAACGGAGACTGAGATTTCAAAGATTGATTTTTGGAGAATATTTGGTCTCTCAATTGGCTGGTACATGAGGGAATTCTCAAGCAACAGAGAGAAAGGGATTTCAGGCCTATGTTCTTTTAAGGTGGGTTTGGATAGGCGGTGCGTTTACATGCGGTTAGTGTAAAAACAGCGGTGGCGGTGAGATTAGATACTGTAGCAATATTATAGCGTGAGGCAAAAAGTAAGCTAAACGCACCGCACCGCACTCAATCGCCTATCCAAACCCACCCTTAGTTTTTCTGTCGTCTCATTTCTTGCTATTAGTTTTAATGTTTATTTTGTTTTGTTTTTATTTAGTTCTTAAAAGCACCGTTTGGGTGCCCAATTGTTTGCTTACAGCTGTTAGTTTCTTTTTCTAGGCCTGTAACCGAATGATTATTTTCTCACATTAATACAATATCAGCTGATTATTATTTTAAAAAAAAAGTTATCAATAAATTAAATGATCTTGTGGGAAAAAAATAAATTATCTAAAATATAAATAATCTATGGACCAAACAACCCCGACAAAGCCCACAAGCCTTGACCCATTAGTTAACGTAATTACTAATTAACCCCCTTAAAAAAAAGAACACTACAATTTAAGGGAAAAATTATAATTAAAAACAGGAAAAAGTAGAAGGTAACTTGCAGGAGACAAAGTTCGTCGCTTTTACCTTTATAGAGTCAATTGACCGATCGCTTCATCTTCGAGTTTAGGGTTTTGAAATTCAAAAAATACCTCCAGATTTTGATTTTGGGGATTATCATCAACAAAGTTCAATTCAAAATCAAAACAGCTTCTTTCAGATCCTCACTTCACTCCCCCCCCCCCCCCCCAAATCAATCAGATAATCCTTAGAATGCAGAACAGTGAAGGCAGCTGTTTGTCTTACATGGCGGCCTGGTTGGGAAGCAGCGTAGCCCAAGCTTTCTTCGCGTCTCTCGAGCGTTGCTCTTGCATTAACCTTTCCACCTCCGATGATGCCGATGATTCCGAGGCTCATGATCTCCCTCTCGTGTTCACTAATTGTTCCTCCATCTCTTCATCATCAGTCACCTCTATCCCTAACAACAACAACACTCCTTCAAACGACGCCGTTAATCTCCCTGTTTAGGTCATGGATCGCGTATTGTTTCTAGGGTTTCGAATTTTTTGTCTTTAGTTCTTTTTAATACTGTGAATTTTGATGTAAGCTTTTTTCTGGGTTGTTTGACTCTCTTTTTTCTTAGTTTGGATGTCTATGAAATTCTCACCGCTAAATAATTTGATCGGAGGAATGTGAATCTCCGATATGTTGTTCGCTAAGATTTGTAAAATCTTACCTGAAATTCATTCGAAAGCTTTGCAATTCTGGGTTTTAATATCGATATCGTTTTTGTTCATATGGTGGATTAACTGACGCAATCAAAATTCATACTCTGGAAGAAAAGCTCTGGGCTTTTTTTGTTTTGGGCTTTGTTCTTATGAGCTATTAGGGAGATGATTGGCTGACCCAATGCAATGCATTCATTTGGGCTGGGGTTTATTAAAAATGGATATAAAATAATAATTTCAATAATTACAAATTGAGTAAATTATTAAACTATATATTTAATTAAAAATGACGATAAAATTACATTAAATATTTAATTTAATCGGTATAGGAAAACATCACTTGCATCATGATGTGATGGCTTCGATCTAACGTTAACGGCATATGCTTCAACTTTGAAATTAATTGATATTATTATACGATCCTTGGCTGTTTTTTTGTCTCTGGCCTTGGATTCTCGTGTTTTGTCAATGTTATGTAATAACACACTTTGGTTCTTTTGTAATAAGACCATATGCTTCTTCCTTTTTACATTCATCAACAACCATATCTACCACAATTCAGTGATAGAAGGCTACACCTTTTACATACATACATATCAAATTTTGTCAGTTGAATTTGTAATCAATCTTTGTAACATATATACATATGAATGTATAGAGTATTGACTTCAAAAAAATTATGAAATGATAATTGAACTGTTTGAAAGTTTTCATTTAAGTCGTTGGGCTATTAGAAAGTTTTTATTTAAGTAATTGAGTTGTTAAATTTTTTTTTTAAAGTCCGACTAGCGAGCTTAAAACGATGATTTAATGATCGGTACGGTAGATTAGTCTCCATCAACAAGTAAGAACATACGTTAGATCCGAATCGATCTGATGATCGATGCCAAAGATTGGAAAAGAAGGCCTATATGGATTTAGATTTATATATTCGCGACATTTATAGATGTTTCATGAATAAAAAATTAAACTATAGAAGAGAAGGGGAAAGAAAAATTTTTCAATTGATGTAGGCGGTACAAACAGCCATACAATAATGATTTTAACTGCTCAGTGACTTAAATAAAAATTTTCGAAAAGTTCAATAATATAGTTTTACCTTTGAAATTTTAATCAATCTTCAGCATTAGCTGAAAATCATAAATAAATAATAAACATAACATGGACATTCAAAACTAAAGTAAAGCTTCTTGATTCTTTGTCAAATGAATGCTACAACATATATACTGAATTAATTTACAACTGTTGATTAAAATACATGTGCGCCTAAATCCAGGCCAGTCTTCAACAAAAGAGAAAAGGGGTAAAAAAATGAAATAACTCTACAAGATGTTACTATGAATGTGTTAGCAAAGAATTATTAACCATAACCGCAACCGTGACCAAACCGGTAGGCATTCAAGCATTACAAGGAAGCACGGAAGGCGGTTCGGTGAGAAATAAAGCCTGGTAAATTCCCGAATCCATGAACAGGTTTGAATGGCCCCTACCAGGAGGCAGACCTAAAATGGCAGACAAACAAATCAATCATTCAAAGCAGCACCCCCACCATTTTTTATCCCCAGAACGAACCGCAGCCACCAGCTCTGATTTCTAATCCAATTTAAGATAAACAAAAGGAAGAGGTTGGTTTACATGGTCCTACAGGCTACAGATGCCTGCATTATGCATATAATATATCTCAATTGCCTTTCAACACATGACATGCGTAATCTTTTCCAGGCAAGAAGACAAAAGATTTCTCGAGTAACAAATCAATCATGAAGTTAACCTGGATATTCAGATAAGCTAACCTCAGTCACACACTCGTTCCAAAAAGGATTTTGTTGCAACCGTATAAAAGCAGCCACTTGTTGGGACCAAATTCTACTGGTATTTTCACACGGGTACTGGTAAACCGTAATTGAGGAATGATCTGATTCTACCGTCTGATCCTGCTGTCACTATAACGAGACCCCAAACGTGAGAATCAAATGTACTCTGGCAGGAAGTTTTCAGAAACTTGTACTGGGATTTATGGATTGAAGACGGCATTGACAATGGACTGGATGGAGGAAGTGTTTCCTCCGGCCATGTTGCAGATCCCTTAGGTAAAGACTCTGAAGAATATTCATGGCCCATAGAGAAATAAGAAGGGAACGAAAATGGAAGGTCATGAGGTAAATCCTCCTGTGGTACTTCAAACTGCCTATTTTCTATGTTCCCATATTTCAGGCCACACCAAGGGATAGCGATGGATGCATTAGCAGAGAAGTGTTCACAAGATCTTATATCTTTAGACTGAGAGATACTATTCTTATCCTGATGAACGCAATTCCATATATATACATTAGCATCATCACAAGCTGAAACAATGTGCTTCCCGTCTTCTGTTATTGACGTAAATGTCTGGTTCCCGTTGTTATGTGCACCTGAAAAAAAAAAGAGACAGCTTAAGTTGGGGAAAAATACGAGTAAGGCATCAAATTGCACGGTCATGAGTTTAGAGAACAGTGGGAACATACCCTTGTATTTGCCAATCACGTTTGGTCCTTGAAGAATTCTGACTTGTGAATCCGCACAAGTTACCATTACTTTGCTCGGATCTTTAGACAAAAACTGGAATGAATAATACATTATTGACAACTGCACATCTTGGTTTTTAAGATAAGCCTATGGTGATCAAAATTCAAAACTGAGGATGAGAAGAACTACCTGCAAGCCAGTTATCCTTCTGCAGGGCAACTTCTTTTTCCCATTTACGCATATCTGAGCACCCAGTTGCAATTGATTGTCTGAAAAAGCAACATAAAATCGGTTTTCTTAAGAATCAGTCCAACCGTAAAAGCTGCTTAATGAAAGAAACATATTTCTAAAGCCTATGCCTAGAAAAACTTTCAGATACTACTTCTAGATCACTTAAACTGAAGCAATTTATATCCAACCCCAGGTAGGCACAAACGAACAAACCCAAGCATAAGGATTTTGAGAAACAGACCAAAAATGCATATGCCTATAGATTGATGTATATGATTCATAAAACTGATGAATATAGGTCAATCCATGAACAAATATGAATCCCTATCAAAGGAAGCATACCTAACATATCGTAAAAGCGGCAACTGCCAGTCATTGAGCCAACAATTCCTCCCTGCATAAATAGAAAAAGAGATTGTTTATCTCGAAGTTCAAAGTGCTCAACTGTGTGATTCTAAACCACTAGAAGAAAATCACGCAAACCTGTCCATCCGGGCGATAACACACTGCAGTAACTATATCTCTTACATCAATCCAGTCAACAACCTGGCAGCCAGAAATTGACCAAATGCGCACTTTTCCGTCTATTGAACCACTAATGAAGAAATTGTCATCCACAGGGTTAAACTGAACACAGGTTACTGCATCACAATATAAGAGGTAATTCTTTATCAGAAATCAGAACAAGATCATGCACCAAAATACAACATAAGTTTAATGATAGAAGCGCACCGTAATTACTATGAGAAAATACTTTGAGGCAACCATCACATCCAACTTGCCACATACGAACGGTTTTATCAACCGAGGAAGATAACAGGAACTGAAACACGGAACACAAAACGGAGACATATAAGATGAAAATTTATGTTTTCCCTTTTTAGAAACATGTACGTAAATCTGTTCCACTCACATTTTTGTTGGACCATGAGAGATCCAAGATCTCACCAGTGTGTCCATGGAACTCGTGCAATGGTTTCTCGACTAGCCGGAAAACTTTGGAAGGGAAGATCACACACGCAGAATCAGATGTCTTCCTCGGGCTTCTTATATTGCCTTCTTTTACCTTATCTACAACGAGGGGTTTCACTTCAGAAAGATGATTCACCGTAAAGTATAAACAGGAAGGATCCATCTCTGGGATATCAAGGTCGATGCACATTTGATCCTCCACCACTTGCCATACTCGTACAACGCCATCTTCACCGGCACTAGCTAGGTACCGTCCATCAGGACTGAATTTCATCGTCAAAATTGAACCTTCATGAGCCTGGATAACTTGTCCCTTATAAAGTGCAGAAAGTTCCTTTGTTCTTTTCCTGCATTGATGAACCTTAACTCTCTGAACCTTATTCCCCCAAACTGAATTATCTCTATTACCACTCAATGAATCATCTTCAACCTGTTTATCCAGCAAACGTGTAATCAATTTACTTAACCACCGGTTCTTAGCTTTCTTCGGCATTCTCTCGGTTTTATTCTGCTTCTCCATTTCCCTCTCTGTAACTTGTTGCAATGAGGTCATTGACACACAAGGGATCTCAGACGTGGAGCTGTTTTCACCATCTACCATCTGATCCACCTTCGTTTCGCAACCTTCAATTCCCTCCCCATCTTGAAGCTTTTCATCAACACCACACTCTTCTCCCCAATCCTCATTTCCTTCCCTACATACAAACTTATCATGCGAACTCGACTCCTCAGACAAATCAAGATTATCATTAGACCAACAAGACATTGAAGACCGGCTCGAAGAGAACTCTTCGGAGCCTCGTGTTCTCAAAACAGCATCACTAGTTTCCATAACCCTGCTAAATTCTCCTTCAAAACTAGGTTCATCTACTGAATTCTTGAATGAAATTCGGTCTAAACTATCTCCCATCCAATCGAAAAACTTAATGCGGCGTTCGTTAACACTTCGAGGGCTACGAATCCATACATCGAAACTACTCTCAGACCAATTATCAAAACCAGAATTTGAATCAGAATGTAAACCAGACATTGTTCCAATGTGTTCATTAGCATCAAAAAATGAACATTCCTCGTCTTCCCTCAAACTATCCATATTATTCTGTTGAGTTCAACCCATGAAAACCCTCAGGTACTAATGAAAATATTTTTTGTAAACCCTTAACCATTGTACCTCATTCTAAATTCCTACCAAACGAACAAACCCAGAAAATAAAAAATGAAAATAAAAGGCTGAAAATAAAGCTCGGAAAACAAGAAACACAAAACACAAAGAACAAGTTTAACAAAATCAAAGACTAAATTAAACAAACAAAACAATTAATAATAATTAACGAAACCCAAGAGATCCAACCTGGATCCCAATCCATACCCATTGCACCTGGTCTTTTCCATTGAATCAAAAAGTAACCCAAAATTTTAATATAGAAACAAGTTCTTATTGTAACAAAAATTAACTCAATTTCTTGCAAAAAAACAAAAAATAAGAGGTCAAACAGTTTTTCTGCACTGAGAGATCGAAACCCAGTAACAGGAAATTGAAGAAATCTAATAAACGGGTGAAGAAAAATATATATTTAAGAAATTATAGTTACAAAGTGATTAATTAAGCAATGGGGAGATTTTGGTTTATAGAACTGGGTTACAATGGGGATTGGGTTCGTTTTCTATGAGATATTTTTGGAACTGAAGGGGGCATAGATGGAAGCATCCATTAACAACGATTTTTGGACCTTCTTGAACTCACTTTCTGTGGGGAAGCGAAGGGAAACACTTGGGGAAAAGAGAGGTATATGATATAAAAATATATATATATATACTTTAAAAAAAAAAACTAACACTCCGTTCGTTTTACTTAAAATTATTTTGGAGAATGATTTTTGGGAAATAATTTAATTTTTTAAAAAAATTAATATTTTTTTATATTTATGTTATTTAGTAGATTTTTTAAAAATATTTTATAAAGTTGTTTTTAATTAAATAAACATACAATATTTCTTATTTTTTTATTGTTTAATTGAATTTATTTTTATCTATAATTTTATATTTTACATTGTCTTTGCATATATTAAAAATATTATGTTAAATTCAAATTCATTGCAACGTTATTTTTTAACTATTAAGTGAGTATTTTTTATTTAAAAATGTGACATCAATAAAATTGACAAAAAAATATTAACGATGTCAATAATTGGACTTGATTTTCAAATTTGAAAAGTAAAAGAACTAAATTCTTGAAAATAAAAGTATAAAGACTAAATTACAAATCTGTGAAGTGTACATAGACTTATGACATATTTTAACATTTATACTACAAAACATTTATTATTAATATATTTATAATTGTAATAAATATTTATTATTAAAATATTAATATTGAATATTTTCAATAATATGTGAATAATATTATTTAAAATTATTATTTTTAAAATTTATTATTAAAATAAAATTGAAATATTAAATAATTTATTTAAATAATAAATTATATTTATTATTTTAATAATTTATTATATGACTAAATATAAATAATTAAATATGTATGTTTAATAATATTGAAAATTATAATATTTTAAATATTTTTAAAAATAAAAGTAAAATTTATTATCAATATAATGATATTAAGCTTGATTTAAGTTAATTTTTATATAAAAATAAAATTATTTATAGATGAGTTCTTTTCTGGAAAATGACTTACGCTTTTCAAATGAGTAAGTCATTTTACAGGAAAAATGGTTTATTTTACCTTGACCTGTAAATCATTTTCCGTTGACCAAACTATTTTCTGTTAAACAAACACAGGAAAATGTAGAAAATATTTTCCGTAAATCATTTTACATGTAAACAAAGAGACCCTAAATAATAAAATATGTGATTGAACTTAATATCATTAATTAAACGATATCAATTCAATTTTTGGAAAAAAAATCAAATTTTACATACTAAATCTTAATTTGAATGAGACATTTAAACTTATTATATTTTAAATTAAAATATTTTATAAATTTAGAATTTAATTTTTTTATTTTTTTATTTTAAAATTTAAGTCCAACCAGATAACTCTAAAATTAGTTTATTAAATTTAGGTTTATTATAATATTATTTTTTTCAGTTACATGATTATTAAGTTAGTTTTTTTTTTTTTAATTTCAAACTTCGCAACTGAATTTTAAAATTTGAGAAGTTAAAAAAAATTAAATTTTTAAAAAATAAAATATAATGAGTAAGTTCCAAATTTATAAATATTATAGAGACTTATTGCATATTTTAACCTATTTTTTTAAGTAAGAAATTCTCATTTAAATATTTTATGTAATATTTAAAAAAATATAAATTTTTATATGTAATGTATTGCTTAAAATAGAAATTCATTTCAATTATTTTTAAATCAAATATATTTTCTTAAATCAATTATTTCGATAAATTTATATACATTAATGGAGAACATGCAAAAGCGTTTAAAAAGTTTGAAAAGGAATGAGATGTAGCTTAGTTGGACTACAAATTCGTGTTCATATTAATTTTTTTTAATGCAATATTCATAATTTTTTATATTATAATAATCTTAAAATTTAATCTTTCTGTCAATAACCTCTCGATTTTTATTTTTTTTTAAATTTGATTATTATTAAAGAAATTTAAAAATATTTTCTTAATATTTGAGGTTATCAAAAAAATAATTAAAATTATTTAAAAAATAATTTTTTTTTTTTTACATAAACAATTTTAGAATTGAGATTGAGTTAAAATAATTTGGCTAAAAATCTGTATAGTGGCCCAACACATAATCATGCATTATGCATAGCCATTGCTTGTGCTTGTACTGTATATTTTCTTATTGGATCCCATTTTGAAAAATCATGTGCTGTATTCTCAATAATTGAATTTACAAGAAAAAAATAATAATATAACAATTGAAAGTATTGATTTTTCTGATTATTGTGTGTTGTTAGCACAACATATAATATAAATGAAATTGATTAAATTATAAGATTAGAAGTTAATTCAATCAATTTGGTTATTTTATCATTTTTTAATAGCATTTTTCTATACAAAAAAGTTGCATTATGTTTAAGGAAAGGGTTAAAGTGTTCCAAAGTGCCCTAAAATAAAAAAAATTATCACATTGGTTTTTCATATTTTATAAAATTATAAATGATTAATTTGTACTTTAACCTCTTAAAAATGATAATTTTTAATTTAATTTTTTAAAAATTATAAAGATATAAATTAATACAATGATGAAATTACATTTTAACTCTAAAACTATATATAACTTAATTCCAACCCCAGACATAATTCTTAACTTCGCCTTTACTTGAACTCGCGTATAAATTACCACTAAACCAATATCATGATGGTATAAAAATGTATAATTTTAAAAGCATCAATTTTTTAAAATAATACTAGTTAAAAACGAGGATTTCAATGTCCTCACCCCTTTTGTTCCTTAACGTCATGCATGAACAAAATTCCCCTTTCATTAAGAAATATTTGTTTTTTTGTTAAAAAATGGTTAATTAGCCATGATTTTTGCTGAAAGTATTGGAATTTAGAATATTAATTTGTAGGCAAAGTCATTGAGTTGGGATCATTGCTTTGGTGCACATGGTTGCCATAGGTGGCATGGGTTGTGCACATTTATTGGGGGGTTGTTAAAACATAAATCATAAATCTTTTCCAAAAGTTGGTGCACCAAGCACCATCCCTACCTCCATCCCGCATATATACATGCATTGCATGACTTTGAAAATCAAAATAGTTTTTTTTTTTCAAAAATATTTTTTATTAAAAATAGAATTGTATATATTTCTTATTTATTATATATGTACACTTGTGTTCTTGAAATAATAATAAAAAAGTCCAAGGAATTATGTTTCTCAAGTTTTCATAAAAATATTTTGCATAAAAATAACAACTGATAGGTTACTTGTTTCTTAAGCAAGAAGTTTCATTGAAATCCACCTATGTGATCCATGCATGCACCATTTGGGATTGTGGTTAAGTTTTTTACTGATTTTTCTTAAGTTAAAATATGTTTTAATTTTGTCGAACGAGTATTAATTCGATTGGCATAGACATTATTATCAATATAGGAGGATGTAAATTCGAGTGCGTTACAACGCAGTATCATCCTATTTATAGGTTGAAGATGAAGTAAAAAGATTGCATAAGTAATTATATATAGTTTTAATATTAAAGTTAAGTAAAATAATTATTGCAACCATAAACATTATATTTAATTTATACGAACGCATGGAAAAACATTGGGCTGTGGAAGTTTCATCTTATAATATTATTCTCGATTGAAATTAATTAAGGAATATATTAATAAGCAGGGAGTTGGCTAAATATAATTTCTCAATAATTTCGATGCTGTTTCCATAAGAATATAATTTTCTTTTTCCTTTCCACACGTACGAATATTTGTAGGGTTTTTTATTTTCTTTGGGCTGCTGGAAAGTTCCTCTTGCAATAATTATAGACATTAAAAAAGCTGTTAGGTTAAAGGTGAATAATATATATTTGTATATTATAGATATTTGATATTCCCTTCTTAATATGTGCATGTATTAATTATTATAAATTTTCTTACCTCAATAATTAAAATATAGATATTTCACGATTAGGTTTTAATAATTCATATTCATGATCCTAAAAAAAATTCCATTCATGATTTGTAATTTTGTATATTCCCTTACGTTGAGATTAGAGTTCTCCATGGCCAAGCCATGTGATTCGGTTTAAAAGTCTGTTCAAAAAATGAGAGAGTTTAGGTAGAAATTTAGGCTCAAAAAATGAATTTGAATAAAAAATAAGGCCGGATTAAAAAATGGACCAGGTTTCGGGTAAGGTTTTTTGGCTTGGGCTCAGTTCGGTCTAAATTTGCAAAAAAAAAAAAAAAAAACTTTGTTGTTTTGATGTTGTTTTCTCACTGTTTTGTTACCATTTCACTATTATGTTGCTACTATATTGAATATTGTATAACACTTTGTTTTATTGTTAATTTTGTTATTATTTTAGAGGTATTTGCTTGTTAAGTTGCACTTATATTATGTTATTTAAGTATAAATACTTTTTAAAATTTATTTTTAGTTTGTTAAGAAACATTTATTTTAATATATATTTTTAATATATTTTATGTATTATATGTTTTTAAAAAAATATTTTTAAAAAAATAATATTGAGAGAAGCGTTTGGTATAAAATGAAGAAATTAATTACTGCAACTAACAGAGCCATTTAGGGCAGAAAAAACTTAAAATTGAAACTGAAAAAAGGAAAAAAAATGAAGAAGGGCAGGTAAGGATGAGTGATTTGTGATAGTGATATAGAAATATAGATAAATGTGATGATGGGGCTCATCACCCAGTGTATAGTACTACGGATGCATATTCATAAATCTTGGAAAACTAAAATCTATGGCACCAAATACCATAGAAAGAAATTAAAGAAGAAAAAGGAAAAAGAAAAAGCTGTCCATTTGAATGTTATGTCATGGCTTCAGACAGTTCCCACCAAACAAGCTGCTGCTGGTGGGGTAGGCCGGTGAATCCACTGCTCTCTCTTTGCATGGATATGGTGGGTTTTTTTTTTTTTTTTTTTTTTAAATTTAAGTTTAGGGTATGTGACTATCGATCATGAGGGGATTTTTTTTACCTTTCCCTTTGTTCAATGATTTATGGAGTGAAAGCGCTTGGTTAATCCCTATCAAAGATATGATGGTAATTTATCATTAGTATAATTTGAATTCAAACTTTGAAGGATGTCAATGAGCATATTTGCTAGCATTTAATTAATAGAGAAATCTCTGAAGTATCGTTTATCAGGTAATCGACTGATCTCTTAATGATCGAATGTATTGTCTCCTAGAGAGTTTATGTCATTCTATTTCTAGGATTGTATGCAACTCCATTCAAGTATGTAATACATAATCACAAAAATGGTTTATTCAACCTCAGATTTATACACATCAAACATGGATCAACACCATAGAATTATCAACTCAAGAATAATTAAGCATTCATAATTGAAAACAAATAAATTAAGATTTTATTGCATAAAACTAGAAATAAAAAAATAAAATCTATCCTAGGGTTCATCTCCCCTAGATATTAAGAGAATTAGTTCATAATTGCAAGAATGAACACCAAAAATACAATATAACCATTAAAATAAAAGAAATTCATGATAACTCCCTCGAAAATCAGCTTGGACTCTTGAATCTTGATGGCAAATTGCTTGGAAATCGGCTTCAATGGTGTTCTTTGGGTAATTTTTTGCTATCCTATTACGGTTGTTTTCCTCCTCTTGTATTCCATTTTTTATACCTTCTCCAAGTGCAAAAAAAAAAAAAAAAACCCCTAAAAATCGTCACTTCTAGTTGTGAACGCACACGGTTTGTGAAATCCACACACCTGTTTGAGTCACATGGCCCTGTGGTCTGCACGCGTGAAACTCTATTGCATTTGTTTAGCTTCCGGACTACTCCAATGTTCTAATATTCACCCGTTTTTCACTCTATTGCTCTCAAGTGCTCTATTAAGCATCAAAACATTAATATAAAGGATCAGGAGTATATAATTAACAAGTAGCACCACACAATCACCCAAAATTGCACTAAGAATGAGGCTAAAATATGCTACTTTTGACACTTATCATGTAGCTTAAGCGGTACCAACTTCCCCAACAAGTGACCTATATACCATAGATCTAGGGAGTCGAACCCCACCAACAGTGAGATGCTCACGTACGGTCAAAGCGCTCTCAACTCTGTGAACCAGGCCCTTAGGATAGCCACACGACACACTAGCTCTCGGTAAAGTACGAGAGATGACACCCCTAAGGGACAATCTATTCGGTTGTTGGGAGATTGGTCAATTGCCTGACGAACGACACTTCGAAAACTTCTAAAAAAAAAGACGACCCCCTCAACAATGTATTGCATACACAAACAACTATATTAATCCAATATGAAAATAAATAGATATATTTATTTCTTTCAATATGTACAATTGAATCAAAATCAAAGTTTAATATGTACATTTAAATCACAATCAAATCTTAATATACGTACTTGCATCAAACTAAAGTTTATCTTTGTTTTTTATATTTATCTCTGAAATAAAACAATATTAAGAATTTTTTTCTTAAAAAACAAAATCCTCTGTGATATATATAATATCATATTTAAGCTCTTCTTTTCCTTCGATTCCTAGTTGTAATGCAACAACATTATATTTTGTACTTTACGAAAAATAGTACGAATTTCGAATACGTGCTCGCCTTTGTCTAGACCTTACAACACCGAAAGAAAAACTAAGGTTTTTTTGGACAATATAGAGTAATTGAATGAAAGTCTAATTATTAAGGTAGTAATTATTTTTATTATAATTATAAAGAATTGTAATTCCTTATACGTGTTTGGTTAACAAAGTGTAATTATATCTTAATTCTTCATGTCATGTTTAGTAATACAAGTTATAATTACACATTTACAAAATTTATATTTTTTAAAATATTAATTATTATAAAAAAATTAGTATGATAAAAATAATTTCTAAACAAGTAACAAAAATTAAAATCAAATCATCATATATGTTATATAGTCTAAAAAAGTAGTCGATAATACGTTTGCGAATAAGAATAGCAAGAAAAGTAAACATCATATGCAATTTTATCTAATTTTTCTATTGCATATTGGTTGGGTCATTCCCTTTTTAATATTTAACATATGCTTCTTATCATTATATGCCCGTCATTGACTAAGTTCATCATCATTTGAATTTGAATCCACATCATTAAAATTATTAATATCTCATTCTTTCATGTACTCTACAAAGTATGGGTTGTTTAATTCACCTTGTGATTGAAGTTATGAAATATGCATCATGTTAATATGACCAACCTTGATTTTTATCATATACTAAGGTGACATTGTTAATATGATAAATGTTTTTTTAAAACAACAATTGTCTTATCAACCACATTTTGAAGCCTCGAATGTTTGAAATTAAAGAGTTCGCGAGTTGTCTATGATGCTTGTGTCCGGCACCATTCTCTCAAATGGTATCATACCCTACAATATAGTGCAAGAAAATATTTTCTATTTATATAATTAGCATCAACCTTATAATATTTAAGTTCATAGTCCAAATAGTTTGTAACTTTAATTATAAAAACTTATATAAACTTAATTCGGAGAAAAACTTATGCTAGGTCAAATTTATTTTTATAAAAATAATATAAAATTCATAACATATAATCTTTAAAAAAATTATAAATTTTCAAAACTTTCATAACACTTCTTATAGATTATATAAATTTTCTATAACTTTAGAAAATTATTTTTTATAAATAAGTTATGATAAAAAAAAAACTATAACATTTTTTATGAATATATTATATAGTATGAATACATAAATAAGTTATGTCCATACTTGATCACAACTTTTTATAAATAAATATATAATAACATTTTTATAACATGTTGACTATAATGTTAAATTTTTTAAAGATTTAAATAATATAATCTTAAAAATATATAAAATATTTTTATAATATTTTTAAGATTTCTAATATAAGAAATCTTTTTCTATGATTCTAAACACTCATATGTATTTATGATTATAATATAATTTTTATAATTTGTAAAAAAATATTTATAAAAAAAATTAAATTTCGGTATAATTTATTACTCAAATTTTCACCCAATATCTAAAAATTAAAAAGTATAATTCGACTACACCCAATAATTACAAGCAATTAAACAATAAAACATACCTAAGACGTTACCTAGAAGTAGGTAAAAATTTCCCGGTTCACAGCATATTAAAACAATGAAACAGTGAAGGAGGGACCACCGCCTTTTATTGTGGGGTTTCATCCGATGGCAGCTTAACAACGGTGATGAAAATCGGACCACCTCTCTTGTGGCTGTTCATCTGATTCTAATCTGACGGCGGATACCTCTCCACTCACACTCTTAATGATTATGTTGTGCTTTCGCTGTACAATTTATTACAAAAGCCTTACATTTTGGACCACCCTACTAGAATAAACACAAACCCTTTTTTTTTTAATTGTGTTATTGAAATCTGAACCAATAGGGTGGTCCATAAGTGGTGTAATCAAAACTCATAATGTTTTGAAATCTGTGTTGGTTGAGAGGGAGATACACAGTACTGTCATCATTTGAAACTTTCTCGAAATGTATAGAAATTTCATATTTGACGAGATTTAGGGTAGGTTTAGATAGGCGGTGAGTTTATCTACTGTTAGTGTAAAAATAGCGGTGGCGGTGAAATTAGATACTGTAGCGATACTGTAGGATGAGACAAAAAGTAAGCTAGACGCACCGCATCGCACTCAATCGCCCATCTAAACCCACCCTTAAAAATTAATATTGTGCGTAATGAAAATACTTCCACATCTACCATTAATCCCCAAGTTTCATTGAAATCAACATATTATGAGATAATACACTTATCAATTATGGCCCATTTCTACATGAACTCTTCAACTTTCCGTTTAAGCCCACGACAGTCACAGAGGCCTCATAAAATGGGCTTTGAACTTGGACTAGTGAGGGTATTTGAATTTGGACTTTTCTCATGGTCTCGTTTTAATTTATCGAATTTTAATTTGTTTAAATTCAGGTAAGTCTCTATATCAGGAGTTGAATAATATTTTGTTTCTTTTGCTAAAAGATGAAAGAGTAATTTGATCTTTCTATTAAAAAGTTCATCCATTTCTACTGTTAAAAAATAATCCCTACATTTCAACACGAGGATCGATTTTTTCTTAAATCTAATGTATAGAGACTAACTCATTTTTAAGGGGACAAAATATACTCTAACACTTAGTATAGAAGCTTTCATGTTACAAGTCGATGATTCAAACTCAAACTGATTCAACCCTAAAATGATAATAGCTCTAAAATTTCAAACTTATAAAAATCAAAACTTGAAAATAATTTAAACCCAAAATTTATTTGAGAAAACCCAGATGTATAGTATCTAAATTTATTCAAATCTAAAACAATCTAACCCACCCAATTTACAATGCTAGTCTCATCACACTATCTGGGCTCGGACTGGATTAATGCTTCAATGCAAGTGAATGTGAAATCCACCGGTTCCTGGGAAAACAAATCTGCTGTAAATTTAATATATGCAATTTATTGAATATATGAGTTTAATTGGATAATAATTTAATAATTGGATCTGAATAAGAATATTAATATATATAGGATAAACTATATCCAAGATCACTGAACTATTAATAAGTTTATGTTTTGGTTTCTTAATTTAAAAAAGTTACAAAATGGTTACTAAATTTTTTTTAAAATTTCATTTTAGTTGCTAAACTATTTAAAAGTTTTTATTTAAGTTATCAGGCTGTTAAGTTTTCTTTTCTTAAAAAAAGTTTGGTTAGTGAACTTCAATTGACGATTTGATGACCGGTACGGTGGATCAGTACACATTGACTAGTAAAAGAATATACATTAGATCCAAGTCGATTCGATGGTCAGTGTAGGAAATCAAAAAAGAAAGCTGTTTGGATTTTGATTCGCATATTCGTGACGTTAAAAGTTATTTGAACTTTAGAAGATAATTGGAAAAACTTTTGGTTGGTGTAGGCGGTGCAAATAGAGAAGGCCATACAACAACGATTTTCACAGCCCACCAATTACTTAAATGAAAACTTTCGAGTAGTTCAGACCATTTTATAACTTTTTAAAATTAAGTGATTAAAACGTAAACTTACTAATAATTTAGTGACACCGAGTATAATTTATCCATATTTAAAAACATATAAATGTAATAACTTTTTAAAAAAAAAAAAATTTGGAAAGAATAATTCATTAATAATGTCGATTTCAATGAGGTAAGTCGGTCCTATAACTTTTGCTGGGTTCAATGTCAATGAATTTTTTTTTTTATCTATAAAATTTAGAACAAACCGATCATCACTTGTACCTAAACTTGTCCTTTTCCTCTTTCACAATTTAAAAAAGGGCCTTCAAAAATCAGGTATATATTCGAAGTTTCCATATTTTTAGACTTTAAGACTGTAGCCATTGTTATTTCTTATGATAATGAAATAACAACTCAAAGACGAAATAGTCCCTGTTTCAAATGCCCTCTTTCTTTCATTTTATAGTAGAGGTAGGCCAGCTCTCGAAGTCTTTTTCGTCCTTTTATTTATATAGTTTTTTCTTTTGGCTTTTAAGATCAGCAGGGGATTGCCAAAGGCTAATCAGCTTTTTATTTCTCACTCCTTAATCCATGGAGGCCAGTCAGTGGGAACAGGTAAAGTGAAGGGTCTTCTTTAATTTTTGTTGTTTTTCATATGAATTCATCATTATATATATGGCTTTGGGTTTTAAGTTCTTTTCTTTTTCCCCTTTTCTCATGGATAACTCTAGCTTTAAAGTTTCACCTTTTTTTAGCCATGAGATGATTCTTGTTTGAGTTCAGTTCAGTCCCACTAATAGTTGAAATGATAAAAGTTACTATTATTATTATTATGATGATGATGATGATGAAGTACTCATGTATTTCCAGGGAATTGGGGTAACTAAGCCCATGGCCATAGGAGAATACTCAAGATCTTCAGCTAGGGTTCAAAAAGGTGAAGCTAATTTGAACTGTCCAAGGTGCAATTCAACAAACACCAAGTTTTGTTATTACAACAACTACAGCCTTTCTCAGCCAAGATACTTCTGTAAGACTTGTAGAAGGTATTGGACCCATGGTGGTTCCTTAAGGAATGTTCCCGTTGGTGGTGGTTCAAGGAAGAACAAGACATCATCATCAAAGAAGCTTGATGATGATCATTTGACTCATCAAAACCCTAAGATCCATGAAGGTGATCATCATCAAGTCATTAACCTAGCATATCCACCAGTAGTACCAGCTGAGGCTTACAATAGCTCGCAAAGGTTGCCCTTTATGCCGGAGATTGGTGGTGCCAACACAGGAATATACTCAAGTGGGTTCCCAGTTCTAGACCCCGGTCTAAAATTTTCTAGTGATGGATTTGGAACTGGTTATGATGCGAATCATCAAGGGGTAGAAGAAAATGGTGAAAGGCTTTTGTTTCCTGTAATGGAGGAATCGAAGCAGGTTCCAATGAACACTATGAACGAATTGGAAGAGGACAAAGAACAGGGAGAATCTACTGGACATTGGTGAAATGAAAACAGCCTACGTTAATATTAACATGGTTAAAGAGGAAGAAGTAGGGTTTTCTTTTTCTTACAAGATCAGTGACACTAATGACAACCTAGTTTGATGTTTGAGTTAGGGCCCGGACTTGTATTCAGATAATCTCTTAATAATAACTCTCAAAGTTGAACCACTTTTGCTGCATTTTGATTTTTGGTTATTCGATCATATGTTTTATGAACAGATTAGTGTTTTGGTTGAATTTTTTTGGGTGGTTGCATTGTTAGTCCATATTTTTTCATTTAAAAACATGAGTAAAAGTTGGTAAATTTGAGCGTATTTAAGTGCATTAATTTTTTATGTATAAGTTAGAAACGAGGAGAAATTATAGATAATTTTAAATATTGTGTAAAAAAATAAATATGATTATAACATATTAGATATATTATTATTAATTTTGATTCTCTCATATTTCATTATATAAATATTTTTTTTGAAATTGGACCTTTGCATAAACATTCTGCTTGGAAACTGTGCTGAATAATAATAATAATAATAATAATAATAATAATAATAATAATAATATAATCTCCACCCTAGCAATATTTTTCAAAGATTGTTCTAAAGATTCTATCATTCCTATTTATTATAGAATAATATTGTGTACACTTAGAGACCTTAGGTATTAAAAGATAAAATTATATTTTATGATGTTTTATCTTTTATATGTATTTTTTTATTTAAAATTTTGAATAGATTGATGTCATGTATGAATTAAATTTTAATTTAATTATGAATTTATCAAAATTCATTATTTATATAAAATAATAAATATTTTTATTTTTCATATAACATCTATGCAAATAAAAAAATTAAACCAAAAATATCTTTACATTCACTATTTTTTAACATTACCAATTTAATTAAAACAATATTTTATTTTATATTATAAACTTATTACATAATTTTTCTCTCATGGTGTGTAATACAGTGTGTTTCTTTTCTTTTTTCAATTCATTGGGATCGATTGGCTTTGTTTTAATGTCATGAAATTGGGAAAGAGATGGGCAACATTTTCAACCATCCCCAAGGAATCAATTTGTCGGCAATAAAATATAATATCATATGGCCTCCATAATTTTTTTAAAATTTAAATTAACCTAACATTATTAAATTATTAGTAATTTTACGTTTCAATTATATAATTTTAAAAAATTACAAATGATCATTGTATTATTTAAATTTTTTTATTTAAGTCATTTAACTTTTAAAATTACTATTATTCATACTGTCTGCACTACTCAAAAACTCTCATTTCTATTTTTTTATAATTCAATTTTTTTTATAAAATAACTTTAAATACCACAAATTTTTGAACCAAAATCAAACAATAATTCTCGAGTAACAATTTTCTACTCCAATAATAATGCTAAATCCTAAATTAATTAAGTTATAATTTCAGTATGAATCAACTTATCCTTAGAAAATTATTTAAATGTAAAAATAATTTAATTATTATTAATCAATATTTATAAACAACGCCTTTAAATTACATATTTTTTTAATTTTAAAATTTCATCTTGACTTAAAATAAAATCGTTATATTTGTTAAGTTCAATTTTATTATTTTCAAAATTCTTAAGCGTCAAACACAATATGTGTAATACAATATATGCTTGTTATTTTTACATGATACTAAAAAACTATATTATTTTAGTTAAGGGTTAGTATTTGACACATTAACAGTGTATTTTTTTATTTTACAAGTAATTTTAAGAAAATTTTCATGTGTTTTTTTAATATTTTACTATACTATTATAGGATACTTGTCAACCCCTAACTCTGCTTGTGGAGTCTAAGTATACCAAATAATTTTTTTTTAATTAACGGGTTTAACAATTGCGGTTTAAGATAGAATTGAAATTCAAAATTTAAAAAAGTATAAAGATTAAAAATAATTAAATTCACAACTTATATATAATACGCGATTAATAAAAAAATTGATAAAAACGGATTTAATTGCTACCATTTAAAGTGATACTAAAATTTAAGAATATAAAAAATATAGAAATTAAAATTATTAAAGCATTTAACCTTTAATTTTCCTATTAGCCCTTCGACCATTATTTAGGGCATGGCGTCCCTGTAACCAAACTGACCCATAAATTATACTATTATTTTCTAAGATGGATTGACACCTGACAGTGACAGCGTCATAATTGGGGGCACCTTGTCATTTGTTACTATTACTGCACATGTTAGCAATTTCCCTTGTTTTCCGTTTCTGGTACTTTAGCTGGCTACTGGCCTGCCGCCCACACCCAAAATAATACAATGATTTCTCAAGTGTTGGAATCCATCGCCATCCCACCACCACTGAACCAAAACCTTCCCAAACCTCACTCTCACATGCCCAACACCCTTTCCTTGTTTGATAATCCAGTAAGTTCAAGCACCTATGCTTCAATTCTCGAATCTTGCAATAACCCCAGACTTGGGAAACAGGTCCATGCTCATACTTTTAAAACTGGGTTTTCCGGGCAGGAGTTTGTGGACACCAAGTTGCTCCAAATGTATGGAAGGTTTGGTTGTCTGGGTGATGCGGATTTGTTGTTCGATAAAATGACGCTGAGAAACTTGTATTCTTGGACAGCTATGATTAGCTTGTATGTTGACAACGGGCTTTTTGAAGAAGCTTTTTGTCTGTTCGAGAAATTACAGTTCGACGATGTTTTATTGGATTTTTTCGTGTTTCCCGTTGTGTTAAAAATTTGTAGTGGCCTTGGTAACGTGGAATCAGGAAGACAATTGCATGGGATTTTGATTAAATATCGGTTTGTTTCTAATATTTATGTAGGTAATGCTTTGATTGATATGTATGGTAAATGTGGAAGCTTGGACGATGCTAAGAAGGTGTTGGAGACAATGCCTGAAAAAGATCGTGTGTCATGGAATGCTATTGTTACCGCTTGTGCTATCAATGGAAAGGTGTTCGAAGCATTGGGTTTTTTCGAAACAATGTCTTTGTGCGAAAATTCAAGACCAAATCTTGTTTCTTGGAGTGCAATCATTGGGGGTTTCTCGCAAAATGGATATGATAAAGAAGCCATTGAGATGTTGTTTAGAATGGTCAGAGAAGGCATTGAACCAAACGCACAAACTCTAGCAAGTGTTCTTCCAGCTTTTGCTAGATTACAGAAGCTGAACCTTGGCAAAGAATTTCATGGATATATCACGAGGCATAGGTTAATGTCTAACCCCATTGTTGTCAATGGGTTAATTGATGTGTATAGGAAGTGTGGTGATATGATGAGTGCTTTCCAATTGTTTTCAAAGTTCTCACTGAAAAATGTGGTCTCTTGTAATACAATGATTGTTGGGTATTGTGAAAATGGTAATGTCTCCAAGGCCAAGGAGCTATTCGATCAGATGAGGACAATGGCTATCAAGAAAGATATAATTTCGTGGAACTCGATGATATCTGGATATGTAAATAATTCCCTGTTTGATGAAGCTTTGTACTTATTTAAACATGTTCTTTCAGAAGATGGGATCGAACCCAATTCTTTCACTCTAGGGAGTGTTCTAACTGCTTGTACGGATACGTCTTCTTTGAGACTCGGGAAAGAGATACACTCTCAAGCCATTATTAGAGGCCTGCAATATAATACCTTTGTTGGGGGAGCTTTGGTAGAAATGTACTGTAAATGTCAAGACATAATGGCTGCACAAATTGCTTTCAATGAAGTGAGCGAGCGTGATACGTCAACGTGGAATGCTCTGATATCTGGCTATTCCCGCTGCAATCAGATCGAAGACCTTCAGCATCTGCTTACAAAAATGAAAGAAGATGGTTTCGAGCCCAATGTTTATATGTGGAACGGTATCATTGCAGGTCATGTGGAAAATGACCACCATGATAAAGCCATGCAAGTGTTCTCTGAAATGCAGATTTCAAATACAAGGCCTGACATTTACACTATTGGAATAGTTTTACCTGCTTGTTCAAGGTCAGCCACCATCGAGCGGGGAAAGCAGGTTCATGCACATTCAGTTCGATGTGGTTATGATGCTGACGTCTACATAGGGGCAGCACTTGTGGATATGTATGCCAAATGTGGGAGTATACATCATGCAGTACTAGCATATAATAGAATCTTAGACCCAAATTTGGTGTCCCACAATGCTATGCTAACAGCATATGCCATGCATGGACACGGGGAGGATGGAATTACTCTGTTTAGAAGAATGATAACAAATGGCTGTAGGCCAGATCATGTCACTTTCCTTTCAGCTCTTTCTTCATGTGTTCACGTTGGGTCAGTCGAGATGGGCCGGGAATTATTCAATCTGATGCAGCACTATGATGTCAAACCCACTATAAAACACTACACATGCATGATTGATCTGCTTAGTCGAGCTGGTCAGCTTAATGAAGCTTATGAACTAATCAAGAGAGTTCCGGTGGAAGTTGATTCAGTGATGTGGGGTGCCTTGCTTAGCGGCTGTGTTATTCATGACAACATCGAGTTGGGAGAAGTCGCAGCCGAGAGACTTATAGCGTTGGAAACGAATAATACCGCGAACTATGTACTCTTGGCAAACTTATATGCTTATGCTGGAAAATGGTCTGATCTAGCAAGAACAAGACAAAAAATTAAAGACATTGGGATGTATAAGATCCCAGGATGTAGTTGGATAGAAGACAGGGATGATGTTCACGTATTTCTTGCATACGATAAGTCTCATAAGAGAACAGAGGAAATCTATGCTACATTGGATAAACTAACCCTCCACATGAAAACAATGGCATTGTAAATGCATGGAACTTTTTTGCATTGGCTTAAATACTCATTTAGCCCCTGGATTTATCACTTTTTTCTAAGTTGGTACTTATAATTTTTTTTTTTCTCAAATTGGTACCGAATTTTCATTCGGTCAAGACTTTTGATACTTTTTTGTATCGGTGTTAAGTTTAGTACATGTTTTTTTAATTAGTGACATGTGCTAATGCTGATGTCATAATTTGATATTTTAAATTATTTTTAAAAAAATATAAAAATA
This sequence comes from Gossypium sturtianum, assembly GCA_025698515.1. Lineage (NCBI taxonomy): Eukaryota > Viridiplantae > Streptophyta > Magnoliopsida > Malvales > Malvaceae > Gossypium > Gossypium sturtianum. Next base: position 2,912,384 of record CM046954.1, read on the forward strand.
TATACAAATTTAAATATATAAAAATACATCAAAGTTTTCCATTGCCACCAATACGCATCTTTCTCGCTTGTCGTCTTTCTTCAATGTGATGCCTAAAGTAAGATTGAGTCGAGTTGTTGATTGTAAATGTGAATTCAACGGTGGGGATGAGAGAAGAGAAGAAGAAGATGGTTGTGGCAGTAATGATGATGATGTTGATGATGGTGAGAAAGAGGAGGTTGAAAGGGCGCTTCATTTGGACAGTACGATTCCATCTACTTCCGGCGATTATCTGCGATGGGTTTCATCTAGGGCGTATGATATGCGAAGGCATTTGCAGCAAAGTTTTGATAGCAGCAGTTATGGTGGTAAACAAACTTTAGCCTGTTATCGTTTAGTGGATTGCCTCTAATTGTAGCTTTCTTCCCAATTTTCAGGATGTTTCTTTGTGAATTTAACTTTAGCCAAAAATAGGAATTTATGTATTTATCTATTTTTAAATCAGATTGATGTTAATAGAAATTTTTTCTCACTGCATCTGTATCTGATCTATATCCCTTTCTAATTATTTAATAATATTTTAATAATTTTATTTATATTATTAACAAAACATATTAAATTCATATATATTTTTATATATTTTTAGAGTTTTCTAACTTTTCTAATTATTTAAAAAAATTATAATTTCAAAAAAATTATAATTTTTTAAATAATAGGTATTTTTTTTCAAAAAATGAATTATAACATAATAATAATGTCAATATTATCACGTATCACTGTATAAAAATGTCACGTGTACTAAACTTAACATCATTACAATAAAGTACCAAAATACTTCACAAAATAAAAATTCGAGTGCCAACTTAGAATCATAAGTACCAACTTGAGGGTGAATAACAAATTTAAGGACTAAATGAATATTTAAATCGTGTGCACTTGCATTATTCTTTTACAAGTATATAATGAATCACAAATTTAATTATAAGAATTTTTTTAATACATCAAATTTAAACCATTCATGTAATAAGTATATAATGAATATTTAACTAATATCTCATTATCAATTGAGTCTTAACTTGATTAGCATAGGCATTGTTGTTAATGCAGGAAATTGTGTGTTCGAGTGCCTTAAACACATTGTCCTTCTATTTATGGGTTGAAGAGGGGCTATGAATACTTCTAGACATTGTCTCAAAAAGAGTAGATATGATCAAAATATATAATAATGTGATTGTATAACAGTTAGCATCATTACGAAGCGTCTTAAAAGGAATAAAGAAACTATGCAAATATAAAGAGAGAAACGAGACGAGGATGTCGCAGGCACGGGACTAACTACAATATATCCCATCTCTTTTTAACTCGGAACATTAGCGTCGATGACTTAATGTCATCCTGCGGTACCTGTAACATGAACTGGACTTTCATCTTCATCGGGGCTGTCCTTGCCCTGCCGTTTTTGTCTCCAACCTGAAACGAGGATATTATGAGTTATTTCGTGTAAAGAACGAGAGCCTTGCTTTCGAGGATGACAAAGTTCGGCAAATAGAAAGAACTTACCCATATAGAAGCCCAACCGAGACGGACTTCTGAATCATATCCAGCTTTGAGCTTGAAGCTTTTCTTGTATGTGTGCTTGTACACAGCACTCCAATTGTTCGAATAAAGCTTGTACCAGTAGCTGCGGATAAGTTCGAAAACCGATCATAAAAGCACTTCGATAAAACAGACACCACTGCGAAAAGAGCTCGTTATGTCCTGAGCAAAATAAAAGAAATGGCAGCGTTCTAACCTCAGTTTATCAGATGGACTGAGACGTCGCTTGAATGCAAATGATACAGCATTCGAAGGTATCGAAATGCTAGGGATAAACGACATTGCTTGATCCTGCAATTCGACAAAAACATCGAAACCATCTAGTAAAAGAAAACACCCACAAACTCAAAATTTTGCACATAAACAGGAACAGATGCAGAGCTTTTATAACAATGAGGAATAACCACCTTATATATGTATCTTAATTTCAGTTCTTCATCAACGTAATGAGCGGAACAGACCCCGTTTAAAATTTGACCTCTAAGAATTCCCTTTACCGACAATGTTCTTAGTACATCCGCCTCTTCTCTCTCCTCCAATGTAACTTCACCCATCGGGAATCTAATCGTTGCTCTAGGCTGCAGCAAGAGGAAAGTAACAGAAGGTAATTAGAGGGCAAAAAAGAGAGAGGCTATAACCTTGTTTAAATATATTAAAGCGGAAAAGAAGCGCGGTGGACGGGTGATAATGCATAGGCACGAAAACACAACAGCAATACCAGTAATCAGACACATGTTAAGCCATGCACCTATGCACTGTATCTAAGTGTCAAACAACAAAAGCATCTTATACCCTTTCAAGCAGCATACATTTGATCGGACATATGTCTGGTGGACTCGGACGCATTTTTTTGTAAGACCGTAGGCAAAACACATACACACACAAATACATATACAAAAGTAACAAATCACACATTATTACATATTGTGTCTTACTTCACTTAAGTTAGCTTTTTTCTTTTGTGCCTTATGCCCCAAGAAACACAAGGATTCTAATGCCTAAAGCACAGGTTGCACCTTTGAAAACTATAGTCAGAACCACGAAAACCGGCTGAACGGGAATTACCTGATACTTTTTCAAACTCTATGTTCAGATAAATATTTGATGGGACTAATATAAATAAGTGCTGTCATGCTATCAGTATAAGAACATTAAGGTATTTAAGTCTCCAATTGTCTAGAACTTAATGCTATAAATGGTTGATTATTACAGGAAGATACTTAGGACAAAAATAGTACTCACCAAACCAGAATATGGAAAAGAAGAAGATACTTGGACACCAAAGCCGGGACTGGGAAGGCTTGCATACATAGACACCTCACCTTGTTGTGCCTGAGAAAAATACAAGTATTAAAGGGACAACATATGTCGCTTGAAGTAAATATTCAAAATAACAACCGTGATAGCTAGGGGTGTAATTGAGCCGAACCAAACCTGAATAGTGATAAGCACGAGCTCAACTTGAAACTCAAAGCTCAATATTCGGCTCAAGCTTGAATAAACATTAATTTTTAAGCTAGAGCTTGGGTCAAGACTTAATCAAACTGGATTAAGCTTGCTTATAAATTTTCGTCTCGTTCGTAGTCAAGTTGGAGCTCGTTTGTACTTAAGCTCTTTCTATATAACAAGAGTAAAAATGTAATTCTATAATATAAAAATATATTAAAACAAAATGTTTGATTAGACTCATGAGCTGCTCAAGTTTGATTTGTTTAATAGCTCGAGTTCAAGTCAATAACTCTCAAATAGCTTGAGAGCACCAATGCCACCTTTAACACCCCTAGTGATAGCATTGACTCCAGAAGCAATAACAATTTTCAGATTCCAAAAAGTACATCATCTAAAAGAAAATGGAGGTTTTTAAGATGAAAATCCAAATGCAAAAGGATGAACAAAATGGTCTTCAAGAATCAATATGAGAGAAAATTTCAGTAAAATCCCCTCATCAATTTCATGAAAACTTGCACCTCCAATGCACAAATCGGGCTGCATCTTATTAAATATTACCAAAAAAACAATCTCTCAAACCTCCCATGCATCTCAATAAAAGAGTAAACAAAAACTATATAATTTTCATTTACAATGCCAACCAACTAACTCAACACCACTAAGTAAATATATATATATATATATATATATATGTTTTTAAACGAAAAAAAAAGGGGGCAAACCTTGAGATCATGGGCAACATTGAAATTCAACATAGGACCCACATCAAAAGAGGTCCTAATGAGGGCATTTTGTTCATCAGGATCGTAATGGATAGACAAGTACTTTGACGTTAACATCAACTGCGGTTCCGAGATCTCGCGTTTGCTATCGTTGATGAACGACAATTTGAGACTGGCCAGGTTGTCGAACAGCTTACACGACACCTTGTGAAAGAACACACGGCTGTCACTGTCGAACTCCGAAGTCGCCCTAAGGGAAGGTCTTTCGGATAGAAGAGACAGTAACTTGTCGGAGTAGGTGCGTACTAGAGAAGGTGGCGGTGGTGGTGGAGGTGGTTGTGCCATTGGTGGCGGTGGAGCCGCCGGAGTTGGCGACACCTGTGGGATTAAGAAATTGGGTTTTTGAGAAGATGGCTCCAACATCGCTGGTCGGTAAATCAAAGCAAAATGTATGTCTTCAAAGGGCTTTAGAAGTTTGAAGCTTTGGTCTCTTTGATTACAGCACTTTTAACAGAGTCCCGAGGAGTTATCCATTGAAGCTATACGCTTTTGCTTTGTTTGAAAGGAAAAAAAAGGAAGCCATTGTTATTTGTGGAAATGGGGCCATTGTTGTTATTTGGCGGAAATTTTGATGCGAAAATTTTTGGAAATTACTGGTTTTTATTTTAAACAGAATTCCGCTCATCCCTATTCCTATCTCCGAAATAAAATGAAAATTTTACATTGCATGTTGCTTGCAATAGTTAAGTGTCTAATATACAAAGTCAACCTGACATTTATGAGCTTTTTGCTGATGTTTTTTTATGTATATAAAAACTTAAAATTATTATATTTTTATTATATTAAAATTATTTGAATTTATTTAATACTTTTAAACATTTTAATTGAATATTCGAAATTAATCTGAAATGTACTCAATAAGTCTTTTATTATAGAGATTAGATTAAATTAATTATTTTATTATTAAATTAATTAATTTAGCCCATAAACTATTGAAAAGAAACAAAAAAAGGTTAAATTTCAACGGATCTAATATTTTTTGTTTAAAAAATGTAATTTAATGTCTAACGGAGTTATATTTTTAAAGTTTTTTTATGATTTTACAATAAAATATTTTATTTGAAGTTCAACTATAAATGTAAAAAATAATTTTCAAGTTTTTTTAATAATAAATGTTAATTCTATTCCAATTTAAATTTATTTGATTCTTTTTAATAATGCAAAAATTAAATTTGAGGTAAAATGTAAATTTGTCACCATACTATTGGTGAATATTGAAATTTATCATTATATTTTATTTTGATTAATATTTGTCATTATATTTTATAAATATGGTTAAATTTTCCTCACAACGATTATGTGATTGAATTTTATCACTAAACTTTTAATTTTACTAATTTTTTCATTAATTTTAATTTTTAATTAGCTTTTACTGCTTAATATTGATTTTGATGATTTAAAAATAAATTTTAACAAGAAAATTTTTATTTTAATAATTAATATTAATTCATTTTATAAATATTAAAAATAGTAAATTTAATTTAGAATTTTATTTATTAAAAGAAATACTTGAAAGTAAAAATTTCAAAAATATTAAGTTTACTTTTTTATATATAAATATTTTTTTATTAATTGTCAATATTATATTAATTTAATAATTTAAGTATTAAATTAAAATATTATTTTATTAAATTTTGTCTTCAATTTATTTTAAAATTAAAATTAAATAGTAAAATTTAATAAAAAGCAAATTTTAGTGATAAAATTCAATAAAAAAATTAAAAGGACAAAAATCAATAAAAAAATAAAACTGCAAAATTCAAGATAAAGTTAAAACATAGTGGTATATTAATTTTCAACTCAAAAGTACAATGGAAAATATTAATAAAAAAAAAGTATAGTGATAAATTTGCATATTAACCTATTTAATAGTAAAACTAATTTGATTCAATCCCTATAATAGATAAAATGTCAAAGGTTTAAAGTTTGACAACTCCGCTGAACTTAGCGTTGAGCCTCTGCCTTTCATCTTGGGAGAAACTGTCGGTGTTTTAAGCTCAAATCCTACAATCCACACTCAACTAATGATCACCTTAAATTGTACGATCAATATATGTATATCAAAGGTAAAATATAGAGATTATTAAAGATCCAATCAAGAATTGGTGTAAAAATGTTTAATATAAATCTTTTGTTATTTTACTAATCGTTTAGTAGACAATATAACTATTTATGTACTCCCTGCCATAAATTAGGTTAGTGGTTGGATTTTTGAACGGTTGAGCTAAACTTTAGATTATGAGGTTAAAATATGTCATAAGTCTTTATATTATTTATAAATTTAAAATTTAGTCTCTTTATTTTTATTTTTAGTAATTTAGTCTATTTACTTTTCATATTTTAAAATTCAGGTCAAAAAGTTAACACTATTATAATTATTTTGTAAATTCAAGTTCATTAATCTAGTCATTTTGTTAGGAACATTTGCTATAAAGTGAATTTTTTTTAAAATATTAACACCAACTAATTTACTAAATTCCTAAAACTAAATTTATGAAGATAAAATTCTAAATTTATGAAGCGTGAGTTCTTGTGAAGAGGAAAATAAGAGCTCATGATAACAAAACATTAAAAAATCTGTAGTGTGGGAGTGAGTATTTATACCTGATTTTAGACCGCTTAACAGGCTACCCATAGCATGGAAATGCATAATGATTGGTTGCCCCTTTTGTCCAAACTAGGCAAGTATGTAAGGTAATGATTTTGTTGGCCCTGCATCCTCGGCTATGTCAAGTCTTTCTTAGCGAAATTGTCAATCCTTGAGAGCTACATTTTGTACCAGATGTTGGTTCTTCATCTGTGACATGTTTTGTGAACTGGTATAACGATAGCCTAAAACTTTATTGCATTAGATAATGTATTTTCTCCAAAAACTAGTCTAACGAAAATGCCAAAAAAAGAAAAGTTAATGGCAGGCTAAAGTTTCATGTTGATTAATTTTGACATGTTTTAACACTTGGTATGTTTTGTCTTTTAACTTGTAACAGTAGTTTCATAGGGAGAAAAAATGTCATTGATCTAGTCAGACTTGAGACATACATTAAAAGTGCAAAGGATTTTGAAGTTAGATCATGATATTTTTGGATGTGTTATAAGGGATTGATATGCATGGATAAGATTTTAGTTATTCAGTGAAGTAAAAATTATGCACAGATTTTGGCCACCACTTCTAATGTGCATTAAGTTAATCACAACACAGTGCTTAAAAGACAAGTTTCATTTGTAAAAGGAGATATGATCGATCTTAATTTTTATACGCCGAGTTAAAGATCAAACCCTAATTTAATTTCTATTCCATCACATATATAATTTAAGCTACAAACATGTTTAAAGAGATCATATATATATATTGATATGATGAAAAGTTGAAGGGTGAGAATGGCGGTTCACATAGCATTTGAGGTCGTGCAGAGAGTCGTAAGAGGAGAGGTTGAATGGTGTTGCGGAGAAATTTTGGTAGAGTTTTGGTGTGTGCCCATTTCCTGCAAGAGGGGGGTTTGTCCTGGTAAGTGGTTGGGGAGTAGAGATAACCTTCTAGCTAGGCAGCAATTGGACTTGATGGATTTGGTGACATGATGTGGAAAAGACTTGATGGGCTTCACGTATCGACCATGTAGGAGAGGGACATGACCTTTTGGTTTGGCAAGGCTGGAGAGATGATTTCCACATGTTTGAGTGCGCAGGAGTTGAGCAGCAAGAGCTATGCTAGGCGAGTTAGGCTGGCAAGCTAGTCCTTGACTAATAGCTGACTTGGTCTCTTGGGACGAGGCTGATATATATATGTATATGTATATATATATAAATTGAAGCATGATGAAGTGGAAGATATCCAAAGATTGAATGGGGACTGGATGTATGAAGAAGTTGATTCTAACCTAGAAGATAATATTCACGAAACAGATCAAAGAAATGGATGGTTATCACGTACCATGATTTTGCAGCAAATGCAGTAAATTTCTTGAAATTCTTTTTTTTTTCAAACCGATAAAAAAAAGTATACATGAGTAATATTGATTCGGCTCGTCTTGAAATTTTTAATGACAATAAGATGAGCCGAACCAATATCACGTCATGTCTACTCCTCTCACAAATATATATTCAGAGTTTTTCAGTTCTCAATTCCACGACTTGAACTCAACCGCCTTCCCCTCCTATAAATAGCAGAGCTAAAGGGTTTTTCAGTCCCTTCACTGTTGATGCATGCCTCCTTCAAACCATGGACCATATATATATATATATATATATAAGGAAACCATAATAATTGCTATGCATATGGAATTTTTATCATGATTTAAGATTTAGGTATTCCCATTACCATTCAATCACTTTTTATGGATATTGTTGAATCATTAGCATATCTTAGCATCAACACTTTATATATTTTTTATAACTTAGGATAATATTCTTTAGAAAAATATTTAGTATATTATAAGTAGAGTTTTTAGACTCTACAAATAATATCGGTTCAAAGTTTAGAAGTATCCTATATAAATAAGGTAAAATATGAAAAAAAAAAAAAGAAACTCATAATAGTTTTTTTAATATTATTTTTAAAATAAAAATATATACTATCATTGTACTAAATACTATCCCATATTTTTTATCATCATAATTAATTCCTTAAAAATAGAATAGAATGTAGAATGAGGTGTAATTAATATTGTAAACATCACTATATACTAAGGCAGAGTTAATTTTAATCTTTATAGGTAGAAAAAAAGGGATCGAATGGTCATTTTGTAACAAAAAAAAATATTATAGTATTTTTGTACAAGTATAAAAAATAAATGTATATTTATTTTATGAGAACTGTTTTTATGTCATTTAAAGATTATCATGTCATTTCTCATTCATTTTACAATTTAAGAATGATATTTAAGTAAATTTTTTCAACAATAATAATTTTAGAATTCGAACTTAGTTAAAATGGTTTAAGAAAAGTCTCATTTTATTTTTTCTGACCATTTATTAATTAATTAAAATTATATAATTAACTTTATCTTATAAAAATAATAGTTTTTCAATTATAATAAAAATAGTTAATTTTCTAACGTAAATAAGTCCATGTATTCATTTAAAAAGTACATGACTATAAAAAAGAATGGGCAACAACAAATGTGTGCAAAATGATGCTTTCCATTTTCCTGTATGGTTCTACACTTAAATTATTTAGTCATTGATTCGCACGTACATGTGTAGGAATAGTATAAACACGAGTAGCCATTGATGTCGTAAAATTGATGCACATGTCATGGCGGACCCACCGATCATCACCAACAGTGAAAAAAGCATGCGCCATCCATCGTTAAAATTATTATCGAGATTTTTTTACTGCTTGTTAGTTTATATAACAGAAATTTTTATCTATTTCTATTAAATTTTTTACCTATTTTCATCGGTAAAAATGTATGTCTCTCTTATTACTTACAATGATCAATTTTTTAATATTAAAAATTAATAAATTTTTTAATAAAAAAAGTAATTTATTATTTTAATTTAACGTATAAAAATTAATTTATTTTTTTATCCGCTCGTACAAATAATTAAAAAATTAATTATTTAATATTTTTGAAATGTTATCAATTAATATAAAAATATTATATTCTTTTTATTTGAGAACCAATCCAATCAAATTAAATTATCTACTAATATATGCCCATGATAATATAGCACGGTTGATTCTCAAGGTCGGAAAGTTGGTTGAATAATTAGAATTTTATATATACAAAAAGAGATGAAGAAGGTCCCCCCACTTTGTAGCGTTCCAATTTGGTTCGAACGTTCATTGGCTGTTATTGAACGGAAAAGACATAAAGTTACATGGATAGGATAAAATATGTTAATGTTTTTTTATGAACAGCTGCTTGTCTTGGAAACACCGTACTTCCCCTCTGCTTGTCTAGGATTGATATAAATTCATGAACAGCTGTGTTTATAATTAAAACACACATTCCACTATAGAGGTGAACTGGGCCGGGTGGCCCGGCCCAGAGGCCTTATCCGAAATGTGGGAAGGTTTGGGTAAAAATATAGGCCTGAAAAATGGGCTTTGATAAAAAAAGGCCCGTTTAAAAAATAGGCCGGGTTCGGGTAAGACATTTTTTGCTCGGGCCCGGCCCGGCCCGATCCGAATTCACTAAAGGAAAAAAAAAACTATTTTTTAATATTATTTTCTTATCATTTTTCTCCTTATTTTGCTACCATTTTACTATTATGTTTCTATTATTTTGTTGTTATTGTTTAGATATTATATAAAACTTATTTTATTGTTAATTTTGTTATTATTTTAAAGACATTTGTTAATTTTGTTATTATTTTAGAGGCATTTGCTTGTTAAGTTACATCTATTTTAGTGTTATTTAAGTCTACATATTTTTTAAAATTTATTTTCAATTTGTTGAAAAATATTTATTTTGATTTTTTTAGTATTTTTGATGTTTATATATATTTAAAAATTATATAAAATAATATAAAAAATTAATACGGGCGGGCCGGGCCGGGCCTGGGTTTTAGCATTTTTATATGGGTCGGGCTTGGGCAAAATTTTAGGCCTATTTTTTTGGGCCCGGCCTGGCCCGAGCCCAATGAACGAGCCTAAATTTTTAGTTGGACCCGGCCCGGCCCGGCCCATGTACACCTCTATTCCACTATAGCCTCTCACGTGCTTGAATTTTCTTTTGTGTATATTTTCTTTTTAAGTACCTAAAATAATTCACAATTTAATTTAAATTTCAAATTTATAGAATCCAATTTCGTTATTTAACAAAAAAAAAAAAACTAAATAAGAATAAAAAACTTTTAAGATTTACAAGTATAGGTACAAGGAATATATATTTGAATCAAAATCAAGTAGGATTAATATTTAAAATATATAATTGGGCGATGAATGTATATGAAAAGCCTCTCTTTATAAAAATCTAATCAAATTAATTATTTTATTATTAAATGAAATAAATTAGTATTTATACTATTAAAAAGAATAAAATAAGGTCAATAGAGTTAACATTTATTGTTTAAAAATGAAAATTTATTTTATACACTCTACAAGTGGGTTAAGGGTTGACAAGTGTATTCTAAGGTGTAGTAAAAAAAAAAATTTTAAAAATATTTACATAAATAAATGTGACACTTGTCACACTTTTAACCCGTCTGTGGAGTTTAAAAAACTTCACTAGCGATATATCAAATAATTACCCATAAAAAATATCATTTATAGAGTTAATATTTTTTAAGTTTTTATTGTTTCGTAAATGAAATTTTTTGTTTGAAACTGAACTGTAATTGGAAGGAATAATTTTTAATACATTTTTTATATAATAAATATTAACTCTATTACAATTTGAACTTATATAATTCTATTTAATAGTATAAGGATTAAATTAATTGATTCAATCTCTATAATACGGAGATCTCTCGGATGCTTTAATCTGTTTGAATTAAAAATAAATTTAGATAAGACTCAAATCATACCGTAATAAAATTGAAGACAACTCACGCATAATTTAAGCAATATAAAAGTCGAACCTAAAATATTAGTGTCAAAGCCTTGTTAGCAAACATTTGTATAAGTTTTCTTATATTGGATGGCACCTTTCTTTAATAAAGGAGAAGAAAAATCAGTTTTAGACAATACAAGAAATGGAAGGAAATCTAAACCAAGTAATCCTTTTGTTAAGAGACAAGAATCCTCATCTTCTTCCACAGCTTTTTTTGAGAAATTCAAAGGTTCCTCTTACTCTGATTAGTTGGCTTTCTTAATCGAGCAAAGGTGTCACATTAACGAAAGAACAAAGACAATTTGTGTGTCATGCGAGAGGTTCTTGATAAAAGAAGAAGCATTGATCTAATAAACAATTATTATTTCTTTTCCGGTCATGTTATTAGACAATGAAAAGTGAAGAGATATCAAGAATATATAGCAGTCAATTCAGATTACAGGTGTTTACAAGGGTTACATTCCAAAATAGGTTCATTTTTTTAAGTAGTTAAAATATAATTTTATTATTTTAAAGGTACTAAAAATAATATTTTTTCATTTTGGAGGAGTTAAAGTGTAATTTTATTATATATTAACTTAATTTTTTATTATTTATAAATGAATTAAATTGTATGATTTTCATTTTTGGGGTCAAAGCCCCTATTTGCACCCCTTAAATCACCCCTAAATATTGTTATCACTCGTTAGTTTGACTTAACTGAGATGTGAAATTATTAAAATTTCATTATTTTAGAAAGTAATAAATAATATTTTAAAAGTGTTTCTACTTTTCATAAATTTGAAATTTAATTCTTCTACTTTTATTTTTAAAAATTTAGTCCCTTTACTTTTTATATTTTAAAATTCAAATCAAGTTGTTAACATAACCATTTTTTTTGTTAATTTTTTTATGGAACGTTTTGAAATTTAAAAAAAAATACTTATTTTGTAGCCAGGTAAATAAAATAATGACCTTGTAATAAAAATGTAAAAAAATTGACGTGGCTGACAGAATAACCAGACAATTATATATGGCGTGTCACATGTATCTTATGTTAATATATAGAGACTAATTGTTAACAGTATCTATGGATGACATTTTTAACAAAAAGATCAAATTGTTCTTTGATTTAATGTACAATAATTAATTTGTTATTTTTTTAATAGAAGAGGCAAAATGCAATCCAATACCTAATATAAATGCCTCCATAGTACTTAATTTATATGTCAATTATTTTATTATAAATTTATCTTGTAATTTTTTACACATATATTGAGTGTCCCATAATCAGATTATGTGTATATATACAAGGGCGAAGTCAGGGGGCTGGCATGGGCCCCGGCCCCCTAAAATGTAATATTGCTATTTAAGCTCTTAGAATTTTTTAAAAATTTTAAATTAGTAAAAGTAAAATTACATTTTAGCCCCCCTAAAGTTATAAAAATTCAATTTAATCCTTTACAAATTATAAAGATATAAACTATAAAAAATTAAAATTTTATCCGCCCCTAAAAAATTATTCTGGCTTCGCCCCTGTATATATATAAAAGATAATATGATATATTACAATCTTGAATACTGATATCACCATTATAGCTCCTTACGAAGTCAATAGGGAAAGTTGAGGTCGCCGCCGGCTGCGGCCGTCAACCACACCTGGAATTGAAAATGTAAAGATTGTATAGCTCGATTTGTTTGGTAAAGGTGGATTTATAAAATCGTAGGGCTTGGAATAGATTCGATTATAGATAAAAAAGTTAGGTAAAGCTCAGTCAGGCATGTATGCATGGGAACTAATAGTGGGCTGTATCAGTGCAAGGTTAGTGCTAATTCGTGTAAATAGTCTGGGTTAAAATAAAAAAAGGTGAATGAGAAGTGGTCCCTTATTTTTTTTCAGTGTTTCAATACTACGGTTATTAGATTATATTTGGATATCATAAAGTAGTTGGGTAAAAGTATTATCGATGTAGGTAGATTGTATTTTGTTTTTTTATTTAAAAAATGAGTATATTAATCTATTCACGTTAAATTAAATAGTAAATTGATTTTTTTTGTTAAAATTTTTATTTATTTCTATTATTAAAAAGTAGTTTGTATACATTAGCACGAGGTACATATAACACATCGCATGTCATTGTTTTGTTATTCTATCAGTCATACTAGTTTCTAACAATAAAAAATGGATTAATTTTATTAAAAAAATGGATCAATTTGCTTTTTTATCTAATGTACATGGATTGATTTGTCCATTTTTTGAGTAGAGGATAAAATACAACTAGACACCTAATACAGGGGCTTGAATGATATTTTTATCAAGTAGTTGTATAAAAGTGTAACTACTAAATTTGTAATTATAAGGAATTGTTAGTACAAGTAATTCTAATTATTTTGACGTGTTTGGTTGGTATTATATCGTTATATTTAAAAAAAAGAATATTTTTTAGTATAAGATAAATTTGAGTCTCAACATTTATATATTTTGTCAATTTGATCTTTATTATTTTTTGATTTAAATTTGACTATTAATCATTAATAAAGAGTCAAATTATTTTTTAACGAAAATATTGACTGAAACATTCATCTTTTAACGATGTTGGCGTGATAGTACACGTGTACTTTATTCTGACGTAATACTATTTGTCATTTAGGCCACATCAATAAATAATTTAAAAATTATAAAAATAAAAAATAAAATAAAATCTCATAATTATAATATATATAAATTCAACAAAATTAGTATAAAGTACACTTGGATTATCGTGTTTAAAATTAACATTTTAGTCAATATTTTAAAAACAACAATTCGACTCTTTTTAAAAGATTGACGGTCAAATTTGACTCTTTTTAAAAGGCGATGGTCAAATTTAACTAACAAAATAAGTGTCAAATTAACAAAAATTGTAAACATTAATAGTTAAATTTTTTATTACGCGATGTTTTAAAAAAAAAATTGAAATTCATTATGGCTAGTTGTGCCATAATTATATATATCTTAAAATTCAAATAAAATAAAAAATAATCAATAATTTTTATATAGTATCTTTTCAAAAACAATTTTTTATATAATGTTTTAAGGTTAATTTTGACTATTTTAAATATAAAATAAATTTTACATTCATAACAAATTAAATTAATTATAAATTAAATAAAAATATAATTCGAGTTGAATAACTAGTATACAAGCTATTTTTACCCATTTCTTAACAGATTCAAATCGTTTTCCATTTTTCGATTTTTCTTCTCAGCTCTAACATGATCTCTTCGATTGAAGACTAAAATCTGGATGGAGCCCATTTACTGTGTGCAGCCTAATGAACCCTAAATGAGAAAGAAAAAGCTTCTAAAGCCCAATTAGGCTGAAGAGGCCCCTTTTTAGAAGCAGTAATTAAACGACCAGCCAAGATGGGCTGTCTTATTCATAGCCTTTTTGTTGTTTTTCCCCTTTTCAACCCGTTATTTTCCCAAGTAATTTGTTCTGCGATTCATCTTCTTCTTCATCTATATTTTTTTTTTATGTAATAAAGAGAGAGAAAAAAAAAAGGGTAGTTGAATTGAGATCTTGAAGAACAGAGGGACAGTAGCTGGCGCAAGGCACCGGCCATGGAGGAATCTGTTAGAGAAGTGCTATTCGAAGCACGTCATCACGCCTCCCGGCCTTTCACTTCCAATTATCCTCCTCTTCCTCTTCAACAGGTCTCCTCTTTTCCTTTTTAACTTTATTTTCTTCTTACAAATCAGCTCAGTTTTACAATTTTCTATTTTTTCTTCTCTAAATTCAGTCAAGTGAAGCTGATAAAGGCGGTTTCTTATCGTTTCTTTCCTCTCGAGGTATACTAGATTTAATTATTTAAACACCTTTTTTCTTTTTTGTGTAATTCAATTGCGATACTGATATGATTAGTAACTATTCTTGTTTTTAGTATAATATATGTAGTTGATAGAATTGTTTAAAAAATTGATTCTTTTGTTGAATGAAGGTGTAAGTCAGCTGAAAGAGAAATTGTTTGGCAATAAGAATCCGAAGAAAATAAAAAAACCAGTGTCATTGATTGTATCCCCTAGAGGTGAGCGTGTCGCTGTGGCTGCTGGAAATCAAGTCACTATATTGCGCAAGGAGGATGATTACCAGGAACCTTTTGGCATTTTTACTAGTAAGATTTGTGTTATCTAATTTATGCTCAATTATTTTTCTGATGAACATATATTTAGATTCTTTTTACTGATAGAAGGATAAAAGGTTCAGGGTGATTTAGATTCATAACAAGAAACTCGTGATGATTACAGGAAAAGAGTTCTTGTTATAAGATTGTACTCATTCCATGTTATAGCTTGAGGCAGAAGAAAATATATTTCTTTTTGGTTAAAGTTAGAATTATAAGTTCTTTATAGAAGCTGTTCCTTGCAGTTTATAATGGTCTCCAACTTGGCTTCCATGCATCAGGTCACAGCATTATTTCGTGTACATGTGGAGCTTGGTCAGAATCTCATGATATCCTTGGAATCGTTGATGATGCTGATGTAGTGTATTTTGTTAAAGCAAATGGTGAAGAGATAACAAGGATTACTACGAGACATCTAAAAGTATCTTCAAAAGTAATAGGTCTGATTGCACCGGATGAGTCTGATGTAAAACAGTCTTTCTTGTAAGCTTTTGTTTCGCTCATGCTAGTTTTATTTCCGGTATGAATTCATATAACAACTTTTGCTTGATGATCAGGTTGCTTGGATTTCTAAATATATTAAAGTACTATAGAAGGTAAAGAATTACTGCATGCATGTATTTAATGGGCTTGTTTTCAGGTGTAGCTTCACCATTTTGACATCTGATGGAGCTTTTCATCAAATTGAGATCAGTCAAGAGCCAAGTGCCTCTATTTCCTCCTCTACAATCAACAGTGGCTTAGCTTTAAAAAAGCAATTCCCTCAGAATGTTTTCTGCTTTGACTATTATCCAGAACTTTCTTTGCTTCTTGTTGTTGGTAGTGCTGGTGGCAACTCCATTACTGCTGATAGGAAATCTGGTATGGTTATATACTTTATTCTCCTTGAACTTAAATGAAAACTCAGATCTTAAATTTGAACTGTCTTTAAACCATTATGTTGCATGTCTCAAATCTTCTAGGCTTTGTTAACAGTACTAAACTTAATCAAAGAAGCATTTGTATCTGTATGATAGAGAATTGGATGAGCAGATGAACTTTTACCATTATCACCTTTTAGTTTAAGACTTAATAGTTCCTTTTTATCATTCTTTATAGGATCCTGTTATCTTTCTCTTTGGCGTAAAGGTCAGGATTTGGTTTTGGAGCCTGTAGCCTCTACTCAATTTGAGGGCCTTTACGGCGAGCAACAAGGTTATGCAGCTTATCTTGCCTACCCAAAGGTGTTAATCTCACCCCAAGGAAATTATATTGCCACTTTGGATATGAATGGATGTTTGCATATCTTTAAGCTGGATAAAGAAAGCTGTTTGGTTACGAGTTTTGCTTTCAGAGTGAGAACTAATTCTCAAGTGACTGATGAACTGTTAAATGGATGCTCAGAAATTTTTGCTGACATTGTTGATTTTACTTGGTGGTCTGACCACATTCTTACTCTTGGTAAACGAAATGGTTTTGTTACCATGCTTGACATTCTTAGTGGTCCGAAACTAATAGAGAATGAACCTGTATATTCTCAGCCTGTTTTAGAAAGGGTACAGCAGTTTGAAGGATATCTTTTTGTTTTAGAGAGTTTATCATCTGAAAATGAGTTTGATTTATCTAATAGTAATAGAATAACACATGACTTGAATCAAAGAGAGGAAACTTCTGAAAATGGATCCAATCTATCTGACATTTCTAAGTTGCATTGGAGTTTGAGATCTTTCTCTGAAAGATCTGTTCCTGAAATGTATAAGATACTAATTGGTAGTTCCAAGCATCCAGCTGCCTTGGACTTTGCTGATCGTCATGGATTGGATAGGGATGAAGTTCTAAAGTCACAGTGGTTGGGTTCTGGCCAAGGAATAAACGACATACATGCCTTCTTGTCAAACATTAAAGATAAAGTTTTTGTGCTTTCTGAGTGTGTAAATAAAGTTGGGTCATCAGAAGAAGTAGCAAAGGCTTTACTTGCATTTGGCCTGCAGTTAACTAATGGATACAAATTCTCTGAATCAAACAGCCAAGAATCTGATGAGATTTGGGATTTCCGTATGTCTAGACTTCAGCTGTTGCAATTCCATGACAGGTTGGAAACATTTATTGGGATAAACATGGGCAGGTATGTGCTTTCCAGCTTTTAATAGTTGCACATGCTACTTCTAGTTTTGAACGTATAGAGGTTTCCACTTTCTTTTGTTTCTACTGATTGATGTTTTAATGACATGGGGTTTGTAGGTTTTCTGTGCAGGAATACAGCAAGTTCCGTGTTATGCCAATGAATGAAGCAGCCATTGCACTTGCTGAAACGGGGAAAATTGGGGCTTTAAACCTCTTGTTCAAGCGTCATCCTTATTCACTTGTTCGTTTCATGTTAGATATTTTGGCCGCTATTCCTGAAACAATTCCTGTGCAAACATATGCGCAGCTGCTTCCTGGAAAGTCTCCTCCTGCAAGTACTGCTATGAGGGAAGAAGATTGGGTTGAATGTGACAAAATGGTAAGTTTTATTAATAAATTACCTGAGAACCATGACATTGGGAGTCAAATTAGAACTGAACCTGTTGTCAAGAGATTGCTAGGATCTTTTTGGCCTTCAACAGATGACCTTGCAGTTTGGTATAAGAATAGAGCTAGAGATATTGATTCCTACAGTGGGTTGCTAGACAACTGCCTCTGCTTGATTGACTTTGCTTGCCAGAAGGGTGTCTATGGGTTAAAGCAGTTTCATGAGGACATCTCATACCTGCACCAGCTGGTTTATGCTGATAATGATGGTGAGATAAGTACCAGCATGAGTCTTGTTGCATGGGAACAATTATCTGACTATGAAAAATTTAGAACAATGCTTCAAAGGTGCAAAGAGGATAATGTTGTTGAATCATTACGGAATAAGGCAATTCCATTTATGCACAAAAGGTCCCATAGTGTTACCTTGGCTACCCAACAGCACACTGCAGATGGCCATTCCGAAGTAGATCATACTAAGGGTGAGTCATTTCTGGTTAGATGGCTAAAAGAGATATCTTTGGCCAATAAATTAGATTTATGCTTGATGGTTATTGAGGAAGGGTGCAGGGAGCTCCAAAGCTGTGGCTTCTTCAAGAATGAGGTTGAAGTTGTAGATTGTGCTCTGCAATGTGTATACTTATTTACAGTTACAGATAGGTGGAGTACCATGTCTGCTATATTATCAAAGCTTCCGCATAAGCAAGGTAGTTTCTGCATCAAATGGACCCAACTCGCTCAAAATATTCTACTTTATTACTTCCAATCTATTTTTCTTTTTGTTGTTAATCATTAATCAGTTTCACATGATTGTACAAAGTGTGAAGGGGCTTGGAATGAATTATGATTTTCATTTCATCTTGGTAGTGTCCTTATATTGTGCACAGACTGGTTAGGTCCTACCATGCTGGACTATATTAGTGGCATTTAAAAATCTTTTACTTTAGGAAATAAGGCTATATAAGGTTTAATTTAGGGCTGTAAGTAAGATGGAGAGTTTTGAGTGAATTAAGATTTTAGAAGTCATATGCTCCGGTTCTCTGTCTTTCTCCTCCTTTTCATCCTCCAAGGGCTTGAGTTGTTTCCGTTTCTCCACCTCGGTCCGTCACTTCTTTGATTCCATATCCCTTTATAACTTTAGGCCTCAGTTTTGTCACATTGAGCTCTTATTCTCCATCTATAATTAATTCAGATTCTGAAATATGCATTGGCATCCTTGATCAAAGATGTAAAGTGGCAGAAGGCCATATAGAAGCAGGGAGACTTTTGGCCTTTTACCAGGTTTGTCTTCACTCTTCTATGCTTTTATCATGACAAATGTGTGTGTGAATTTTATTTCAAATTGTTTCCCTTTTAAGCATCAGTTTGAGGTGTTTATCCTGCAGAGCTCAATGCTATAGGTAGACTAAGTCTATGTTGATGATATTTTTCTACAGGTCCCAAAACCAATGAATTTTTTCTTAGAAGCCCATTCGGATGAAAAAGGTGTAAAACAGATTATTCGCCTCATACTCTCAAAATTTATCCGCCGACAGCCTGGCCGATCTGATAATGAGTGGGCAAACATGTGGCGTGATATGCTGTGCTTGCAGGAGAAGGCTTTTCCTTTTCTGGAGCTTGAATATCTGTTAACAGAGTTCTGCAGAGGACTGTTAAAATCAGGGAAGTTTTCTCTTGCAAGAAGTTACTTAAGGGGTACGAGTTCAGCATCCTTGGCAACAGAAAAAGCAGAAAATCTTGTTATTCAAGCTGCAAGGGAGTATTTCTTCTCAGCTTCAAGTCTGTCTTGCTCTGAAGTAAGTTTGGAGTCAGTTCATGATCTTTTATGACTTAGGGTCCGTTTGTTTACATGTAAAATGTTTTACGGAAAATATTTTCTGCATTTTCCTGTGTTTGTTTCACAGAAAATAGTTTAGTCAACGGAAAATGACTTACAGGTCAAGGTAAAATAAGCCATTTTTTCTTTAAAATGACTTACCCTTTTGAAAAGCATAAGTCATTTTCCGAAAAATAGCTCATCTATAGATAATTTTATTTTTTATAAAAATTAACTTAAATCAAGCTTAATATTATTATATTGATAATAAATTTATTTTTATTTTTAAAAATATTTAAAATATTATATTTTTCAATATTATTAAACATACATATTTAATTATTTATATTTAGTCTTATAATAAATTATTAATATAATAAATATAATAAATATAATTTATTATTTTAATAAATTATTTAATATTTCAATTTTATTTTAATAATAAATTTTAGAAATAATAATCTTAAATAATATTATTCACATATTATTGAAAATATTCAGTATTAATATTTTAATAATAAATATTTATTACAATTATAAATATATTAATAATAAATGTTTTGTAGTATAAAGGTTAAAATATGTCATAAGTCTATGTACACTTCACAGATTTGTAATTTAGTCATTGTACTTTTATTTTCAAGAATTTAGTCCCTTTACTTTTCAAATTTGAAAATTAAGTCCAATTGTTGACATCGTTAATTTTTTTGTCAATTTTTTTGATGTCACATTTTTAAATAAAAAAAATACTCACTTAGTGGTCATGTAATTAAAAAATGACGTTGTAATGAATCTGAATTTAACATAATATTTTTAATATATGCAAAAACAATGTAAAATATAAAATTATAGATAAAAATAAATTCAATTAAACAATGAAAAAAATAAGAAAATATCAAATGTATGTTTGTTTAATTGAAAACAACTTTTATGAAATACTTTTAAGAAATCCACCAAACAACAAAAAATATTTTTCACAGATTCATCCAAACACCAGAAAATATTAGCTTTTCTAGAAAAGTAAATCATTTTCCAAAAATTATTTTCCGGAAGTCATTTTCAGTGAAACAAACGGAGCCTTAGTTTATACAGGAATAGCTTAATAATCCAAAACTCTGGTATCCTTCTAAAAGATTAATCTCATGTATGATTCCTCTGTTATGATCATTAAAATCAATCGAATCCCCGTTCAACTGATTGAGCTATTGTGATTCAATGATGACAGCATAAATTCATATTATGGTTCAATGATGTCAAAAGGAATGAAATATACTGTTTTTTCTTTTTGTTTTTCATTCAGAAAACAAAAAATTGATTGTGTTGCTTTAACTTGTTTCAGATCTGGAAGGCTAAGGAATGTCTGAACTTATTTCCAAGTAGCAGAAATGTTAAAGCAGAGGCTGATATTATTGATGCACTTACTGTTAAACTTCCATACCTTGGAGTGACTCTTCTACCAGTGCAATTTAGGCAAATAAAAGATCCAATGGAAATTATTAAAATGGCAGTCACAAGTCAAGCTGGAGGTTATCTACATGTTGATGAACTAATTGAGGTTGCCAAACTTCTTGGATTGAGCTCCTTGGATGAAATATCAGCTGTGGAGGAAGTTATTGCTAGGGAAGCTGCAGTTTCAGGTGATCTGCAGTTGGCCTTTGATCTCTGCCTTGTTCTGGCCAAAAAGGGTCATGGTCTTGTTTGGGATTTATGTGCTGCTCTAGCAAGGGGTCCTCTTGAGAATATGGACATTAGTTCTCGAAAGCAGCTACTGGGTTTTGCTTTGAGCCATTGTGATGAGGAGTCAATTAGTGAGTTGCTCCTTGCATGGAAAGATTTAGACATGCAAGGGCAGTGTGAGACTTTGATGACGTTGACAGGGACCAATGCTCCGAATTTCTCCATTCAAGGTTCCTCAATAATCTCACTTCCAGGTTACAGTATTCAAGATATTGTCGACCTGAAAAATTCATCTGAACTGGCTGATGGGTTTAATGGTGCTGATCAAGAAAACCATTTCAGTAACATTAAAAATACGCTTTCTCTTGTTGCTAAAAATCTGCCTGTTGAAAATGGGACAAATTGGGATCTGATTTTGCAAGAAAATGGAAAGGTTTTATCTTTTGCTGCAATACAACTTCCATGGTTGCTTGAATTAACTAGAAAAGAAGATTACAGTAAGAAATTTACTTCTGGCTTGATTCCTGGGAAGCAATATGTAAGTGTAAGAACACAAACTGTGATAACTATTTTGTCCTGGTTGGCGAGGAATGGTTTTGCTCCTAGAGACGATTTGATTGCTTCTCTGGCAAAATCAATTTTAGAACCGCCAGCTACTGAAGAGGAAGATGTCATTGGTTGTTCCTTCCTATTAAATCTTGTGGATGCTTTTAGTGGTGTACAAGTAATTGAAGAGCAGCTGAGAACAAGGGAAAACTACCTCGAAACGTGTAGTATTATGAATGTTGGAATGACCTATAGCATATTACATAATACTGGAGTTGATTGTGAAGGTCCTTCTCAGAGGAGAGAGCTGCTACTCGGAAAGTTTAGAGAAAAGAATAAGCCACTTAATGCTGGTAATAGACTTAGTTCCTGTAGTTAACTGCTTAAACCAGACCACATAATTTTGCTTGCACTATCCTACATGCACTTTCATGCAATGATGTTGTTCCTTTTTTCTGTTTTACTTGTTTTCAGATGACTTAAATAGGATCGATGCAGTACAATCCTCATTTTGGAGGGAATGGAAACTGAAATTAGAAGAGAAAAAGCGTGTCACAGAACATTCTAGATTCTTAGAGCAAATAATTCCTGGGGTTGAAACTACACGTTTTCTGTCTGGTGATGCCAGTTACATTGAGAGTGTCATTTTTTCTCTAATTGAATCTTTGACATTGGAGAAGAAGCACATTTTAAAGGATATTTTGAGAATGGCTGATACCTATGGCCTAAACAGAGCTGAGGTATGTGGCCGTGCATGTATATGTTTCTTAGCTCAAAATGGTAGATTATTATGGTATGCCCTTCTAAGCCATTAAATGATTTTTTTTTTTTCTTTTGCAGGTAATACTCAGGTACTTAACTTCAATCCTTATTTCTGAGATCTGGACCAATGATGACATCGTGGCTGAGATATCAGAAATTAAGGGAGAAATACTTGATAATGCTGCTGAAACTATCAAAACCGTATCATTGATCGTATACCCTGCAGTTGATGGTTGTAATAAGCATCGCCTTGCTTACATCTATAGCCTCCTCTCTGACTGCTATAAGAAGTTAGAGGAAAGCAAAGAACCTTTACCAATGATACTCTCGGATCAACCACATGCATTATCTTTGGGATTAGTTCATTATTACAAGGTTATTGAGCAAGAATGTAAAAGAATTTCCTTTGTGAAAGACCTAAACTTCAAAAATATTACTGGATTAGGTGGTTTGAATCTGCAGTGTTTCAGTAGTGAAGTCTATGCTCATACCAATGAATTTAGCTTGGAAGCTTTGTCTGAAATGGTAAAGACTCTGGTCAGTGTCTACAGGGATCCAGTGCCTGAGGGTCTCATATCATGGCAGGATGTCCGCAAACATTATATACTGCGTTTATTGACAAAATTGAATGATAGATTTAGAATAGAGTTTAGCACTAAGAACCCTGAAATTTTTCTGAACATAAGCAGTGAACTTGAGCATATATATGACTTGTGTAGAAAACATATTATACTCTTAGAACCTTCAGAGGCATTGGATATTATGACGCAATATTTCAGTGTAATCTTACCTCCAGATGGTGCGTATGAGAATCTACCTGATAACTCGACATGGCAAGACTGCTTGATCTTCCTTTTGAATTTCTGGATCAGGTTGACCGAAGAAATGCAAGAATTTGCTTCTGCCGAGATTTCTGTAGAGAAAATCAAGTTCCACCCAGGTTGCTTAATGAGTTGTTTAAAGGTTTTCATGAGGTTGGTAATGGAGGACTCTGTTTCTCCTAGTCAGAGCTGGAGCACCATTGTTGACTATGTCAAAAATGGTTTAATCAGTGACCCTTCTAGAGACATTTTCACTTTCTGCAGAGCTATGATATTTTCTGGATGTGGTTTCGCCGCTATTTCAGAAGTATTTGTTGAAGCACTGCAACACCATGCAACCACTGTAACTGCATCAGCTGAAACTGAGTTCCAGAATCTTTCCCATCTTTATTTAAAAGTGCTAGAACCAATTTTACAGGATTTGGCTAATGGATCTCGGGAACACCAGAAATTATATCAGTTGATATCATCTCTGAGCAATTTAGAGGGTGATTTCAACGAGTTAAAGAAAGTCAGGTGTACAGTTTGGGAAAGACTTGCCAGATTCTCTGAAGATTTGCTGCTAGCTAGTAATGTTCGAGTTCATGTCTTAGAGCTTATGCAATTTATCGCTGGTAAAAGTGTGAAGGGTTTATCTTCTGAGCTGCAGCTAAATGTTCATCCATGGGTAGGGTGGGATGAGTCACTATGTGCTAATAACAAGAGCCAAATTACTTCAAATGATGGGTTGCCCGAGCAAATAGATACTTCCAGCAGGTTTACAAGTACTTTAGTTGCCCTGAGATCATCTCAACTTATGGCAGCCATTTCTCCTGGCTTTGAAATCACCCCCGATGACCTCTCAAGTGTTGATACGGCAGTTTCTTGCTTCTTAAAATTGTGTGCCGTTGCCAATGCAGATCCTCATCTCGATGTTTTGGTAGTCATTTTGGAAGAGTGGGAAGGGCTTTTCATGATTAAGAAAGAAGAGGAAGCCTCTCCAGAATTATCTAATGCAGAAAATAGCTGGAGCGATGATTGGGATGAAGGATGGGAGAGCTTTCAGGAAATTGAACCTTTGGAGAGAGAAAAGAAAGGGGATTCGCTTTTGATCCATCCTTTACACGAGTCTTGGACAGAGATTTTCAAGCTCCTTATTAAAGCATCTCGAGTTAAAGATGTCTTAAAGCTGATTGACCAATCCATATCAAAACCCGGTGGAGTATTACTTGATGAAGGCGATGCAAGGAACTTGAATGACATCGTACTCGGAATGGATTGTTTCATGGCTTCAAAGATGATGCTTTTACTTCCTTATGAAGGGTTGCAGGTGGAGTCTTTGACTGCACTCGAAAACAAGATGAAACAAGGTACTTCTGACATTGCCAACGACCACGAGTTCTTAACGCTAATCCTCTCCTCAGGGATTTTATCAACTGTCATCAACAAATCTTCCTTCGGCACTATATTCTCCTATGTCTGCTATTTAGTAGGCAATTTCTCTCGTCGGTTCCAAGAAGCACAATTGCCAAAGCTTAGAAAGGAAGGAAGCAATGAACATGGAAACACCAAGGGAGACATCTTGTTTCTATTTGCAAGAATCTTGTTCCCCACATTCATATCGGAGCTCGTTAAGGCTGATCAGCTGATTCTAGCAGGATTTATGATCACAAAATTCATGCACACAAATGCTTCATTTAGACTCATCAACATTGCAGAGGCAAGTCTTAGAAGATACTTGGAGAGACAATTCCAGGTACAAGAACACAATAAGATTTCCCTTGATGAAACGAGTTGTTACGAACCATTGAAGAACACAGTTTCAAGCTTGAGAGACAAGTTAGGGAACTCACTTCAATCTGCTTTGTCACTACTTCCTAAGAATGAAAGCAATAGATAAAGAAAAGCCTGCTTTGAGCGGCTTTTAAGAAAAAATCATGGAGATTTGCAGAGTCATTGTGGAAACTAGCAAAAGACCATGAAAAGTAATGGATATTTGTAATTTTGGATAATGTACACAAAAATTTTAGGTGGGTCGTCGACCCAAAGTACCTGAGAGGACAAGTTTTCGTATACTTGTAATCGTCATGGATTGGATGAAGGCCCTAATTTATGTGATTTATTGAATCCTTTTTTTTTTTTATAGAAAATGAATTATTATTGTATCTTGATTGCTGCTCGGTTTGGTATTTAGTTAAGAATTCTAAATTTTTGTGGTGGCGATAGTCAGTACTTTAATCTGCGATTTAGTTTATGCATTATTAAATTAACGTGCACGAGCATCGTCACTAAGAATTGTTATTACATCAGATCTAATCTTTTTAATCTTTTCGATTTCTTAAGCTCACCAACGTATATCCAGATTATTAAAGAAGTGATAATGATAGAGTTGCCCACATCAAGCCCTCCTCTTATAAATACCCCTTTTTCAAGGAAAAAGAAGAATAACTAAACCATTAATACAAATCTCAAACCTCCATCATGTATTTTTAATATTGGTAAAAAAAATAAAATTGATAAGAAATAGAAGTCCAAATTTAGAGTGAATTTCAATTTTGTTATATATAACACATTAATACAAATTAGAAAAACTTTTAAACTAACAAAATTATTATTTATTATATAACAAAATTGACATTAAATTTTATTTTATTTTATTTTTATATACAATAAAATTTTGGATTCAACATATTCATGTAATATTAATTAATTATTAATGATAGTCAGAATCATATTAATTAATATAATAAATATAAATATATTAGATTAATTATCATGAATAATAATGATTAAATATAACAGGGTTTATCACGTCTAGCCGAGCGACAATATCTTGTCCGGCTTAAAACTAGACATTGCTTTGAGTGAATCGAGTAAATAGATGGCATTTCTAATGTTCTCTTTCTTTCTACGTGGAATAATTTAGTGCGTATTAGGACTTCGGAAATAAAACCATTTTCACCTACTCATCAAAAGAAGAGAAATTTTAAAATAAAAAAATCGAATGGAGTTCATTCAATTAATTGAATAAGTTATTAAAAATATTAAAAATATTAATAAAAAAACAGTTCAATTAATTTAACTGTCGATTCAATCGATCCGACTAATCAAGTAAATCGATTCATAATTCAACCATTCCAACTCTTATTCTAGACCAGTATCGTATGATTTTTTATTTAGACGGTCCGATTCTGAAAACAGTGATTATATCTTATCAACAATCTTAATCAACTTAAAAATAAAATTAAGTCTTCGATTGACATCATATTCAATTTCTGGACAAAAATTACCCTTAACCTTTATCAAAAAAAAAAAAAAATCTAAACCAAGTAACCATTTAGAATTATGGAGCACTATTTTCAAAAAAAAAAAGAATTATGGAGCACTATAGAAAAAAAGAATAATATCAAAATTAGAAAGATTTTGAAACTTGGTTTACTATTTTTAATGCTGAACTACTGACAGCCAAAAAAAAACAAATCATGAATACTCGATAATGACCTATTATATAACCCATATCTTCTTTATTGGGTAGAGTGTAGACCCCTATTTTCTTATACACTGTGTTTTTACCTCTTTTACCATAAAATCAAAATACAAACCCTCCAATCTGTATCAAGTAGCAATTGCAACTCTAAAAAGGAAATGAGTTATGTTGTTGCTTTCTACCTACCAAGAAAATCCTTGGTGACCCTGTATGTAGCCCAAACATCACTCTCAATCATTTAGTGGCTCTGCCTCAGGGTCCCTTTCTTTCATAGCTGTCCAATTTTCCATCTCTGAAAATAAAGTAATAATCATCATCATCATCATCAAAATGTTTGAAAAGAGAACAGCTTGAAGTGACTTGAAAGAACACAGGAAAATGAAGGATGTTTGGTGTGATATGATGTTGTATACATACTTGGCTTGTCTGAAATTGCCATCAATCGTCTTTGCAAGATAGAGGCCACGAAGAGGAAAATCGAGCACATACCGAACATAACAGTGATGGGAAAAGCATTAACCTTCACAGCCAAAACAAACATTAGCTGGTTAGTTATAGAGTTAAAGCTTTATTGGGTTTGGTCTATGGCACATGATCAAATAAAGCTATTATAGAAAAGCTTATAACATACGTTGTACAACACGATGCAGACAAAGATGTTGAGAGGAATGCGGAAAAAGTTCATAATGGTGCTCCTAGCTTCCTCTGGGATGTACTGGGATCTCATTTTCATAATGGATGGCCAGAATATCCCTACACATGCCTCAAAAGTACAGAAGCCAAGAAGCTGAAGACAGCCAGCAAATGAGATGCTTCCGCCTTTCTCCTTTGAAGGAGGCACCAAGAACTGTTACAATCCATATAGTTAGGAATCACTCAATAGAATAATCTACAGATATATATATATATATAGAGAGAGAGAGAGAGAGATGTTCGAACATACATTAGTTATAATGGGAAGCAGGAGAGAGGCAGAGGAAATCACGAAAACAATCTGCATGTAGCTTTCTACCCTGGGTGATGAACGAGCCATCAATCGAGATGCAAGGGAGCTTCCCAGCATAGAAGCCAACATGAATGTGGCAAAAATAAAACCGTGAGGGATCTCTTCATCATTGGGGCTCAAAGCAGGAGTCCAAAGGAACACAAAGGTGTACATTGAACCTTCAAACAGAGACTGGATGGCACCCAGCAAAGCAATTTTTTCATCTGAAGTGCAAAAAAAAATTAGACTAAAGGGAACAAAAAGAAACCTAAGGAAATAATTATTGCATGATGGAGGATGACTGACAACAACAAGGCATCAAGAGACAGTACTTGGCCTGCAACTTGTCAATCTGATCAATGTATGAGTTTATAATAAATATTGAACTCTACCAGAAGCTATTGCTACAGCAGCACCCCTAAACTGGGTGAGCAGGTCCTTATTTTCTGAGGAATCTCCAAAATTTTCAGTCCATGATGATAAAATAATGGCCATTCCAATGGCAAGAAAGCATGCAGCAGCATCAAAAGGAGCCACAGGTCCAAGGGATAGTGAATCAACCAGTAGGTTCCCGAACAACCCAGACAAAATGGCGACAAGACCATTGCCAAGAAATATTGCCTTAGAAAATGTTAGTGACAACCATTGTTGCTCAAAGCCCCTCTGCAAAGATTAGAAGCAGAAATAGAATTGTAAGAACAAGATTAAATTTAAAAGAGATATCAACATCAGTCATGCAGGCGAGAATGTAGCTAAGCAGAAACAGATGGTTCATGCCTTGACATCTTTGAAAACAATGATGGAAAGTTCAAGAACCGAAGTTTGCATTTTCCTATATACCATTTTCAATATGAGATGTAAGCTAAATATCTTTATCATTGTTTTTTTCCCCCAAAATAGGGCATGGTGGCAAACAACCTGACAGACTAACACACAGCATCCATAATAGTAAGGAAACAAGAGTAAAGGGCACAAAATCAAACACATATATGCCGTAAGTTGTAAGCTTGACTGATATGCATAAGAGTAAAGAGCACAAAACAATTGCTCACCTTATTATGTTCAGCAACAAGCCAAGACTCAAATGCTGAAAACAGAAGGGAGGTGGCGATACCTCCCAAAACACGACCTATCATCAAAATTTTGTATTGAGGAGAGTGCTTGGTGATGCAACTAAGTATGTAAGTTATGCAGTAAGTAACACATGCCCTCCTTCGGCCCCTGAATAGAACAAAAGGTATTTTAGCATTTAAGACAAAACCTTCGACATTCATTCATTGAGTATGACAGGATCACAACAGAAGCCACAGTAAAAGCTTACTGTTTGTCAGCTAGAGATCCAACAATTGTGCCAAACAACATGGAGGATCCAAAACCAGCAATAAAAAGCTGTCCAATCTCCCCTTTTCCAAAGCCATATGTACTGTAAAGATAGTAAACATATGGACCCTGCAGCCAGTCTCCAGCTATTGATACATAAACAACCATTTATCAGAACAGCAAGATAGATATATCACCCAATGACCATGAAGGTTATCTTTCACAATTACCAGATCATACCTCCAGAAGGTTATCATTCAAACATAAGTAGTAATATGTTTATGATGCATTTGATTAAGATAATTACAGATACGTCATCATAAAAGACTTGTATCAAAAGCTAGATTTACCACAAATTTTGATACAATTCAAATTCATGACCAATGGCATCTCAGACCATTAAATCTCAAGTAGATACCTAGATTAGAAAGTATCACCCCTACATCTATTGCTACAAAACTTATTAAAGAAGTTAACACAACGGTGCTAAACTCAGCAAGAATCATGAGTTCAAGACTTCCACTGTAAGCTCTAACAACAATGGATAGTTTCATCCTCAAAGATTTGGTTGTTTCTTTATCCAAGTAATAGCAACCTATCACCAACACACACAAAGATCCAATGTCTCAACCAGAAAACAGAAAGGGACCGAAAATCCACATAACGCTTATTGGAAGTCATTTTCTTTACTCTTTCCTTTTACAAGCTGAAACATATGCAGGTTATCCCGTTTTCCATTTCAAAGTGAAACCAAATCACAAAAGAAAAAAATTCAATTGCACTCTAAAAGTGAAAATCTAGGGAATAGGTTGTGGATTCACGCGCGCGCACACACAACAAATAAAAACCAGCATTAGATCAGATACATGTTAAGAGTAAAAATAAAAGTGAGATCTAAAGGACAGAAATTAAATCAGATCTGAGTAAATACAAAAAAAAAAAAAAAATTGAGGGGGAGTTATATAGTTACCCATCATGAGAGAGTAAACAACGAGGTAATTGTTCTTAAAGGAATTGAAAGCAGGGGAAGTGTTGATTCGATCTTTGCTGTTCTTGCTTAGCTCTAATGCTGCAACCACTGCTCCCAATGCACCGAACACCATGAAATAGAACAGCTCCATTGTTTCTTCTGCCTAATACTACTACTCACGGTCAAATTTTCTCCCCTTTTTTCCTTCTGCTAGAGGACGCAGAGATTTTAATATGAAGTTGCGAAGACGAAAGCCAATGTGTTGGGTTTTTAATCAATGAAAAGAGCTTGCATTTTGATTTTTACTTTTTAATGGGGAAAAGGAGTGGGTCAATTTGAAGTGTTAACAAGTAATGGGTATATTAGATGTGGGATAAATGATGGGGACGAGTAACTGTGGATGAAATGGGCAACAGAATGGGAGTACGCGTTTGGCACAACTTGATAGGAATTTTATATTTTGAATGTTACACGTGGCAGGATCTGGGTTATCCGATATGAACAGTATTAAGGAAGAGGAGGTGTCGGTGGCTCAGATGGCGTAGGCATCATTTGTACTTTGACAAAGGCTCCTTTTGGTCGGGAGACCTGTGACGGTGGGAAAACCAAATCAATGGTCTAATACGTCAAATAATTTGTTTTCGATTTAATTAAAATTTATAACTATTTAAAAAAATTATTCAATTGTCAATTTTTAATTCAATTTTTTATTTTAAGCTATTTTATTAAAGGCTGATTCAATCCCTATATTTAAACCAATATACTAATCAATATCTAGTTTAACCAGTTAGATCAATCTGGTTCAAATAGCACTGAAAAAGGCCGCTATTATTAATGTGGTATTTATAGATGTAACAATTATTATTTGAATTTTTATATTAAATCATTCTAAACTTAAATTTCTAAAAGGTTTAAAATTTTGATCCAATAAACTTAATTTAATTCATACATGAACTCAAAATTAATCCAAACACAAAATAATATAAAGTTGATATAATCCAAATCCCAATGAGTTGATCAAATAACTAAAATAGATCAATGCTTAAAATGAGACAGACTCATAACCACCCCAACTTGAACCACTCGAATTCAAAATAATCCAACATCGAGACTGAATCGAAAATCTTAAAATCCAAATTAACCCAATCCAAATCAAATCTACTAATCCAATTAACAAATTTGACTAGTCTACGTATTGGTGTATTTTGCGTGTTTAAGATTTTGTTGTAATGATTTATATTAAATACATTTTGAAATTATATTTTGTGTCGCAGAATTTTGGGCTTTGTCACGGAAAAAAGTGAGTTTTACTTTGAAGGCTAGAGAGGAAAGGGGAAAAAGAAATCATGCAATTGTTATGTAATTACACATAGAACATGTACTGACAATTCTGAACTAGAATGTTCATCGGCAGTGGCGGCCTACTAATGATCGTATCAAAATGTAACTACATAACTGCATCAATTCCGAGTCAGCTGAAATCTAGCAAGCAAAGTATACAAAAGCTGAAATATAGCCCTTCCAAATAAACAACCCTGTCTTCCAGTAACTTTCTTTTTCTTCAAGTTTTAACCCTAAGCTGCGCGGCTTTACAAAGGTACCACAAGTTTAATCACTGTTCTTCTTTACTGGATGGAATGTTAAAGTTCACATGTATGTGATGCTTACTCAGGAATCCTGTAGCCTGTATATCGTAATTTCTTGCTGTTTGAAATATCGACGATCCTCTTCATCGACAAGCACGAGATTCAAGTAATACTTCACGCTGAATTTGTTGTTTATGTTGCGATGTGTCGGTGTCAGTTCATATGGGCTGAGAAACAGCCTGATTGGAATTGATTCACCTTCCATACCAAGAACATGATATGAGCATTGTACACAATTTAATAAAACTAAAATTTCAGCCCAAATCAACATCCTTCAAAGAAAACAAGTTATGAACATACCTCTGACAGGAGCACCATCCATCAACTCATATTTAGCTAGTGTCTCAGTCTCAACATGGGTATTTGCTCCTGATCCTGTTGACTCTCGACGCCGTATCTCAAGATCCATATTCTTAATCTTGATCCTCACAAGAAGAAAATATATCTTGCCGATAATAACATCTTTCAGATGATACCTGTGCAAATTGGAGTTCAATGGGTAAGAACTTCAATATATAGTCAAAACTACTTCACAGAAAGTGACTTGGAAATTTGGTTCTTATAGTAGTATAAGTTCGAGAACTTAAATCCTATACGAGCACTGACCTAAGCCAACCTATTATTCCATATTTAAGCAAGATCATTAGATGTTTGACTTACTTGCTTTTATTGTACTCAAATTCAATGTGCAGGCAGTCTTCAATTCCAACTTCCATCTGTAGATCGGATTTGATATTCGTTAAAATTAAATATTATGAATGAAATCAGTGGTGAGCAGCTCATTAGCAAATGGTGAAACGAACAATCTGATGTTCATAATCACAAGAATAAGTTAAAACTATTCCACACACCTTGATGCTATTGTTGATGGATGGAGGTGGAGAATAATTGCGAACCTGATACACATAAACCAAGCAAAAGATAAGTAGCCAAGACTGCATAACTGATAAATTGTATATAGCTATATAGATTGATGCTGATTTTCGTGTATAAGAGAAGCATATCAGGTATGAGGGGGAAAGCATGACAGACAATTTAAGTTCTGCCTTTAGTGGCACACAATGTATATGCTTATTTGCATAATAGTGTTAGCACATGTGAGAGTAAGGAGCCACAGTATGCTAAGCAAAAAGGAGATGAGATAAAGAAAGCAAAAATTTAAGAGAAAAGGAAGTGGATGCTGCATACCATAAAGTCCTGGTATTCCACTATGCTTCCACCATAATTACGGCTGACTGTCACTTTCAGGACATACCTGAAGAAAGCATAATCAAACTACTATACGATGAGTTGTTACATTATAGCCTCAAATTAACAACCTCATCATCAGACAAACAAACTAAACCATTTCATAACTTCAAAATAAGCATCTTTTTAGTAACATGTATCGGGATAATTATAATCTTTATTAAGGTAAGTACTCCAAAACAATTATCATGATAAGAAACTGATTAATAATCCTTGAAAATACATAGCAAACAAACTTTTGGTGATCAGGGAACCACTCTTTTCAAATTGATCAGAAGAAAAATGAACAAAATTCTTCAAAGAGTTTAAACAGTGGGTAGCATACCTGAGCCTCACATTCACACCACTATAAGTTTCATATGGCATTTCAACCGTAGAAAATTCAAATGGGTAAGTTTTCCTTTCATATATATCCCCAGGAACATCCAACTCACGTACTGCAAATATTACGAATATACAAAAGATTACAAAAACTCAACAGTCTACAAGAACTTATTACATGCAAAAATATTTTAACAGACTGAAAAAGGATATAAATATCACAAACTGCAAAGCACAAACTGAAATCTTTGAGTTTTTATTTTAACCCACATCCATTCCAAATGCAACTAATGGAAATTAATTCCTAAGTTGAAGAATGTTGAAACAATTTCCAGGAAAAGCAAACAACAGTAAGGTCAGACTACAATACTCACCAAGAGAGGTGAAATCATAAAAGTTGCCTCTGTCAAAATACATCTCTGCAAGCAAAATCAAAGTTTCTATAAATATCATTCGAAAAGAAACAACACTCTAAAATATTCAACCTCATTCTTTCTACTACATCTGAATGATATTTAAAAATTGGGATCAATTCACTGAACAAGGGACAGGGACCGACCTATTTGACCGAGAAGCTCGACTTTAACACCATTATGTTCAATTTTCTTCCCTTGAAGTGGTTCTATGGAGATCTGAAGGCGACAAAGAAATATCTTCAAAATTTGAAGGTTGATAGTAGTACATTTAAAGTTACAAGTACAAAGCTCAAATACTATGATCCTCAATCTGTTAAAGTAAATACCTTCCCAGCAATATTTTCTTGACTTTGGAAAAGCGGTACCATAACCATTTGGCCATTTTCCTTTTTCATGGGGACCTAATCACATAACAATAATCCAGATTCCAGCACTATGACTCGTGAAAAATAAATTGAACAATCACAGTGATCTAGAAGCATACCTGCTTGCGAGTTTTAGCATCGGAAAATGTGATCAAGATATTGCATGCCGGCTTAAAAGCTCCAAGCAGGAAATTCTAATTTAACAAAATCAAGAAATTCGAATTGCATTCAAACAAAAGGTATATTAGAGTCTTAACTGCAAAATCCAGTCGAAGTAAAAAAAAATTTCAAAAAAAAAAAAAAATGTGCGATCTCACCATGCTGTTACGATTTAATTAATCTAAATCGCCGAGGAGAATAGACGGAAAAACGATGAGATCAAGTGACAATTGGCAGGTCGAAATCGAGTATCAGCTAAAGATTTTCTTTTTTCTTTTTTCTTTTTTTTTTTGAAAGAGAAAAGGATTGAGATCGGAAATCGCGGCAAGAATTGAAAACCCTAGACTGCAGCGACAAATCCGAGGTTGGCGAGGAAGGGGAACCCCAAACACTTTTTGAGGTTTGACAGTTGGGAATCGGAAAGCAAAGTTTGGTGGCGTCCAGTATTAGTACAAAGTTCGTTGTCGCCGTCGCGAAAAACAGGATAATTTGGGCCGGACAACCACTCGTGGTGGCCCGTGCCAGCTCCTTGATTTGGGACTTCAATTGTCCAATATACATGCTGTATAGGCCCATTAACTTCTCTTGAATTTGAAGAAGCTGGGTTTCAAAGGCCTTTGAAATTTGAATGGAACTTTTCTTTTCTTTTCTTTTCTTTTTTAGATAAATTTCTAAAATTGCTACAAACAAACAATGTAACAATTACAAACAATTCTTCCCCCGTTTCTAAATCAGTACAATTTCCTTGATGGAAATCAAATTTTCAGTTTCAGTAACTCAAGCTACTTTAAAATGCCTTTGATTTCTCTCCAAGAAAAACCAAAATTTAAGGTATACACATCATAAATTTAGTATTTAATGTTTATTCATTTTATCATTTTAGCTCTCATTCTTTTCTTCTTCTTCTTTCTTTTTTATCACTTTAATTCTCGAATTTCAAAATTTTGTTAAATTGCTTTTGTTTCAAACAGAAAAATTGACTATAGGATTCACAAGTATCCAAGTGTTCTCCATACCTCCTTAAGCTGTATGGGGTTTAATTTAAAAAGATATTTTGAACTTTTGATTTTATTATTATTCTTGTTTACAAAAAAAAAATGACTAATTTGTTAAAAATTTTACAATATTCATGTCGTAATTTACACAGCAATCGATGTATACTTAAAAAACTTCAACAAAATTTCAAAGAAGTTTATAAATTTTTTTAAAGAATATCCATCTCATCAATGAAGTGCACATATATTTCTATATAATTACCGCGTCAATCGTATTAAAATTTTAATAATTCACTCAGTTTTTCGATCCGAAACAAAAATAATTTAACTATAATTTGAAGGCTTTAAGAATCAATATAATAAAATAAATAGATATAGAACAAAACAATAAAATGAGTAAACATCAAACGTTAAATTTATGTTTATTCCTAACAAAAATTTGCCTAGAAAAACAACTCTAATGTGATAAAGATCTCTTCTTGTTACTCGGTAAAGGGTAATCTTAGGAGTTTGAAGTAAAAGCTTGACGTTACAAATTTCAGAACTTCCTAATTCTCTTTAGTTACAAATTTCAACCTTCACGTTTTGAACCTCGTAAAGCTCAACCTTTTTCTTACAGAACCAAAAAAAAAAAAAAAGTTCCAACCTTTTTTTACACTAAAAGACGGACGAAGTTTCAATGTTACTTCAATGATTTTATCAATTCCCAATTGTTAATATCCTCGGTTTCCCCTAAGTAAATAATAAATAGGGCAAATTATATTTATTGTTATTAATTTATTAATAAATTTACGTTTGGTTATTTAATTTTAAAAAATTATAAAATCATCATTGAATTATTCAAAAAAGTTCATTTAAATTATTGAACTATTCGAAAATTTTTTATTTAATACACTGGGTCTTGAGATTTTCTTTTTAAAGTCCAGCTAGTAACCTCCAAGAAACAATTCAATTATTAGTACAGTAGATTAGTATCCATTAAGAGTAGAAGAACATAACTTAGATCTAAACTGGTCTGACAGACAATATCAGAGATTAGAGAACAATGTTGTTTGAATTTGGTTCGTAAATTTATGACGTTCGAAGCTATTTCATAAAAAAACACTAAATTGTAGAACAGAAGGAGAAGGAGATCTTTCGATTAGTGCGGGCAATACAAATAAAGAAGGCCATACAGTAACAACTTCAACAACCCAATAACTTAAATGAAAACTTTCAAATTGCTCAATGACCATTTTGTAACTTTTTAAAGTTAAGTGACCAAAACATGAAGTTACTAATAGTTTAGTGACCTTGAATGTAGTTTACCCTAATAAAT
The DNA here is from genome assembly GCA_025698515.1 of Gossypium sturtianum. Taxonomy (NCBI): domain Eukaryota; kingdom Viridiplantae; phylum Streptophyta; class Magnoliopsida; order Malvales; family Malvaceae; genus Gossypium; species Gossypium sturtianum. The sequence continues at coordinate 2,949,149 of CM046954.1, forward strand.
ATTTGTGTTAAATCACTTTTTAGGACATGTACTTGGCAACTACCCCACATTAGGGTTTGAATTTTTTTTTATCCAAAATAATCTCTAAACTTAACAATTGTTTTCACATTAATATTTTTTTTTTAATTTAAATTAAGCATTGATATTTCCTACAAAAGCCTAAAATTCATTTAAGAAACAACCATAAGTTTAACTTTAATATTTGTAGAAATCTTTAAATATGATACCTACTTTCTTCAAATGGACGCAAGTTATTTTAAAACCTAACAGCATATTTGTTAGTTAAGATGTGTTAGTTGGGAATTAGATTAAGGTTGTGTTTTGTAGGGCATTTTAGAGGCACTTTTGAAGCAAAATGAATGCTAAAAGTGTTTTTTCCCGAACGGAGAAGTTAAAATTTTTAGTTTTTCTCTCCTAAAAGCATTTTTAATAGCTTAATTACGTTTTCATCCTTCAAACACATGGTATTTTTCCTTCTCTGGTTAATTACTTAAAAAATATTTAAAATTTATTTTTCATATATTAACATATTAACAACAAATTATAATAAATTATTTTTTTATATTCTTATTAAAATATTATAATATTAACTAATTTGAACATTATTTTAATGCTTATTTATTACTTTATAACAACATGTTTAAAATGGACATTTTATTTCTCAAAAGCACTTGTTGACAGCAATACTAAATACTTAAATCTTAAATCAAAATTTTCAAAAATACTTATCAAAATCACTTTTCTAAAATATTTTTTTAAAAACACTTCTCAAAAACAATACTAAACTAGCCATAAATTAAACAGCCTAACACAAAGCTTAATGTGATCCCTTTACATGAATTTTATAATTAATTAAAATTGCTCTAAATTTTTTCTACATTTGAAATTTAATCCTATTACTTTTTAGATATTAAAAATATAAATTTAATTTTTAGCACTATTATTTTTTATTAAATTTAGATTTATTAAAACCTCATTTTACGTTGATAAAAATGGATTCTCAACTAATCATAATATAGCATAAATGTTAAATTTATGGAATTCCATAAACTTAATATTTGATATATGCGAAGTTATTTGACTGTGATGATTTTGTTTTTTTTTTACTTTTAGTTGTAATTATTAAAAATTTAATATAGAATTTAACTGATCAAAATTTAAGTAAAATTCAATAACAATTTAATTAATTTTACCAACGAATGATATAATCAGGACAAAACACGAAAATACAACAAAATTTCAGGACTAAATTGAAAAAAACTGATGGCAAGAGAAAAAGATAAAAAAGGTAAACTACGCTTAAGGTCACTAAACTATTAGTAACTTTACATTTTGATCACTCTACTTCAAAAAGTTACAAAATGGTTACTGAACTATTCGAAAGTTTTCATTTAAGTCATTAGGTTGATAAAATCATTGTTGTACGGCTTTCTCTATTCGGACTGTTTGCACCAATCAAAAGTTTTCTTTCTCGTCCTCTTCTACAATTCAGTTTTTGTTTCATGAAACAATTTTGAATATTATGAATCTGCGAATCGAAATCCAAACAACTTTCTTTTTTGATCTCCGACAGTAACTATTAGATCGGCTTGGATCTAAGGTATATCTTTTTACTTATCAAATCATCGCTTGAAATTCGCTAGCTAAACTTCAAAAAAAAAATTACAGCCCAGTGATTTAAATAAATTTTTTTGAATAATTTAGTGACATAAATAATATCTTTTAAATAGTTTAGTGATTATTTTATAACTTTTTCAATTTTAGTAACTAAAACATAAACTTACTAATAATTTAGTGATCTTAAGTGCAATTTACCCTAAAACTTAACTTATCAAAGACATTAAATTTAAGTAAAATTCAATAACAATTTAATTAATTTTACCAACGAATGAAATAAATCAGGACAAACATGAAAACACCACAAAATTTCAGGACTAAATTGAAAAAAAACTGATAGCCAGAGAAAAACGATAAAAAAGAAAAACCGAAAAATGTATTCCTGAAGAGACAAAACTACCCTCATCGAACTGATTATGATCGAGGATAGTTCCGTAAAGTCCAAAGATTATATGGACGTTTTTTTGCCATCAACAGCATAAGTAGAAGCGAAGATCCACACTTTCTTTTGAGTTGGCAATTAGCACTGTCCGTTTGACGCAAAAAAAAAAACAAAGACAGTGAGGGACGTAAGCTAAAGCCTTTTCTCCTTTTTCATCGTAAATTCTCTTTCTCTAGTTTTTTTCTTTTCTTTTTTAAGAACATAGTTGAAGCCTTTTGGACTCTTTATTTTTGTAGCTTAACTGGGCTTTACTATTTTTTATACGCTTTTATAGCTTTCTTTTGTGGGTGCTTCAGATCTAATCGGTGGTGGGGTTTTGAAATTTTTGGTGTTTTTCTTTGGTTGGCAGTGTTGAAGGAATGGCTTCAGATCCTAAAGTGCACACTTTCGAGGAGGTTGCCAACCACAACAAAACCAAAGATTGTTGGCTGATTATTTCTGGGAAGGTCAGATCTTGTTCTTTCTTTTATTCGATTAATGTTTCTGGTCTTTCTCTGCTGGATTGTTTTAGTTCCTTTGCTTTTATTTAAAAATCATGCTTATTTTGTTTGATTATGGATGATTTGTGAGTTTAGTTCATCTTTCAATTGCAAGTTTCATCTATGTTACTTGGAAGGCGGATTCTACGAGGAATGAAGATGGGAATGTGAAACGTTTTTTTTTAACTTATATGTATTATTTTTGTGTTTATATGAATACATAATTCTAAATATATAAAATTTGTAAGTTTGTGAATTATTTGTTTTGCTCAATAATTTTATACTAATAAACTATAAGCTATCGGGAGGATTCCCTGTTCTGGAACATGCGTACCAGTTCGAAAATGTCTGTATTTGTCATAATGACTATTCTCAAGTTTTTTTTTTTTTTTTTTCATAATTAGGAGGATATGACATGAAGAAGAAGAGTTTGGATTTTTCCTTCTAATGGAGAGAGAGAGAATTAAAGAGCTATTTATTATATTCATTTTCATGGTAGTTGAAATTTGACTTTTTGCCTTTTAAGTATTTGAATACTATTAATAATCTTTTAGTTATATATATATAAGTGTGTGTGTGTGTGTTCTGCAACAGTTTATGCCATTTATGTGGTTGCTTTTGTCTGATAGATTGAAGTTTTTTCAATTGGCAGAACTCATATTATCTCTAATTAGTTTAATAAAAGGGTAATGATAGGGATCTAATCACATAAATATGCAAATGAACCATTCCAGTAGTTCCATCATCTGCTCTCATCCAACATTACTTATGTGAAAAATAGGAGTAGAGTGCTACCTGTAATTGAATACGTGGAATGAAAATTTTGATTTCTGGTGTTTGTAGGTCAAATTTTCGTTATATATCAAACGTTTCTCCTTTGATGTTTAGTAGTCCATTGAAGTCAAGAACAAGGTATTTGAAGTTAAACTATTGTTTATGATTGAGATTTCTCTTGATCTAGGTTTATGATGTAACTCCGTTCATGGATGATCATCCCGGAGGTGATGAAGTTTTGCTGTCAGCTACTGGTAAGTTTTTACAATCGATTTTGTATTTGGTGCTTTAAGTAACTAACCTTGAATTCGGTAGTTTGATCATGTTATTTGTCCCCTAATTTTTTCAGGGAAGGATGCCACCAATGATTTTGAAGATGTGGGTCACAGTGATTCAGCAAGAGAAATGATGGAAAAATACTACATTGGTGAGATTGATCCAAAAACTGTCCCGGCAAAGCGCACTTACATTCCTCCACAGCAAACGCCTTACAATCCCGATAAGACCCCTGAGTTTGTCATCAAGATCCTACAATTTCTTGTTCCCCTCTTGATCCTGGGCTTGGCTATTGCGGTACGTCACTATACCAAGAAAGAGTAGCTTATTACTATACAGGAGTTTACCTGTTACGAGGGAAGAATCAGTGTGTCTCATCTGTTAGTTGAAATAGCACAGTCATATCTTTTGTTTAATTTCCTTCTAGCATTTGTGTGTCGAACTAAATACCTGTTGATGATATGCTCCATTGTCAAAAGACAATACTATATTTGAGTATCTTTGAGCCCCCATTTAAGTTAGCAGGGAAACCAGACAATGTTTAATATTGTTGGAATTTAAAAGCAGGAGCATGTTTTTTATAATTTTGTGTCCTCTTCCTTTTATACTTGTCAAATGACATTGTGATCCATTGCAATTTAGCAAAACCTATTTATTATCGTAACATTTCCAGCATAAGTCCCTAGTCTTCACCCTGATCTAGATCCCATAGACGGGCAAGCCCTCTCTATGTAAGAGCAGAAAGGGCTAGTGGCGTGGCAGGGGCTGACATGATGGATCTCTTATTATGTCTCTTGCAATATGGTACATGATGGATCTATTATTATGTCTCTTGCAATATGGTACATTGATTGGAATTATGGGCTCTGATTATCATAGTATCATTTGTAGCATGGAAGGTATCATGCATATGAGCATATCTTCCTATTATGTATACTAAACCATGGAGCAATGGGATGCTAATTTATAGACTAATAGGCAATTTTCACCATTGCCACTGGCTACTTGGCTTTGGCTTTAGAGTAAGAAGTAACAAAATGGCTAAATACTCGTAGTGGAATCCTTTTTTATAGCATGTAAAAGCCAAACCTTTCTAAATTGACATTTAAGGGTCAAATACTCAAGTAAGAGTTTTCAAAGTATAGTATATAACATGGTTATAATTTTTCCTCTTCGAAGTTGTGACTTGTTTTATTCTAAATACATCACATTCACTAAATTCTTACTTCGATCCCTTTTTTTAAATTTAATTTGTTATTTTGGCATTAATTCTAAAAAAATTAATAAATTTAGTTTTAACATTTACACAAATTTGAGTAATTTTGTTAATTTATGTTATACCAATTAAAATCATGTAAATATTAGGGTAAATTACGTAGATGGTCACTTAACTTTCAAAAGTTTTCATTTTAGCCACCTGGATTTTTTTATTTTTTTAATTTAGGCACCCACATTATATAATTCGATCATTTTGGTCACTCTGTTAAAATTGTAAACCGAAATCTAACATGGAATTATTTCTAAATTTTTTTATTTTCCACATGATTTAAATAAAATAAAAATTATCATCTTAGTCCCCAAACTTTTAATATAAATGAAGTTTAATCCTACCTAAAAAAGAGTTTAACCCTACAAATTGGGGACAAGAGGCAACACAAATTGGGGACAAGAGGCAACACCCACCTCCTCTGTTATTTTCTTCGTCTTCGAAGTGAACAGTATCAATGGGAGGTTTGACCGTGTATTGGATGAAACCTCAATTATGAATGAAACCCCAAAAGATAAAATCAGAATAACCAATTCTCTTAGCCCAAACTCTCCGCACTTATTTGATGGTTCAATCACTTAGGCTATCACCTAAAACCAACATGGTGAAAGCTTGTGAGTTCCCACACGACACAAATTGCTAGAGATTAGGGGCATACAACAAGCATTGCTTAAAGTTTCAAGATAGAAGCTGTGCTTAATTTGTCAAGTAAAGGACCACCGTTAACTGAGATTGAAATGCAGAAGATGCAAAAAAGTGAATTTTAGGTATAATAAATTTCTAGGGATTAAAAATATCATTCAACTTCCAGTTGCAAAAAAGCTGCACTACAGTTATGTCCTTAGATCAACGGTACAGAAGGAAGCAGAACAAAAACGATTCAGCTACAGATTTTCCACAAACCCCTTTTCTTTTTCTTCAGTTTTAGGGTTAACCTCATCCTTTTAGAAAAGTATTAAACTTCATTTATATTAAAAGATTAGGGACTAAAATGTTAATTTTTTTATTTTACCTAAAGTAAGTGGAAAATCAAAATTTTAAAAATACATCCACTTTACAATTTTAATAGGAATGACCAAAATAATTACACTGTATAAAGTGTTGACTAAAATGCAAACTTTTTTTTCAAAATTAATAGTAATTAAATTGCTTTGATTATTTTCAAAAGGACAAATTCGCTCTGAGAATTCTTTTTAACCTTTTTACCGCAAACTAATTTGAATAAGTGAAAAACTCTTGAGGAGTTCCGTAAAATTTTGACCATTATGTGAACACAACCTTATTCCCTCTAATTTAAGCATTTAGACTAAACTAAATAGTAAAAAACGGAGACAGCATTTCAAGCGGTGCCTATAATTATCATAGTAAGACTACTTTTAACAACTCAAGCCGCAGATGATGCAACCATGAAATACGTTTTATTGAACATGGCATGTTTTCATCATGAGAAAAAGAAGAAAATGGTTGCTAGTCGATAACTATAGTGGAGACGAACTCCGGTAGCACAATCACTGCTCAGACCAGTGAACTCCAATTTAACACACTCAAAGTAAGTCTCGAGTAACAACTCAGATAAGCTATAGGCTTAAAAACTTATAGCTTGGAAGCTGCATCTTTGTCCAAAAACCAAACAAGCTCCCCTTCTGGTGAAACCATCTGAACAGGCAGTGGATCGGAATTTTGACTACTTCCCAATGCGGAATGCACCGGACCAGCTTTGCCAGCACCACAGATCACAAGTGCAATGTGAGCAGATGAGTTGATAACTGGGAAAGTATAGGTGATTCTCTCCGGGGGCGGTTTTGGTGAGTCCTTAATGAAGGTAACCCACTTTTCGTTCTCCTTCACCAGAGGATGGCCAGGAAAGAGGGAAGCCACGTGTCCATCCGGTCCCATTCCAAGAAGCATGAGATCAAACTTAGGAAACCCAGTGGCTGTTGAGACATTAAGCACGTTGCTCTTCACCAAGTGCTTGAGACAAGTCTCGTAATCATCGGCTGCACCTTCAGCAGACAGTGCATCATTGATGGCGTATACATTACCAGGGAGAATCGGTACCTGTAGGTGAGAAAATAACATGTTTTAAGTACTTTTAACTTGTTTGCCTAGGGAAAAATGGTATACTAACATCATCTTAGAACAAGAATTGGCAGAGAACTTGGCTAAGAAAGAAGGAGATAAAAATTTAACAATTTCATATTAACAATTCAAAGACTCAGACCCTTTCTTGTATCTTTTGGATGATTCAAATGAATTAAACAGGCAAACCTGCCACAAAGAAAAGCACAAAGCAACAGCACCTTGCACGGTGAAAGTAGTAGGAGTCAAATTGCATTTTACCCCTTTACTAAAAAAATAAGCAAATTAATCGTATTCGTCATTAAAGAGCAAACTGATCTTTCTGCAATGCAGTACATGTACCTCAACAAGACCATTTTTAATGGTAGAAATGAATGGAACTTTAATAGAAAGAACAGTTTGCTGGACTAATTTCCCCATCTTTTTAGTAGAGGAGGCAAAATGCTATCTGATTTACATGGTACTTTTACCCAACTTGCACAAAGTAGAAACATCTATGATCTATCTTCTCAGACCCTAACCCTTCTCATATCCACCACATTAGCATATCAATTTAGTCACAAATAACCCAGAACAGACTATAATTTCTGTGAGAAAATAACAAAGTGGAATCACTATGTTCTTTAATTATACCTTTGATAGGAACCCATCAAAAGCTAGCTTATAGTTACTGTCATCATGATCCTTAGGAACAACCCTTTCATCCACCCAGAAAACATGCCATGTTGACCAATCAATCGCATCAACATATGGGGGTTCCACTAGTTTCCTGAAAGTTCAATTAATTTGAGAAAAAAAACAAGTAGAAATAGAAATGAGACGGTGAAAGTAACTAAGAAAATGAAAGGTAGCTTAAGACCTGAGAGACTTGATGAGGGAGCCGCCAGACAAAACCACGGTGAAACTGCCTTTCTCTTTGGAGAACTTAGCGGCTAGATCGGCGGTGTATTTAGCGAGCGAAACCGAAAGATTCTCCTCGGAATCAAAAACTTCGACTTTCCCTTTCCCTTTCTCCATGGCGGTCCCGGCCATCGACGCCTGGGCTCTCCAACAAAACTTCCCGGACCCCGAAACGGCTCTAGTCCCAGTCGAGAAAGTGAGGGTCTTCTGAGTAAGGGGCGGCGAGAATAATGAAGGATGGAAAGGAAAACGAGGGGATTTTCGTAACGACGGCGATGATAATAGGAAAGTGCGAAATGGAGTGGAGAATTGAAGGGGTGAAGATGCCATTCTGTGATGTGCACTTTTAACTTATAATTGACCGTTTGACAAAGAGCGAGCTTGGACCTGACTGATTGATTAAAGTGGGGTTTGGTTTCGGTCTTGTCGAGGTTTCGGGCAGGAGTTCTTCGGTGAAATGATGAGGTGGCATTACTAATGTGGGGGAGGGGTTAAATTATTTGGTCAATATTTGTATCATGGTTCAAATATATATTTTCTTATAAGAATTTCGGTTACCAATTTAATCGATTTAATTAAAAATTATTAAAATTTAATTTAATGGACTTTTAATTAATTCAACTAATGTGATATCATTTTTTATATCGATATTTCAATTGATTTTTAATTTAAATAATTAATTTAATTCGATTCGATTCAAATATCATTAATTATTATCAATAATGAATTCCTTAATTTAAAAATAAAATAAAATAAAAATAGTGATTAATAATATCAATCTACAATGACTTTACCAATTACGACGGTAAATATGGATTTGTTGACACATTGCATATATGCCTAAGTATTTACTTTATTCATCCATTGTACATATGCCTCTTGGAATAAAGATTTGCATATATGTCCCTTGGAATAAAGGAAAGGATAAGAGTATTGAATGGGAATATAAAATCTCTTGGAATATGAATATTTTTCATTACAGATTTTGATTATATTTGTTCTTTTTAATACAAAGTTTAGAATTATACATAGGCCATAGCTCCTCCCCAACTCGTACATGGGAGAAGAATACGCTTCAGCATACTCAAACTCACGTGTTCCTGTATTGACAATAATATCCATGTCAATCAAACTAAAACTCAATCAACTAAACAATTCATTATGGTAATTGTATTACATGTACAAGTCCTTTGGAATAGTTAAGATTTTGTTTTTATGCTAATTAAATTGTAATATCACTGTTTATCAATTTAGTATTTTAGATTTTCCATTTAAATCAGTTGGATTAAGAATAAATAAAATCAAGTTAATTTCATCTTATATCTCTAAATTATAGCACATATTTGTATTTTAATTAATTTAAAATTTTAAAACATTATAAATTTCAAAATATTTTAATTTAATTCTTAAAGTTATAAAAATTTGGAGCATATTTAAAACATATAATTTAAATTAGATTTTGTCACACCCACAATTTAGGTAGAAATTATATATAACAAATTAAAAAAATGGGTATAAGAATAAAAAAATGTTTCTGGTTAAAATAATAAAGTTTTTTTTTTTAAAAAAAAAACAAAGTGTTTTGAGTTTGAATCTCATTTTGTGAAGTGTTTTTTTCTAGATTTTATATGAAAATATAAAATTACCCTTGCAATAATGTCTATTGATTATTAAAAATGAAGGGCATTTGGTAAATTCTTTACTAAGTTGGTGACTCGGTCGAAGGTGACACCAACTCAGTAAAACTCTTAAAGATCTATTTGGAGAGCATATAGTAATTGAATGAAAGCGTAACTATTACCCTAATAATTACATTCTCTTGTAATTGCAAAGAATCATAATTCCTTAGGGGTGTTTGACTGACAGATTGTAATTCTTCATGTCATATTTGGTAGTTCTGATTGTAAATACAAAATTACATAATTTAAAATTTTAAAAATATTAATTATTATAAAAAAAATTATTACCACGACAAAAGAAATTCTAAACAAGTAACAAAATTAAAAATCAAATTATCATATATATTATGTTAGTCCAAAAAATTAGTTGATAACATTATCATTACTACTATAAATAACAAGAAAAATAATATCATATGCAAATTTATCTAATTGTTCTAATGTTTCATATTTGTTGGCACTATCATCAAATGTTGATCATTGGTCGAGTTCATCACCATCATCATTTGAATTTGTATTATCAAGATCATCAATATATCTTTCTTTCAAATACTTTTCGAAGCGTAGATCATCTCAAATCTACCTACAAATGAAGCTATGAAGTTTGCAACATACTAATTTGATCCAATATTGTTTTTTTTTAAAAGTTATATTAAAGGTAGTGCTATTAATATGAGAATATATTTTTTTTTTCAGAACAACAAATGCCCTCTCAACCACATTTTGAAGTTTTGATTATCTCAAATTAAAGAGTTTGCGAGCTATATCTGGTGCTTGTGTTTAACTCCATTCTCTCAAATGGTATCATATCCCACAATATGATGCAAGAAAACTTTTTGTACTTATATAATTAACGTCTACCATGTAATATTTGGGTTCACGATACAAATAGTTTGTAACTTTAATCATAAAAATTTATATAAACTTATTTTGGAGAAAGAATTATGATAGGTTATTAACTTTTTTATAATATGTAAATTAAGTAAAAATAATATAAAATAATAATATATAACATTTATAAAACAAAAATAGTTTTTATAAGGTGTCAAATAGCTTTTATAACACTATTTATAAATAATATAATTTTTCCATAACTTTAATTTTTTTTTTTTTTACAAATAAGTTATGATAGAAAAAATCTATAACACTTTTGTTTTTTTACAAATAAACATATTGTTTTTTTAACATATAACATAGGCACATAAATAAGTTGTGTTCATATTTCTTGGCCGTAACTTTTTATAAATAAATATATTAAAACACTTTTAAAACATATAAATTATTTTTTATAATAAATTTTATGGTCATAAATTTTAAAAAAATTAGGATTTTTTAATAATAGAAGTGGATAGAATTTTAAAATAATGATCAATTTACTATTTGATCTAATGTATAGGGACTAATTTGGCTATTATTTGAGTAGAGAGGACAAAATGCAATCTATCTTCTAATACAATGACTTTTATAATATTTTTATTTCATATTTAATTGTTTATGTAAGTAGATATATGCATTTACGACTGTTAAAAAAAATAATGATGTATGCATTAAATATGTATAAATTTTATCTCATATCTAATTAATGATGATGATGTGACATGATTTTTTTTAAGAAAAATATTTTAATTATGTTTCAATGTTTAAAAGTTAAAACTTTTAAGGTTTGCAGATTTTCCTCCATCAAAATTTTTATTTATTTTTTGACAACCAAACACTATTTGCAGAGCATTTCCAGAAAAATTACAAAATAAAATATTTCTATAAAACTTTTATTTTTTCCACCATCCATAAGCTTAATAGCTATTTTTATCAATCTTTATCCTCCACTCACTACTTATTCGTAAAACTGAGATAAACTCATCCTAAACAGCTCATTCTGTAATGACCCAAAATTTACGAGCATCAAAAAAGTGTATTGTCGGGCCTTCGTCTTAATAAAACGAATTCGTAAATATTTATTAAAAATATTTACAAAGTTAGTTGAGTGGTCATGTAACAGCCCGATTTTGGGCCTAGTCGAAATAGTGGTTTTGGGACCACAAATCTGTTGAGGAAAATCTTATTTTTATTATGTTTTATGGTCTATGATTTCATGGAAAGATTTCGTGAAAATTTCGTTCAAAAATTTCGACGTTTGGGCACTCAATTTAGTCAAAAGGACTAAATTGTAAATAGTGAAAAAGTTGAGTTCTACATGTTAGAAGTGTCCAATTTCTATGAAATTTTAAATTGGAGGTCCTTAAATGGCAATTAGACCATTGGTTAAATTGTTGGACAATAATGGACATTAGATAAGTGAATGGGATATTTTTAAGTTAGGGGCATTTTGGTAATTTGATAATTAAATGAATTAAAAACAATATTAAAATGCCAAATTTGTCCATCTTCTTCATATGGACGAAATTTACCAGGAGAAGACATGGATAGGGTTTTCTCAACTTTCCAAGCTCATGGTAAGTCCGTTCTCAACTTTCTCATCTTCTTCATAACATCGAATGATGTTATTACGAGTTAAAGCTGTACTGATTGATAAAGTCATCACATTTATGAAAGTTCGAATGATCTATGTATGTTAGCAAAAGTTCTAAATAGTTAAAAGTATTATTAACCGAAGCTCTAGTTCTGAGTTCAGTTTGAAATGAGTAATGAAATTGCGATTTTTTTTAATGATGTACTATTGAACAGATTAGAATATGTTTTAATACATGTGAAAAAGTAGTTTGCACATGCAGACGGTTAAAGTCACAAAAAAAAAGAAGAACTGTTCGACTAATGATTTAGAGATGGTCACTTTTATATCTGTGTTGTGAATTGGATGATTCTGTATGTTCGATAAAAAAATGGTATAAGCTTCCTGATCTTAATGGGTTAAAGTATTTAATGTCGCAGAAGGATATGAAATTAAGACAACGCGATTATTTTGAGATGTTAAAAGACTAAGAGTGATTATCGACTTACCTTTTGGAAAGCAAGTATGGTTACAAATGCTTGAATGGAAAATCTTTGTTTATTTTTGCGAGTACTAATTACTCGATTTATCTTATTTGATGATGGACTAGTCCTAGCTAAGTTAAAAGCTTAAGCGATACTTTCTTTGTGAATTGAGAAGTTCGAAATGTGATAGACGATGGTGAACTAAACGAGTACAAATGTGAAACGACTTTCTATTCCGAATTTCAAGTTGGACTGATTCTTGTTATTATTATTGTTCGAGATGGAATTCGTGTCTTGAGTAATCTAGAGTTTGTACAGATGTTAAATACGAGACTCATAGTAGTTCGCCGATTCATCCAAGAGTAATAAACGGTGCGATCATATAAAGTAGATGTGCTAATGATTGCGTATGTTACATGATATCTTGGATCCGTATTCAGAGGACGATATGTTAACAGATAAAAGCCAAAAATCAAATGAATTCAGGACTAATACAGTCAGTGGTTGTGCGAAAGTGATAATGAGATAGAGTTACCATAGATTTCATATCGGGATTGTCATTATCCCCGAAAAGGAATATGATAATTGGTTTATGGTTGATCAATTGACAAAGAAAGATCCGTATGATCATTTCATTAAATGCAGATTTCTTATTTGACAGATTAGCTGAGAATATGGTCATGCGATTATTCGATTATGCAAAGTGCCAGTTCCATTATGTCGGATAGAGATCCGAAGGTTACATTGTAATTATAGAATGAACCATAGGGAACTCTGAGTATACAGTTGCATTTTGGCACAGTAATTTGTTTTTTTTATATCAATGATAAGTCTAAGAGGGTAGTTCAGATTTTGACAGTGTACTCCGACACTGTGTGCTAAAAGTTTAAAGGATATTGGAAAGAGATATATGAGATTTAGATCGATTTTTAATTTTGAGAATATTAGTGAAAGTGTTTCAGGAGAGTTGAAAGCAGCTTTTTCTGGTAAGATTTTCGGGGACGAAAATCCCTAAAGAGGGGGAGAATTGTAACAGCCCGATTTTGGGCCTAGTCGAAATAGTGGTTTTGGGCCACAAATTTGTTGAGTAAAATCTTATTTTTATTATGTTTTTATGGTCTATGATTTCAAGGAAAGATTTCGTAAAAATTTCGTTCAAAAATTTCGACGTTTGGGCACTCAATTTGGTCAAAAGGACTAAATTGTAAATAGTGAAAAAGTTGAGTTCTACATGTTAGAAGTGTCCAATTTCTATGAAATTTTAAATTGGAGGTCCTTAAATGGCAATTAGACCATTGGTTAAATTGTTGGACAATAATGGACATTAGATAAGTGAATGGGATATTTTTAAGTTAGGGGCATTTTGGTAATTTGATAATTAAATGAATTAAAAACAATATTAAAATGCCAAATTTGTCCATCTTCTTCATATGGACGAAATTTACCAGGAGAAGACATGGATAGGGTTTTCTCAACTTTCCAAGCTCATGGTAAGTCCGTTCTAGCCCCGTTTTTCAAGTTATTTACGGTTTTAGAGTCCCGGTAGCTCAATTTAGCTTATACTACCAATAATTCATGCTAGGGTTCATCTTTGGAAAATTACCCATAGTTGAAAAGTGTGTATTTTGATGTTTTATGGTAGAATATGAAGGCTGAAATTATGTTAAACAACTTTTACTAAGCGATTTTACTTGAAAACGAGTAAAACGTCATAATCGGTAAAAATACCTAATGTTCATAAATATGTGAATTAGTGAGAATTTGATGTTGCCATAGAAGGGAAAAATGATCAGCATGTTATAAAACATAAGAGTAAGGGCTGAAGTTTAATTTTCGAGTATTGGGGCAAAAGTGTAAATATGTAAAAGTTTAGGGGAAAAGTAGTAATTTTACAAAAGTTGAGTTAAGGACTGTTTTGAATATTACTTTAATTAAATAAGTGAAATGTGATGTTTTAGGCCCCGAAAAATGAGATTTGGACCTAGAACGGGAGGAAAATTGAAAATCGAGAAAGTTGGTAAAATGGCCGGTTTGGTATCGAGGTAAGTTCATATGTTTAATAATCATTTAATGACGCAAGTTTGAATGTAATTATGTAAGTTATGTGTAAATAATAGCGATATAATTTTATAAATTGTGAATTATATTTGATATGTGAATTAATATTAAATGTGGAAGGAAAATTATTCATGAATTATTCAAGTGATATAGTGTTTAAAATAAGTGTTAAGTGTAAATTCCCGGTTGAACATAGGAATAGAAGTGGATACTAGAGACCAGTGTTACAGTGTTACAGTGAGTCCCGGTGCTTGGGTGATCTAGCATGTGTTGCAGACACCTGACAGCTTGTGTGAGCAGGCCCGTGGACATTTCCAGTGTTATTGATCAGTGAAAAGTGGTAGCTCTAGCTACCTGATCAGTGAAAAGTGGTGGCCCTGGCTACCTGATCAGTGAAAAGTGGTAGCTCTAGCTACCTGATCAGTGAAAAGTGGTGGCCCTGGCTACCTGATCAATGAAAAGTGGTAGCTCCGACTACCCGATTCAGTGAATAGTGGTAGCTTCGGCTACATTACAGTGGTAGCTTCGGCTACATTACAGTGGTAGCTTCGGCTACATATCAGTGGTAGCTTTGGCTACATATCAGTGGTAGCTTCGGCTACATATCAGTGGTAGCTTCGGCTACATATCAGTGTGGCACTTATGTGCTAATTCTCTACGTATCCATGCATATTCCGAGTGTTCAACGGGATTAATAATGAATTAAAGTGAATATGAGATGAAGTGTGTATGCAGGTATAATTGAAAGAATGAGCATACGTGATAATGATTAAGTATTTAAATGTATGTGCAAGTGAATTGGTAAGATTGTACATGTGTAAGTGATTGAATTTGCTAAGTGGAAATACCACGGATGTATATTTAATTCAGAAAGGTGGAGCTATGTGCTAAAACAACTGATTATTTGTTATATTCCGAAGTGTTCATTGAGAGATATGAATTTACTAAGTGAAATCTGATGTGAAAATGTAGAAATTTTATTGAAAAAGATGAAATTTGAGATAAAACAGTTTAATCAGCAGCATAAGGGTGACTTTGAAAAATCACCAAAAATAGTATAAATTGAATTAGAAGTTGAATGAGATATAGAATTAAAGCTTGATGAGTCTACTTTCATACAAAAGAAACAGAGAAATAAAAGGAATTCTATGTTCTGAGATATTTGAATTTTTGTGAGATTGGTTCAGAATGATTACGTGATCCCCTGTTCTGACTTAGAAAAATCATTAAAAATAGTATAAAAATAATTATGGGATATAATTTATATTCCTGAAATCCTGAATGAGTCTAGTTTCAAATTAACTAAACAAGATTGTCATATGAATTCTGTACAAGGAGAAAATTGATTCATAGTGAAGAGAGGTCAGAATAATAGAACAGTGAAACAGGGGAAATTTTAATGAATAAACTGTACTAATTGGAAAGACCAAAAATTCTAGAAATTTTATGGTATGAAGATATGTGAGTCTAGTTTCAGGGAAAATTAGCGGTTTGTAATTCGGAGCTCTGTAGCTCAAGAAATAAATAATTTAGTGACAGCGATTCAAGTAGACAGATTAATGTGAATATGAGTAATAAGGTATAAACATGTGATTTAATGATTGTATCAATTTAAGAACTTGTTATGAGGATTTATCATGTTGAGGCTTTGGTAAGGCTACAAATGAGTAAGTTGGGAAAGTAAAAACTTAGCATTATTTATGCAAGTTATGAGTGCTTAGTAATAAGCTAAATTTATTGCTAATGCTTTTTTTTTTTTCTTTTTTTTACATGTGAACTTACTAAGCTTTATAAGCTTACCCCCTTTTCTTTCCCATGTTACAGAGTCCTATTAAACAAGCTCGGGTTGGAGGTCGTGGAGATCGCTTCACACTATCAAGCTATCTATGGGTATCTTTATTTATAAATAATTTAAGTTATGGCATGTATAGGGGCTTGATTAAGTCATTTTGTATAGGTGTTAATTAATTTGACCAAATTTATAGCTTCATAACGGTAATAAGGATTATTCTGTATTTGGCCACGAGTTGTGGTTCATATTGGTCATGGAGTTATAATGTTTGTGTATGCATGTGTTTGTTAAAGTTTAAATTATAAGTGAAATTTTGTGGCTCGGGATTTGGTAGATTGTATTGTTAAGTCCGATAATGCCTCGTACCCGGTTCCAGCGTAGGATACGGGTAAGGGGTGTTACAGGTCAAATAGGTTCTGGATAGGTGAATTAGCTCGAATTAGGAGTAATTAGGAAAAAGGACTAAATTGAAATAGGGGTGAAAGTTGAATATAAATTAAAGAAAATAAAAAGGGACTAAATAGACAATTATGCTAATTGTCAAAATTGAGGCAGGCATAAAAATCTAAGATTTTTATGTGTTAAAAATATATTAATATATTAGATTATTATTACTATAATAATAATAATTATTAAATAAATTAAATAATGACAAATTTATGGTAATTAAACCATACATGTGTAATAGTAATAATAAAATCAATGTACACTTGTAAAATAGATTTATATTTACTTAAATAATAAGTAAAAAAAATTATATTATTATAATATATTATTATTATCATTAATTATATATAAAGGATGTTGTATTAATAATTTTAAATTGATTTAATTTTCGTAGCTAACATCACGCCGGAAACATCGGGCAAGAAAGGGAAGGAGAAAGTAGACGAAGAGTACAATGAGAAATCACGGTTTGTATTACTATAATTCGAATTTAATTATTATCAATCGTTCAATTTTATTTAATATGCATGGTAAATAAAATTGAGGTGAGTATTGATATTGAACTGAATGGAATTGAATTGAATTATGAATTATGTGAATATTTGAAGGTATATTGATTGGAAATTAAAAGTGATTTGAATTGAATCAAATTGAATTGAATGATGAAAATATGTGATTATTTGAAAAGTGAATAGTGATTTGAATTTGATTGAAAGTGAATTGAGAAAGTGAATCAAATACCTTATTAACTAGTCAGGCTAAGTCGGATATAGTTGGCATGCCGTAGGATTGGAAGTGTTCAGGGATACTTCGACCTCGAGTCGATGAGACACTGGGTGTCATTATATTACTTCGGATAGATTCGATGAGGTACTAGGTACCAACTTACTTCGGCTTGGCCGATGAGACATTGGGTGTCACTTATTGCTTCGAACTATCCGATGAGGCATTGGGTGCCATATTGGTGTGTTTGGTTGGATCCGTGTATCCGCCAAAGTCTGAGTCTTGTTAATAGGGGTAAATAAATGAAATAGTAAATCGAATGAATTTGATTGATCGTGCTATTGAAATGAAATGAGAAATTGAATTTGTGAAATGAAAATAAAATGCATGAACTAAAGGTTCATGGAATGATTAATGATTTAATGAGATGATATATGATATCAAATTGATGAATAGCCAAAATTGAGTTGCTATTGTTGAGAAGTGAAAACTAAGTAAGAATTAGTTTTTAATTATGAATTAAAATGTTATATGATTTGATATATGTAATATTGTTGAGATAGTTATTATTGATATTGAAGCGAGTTGATTTAATGCATGAAATGGTTATTGAAAGATTAATAGTATAATTTGAATATATATATTTTATTGAATTGGTAATTAAAATTAATATTGAATGAATTGATAAACCCAATGATTCTGTATATGAAATGGATTGAGATGTCGAAATAAGAAGTGAAAATAGAATAAATTGAAAATAATGAAATAGTGTATGAGTTAATTGAATATAATCTTATGAATTAATTATAAATATTATTATTGAAATATGTTGGTTTAAATGTTTAAATTGATTATTGAATGACTAATGTTGTAAGATTTTAGATATGAAATGGAATAAGATATTGAATTGGGATATAGAAATGAAATATATGAAACAATAATTTTATAAAATGGTTATTGGTGAAATGCATGAAATGAATATTGATATGGTAAGAAGATATCTAAATTAATATGAAGAAAAGCTATTTAAGATAAAAATAAAAATAAATTTAAATGCATGAATGATTTATTGTAAGTAAAATGGTAGTAAGATTAAAATGTGCATGTTTATTGTTTTTACCTTGAGTATTTGAATTATAGTAATACCACTGGGTGCATCCTCAACGTATGGTTTGTTTCCGTGCGCAGATTAAGTACAAAAATTTTGAAGAGTGGTATTTGAGATTGCGAGCATTCATCTCATCACATCTCCAAGTATAAAAAGGGAATGTTTTAAGATTGTGAATAGAGTGGCATGTACTTAGGGAGATCAAGTATGTTACTAATAGTAGTAGGAACTAAAATATAATTTATTTAAAATTATTAATTGTTTTTATGTTCAAATATACTTAGTGATTAACCAAAATCACTTTGGCACTAAATGTAATATTTCTATATCAAGTTTTTTGGGTCGAATATGGTATAGGGGTGTTACACATTCACCATTGCAAAACTCGTGTCCACCCTCACCACTAAAGTTAACCCCTAACATCGTCAATTTTTAGCAAAAACGAACCATAATCATACCCTAAACAAAAACCCAAATCATTAAGCCAAAGACAAATGTTTCAAATGTATAAAACTCAAATCAACAAGAAAGTGACCTGTTAACAAAAATGTTAACAAAAATAGGTAAACAAATTCAACAAATTTCCTAAAAATATTACAATAACACTAATCAAGAAAAGCTTTTTTTTTTTTTTTTTGTAATACATATTTGATTAGAAAGTCCTCCGTAGAAAATACTATGGTGGATACATTCACCCATTAGTTGAGTAAAAGAGTGTAAACTTGGTCTATGTTGGATAACTGAAAATTTTCACTCAATTCCTCCGATTCTTTCGAGGCATTGAACTTACAAAGAAAAAAAAAAAAAGATATCAATGGCGATAATGAATATGGGTTGAGTTTTTGAACTCAAGGTCTAGATTCACAAAGTTTCTGTCAGCATCAAAGAAAACCACTGGGGAAAGAGAAAGAAGGGAGAAAGGGTTTTATTCCGATGTTAAAACGAGAACCAAAAGAAATTTCACCGGCAACAAGATGGTGAGCAGCGACCATTAGGTTTAGAAAAGAGAGGGTTCTTCATTTTGAGAAGAAATTTGAAAATAAATAAAAAAAATGTAATAAAAATTATTTTTATTAACTAAGTTCCATGTCATGATTTTTTTTTAAAAATTCTATGGAAAATTGAATATTTAAAAACAATTTAAACCAACTTAAATTGCTACGTCATCAGTTCCGTTAGCTTTTAACAGTTAATATTAGTCAAAAGATCTATTTAATTAATTTTCTCAGCTGAATGGCTCAATTAAATGTAAAAAGGTCGGAAGGGCTTAATTTATTTTTTTGAAAAAGTTTGAAATTTTTTTATACCATTAAACCTTTTTAAATATACTCTATTATCAATTAACCTAATAAAACCGGATATCGCTATTCCTATATCTGTAACTGGCTTGCCAAACGGCGGGAAATTGAAACTATAAACTTGTAACCAAACAACATCTAAAAGCCCTAAATCCCTAATAAACCCATCTATTTAAATGCCAATAAACGAATAAGAATTTTTGGATCAAAGAGAGAAACATAAGCGGCATAAGAGTTTTAAGGAAAATGCAGATCTTCGTGAAAACCCTAACTGGGAAGACCATAACCCTAGAGGTTGAATCCAGCGACACTATCGACAATGTTAAGGCTAAGATCCAGGACAAGGAAGGTACACGCTTCTCCTTTTCTTCCGTTTTTTTTTTATCGTTCATGTTTTAGGAATGGAATCAGATGGCTTACGTTATCCTTTGTAAAATCTTGCTAGGTATCCCGCCGGACCAGCAGAGGTTGATCTTCGCCGGAAAGCAGCTTGAGGATGGTCGTACACTTGCCGACTACAATATCCAGAAAGGTAAGTAGTACTGAACATAAAATCTGTTTGATTCTCTAGAAAATTCGTCGCAATTTTGGACATAGAATGTTAAAATTTGTTTTTAATTTATATTTATACGACCTGATCTGTGAATCAAAGCTGTAAACATGCTTAATTATTGCTTTCTCACTGAGGAAATGCGAGTCGATGGCAAGCAACTAATTCTATAGGAATCGTTAGAACCTATTTTAGCTCTCTGTTACCAGAAATCCTAATCTCCTTAGTGATTTTTGAATCCTTACCTATGTTCCGAATTATGGAACACTAGGGATCCAATTCAGTAAAACTAAGGTTCCATTAGGCAATAGTTTATTTTAAAATTATTGAGTAAAACAAATAGTTCATGAACTTCTAAATTATCGAGAAAAAGTTTTAGGTTTCAATAAATTGAATTTTGTTCATACTAAAAGAACCGAAGAAGACTACCCTGGCAAATTGCTAATTAGTTTTCATTCCTCGTATTGAACCAATCCATGTTTCCCATCACATTATTTCAGATAGCTCCCCTATATATGATAAGAAGAAACAGAATTCATGTTATCCCTGAATCTTTCTTTTCGTCTTTCTGTACTGAATCCAGGAGAAGCTCCCTGTTGTTTGATTGAATGCCTAACAGTTTTGTTCTTTTTATCTGAATGTTTGTGTGGAATTGTGTAGAATCAACATTGCATCTGGTTCTGAGGCTTCGTGGTGGCATTATCGAGCCATCTTTGATGGCATTGGCTAGGAAATACAACCAGGACAAGATGATCTGCCGCAAGTATGTCTGCATTTTCCTCATTTGCTTATTTATATGAATGCTCCTTCTAGATGCCTTAGTTTGAAATTTGTTTGTAATGAATTGTTCTTCGAGCACTATAAATTTATCTTTTCATACGCATCTGGTTATATATACTCTTTCTTCTACAACTTCATATTTTTTATTCTTGACATAAGCATTTTTTGCCCATATTTTTTAAAGTATACAATATTGTTTATTGTGCCCCAAATCATGTTACACCCTTGGTTAAATCGCTTTCCTTTACTACTGCTTTAGAAAGCGGGCTTACACATTAGAACTTAAATCTTTCTATTATCTATGTCCGTACTGAAAGCCATACCATTGATATCTTTTGTTGTAGGTGCTATGCTCGTCTACACCCCCGTGCCGTGAACTGCAGGAAAAAGAAGTGTGGGCATAGCAATCAGGTAAACAATATACGCCAATCCTGTTATTCTGTTAAATATGCGAAGCCCATAAGGCCGTAACTCTTAAGATTTTAACCCTAATCTGTTGTCATGCTAAATTTTCTTTTAGCGCATCGAGTTGACACTATTTCTTCTTTTTGTTGACAGCTGAGGCCAAAGAAGAAGATCAAGTAGATTGGATATCTTGATGGAGTTTTAAGGTCATTCAATTTCAGATGTTCTGTTTGGAATTTGAATGGTGTAGTGCTAATAACAGATCTTAATTACCTTTTAAGTTGGCTTTGATTTCTTTAAGCTTGAACCTCTCCTTGTTTTATGTCATTAATTTTGAATTTTATGATATGATATTGGAGTTCTCTATTTATGGTTAATTATCGTTGCGTTTTGCCTAGTAGTAGGGCTGAGAAAAAAAAAAAAAAACCTTGAACTCGAAAATTGATTCGAACTAATGCCATTTAGATAGGGTTCTTTTATAAGTTAAGAAATTGCGGTTAACCGAATCAATTTTTATTTTTATTTAATTTATAATTTGTTTAATTTTTTATGATTAAAAATTAATTACTTTATATTTTAAATAGTAAAAATAATTTAAAATGTTGTATAACTATTTTTTAAAATTGATATGCAAAGAGTTATTGAATTTTTTATTTGATTGAAAATTTAATTTTTTGTAATAGTATTTATGAAAAAATATTAAAATTTTATCAAATAATGCTTGAACTCATGAAACAAAGCTTATAATATAGTAAACAGAGGATCAAATAAATTTGAATTATTCAATCAAAACAAATTGAATTTGGTCCGACCGGGATTGAAAGCTTTTTTCAGTCCGAATTATCCGGTTGCCGGTTGCCCCATGCCCATGTTATTATTGGAGAACATGCTAAATTCTTTCATGAACAATATTTTCATCAGACGTTATTACATCGACTTAAGAAAATTACTTTCATTTACCGTCGTTGGTGTATTTTTTTCTTAAATCATCAATTTATTATTGGAGGATATTTCTTCAAGATATTTAAATGGAACCTATGATAAATTTAATTCCCTTATGAAATTCAAAAGAAAATTAATTATGAACATTGGAATAATAAAAAAGTAAAATAAACAAGAAGGAAAATGTATAGTTTAATTAAGGTTGGTCTCTAATTCCTAGTCCTTTTCATCCACTAAATGGAACCTATGATAATTTTAATCCACTTATGCAATTAAAAAAAAAAAAAAACAAAGTATTCATAATAATAATAAAAAAAAAAAAGTAAAATGTAAAGTTGCAATGAGTAAGGTTGGACTCTAATTCCTGGTCTTTTGCATTACACCAAAAAGCCTCAAGCCCGTTAAGAAGTTGGATTTTAAGCCCAATAAAATTAAAAATTAAAAATTAAAAAGTGACAGCTGTGGGATTTGAACCCACGCCCTTTCGGACCAGAGCCTAAATCTGGCGCCTTAGACCACTCGGCCAAACTGTCGCAGCTTAACAATTGGGTCATATAAAGCATATTTATAATAATAAAACCAGTAAAGGATTATTGATATAATTATAAGGATATTTTAATTTGTGATACTTTTGTATAATCTTCAAACAAAACAAATTAAAAAATGTTATTCGGGAATAAAACATAAGACCAATAAATTCATATAATAAATTATTTACCACTATACTAATAATCTTTTGCTAATATAATTTTTAATGATCATAGGTGTGAAAAAATCTATCACATATTAATAATGATTGATTGAGTTAATTCATTTTGGTCACTCCTGCTAAACACTCTAACAGAAATTTGACATGACATTTTTTTGATACGTGGACCAGTCATTGGATGTTACATGGCACAATTACCATTGAATACTGCATTAAACTTGAAAGGACTAAAATATAATTTACCCAATACTAATTATTAACCAAAATAAAATATTCTACGATCCGTTTAAATTTTTAAAACCGAATGCAGAGAATTTCAGATCTGAAAGACTTTACCGCTGATGTCGTTCCTCTATTTTCCTTCTCGGTGTCTCAGCAGTTGCTGCTTGTTTTTAAGCTTGGTTTTGCTGCATATACAATTTGTATTTTGGCCATTGTGAGTTCGTGGATGAATTACTTTGTTTTTGCTACATATAAAGGCAATGGTGGATAAAAGGATCCTATGTTCAAGAGAACAGATTTCAAGTTGTAAAACTTCAGCAAAACGAAGTAGCAAGATTTTAGTTTTGTTCCTTTCAAGGAATGGATGGAATATAAAATCAATATTGTATTCTGCATATGATTTTCTTAGTCAGAATGGGCATACAATTATTACAGTAAAACTTTTGGTGCTATGAATTATGATAATAATCTTCAATTTTGAATGGTATAAATGTAGTATCTGTGTTAGGGGTGTGTTGGTCTCTAATGCAGAGGTACTGAATATTTTGGGTTTATTAATGTACCAACAGGAAATGGTAAAGATGGGAGTTTGAAGTAAAAGGTTTTTGTGTCTAATCTGATTTTCAAGCTGTTAATGGCGATAGTGTACTTTCTTGCATGATACCATTCTACTCCGTTTCTTTATGGTGCGAACGGCTGAGCAGAGCGGGGAAGCTGTGGCTGAGTCGACCCGAGAGGAGACAGTTTAGGATGGTGTTCAGTCGGCAACGACTAGGGTGGGTCGGAACCCAAACCCCAGAAAATAATAAAATGTTTTATTTTGGTTAATAATTAGTACCAGGTAAATTATATTTTAGTCCTTTAAAGTTTAAAGTGTGCCATGTAGCATTTAATGTTTGGTCCATGTGTCAAAAAAATGTCATATCAGATTTTTATTAGAATTTTTAACAGTAGTAACTAAAATAAATAAACTATGTAACGTAGATGCTTAAATTGTAATTTTTTTATTTTGGGTGTCTAAAATGAGAATTTTTATAACTGAGTAACTATTTATGTAGTTTACTCATTTCTTAACGATATTGGCATAACAACTTGTGTGGCAGTGTACCCATATTTCATGTTGACATGACCGTGAAGGCAGAAAATTTTAGGAGAGGCTAAAATTAAAATTTAATTTTTACGATAGTAAAAATACAATTTCACCATTTGCTTAGCTTATATCTTTAAAATTTTAGATGGCCCAAATAGAAAAAAAAATTATTTTAGGGGGGCCAGGGCCCTGCCAGCCCCCCAACTACGCCCCTAGACATGACATTATTTGTCATATATGTTACGTCAACAAATAATTTAAAATTTATAAAATATTTAAGAATTATTAATAAATTAAAAAAGTATAAAAAAACATATATTTTTTTAGAAAAGCATGAAGTCCACTAAAAAATTTAAAGTTTTAGTCAGTATATTTATTAAAAAATAACAATTCGACTATTTTTTAAAAGTTAATAGTTAAATTTAATTATTTTTAAAAGATTGATGACCAAATTAAAAAGAAAAAGACGAAACAAATATATAAACAATAAAAACTAAATTTCAGATTATACCAAACGAATAAATAAGAACACTGTACAATTAATTATTAATGGAGGATAACTGAGTGTTGCCCTTTCAATTTGAGACATGAAATTTCTATTTATTCCTTCGTATATCAAGTGTTAATCAATGATGGACCCTAATTGAGTAATAATTACACACTTTAGTTCTGTCATTTCCAAAATATTGTACCACGATACGGATGGATTAATTTAAGATTCGGCATGCTCATAAAACCAATTTGCACATAAATCATGTCAACCAAATTTTAAAAATATTAATTATGGTTTTAGCAGTGTGTTTTATCTTTAGTTCAATCAACCACACAACTTTTGTAAACCTGTTTGTTATTATTATTATTATTATTATTATTAAATTTGATTTTAATTTAATTAAAATTTGTTTGATTTCAGTTTATAATTAAAAATTCAATTTATTTAAAACAAATCAATATTTTATCGTAAACTATTTATTAAAAATATTTATAATATTATTTTTGCCATATTCAAAATTGGAGAGGAAAATAAAATTGAACGTTGAACATCGATGTTATCGTAAACTTAATTTGATTCCGTTTCTTTTAAAGCCACAACGTTACAGTTGAATTATTTTTCAAAACAAATAGAAACATCAAACCAAACCAAGCTTTTCTTACCGTCAAATGAAAAAGCCGTAATGTGCTTTGTTATCTTTTCCTTAGACGTGTGAGAACAAGACAAATTAAAAAAAAAAAAAATCAAAAAGTCATTTAGATACCCTAAATCCTGTAAGTCTTTTTTTAGTTTAGGCCCAGCTTGGCACGGTTCAAATTTGCAAAAATTAAAATAATCTATTGTTTTCCTGTTGCTTTTTTCATTGTTTTGTTGTCATTTCATTATTTTGTTGTTATTATTTGAATATTGTATAACCCTTATTTTATTGTTAATTTTGCTACTATTTTAGAGTCATTTGCTTGTTAGATTGCACCTATGTTAGTGTCATTTAAGTAGAAAGATTTTTTAAAAATTTATTTTCAATTTGTTGAGAAATATTTATTTTAATGTTTTTAGTGTTTTTTTATGTATTATACTTAAAAATATATAATAATATAAAAAATTAATACGAGTAGGCTGGGCCAAGTTTGGACAAAAATTTTAGGCTCACTTTTCAGACCGAGCCTATCAAACGGATCTAAAATTTTGTGAAAATCTGACCTATGGATTGATCTAATAAATGTCGAACCCCTTGAATATGCATAAACTAAATTCAAAATTAAGTCGGATTAAAATTTTAAACCAAAATCAAGCTCTCCTGATATTATTTTACTTATCTACAAAATTTGAATTTAATACTTAAAAAATATTTAACTCTTTAATATTTGCCTCAATAACCATTAGTTTCATATTTACCATTTCACATCATTATTTTAGCATTTACATTTGGAAGGAAAACCTTAAAAAAACAGGGTGACAAAAGCCCTTAATTACGCCTCACTTTGCTCTTCCTTTGTCATAAAGCGAAAGCCAACCGAGAGTCCCACACACAAGGTCTTTTCCTCTCTTCAAGATATGCATACATACAATACATGCATTAATATTCTTGCAATTAACAAAATAATAACATTTTAAATATTTATGGATAAATAAACTTTTTAATCTAACGTGTGATTTGACATATAATTATAATTCAAAATAATAATATTTTAAATTTTAATATTAAATCAAAATTTATTTATAATTTTGAGATTTATTTCAAATTTTTATTATATCGTTGATTAATTTAGTTTGTAAAATTTAAAAATTTCATCAATTTATATATAATTATATATGTGAAATTTTGATTATAGATCAAAATTATAATATTTTAAGTTTTTAGTAATAAAACAAAATTTATTATAGTTTTGAGATTTATCTCAAATTTATATTATATTATCCGTTAATTTAGTTTGTGAAATTAAAAAAAAAAAAATCATAAGCACACTCATTTCTGCCTATGATTAAGAAGGGATAAGAACCAAGCGTGCGCCTTTAATTTAGTCCAATCCCAGAAAAAAAGGTGGTCCATTTCTAATAATTAATAAAATGGAAACTTCAAGGTCTAATAAAATAATTTTCCTTTTTAATGTGATTAACATGACTCCTGCATTTAATTTGGATTGTCACAAGTCCCATGTAAAACGCTATACCACGAGAAATGTTCATTGGCTCGTTTAAAACATTTCAATGTATAATTTGGCTTTTCCTTTTAATCATTTTCTTTCTTATTTTGTTGGTTAAATTATAGTTATATCCTTTTATTATTTTAAAATTTGAGATTTATTCTTTATATTTAAATTTGGTATAATTTTAATCATCGTACTTTTTATAATATTATCAATTAATTAACATCATTAACTATTATGGTTTAAAGTGCTGGCATGGAATTGTTAATTGGTTTGCAATTCTTTTTTCATTCAAACAACTTAATTCATTAAAATATTTCAATGTTAACTAAATTTCTAATGGTATTTTAAAAAAAAAATTCACATCAACATTTAATAAAATATGTTGGAGATCGACCCATATAAATAACCAAATAATAAATGGGAAGAAAAACAAACACAAATATTTTACGTGGAAAACCCTCAGAGGGGGAAAAACCACAAATAAATAAGGCTTCGACTTTTCACTAAATGAGTAAACAAACGAGAGTAAAATATGAAAAAAAATAAACCTAAATGTACAACTTATACATTACCCAAAACTTCGAATATAAAGCTCAAAATCTTAAAGAGCAAATTGGTAAACAAAACCCTAAATCTCACAGGACATTCACAAAATGGTTACAAAATACTGTTCATAATTACCATGAAACTCTCACAAAAACTCATATGCGACTACATCTTGTCGCCTCCAAAGAAAAACCATTTTCTGATTGACATATCAAAATAGGGATAGAAGGCCCTTTAAATAGGTTAAGATTAGAGGTCTAATCATACTAAAATATCCCTAAAATAATCAGAGTCTAAATGGGAAAAGAAGTCTTGCTTGAAGTCTAAAATGTGGCTGCCAAATAGGAGAATACATCATGTCGTCACAACGTCCCATTAGCCTCGTCACGAAGTGCCGGTGCTCCCAGTCCCGATGTCGAGCATGTTTTGTCCCTTCTTCAGTTGCTCGTCAATTCTTGTCTAAGGTGCCTACAACGTGTCCAATAAATGCGAGGCACACCTCACAAAATAGTTAACAATTTTTACAAATTGGACTAACTAATAATATTAAAAAATGAATATTAAATTATATTAAATTAAGCTATTGATATTAGCTGATAAGGTCCAGGTTTAGGCGCTAAAAACATCGATATCTTAGATTTGAGTTCCACGATACGTAAATGCTTGGGTATTTCCTAAAATTTATTTTGATTTATTTGTTGAGTTAATTATTCAATTTAATATTGATACTGATTGATTCTATTAGAATTATTGTAATTTTAAAAAAAACATAGATATTAAACCTGGTAACACAATAGAGGGACCAAAATCATAAATTTTAGATATTCTAATGAGGCCACTACCATGATAAAAGGAAAGTGGGAAACTAAATTAAATTTGGTGTAATTTTTTTTTTTTTTACTTTATCATGAATCAATGATCTGTCACCAGCTTTAATTTGTTTGGCAATAAAGAAATCCTCATTGGAGGCAGCATATTCTTATCTGGAAACATGGAGATGAAGAAAAAAAGAGAGCAAAAGTTTGAAAAGAAATTTGAAATTTGCATATAAAAAAAGAAGATAGCCGAACTAGTAGTAATTGGAAATACTATTTCTATAGTCCTATGGTTGCATGACATTTGGCAACTACAACATTTGCACTTGACTTTTCCATTTTAGTGGATCATTAAATCAAAATTAATCTTAAATTGTCATAAATTTTTTTATTCATTTAAAATATCGATGCAATAAAATACAAAATTCAATCTAAATCTAACCTCAAATGAGAAAATCTCGATTAATCTTTTTTTAACGTTTAATTTTTTGTTAATTTGATTTTTTTAATTAAAATTTTTGTTCAGCCTTTTAGAAAATATCAAAATTAACCTTGAAAAAGAGTCAAATTAATGTGTATTTTAATAAAATTATTGATTAAAATATTAAATTTTTAAGATGACAACTCATATAACAATTAATAATTATTTCATACTTTTTTTATTTTTATTTTTATGAACCTTTTATTATTATTTTTCATTGTTATATATTTATTTATTTTATTGTGACATATAAAATAAATAGTATCATATCAATATCATTAATAATTAATGTTTAGTTAAGCATTTTTATTAAATAAAAATAATTTAATTTAAAAAAAATTAATGATTAAATTAATAAAAAGTACAAACGTTAAAAAATATGTCATTTTCTGACATGGGAGAATGATTTATCACGTGGAGAAAAAATGATATTGTTCCAAGATTTTACTTTAAATTACATTATCATGTTTTTATTTTTATAAAAAAAAATCATAATTTCTTAGTGAAATCTAGCAGGAGATCTGGGGCTTTGCAAAAAGGAGGGCAAATTTGGTATATGATAATCTCATCCGCCGCGTTTGCTTTAGGCGTGTGCCCACTTAAAGGATTAATTCCACTAAACATCACTAAGCTATCATACATATTGTAAATTGGTCCTTGGAAACATTTTATTTGAATCCTTAAAGCATCAATATCAATCAATTTATTTCCTTCAGTCTAATTATTAATTCATCCATTAAGTGTCTGATCAAATTCGACGTGAAGTATATTTAAAATACATGTATCAAATTATAAAATATACGTATATATCGAATGGCAATTTTTCGATATGATGTGTTAACAAAATACAATGTCATTAAAATTTAAGAAGGCTATTTATTTATTTTTTTGACAAGTCAGATCTAAGTTGTCATGTAAAAGGTACACATATGTTTCAATTTGAATTTATGTGTTCTAAATATACTCAAAGTTTATGGACCAATTTAATCCAAAGAGTAATGTTGTAGGGACATACAGAATAACCTGAATGATAGGACACTTTGATGAAATTAACCCTAACAAATTCACTTTTCCTGAATGGTTGCAACGGAACACTGACGTGTGGGCCGAGATGCCGGCAGTGTCGGTCGCAAATTATGAGACCCACTGTTGCCAATGTGGCGAAGCCTTTGCCGCTCGTTATCCACGTTTCCTCTCCTCTCAGCAACGTCTTTGACTCCCCCTGCCATTCCGCCACACCATATAATTGCTGGTAAAAATATTTAAGAGGTCCCTTTATTATAAAGACTAGATTAAAATAATTCTTTTACTAGATTAATTTAATCTCCGTATTATTAAAAAAATAAAGTTAAATTATAATATAATTAATATTTATTATTTAAAAAATAATTCATTTACGGAACTATAAAACTTTAAAATATAATTCTATTAAACAAAAAATGACATTTTTTAAATAATAAATAATTTTTTTTACATAATATCTAGAATTACCCATAGACCCTCCCAAATCTTAAATAAGAAGATAATGCGCTTCAGTACGCTCGAACCCACATCTTTCTGTACTGATAATAATACTGATGCCAGTCGAAATAAGCCTCAATAAACTTGTTAACTCTGTTGAAGTTTAATTTTTTTACCAGTATAATGGAAGGATTTGTGAAATATATTCACCTATGATTGCTATTAGCTAACCCTTCGCTTAGATAATTATAAAAGTAATTTTCAGAATTTTAGGTTCATCCTTAATGAATAAGAAAATTGATATTTTACCCATTAGTCTACACCAATCACCAACCAAACCAAAAAATATATTTTCCACTTAAAATGATCTGATTAGGCGTATTAACTGGGAAATATTTAAGGATGGAAATTTAATCGATGTAGATATTCATAATAATAGTACAATAATAAAAATATATTCAAAGATAATGATTTTATACGGGGGAGGGAGGTTTTGAGTTGACTTCCAAAGATTACAAATATTGCCAACAGTAGTAGCTCTTAAACATGGGGGAAAATGTCAAATTGTGCTATTAATTCTTATATAGTAAGTTAGTTGCAAATTTAGTCCTCATACTGTAATTTGATATTTTCAGACTTTACACTTTCGTGTTTTATATATTCAATTCTAACCAAATGCTAGCCGATATTGTAAAATCCAATTTCATAATTTTAATAGCTTATAACTTTATAATTTTTTAAGGAGTAAACCAAAATTTTATCATTTACTAAATTAAAATATTCTAAAATTTTAAGGACAAAAAGTGAAATTTTACATTTTAGTGGGCTTAGGCCCCTTCCAACCCCATGGTATCAATATTGATTTTTACAATTATATATCGTGTCAGCTTGTTATTTTCACATAGTCCATAAAAAAAAACATGTCGTTTTAGTTAGCAAATTTAAATGGCTATTGTTTGAGTCAAGATTAAAATTTCATAATTCGATAAACATAGTGACTAAAAATAATCAAATCGAAAATATGGATTAAATCAATAATATACACATAATACAAGGACTAATAATAAAATTCCTCCTAGCAAAAATTCCTTCTCGGAAGTAGCCACACGATTGACCTATAAAATTTCTCAACCACGACCAATTCATAAAAATGCAAAAAATTATCTAGAAAAATTCCTCAGCCTTACACCTATTTTTAAATGACTTTGTGTATAAGCTAAGCAAACCCCCCAAGACCCTCATTCACCATTAATTTCCCTTTTTCTTCAATTTTAAGATTATAAATACCCAAATCTAGTTCTCCTCTATCCCTTCACTTTCATTTTTTTTTTCTCCTCTTTGTTCATATGTGGGTTATCTCGTTGATTCTCAAATTATCATGAGCAACGTTCCAAGGTCATTAACAGATTCTTCTTTGACTCTCTTTAAACTTGCTATTTCTTCATCTGATCCTTGGCCTTTCCCTCTCGTTTTCTTATAACCTTTTGTTCCTTTGATCCTCTAAAGAAAAGGGTTTGGTAATTTTTTTTTTCTTTTAAAAAATATGGGGAGTGGAGATAACAACAAAGGTTCCCATCACCATGTGAATTTTCACCTTCATATACCACACCTTCATGGCTTCCATCATCATGAGAAGAAGGACCTGAAAGATATCCCGAAAGGGTGTTTGGCTATCATGGTGGGTCAAGGTGAAGAGCAACAACGGTTCGTGATTCCGGTGATTTATATTAACCACCCGCTGTTTATGCAGCTGTTGAAGGTAGCCGAGGATGAGTATGGGTTCGATCAGAAAGGACCTATTACCATTCCTTGCCATGTCGAGGAGTTCCGTAATGTTCAAGGGATGATCGATAAAGATCGTCACCATCATAATCATCATCATCATCACCATGTTTGGTGTTTTAGGGTTTGAATTATTAAAAGTCATCATGTAAATTTTTTCGATATATAGCTTTTGCTTTTGCTTTTATAATGGGAATCCTGCAAATAATAAATGAATGCAAAAGATCATTCCTCTCACGTAAATTCTTCATTTTGATTTTGCTTTTGCTTTAATTTTCCATTAAGAAAAAGCATATGGAACCACATAAAATATTTGAGAAAGATATTAAAGGGACTGTGGGGATTAGGAAGGCTGTAAAGGGTTGTCGTTGGAGCCATTAGATTTGAAAGTGGTGGTGGTGGTGGTGGCCCTCTAAATTAATATCGATGAACATCGCGACCCTTCAACCAAATCTTTCTTGATTCTTTCGTAAGGGAAATTAGGTGTGAAGAAGTTGGGATGCCATTTTTTCGACTGTTTAGGATTTTGTAAATTATGGGTTTCCACTTTTGTCTTTTCTCTAATATCTTTGCCTGCCGGCCACTTTGAGTGTTGCTTATTTTGTTTAGTTTTGTTTTAGGGTTAAATCTTTTTTGGGCATGAATTTGGAACTTTTCTTAGAATATTGGGGCTAAATATTTCTTTCTAAGTTAGGCTCTGAATTTAGTAATTGTTTAAGGTTTGAATTTTTTAGTAATTGTTTAAGGTTTGAATTTTTTTTATTCAAGTTAAGCTCTAAATTCGGCAATTGCTTCCACATCAGGGCTTGAACTTCTTTTTTCAATTTAGTCCTTAAAAACTCTTGAGTTTAAGCTTTAATGTTTGAACAATAGCCAAGTTCATACTACAAATAGTGATTAACCCTTTATTTTAGGATAAAGTGATATTTACTGCCAATTTTTCTTTTTTAATTTGGTACTTACATTTTTTTGTCCATGTTAATCTTAAAACTTGTTAATTTTTTTTAAAAATTTGCTTTTTAAACTTAGATTCTGTTAAGTTATAATATGTTACACTTTGATATTATCTCACGTTAAATTTTTTAAAAATTATCAAGTGATGATGTGACACTTGAGATTAGATTAGGAATAAAAGAATCAAAGACCAAGAAAGAAAAATTACCAAATTTAGGGGCTAAATATTAATTTATCCTTTTGTTTTTGCATTTTGGTGGGCAGTGGGCTGAGCTTGCCCCATGAAATTCTAAATCTTTCTTTCAGCTTTTACGAAGTTGGGATTTTTCTTCAGTTGAATGTAATAATAATATCAAGAAAAAAACAAAAGGACAATTTTCTATTTGACTTGTCATGTCCATCAAAATTATTTACTAATATAGATATGTGTATATTTTATTTGAACCAGTGTGCAAATCATTGGTTCTTTAAATATATATATATATATATATATAAATTGTCAAATTGGGTTTGAAAAGAATTTTGTTGTATTGTTGACAAATTCTGATGGGGGAATAATATACAAATGATTCTACAGATTAGATTTGGAAATTTAAAATTTAAAATTGAAAAAAATAAAAATAAAAATAAAAATAAAAATAATTTTTTTTACCTATTAAATTTTCCATGTCTTTGCTGGGTTAGGCCCAATATATATTTAAATTTATTTGAACAACAGTAAATATGTTTATGGGTCAGATTATTAGTCTAGGTCTCAAGTCCTATTCAAAATTTGAAAGGATTTGAGAAAAAAATATTAGGCTCGAAAAATAGATTTTGACAAAAAAATTAGGCCCGTTTAAAATATGAGTCGGAAACGGACCTTAAATGTTTAAGGCCCGACCATGGCCCGATCTGACCCATTTTTAAGTTTAGAATATTTTATATTATGTTATTTTTATATATTATGCAATTTATAACAATTTAAGAAAACTAACAAACCTATATTAAATATATAATACCACTTTAACGTAAATATTAAAATAATGTTAAGATGATTACATAAAAATATTAAATTAAAATAATTTAAAATAATATGGACGGGCCTAAAATGGGTTTGGATTAGTTTTTTTTACAAATATGAGCATATTTGGATAAAATTTTAAGTCCACATTTCGGGCCAATTTGAACCTGAATAAACATAAAGTATATTAATATCATACTTAGGTCCAAATCCGACCCGACCCATAAATATATACTTCTACCTATCAGTTTTATTTCATGGTTTTATTATTTTAGTCAAGTAAAAATTAGTAATTTTGGCAATGGGAAATTTTGAAGCTGCCAACGTGGCATATTAAGGGTTTTTTGTGTACAAGCAATATTGAGATATTTACATAAATTAATATATTCAGAGTTGATTTAATACTTTAATTTATAACCCATTTTCATTATTTTTGTAACTTCTTGTCTTATTCCTTGAGAACAAGTGTCGAATTTATTAAGAAGTTCCACCGCCCAAATTGAAAACTTAAACTATATATGTATATATAATTAATAACATTAATTGCACTGTTAATATTTTAAATAATTGAATATTTAAACTTTCAATATTATATCAATTTAAGAAAATTAATTGTTAATAGAGACATTAAAAAATTAAATTTACATATTTCGAATAATATGAGTCTATCGTATAAATAATTTGGATCTATCATGTTAAAAAATTAATTTAAATAAAATTTAAATAAATAGGTTCAATATTAAATTTAAGTTGACAATTTAACACCCAAATTAATGACTAGATAATTAAAAAGATTTGATTGATATTATACTTATATTTTTAAGTATTTAAATAAGTTTTAGAATCTGAGCCATTGTTTATGGATGTATAGTATAATTAACTCTGAAAGTGAACTCTCAAAGTTATAATATTATAAATTATAGATTTATTTTAATTCAAAATCTGAATTCTAGATTAAAAAAATGATTCCAATAAATATTCTAAAATCCTATTCAAATTTGGAAAGAAAAAAGGAATCAAAATGGGTTAGACTAAGGGCTCCTTTGGATGCCCGTTTTCTTCCAGTGTGGTGAGATTAGGCTACTAATCTCACCTTGCCTGCTTGGTTCAATTGATTTCAAAGTCAAGTGAAAATTAGTTTCAAACTCACCGGTGTCTTTGAACGGACCGAGAATTCAAAGCAGCGATTGAAGGCAATTGGGGCAGCAGGTATTTTTCACAGACAAAAATACCCATTTTGCTTACCTTCAAGATATGGGTAAGCTTCCTTCTTATTTTATTCTTCGTTCAGTTGTTAATGGTGGAAGCCATCTTTGTAATTTCCACTCTTTTTCTTCTTCTTCTAACACCATTGCTACTCACATTGAACCCCTAAGTAAGAAACCCATGCCTGTTAGTGGAAAGGGAGAAAGAGACCACCGCTTCAATAATAGTTGTTAAGTAGCTTTTGTTAACATGTTGGGTTTTTCTTTTTTGGTCGTTCAATTGAATATCTCCTTTTTCCGGTTATGTTAATGAAATTATGTTAACTATAATATTGGTTCATAGTCATTTATGGTTAATGGTTTTGTTTTTAAATTGCAGAAATGGAAAATTTCATGCTCGTTTGTCATAGGTGAACTTATTGGCAATTGTTGGGAAAATGTTATATGGCATATTTTACTAAATACCATCTGACTCTTAGCACAATACAGACTAGGTGGTTCTAGATCAAAGGGGTAGAAATAGATTCAAGGGATAAAAAGTTTGAGCTTTGAATTGCAGAGTTTGTCAATTGTGTAAACATGTTTGCTAATTTCTTTACAATTTTGTTCTCCATTCCTTCTTTTTTAACAATATAGGGAAAAATGATGAAATTATCTGGTTATAGTGCAGTGCGATCTTTGTCTCGAGGGTTTATTGGTAGCGGGTGGATCAGTACCATGGACAGCAGAGACTATTCTGCAGTTAGTTTGTTTTATTTGGTACTCTGTAGAAATACATTTGGCATCTGCAACAGTGCTTTCTTAGCTTTTGTAGGTGTTGAGCAGGGTTTGTCTGATAATGAGACAAGGAAACAGCATGGTAGCTGCATTTTGGTTCATTGGGTCTTGGATGATTCCTTTTGCGACTCACATGGCGAAGCTTGAAAGAAGGAATCTCTAACATTCAAAGGACAAGCCTTGTTCAACCTTTTGTGACTGATGTAATCAAGGTCAAACAGTTGTTTTCTTATACCATATGAGATATGCTAGATTTTGGATGGTAGTTTCATTCAGCTTGTCCAAGGTTTCCAAGCTTCTTTTATCTGCTAATTTTCCTCTTTTCACTTTCTCTATATTTAGTGCTTCATTGTCCTTCATGCACTGATGCATGGTGATTGCTTCTATTTATAAAAATACATTGCACTGAGTCTGGTTTTCTATATGAAACACATTACTTATAGAATAGCAATTTAAGTTGTTGACAAGATATCTCGTGACAATTAATAAGATAAGGGATGAGGAACTATGGCCACTACTCAATGAACTGATTGAAGGGTCGATTATTTCCATTTGAGTGTTCTTAGTATTTGATTTCTTTAATTAGCATCTTTGATAAGATTACTTAAAGTCGCCTTTATTGGTTGCATGATGACATTGCTTTAATTTTACCGAGTTTACGGGTCTCTTGCCCTTGCTAGCAATAAGAGGTGAATGTCAATGCTTTGCATCTTTGGCATGTGAGGTCTTTAAAGGGTATGAGGATCAAAGAATGAAAAAGAAATGTGTTAGCTAACTCCGCCCATGGTCGGAAGATTCTTCTACGCTTTTGTTAAGATAGATCTTTGTTAGATCATGCATTCTTTTCTTTCTCTTCACGTGGATTCTTGAACCATTGGAATCAAATAGTTCATTGGAACCATTAACTCCTAAGTGATTCATTTCTCTTCGCTTCTATTTAAATTTGATAGATCTTATATGGTGGACGTAGTTGATTGCAGATCTTGAGTTTGGCCTTGAGGTTAGAGCCTAATAATCAAGACATGAAGAAACAACATGCGAGTTTAAAGCATTGTATGAGAAAGTAAGCGCTTTTTGTTGTTTCATCTTCTTCTATATACCTTCGAATTTTAACTTTGAAATAGCTCGGTGACCTAAAATTATCTAGAAAAAGTTGTGGTTGATCATAAAAGCTGGTTTAGAATCATGGATGTTAACTGAGGCCATGATCGAAAGCAAGGCATGCACGACCTTCTCCTTTTCTTTTAGTTTTCTTAACAAATTGATGGGGATGGTTATCGGAAGATTTTCTGTTTTGTTATTGTTTCTTTGTTTCTCTAAGCAATCAATTGGTTTTGCTCATTGTAATTTTCATCAATCCCGGGAGATTCTGCAGAAGGCATCGGGGTTATGAAAAAGTCTATGCTAGGAGCTCGGGAAGTAGGGAAGTCTCGACAATAGATAATGGACTTGGGATGCATACTATGTCGGATAGTGCACAAAGGAAAGGAATCATTTGCAGTTCAAGGGTCTCAAACTAAGGTACCAACTTTTAGAACTTCATTTTTTCTCTTTTAACAATTGGTATTTAAAAAAAAAAAAAGGATGTGTTTATATGTTGAGGATGAAATGGTTTTGGAGTTTCACCGATATTCATAAATAGAGTTCTTGTAACAATTTCTCGTTTTACTGTAAACCTCGGTGACTATTTAAGCACATGTTGCATGGTTTTTTTTTATCTTGTTTAAGGCGTAGCGTTTCTTAGTAGTGATAGCTATAATCATGGTGACATGATATATTACATGTTGATGAAGTAATTAGAATCATTTGAAAGACATAGGTGGAAAGGAATGAATTGTTCGTTTATTTTTCTTCATAGACCAGTTTTGCAATGTGGAATGACATATAGCTCTAGATTATTTTTCAAAGGAAAAGATGAATGTTGAGTTTATTTATATCTTGAAGCGCAGAGTTTTCAAAATGTACTTTTCTAGTCTAGAATAGGAAATTATTTGTTTTTACATTTAGCATGGTCTGCTTTGGTAGGTTTCTGAATGTGACAAGCGAAGAAACTTGAGAAGGGATCTGTAACTTTGAGGAAATAGAAAAAGAAATACCATCTTTGGAATTATCGCAGATGGTATTCAACTAGATCTTGGAGTGCTTTTGTCGAAGATGGCCATTAGCTTTGGCATTAAATGCTAATATTTATTAATCCAACCATACGTGTTTAAAATGGAACCATGTTAGATCCAAGCGACATTTAATGTCGATACCTAAACCGATGAAAGCACCTACTAGAATTTATCCTTGAAAGTTTAACTATTTTCTTTCCCAACCTTATTTGTTTTCGATTAGGGAAAAAATCAGCGCTTTCTCCCCTCTTTCTTGCTTTCTCCCGTCCTTCTTGCTTTCTTGCTTGAAGCTTTCACTTCTATTTGGGTACTTTTATTTGGCCTTTGTTTGGTCATACTTTCATCTGCAAAATTTGGCGGTAAGTTCCTCACATTACTAATGGGGTTTTTAATTGAATCTTTATATATTTTTCTTTTTTTTTCTTGGTACTTTGTTTCTCATTTTCGGTATGATGTTCTTAGGTTTCTAGTCCTTTGAAAAATATCTCACTCTTTTGCTTTGATTATCTCTTGTTTGCTTATTTTGATTTGGTTACTAATTTCTTTCAATCATTCTTTGGTCTTGTTCATTTTTTCTTTTCTTTTTGTTCTCTGCTAATACTTCATGTTTATTTTTATGGTAACTGCAAATGAGAATTCTCAAATTCAAAAGATGAAAAAATTTAAAAGTAATTGAAATTTGATTAACTTTTGGAGAAACAAACTTTTGGTTTCTGTATTGAAAATTCTGCTTTTCTTTGCAAAATGAGAGTTTTTTCAGACTATTATTTTTGTAGAAAACATACAAAAATGTAAAATGGACTTACCAAATTTCTTGTCATATGCTTCTACAGAGAACATGTAAAATGGACTTACCAAATTACTTTCATTTTCTTATATATTCCGTTGTTTGGTCCTGCAGTAGTCATCAAGATTGTTGTTGGTCATGCAATAGTCAATCTATTTGTCTGGCAGATAAAATCGAACAGTTTGGAGGGATCTTGGTCATAAGGTATGATTCTTCCTAATTTCTTCTTACTTATATTTGTTGAAATTTAGTTCAGTTGAAATGATTTGAGAGCTTGTATAGCCTTTTCAAAGTGTTTGACCCTCTTACATATAAAAGCTTTTTAAGTTAGATGCCTAAATTAAATGTCAGTTGCTCCTAGTAACTGCACTGATACCTTTCCCCCATATATGGAGTTAGCAATTAGTGAAAAAACAGGCATATTAGGATTTAAGAAAGTCAAATGCTTCAATAAAGAAAAAGACGAAAACAGAGGGAGAAACAAAAAAGAAAGGGAGATTAAATGCTGCAAATAGTGGAGAATAAAGCAAAGAAACAATAACTATGTTATAAGGACTAAGAACAATTGAGAAAGAATATGACACCATAAAGAATAAGACAAGCACGAAATATTTTTATCTTGTTAAGTAATTTACAGTATAAAATTTTCAGCTTTTAAGTTTGAGTTGTTCAATCTTTCTGTATATAATAGATGGTAAAGACACGAAAATTTGTGGAAGGAGAAAGTACCTTAGCAACAAAAGCTATTTGGGATGATGAGCTGACGTTGATATTTTGTGAACTTTGCGTGAATGAAGTCAATGCTGG
Source organism: Gossypium sturtianum (assembly GCA_025698515.1). Taxonomy (NCBI): domain Eukaryota; kingdom Viridiplantae; phylum Streptophyta; class Magnoliopsida; order Malvales; family Malvaceae; genus Gossypium; species Gossypium sturtianum. The sequence goes on from CM046954.1 coordinate 2,989,095, forward strand.
TAATAGACCGACAACTCATCTAAACTCAAAAGGATGGGAAAATGTCATTGCTCTTTTTCAAGCAAAGACACAAAAAAATTATGGGAAACCTCAATTGAAAAATAAGTGGGATACATTAAAAAAGGAATGGAGGTTATGGAGGGAGTTGCTTAAGGAATCTACAGGTATTGGATGGTGTCCATCTAAAAAGACGGTTGATGCTACCAAGAATGGTGGGCTGAAAAAAATACAGGTTAGTGTTAACTTTATCATTAATTTAATGCATAAATTTTATTGAAATTAATAATTTACAAATATAAAAATCTTAGTATAACATTTAACATTTAACATGTTATGTAGGAAAATCCGGATTTTAAAGGATTTAAGAAGAAAGGAATTGAGCCACGATTGAATGATTTAATGTGGCAAATGTTTGGTGGCATTGTAGCCACTGGAGAGAATGCATGGGCACCTTCGTGCAGTGTTCTTCCAAGTGGGGTTCCTATGGAGATGATACACCAAATGAGGGATTTGGTGATTCGGATGAAAATAGTAATGAGAATGAAGATATTCCTACTAATGAGGTACCATCAAACCCTTCTCATGAAACTCCTAATCGAAGAAAGGAAACACTTGGGGTTGTACATGGTAAAGGAAAAAAATCAAGTTCAAGTAGAAAATCATCCAAAAATTCATTAGCTACTCATATTGAGAAATTGTGTGAGAGTATGGCTAGTCCAAGGAAGTCAGTTTAAATTATTTTTCCTCATTCTCAATATACTATTTCAAGTGCAATGGATGCTTTATGTGATTTGGAAGATGAAATTCCAAAAAAGATGAACTGTATTATTTTGCCATCAAAATGTTCCAGATACCGGTGAAACGAGAAGTGTTTTTGAACTTAGATCCGGATGTTAGGGTTTGGTGGCTTGACGTGAGTATGCTTGAACAAAATCCAATTGCATCATTTTCGTCCTTGGTAGCAACATCCTCATTTCCCTTCCAACCATACCATCCACAACCTCCACCATGAGCTCCTTAGCTTTATTATTGTAATATAACTAGACAACTCTTTTATATGTAAAACTAATGTATGATCTACTTTTTTATATGCAAAACTAATGTATGATGTTTTTTATATTTGGTATTTTTATGCCATGCTTTTATTCAATTTTGTTGTGTTGTATATAATGTCACAAGTTATTAATTTATTTTCATTTTATTCAATTTTCAGGTTATGGATGAATTTAACAATATGTATAATACTTTTTATATGAATTATGATACCCATGAATTAAGTGAAGAAGCTCAACGAAGAATAGCCACAATTGTTACACAAGTTGAGCACAACAATTATCATGAAGAGGAAGAACAAGTGTTAAGCAGTGTATTGGTACACCACGGAACTTATTTCACTATGCAACCGTGTATGAATTCAAATTATACAGGTCAAATGTGGGTGGACGAAGTATTAAATGGGCATGATGATCGTTGCATGAATAGTTTTAGGATGCCAAAAAATATATTTCACAGCTTATTGCATGATTTGCAAAGAAATTATGGCTTAAAGCATGGGAAGGTATCTGCGATGGAGAAGTTGGCATTATCATTGTATATTCTTGGAAATAGAGAATCAAATTCAAATGCAGCAGAACGATTTCAACGATCTGGGGAAACTGTTAGTCGAATTTTCTTGATATGTTGCATATATTTGCTCGAATGGGAATAGACACGATTAAACCCACTTAAGGTCAATTCGAGGAAGTACCGAACCATATTCGACATGATACAAGATATTGGCCTCACTTTAAGGTAAAAATTACACAATCTTTATATTTTTAAAATATAAATTATTTCTAACTTTTATCTCATCACTTGTTTTTATTTTAAAGGATTGTATTGGGGCCATAGATGGAACACACATAAAAGCATGTATTTCGCCTTCTTCTCAAATACCTTATATCGGACGGAAAGGTGAACCAACTCAAAATATTATGGCAGTTTGTGACTTCAACATGTGCTTCATTTTTGCATTTCCTGGTTGGGAAGGAACAGCACATGACAGTAGAATTTTTTTGCAAGCACTTAGAAAACAAGAGTTAAAGTTTCCACACCCTCCACCAGGTCGAACTTTAATTTTTTTAATTAATCTTTACATAAAAATATTAAAATTTTTATTTTATTTTTAAACTTGATATTATGTTTTAATTTTTTTTGTAGGAAAATATTATCTTGTGGATTCAGGATATCCGCAAATGGCAAGTTTTCTAGGTCCATATAGGGGGGAACGATATCATTTACCTGACTTTCATCGAGGTAATCATCGAGCATCTGGAAAAAAAGAAATCTTTAATCATGCCCATTCTTCGTTACGCTCTGTGATTGAACGAACATTTGGAGTGTGGAAAAAAAATGGCCAATATTAAGAGATATTCCAAGCTATTCATTCGACAAGCAAGTTTTAATAGTTATTGCAACAATGGTTTTGCATAATTACATTCGAAGACATGCTTGGTCAAATGATGAGGATTTTCGACAATTTGAGAATATACCCGACGTACCATCTCTCTTGAGCCATTTTGATAGAGGTGAATCAAGTTCTTCTAACAATGAAAGTGACCTTGAAATTACAATGTTAAGGGAAACCATTGCAAATAGTTTAATGAATCAATATTTGTAAAAACAATTTTGTATCATAACTTAATTTCTATCAATAATGAAACTTGTTATGTCTTATGTTACTATATTTTTTTTATTAAAAATCATTCGGTTAGATACTTCAAAATTTGATCCAAGTATAATGTTACTATTTACGAAAATAATATTTATCATTGTTATAAAAATATATTTAACTATAGAAAATTAAAAATAATTTTTATTTTATCTAATAAATAATTTAAATTGATTATATAATTTATTAAAATATTTATAATAAAATATTTGAAGATACATTTTAATATTTTATTAAATGATTTCATAAATTCACATACTTTAATAATTTTACATAAGTAAAATAATTTAAAAACAACTATTATATATCAATTCTAATATGATGTCCTTAATGGTCATTTTTATTTTCACCTCATCAAGCACAATTTTGCGTTTGAATCTAAACACACACTCCACATTGTTTTTAATCTCACCACTCTGATGTCCAATCTCACCGCTACAGTAACTAATCTCACCGCCACCGCTGTTTTTAACCTCACCGGAGGTAAACACACCGCCCATCCAAACTAGCCCTAAGGCTAAGTTCGCATTCAAAAGAAATTGACGTGCTCAATCGTTTTACATGCGGTGATGCGTCAAATGCGTGAAAACAAAGGGGGGTCTCCCAACTAATTCTTCGGTGTTTTTGCATCTCCCTGTTTGACTATTATTTTCATTAAAATTTGCTGTTACTTTTTTGGCTTTACGAATTATGAATTTATCATTTATATTTTAATTTTGTCAATTTTAGTTTATTTTTTATTTTTATATTTTTTGAATTTTAAAATTTTATAATATATTTATCACTTCATATTTTAAAAATAAGAGAACTTAACTTAATACATTTAACCGTTATCATTTTGTGAGAATTAAAATTTTAAAATTTTAAAAATATAAATATTAAAATTGATCAAATTAAAGTAAAAGGACTGAATTTATAACTTTCATAAATACATAAACTAATAGCAGAATTTAATTTTTTTTTCTTTCATAATTTTGTTTTGGTACATGAGAGAAACTAACAAAAGAATGCAGAATTAGAAATGAACAACCCCTTCCATTCCATGTGCATCCGCTTGCAATAAGGGTAATAGGCTCGAACGCGGCTCAAACAAATTGTTCATTTTTAACTCTGATTCATGAGTTAAACTCGTCAAGTGATCTGCACATTTGTTGGTTTCACAGAGTGTATGTCGCACATCAACAACCCACCCATTGCCAATCAAATTCAAGCAGTTATTAACAAGCGTATACGTAGGATGGCGATGTTCATATGGTCGTTTTAAGAAATTTACTACCAACAATGCATCTAATTCAACGATTAAGTTCGTAATGCGAAGCGACTTTGTAAAGCACAAACTAGTCCGGATACCTCATAATTCAGCTTATACACTACCCGTGACACCAATTTTCATAAAAAAACCACTCATCCAAATAGCATTTGCGTCTTTCAACAGCTAACCAATCGTTGTCATTCTAGATCCCTACTTAATGGACACATCAGTATTGAGAATACAAGTTCTCGGCGGAGGTTTTGACCATTGAACCCAACGTGGCCTCGAACTAAACTTGGCGCATTCAAATTCATAGCATTTTTAATATCCATTGCGAAACGCTTTGCATAATCGAAAGCAACAGTAGCCAAAGTTGACTGACCTTGAAATACAACTTTATTACAACATTTCTAAGTACTCCATAAGGATGTAATGAAGATAACACCCCAAGGAACGTTAGACAACACCAAATGTGTATCTCTGCAATTCCATATTGCAGCCAATAATGGAACGACAAGGAAAAGAAGTCCGACTGCCTCAACGATACTCGAAAGGCCAACCACATCTCCTTCGAAACTGAGCATTCCCGAAAAATATGATCAAGAGATTCCAAATCAGCACCACACGTGATGCAATAAACATTATCAACAATCGACTTCCTCGTGCATGTCTAATTCGTATTTAGGCGGTTTAAAACAACAAGCCAAATAAAATATCGAAAACTTTCAGGATAAGGGATGTGCCACACCCACTCCAACCGCATGTTGTTTACAGTAGTTTATACGTTGATCCGGTAGAATATTTACCATCGCTTTCCAGCCCCCAATAACAGACATCTGCACTATTTTGAAAGATAATTGGAACAGGAACAGCAGAAATTTCAAGCTAAATATTGGTCGACAACTCCATCGCAATTGATGACAAATTCCATTGACCATCATCGTCAATACAATCATCTACCATTTCACCTCTTCGATCACTAATTGAGTACCCCATTTGATCACATAGGAGAGCTCTACCTACCAACCAGTCATGCCAAAAATTAATATCACGACCACTCCCCACTCTCCATTTACAGCCTTTAGCTAAAATACCGCGAATATTTCAAGAGTCCACGCCAAGTGGACGAAGCATATCCTTTTGGTGCTACTTTCATAAAGGAAGTCTGATGTAAATACTTATATTTAAAAATTTTGCACCACAAAGCCTTATGGTGTTCGAATGTAGACGCCAACTTGCTTTGGTCAGTAAGGCTAGATTGTTCAATCGAGCTTTCCTCAACCCCAATCCACCAATATTCTTCATCTTACAAACTTGATTCCAATTAACTAAATGATTGTGGGTCAAATCAGTGGATCCACCCCACAAGAAGTTACGATTGAGACGGTCTAATTCCTCACAAATAGAAATCGGAAGAAGAGCAGACTGCATCACATACGACAGAAGTCGTGGATTGGATTAAAACTTTCCTTCCAGTCGAAGAAAGTACTTTACCTTTCCGATCTCCAAGTTTCTTCATAACAAAATCCACCAAATACGAGTAGGTATCCTTCGACGCTTGTTGTGAATAATTGGGACCGCCAAGTAAGTCCATGGTCGAGTATGCGTGCCTAATAATGCTGAATCGAAACAAGAAATACTCCAAGAGGCACATGATGGTTTGTTTTCTATGCACCCTGGAGGTACTAAAATGTATCAAGACTTATGAGACTCATATTGATGGTCGAAAATGAAATGAGTTAGTTAAATATATTGTAAAATGTCTAATTTGTCAGAGAATTAAAGCGAAACTTTAAGTTCCAATGGGTTTAGTCTAACCCATATTGATTCCTGAGTGAAAATGAGAACGAGTAACCATAGATTCGTTGTAGGTTTCCTACCACTTTGAAGAAGAATGCTACCTAGGTGATAGTTGACAGATTGACAAAATCAGTTTATTTTTTAACCGTACCTGCATGGTGTTCTTATTTCTATCACTTCAGATTGGAATCTTAAATTCACCTCTCAGTTTATTTCTTAGCCGTGCCTGCATGGTGTTCTTATTTCTATCACTTCAGATTGGAATCTTAAATTCACCTCGAGATTTTGAAAACAGTTGCATAAGTCTTTGGGAACTAAATTGAGGTTCAGCACAATTTTCCCTCCGCAGATTGACGAGCAATCCGAACGGGTAATTCAAGTTCTTGTTGACTTCAAAAGTAGCTGTGAACACATCTTGTTGTTGCGAAATTTGTATATAACAACAATTTCCTATTAAACAGTCAAATGATTCCTTATGAGGCATTATATTGTTATAAGTGTCGTACTCTTTTGTGTTGGACTAAATTGGGTGAAAAAAGATATTGGGTCAAAGTTGATTCAAGAAACCGAAGTTAAAGTCCGTTTAATTAAAAACAGGTTAAAAGCAACGTCAAATAGACAAACATTGTATGCAGACTTGAAACGAAAAAATATCGAATATACCATTAGAGATAAAGTGTTTTTAAAAGTGTTTCCGTGGAAGAAAGTGTCATTGACCCCTGCACCCGTTGTCTTTATTCTTGTTCTCGCCATCGCCATATTAGTGAAAGTAATAAATGTATTAAAAAGAGAAGTTAGTTTACTTTAGCAGTATTAGTGAGTAGGAAGGCCCAAAAGCAATGGGCTAATTTATAAAACTAAAAGCCTTTATGTCACCTGAAAGGAAGAAAAAAAAAAAAAAAAGACGCTTGAGTAGACCAGAACTAAAAAGGCTCAAAGCCTATAAATGGCGGGACGCTTGCCTTAGATCGAAAATTTAAGCACCCCAACCAATCAATCAATCAATCTCTGGAAATCTCACTATTTTTACACACTCAAAGATTTATCCAAAAACCCTCCGATCCTTAAAACCCAAACTTCTCCTATTTCTGTTCCCCACCGCTCTCTTTTTTTTTTGGTCATATATCCTCTCCTTTTTCTTCTAAAATTTTCTATTTTCTAGTGTTTTGTTAATTTTATTTTTTATTGAAAACCCTAGATTTCTGTTTTCTTCTTCTCTTTGGGTCTGCTTTTGTTTTGCAGACAGAGGAATTTGGAGAGTTGGAGCGGTGTGAGACATTCCTGATCCAATGGAGGCCGCGGCCAGTGTCGCCGCCTCGCGGAGCGGTTCGTTGCCGATGCAATCATCGTCGCGGAAAGAGTGGCGTGCCGTTTCCGACAATCATGTGGTTCGGAACCCCGGGGATGATGTGGTAATTTCATCTGGTCATGAAGGTTTCTTCGCTCTGTCTTTTTGTGGTTAATGAGAAAAATGTTGAAACGATAACATAATCGTGTTTTGCATATGAAATTCCGAACTAAAAACAATTACCTCGATTAATTTAATATTACTACTTGTGTTTGGTATTCTTCAGTGCTCATAAGCAAAAGCAACATTAGCGTGTATCTACTTATTTTTTTCATTGATCTTTTTGGTCCTTCTAGTTTGGTTACTTGCATACAGTTTTTATTGCCCAATTATTAATTAGTTCCACTTATTTCACACTTTTGGGTTGGGGTTCTTTGATCGCCATTCATTAACCTACCTTGTGCTCTAAATTGAAACATTTTGATGCATTTATTAAAATCTTTGGTTCACTTTGATGACAAGTTCGTGGTCAATGGGTTGTTGGAATGATTGGGGATGTGAATTTGGGTTGTCTTAACTGTGTTTAAATATTTATGTAATCCCAAGAACTTAGCGTTTCATATTCTAGAAAGTTTATTAGTTATATTGAAGTGAGGAAATGCTCTTCTGTCAACGGTGGGATTGTAGCTTTGAGCTGTGTTGGTGAAAGATTCCTATTTCTGTTATTTTTGAACCAGCGGAATTCATTATTTGTTATATTCAGTTTTCTTGCAATGTGTAGGTATTGGACAGATCAAAGTTGGGACAATCTGATGAGAGAACCTTATATGAGGTAAGGCTTTTTGAATTAAGATTAAATTCCATTTTGGACATGATGAAAAACTGATTTGGTTGAATGCTTATTAAGATGCAACATGGAGGAGAGCCTGCTGATGCTGACTTCTTTCCAATCACGATGGATGGAAGTCTAGACGATGACATATTGCAACAGCGAATCCACGATGTTGCCAGACAGAGAGAGCAGCTCCAGCAGATGGAGGTTGAACTGCGAGCACAAGCAATTGCTAGATCAAGGGTTCTGGAAATGCAGAGCAGATATGATGCTGAAATCAAAGCCCATGCCAATACTGCTGCCAAGCTTGAGGTTTGAATTTAGAATGTGATTCATAGTATGATTCTTCTGAAATTCAACTATCAGAAATAAGAACTAAGTCAAGTTTTAACTGCTTCAAAAAATTATAATGATCTTTATTTATGAAAAACAAAAAGGAGAAAGAGAAGAATTCAAGTTTCATGCGTAAGATTATAAACTTAGATAAATTTGTCATCATATGTTGACTGTGGAAGTGAGTAAATTAGTGAAACCTGCCTTTTTCTTTCAAGTTGAGCATCTTTTGTTTGGTATTGTGCAAAATATCAGTGAGATCCGTGGACACTGGAAATTATTCAAGCATGCAACAAGAAGATTCTAGCAAAGTTACTGTCCTTTTTTGTGACTTACAGTCTACGTTTGGCTTTATTTCCTTATATAGGAGCAACTCCGTGAAAGTGAACAGACCATACATCAGTTGGAAAGGAAAATGGAAGAGAAAGATAGAGAATTACATGCCATAAAAGTGGAAAAAGAAGAGGTCTTTCTGTTTTTTCATTCTGCTTTGGGATTTTTTTTAAATTTTAATTAAAGCCTTTTTCTAGCAAGTCGTGTAAATTAGGGCTCGTGGATCATCTTGGCAGGCCTGGGCAAAGGAAGACCTCCTCAGAGAACAAAATAAGGAACTAGCAACTTTTAGGTGTGTGTTTTTTGTGTTTTATTCTTAAGAGCTTTCTATTTGCAGCAACCATAGTGCTCAATGCAATTTGTTTATACGAGTGTTTTGTTTATATTAGTAGTTGCTGTGTGATCGACACACTTCAAAGTTTCTAAACGTATTAGCTTTTAGTATTTATCATTGAATGGAATTTCCTAAATAATTAGCTGCTGCTTTTGCGGGAAACTTCTTTTAATACATTAATCTTTCAGCTGAGGCTTGAACCTATTGAAATTTAGATGGGTTTCCTATTCTTTTTCTTTTGACAGAAGAGAGCATGATCATTCAGAAGCAGAGAGAGCCCAGCATATAAAAAAGATACATGATCTTCAAGAGCATGTTCAAGAAAAAGAGAGGCAGATTATTGAGTTGCAGGAACAGGTCTGTACATTTTTAAAATTTTTATGCTCTTTTAAAAAAAAAAAATCTGGACGTTAAGGTGTGAATGCTCTGTTATAGTGTCCATGGTGTGCATCTGTAAGTTACTGAATGTTATAATAACTTATTTTCAGGTTAAGTCATTTTACAAAACAAATTTGTTTCTGTTCGGAATGTCAATTAACTATAATGTTGGTTGCTAGAAGTCTAGCTGTATTTCCTAATGCTAGTCTATGCTTCAGTATAGGGCTGCTCAGGAAGCCATTCTTTTTAAGGATGAACAGTTTAGAGAGGCCCAAACTTGGCTTTCACGTGTCCAGGAGGTGGATGTTTTGCAGTCAAGTACAAACCACACCTTACAGGCTGAATTAAGAGAACGGACAGAGCAATATAACCAGCTGTGGCATGGCTGTCAGAGACAGGTTGATGAGATTTAAGTTTCTTATTTATTCTTTCTCTACTTAAATAAATATATTTGATGTAATTTTCAGTGAATTTAGATTGACTGTCCTTGTTAATGTTAGTTTGCAGAGATGGAGAGACTTCATTTACATACGGTGCATCAGCTTCAACTTGAACTGGCTGATGCAAGAGAGAGGAAAGGTACTTATAGTGATGAATCACGTATAACACAAGCAAATTCAAAAGATTTACCTCAATTTGGTCAACATAATGGAAACCAAGTGGATTCTAATGGAAGTGGTGCAACAAATGTGAATACTGGGGTAATTTCAAAGGGGGCTTCAGCCAGTGTTCAACCATTTTCTGGCAATGCATCAAATCTGGTAAGATTGATGTTTCTTTACCGAAGTGGTGTTGCTGGGATTGTTTTGCACTGAGATATCTAATATTTTATAACCATCTGTAAAGCAATTATAAGTATACGCTTTTTCTTCATATTGTAGTGTTCCATTGGCAAAACATGATATAGCTTATGGTTAGTTTTATTGAAATCATGGATCTCTGCAGCCCTCTGCTCTCTCCTTGTTTCTACATTTCATCTAATGTCTGGCTTAAGATGGTGCTTGTAAGCTCATTTTTAGAGGTTTTTAGACCATAGACTAGTATTCATCTAATTTAGGATTCTTTCTATTGCTTCCTCTTATATTACTCCATTTATATCAGAATCAGAATGATCATGTTCGAAGTGTTCCGATTGCTCCACTTGGTATGCCTGCTTATCTCCCACCTGAGCAGGTTACTGCTCTGCAGTCATTTGTCATGCATCAACAGGGGGTTCCCCATTCTGTGGCATCCCATGTTGGACCCTACTCAATGCAAGCAATGTCATCCGTCCAACAGTGGCAGAACCAACAGGTTTGGTCAAAGCAATGCATTATTAGTTGTGTCAAAGTTTTCTTTAGTTATGTTCAATGGTTTTTCATCTTGTTCTTCAGGTTTCATCAGAGGGTTTCCAGCCTTCTGGACCGAATCAACTTCCACCATCGCAAACCGATCAAAGCCTCGGGAGGTCAGACGTAAGTCATGAGTGCGAAATATCTGTTGGTGAACAAGCCATTTGTCCAGACCATGTAGATCATATAAGCCAAGGGTCAGAGTCGATTTCTGTAATATCATCATCTACTGGAAAAGCACAGGTTCTTTAAATTAAGATTATTTTACTGACACTGCTCAATACTGTTTTCATCTATCCTTGTAACTTGTAAAAACCGTTTCTTTGTAGGTCGTTGAGTCAATTAACTCAAGTTACCTTGTGAAACCCCAATCTGAGCCAAACTTGCAACAGATTTCTTCACAATTTCATGATGCATTGAAATTGGGCACTCTTGAACAGAGCTGTGAATCCAAGGTTTGTCAGTTTGGCTAATCTTCAAGCAGTTGCAGAGCTCAGAGCTAACCTCTACTTAACTTTGAACTGGACAGGAACAGAATATGCTTAACATGAAAAATCATATGCTGAAGGACCAAGATCTAACGGTGGAAGAAGCAAGTACCGCTGCCAGTGCCAGCCTATCTCCTCCTGATTCTTCAGTGCAGTCTATTGGTTCCTGTGAAACAACAATCAGCAATGGCACTGGTGCTATTTTGCCCAAAAAGTCTGTAACAACTGAGCAGACTAATATATTGATGCCAGGTAAGACTTCAGAGGCTGCTCTGCTTGAGGAAAGAGCATTGTTGGCCTGCATTGTTCGTACAATTCCACCTGGTGGTAGAATTCGAATCTGTTCAACGGTTAGTGCTTTAGTGGTCTGCTAATGATTTTTCTTAGGTCACCTTGCTGTGGTATTAAAATCATGCACGCATGGGTTTTGACTTATATCTGTCAATTGCAGCTACCAAATAGGCTGGGGAAAATGCTTGCACCTTTACACTGGCATGATTACAAGAAAAAGTATGGAAAGCTGGATGACTTTGTAGCCAGTCACCCTGAGGTTCGTTCTTGCAACTTTTCTCATTTAAAATAATACCTTCTGAAGATTTGAAATCGTAATTTCTTTGTGATTTCAGTTATTTGTAATTGAGGATGATTATATTCGGCTTCGGGAGGGAGCACAGGAGATAATAGCAGCCACAGCTGCTGTTGCTAAAGTTGCTGCAGCTGCCGCAGCCTCATCTCCTCACTCCACATTTTTGCCTTCTGTTGCTGTTACTCCGATTGCACCACCTAACCGACTAAAGAAAGGAGTCCCATCAGTTGATTCCAACCATGTGAGGAATGAGAATGCTGTTTTCAAGAAGCAAGCAGCAGTCTTTAAAAATGCAGCTGATGATCATTCGCAGCTGTTAGGAATGCAGAAGCAACAACCGAATGGCATTTCTTTTGGTGTGGCAGGTAGTCCCTCAAATGTAAAAATATTGAGCAAATCTAAAGACCCTACAGAAATTAATGGAGCCAATTTTGAGAGAACAAGTGTTGAAAGCAAGGCCTCTGGTCATGGAAGGTCTAATTCGAATTTTGTTGGAAAACAGGACAGGTATGCAACTTAAAACCCCTCAGATAGCTTAACGTCGTTATTCAGTTCATGTTTTTCATGTACTGAGCTTAATTTTCTTGTACCATGGCAGGGCAACTGGGGCAGCATTAACTTCTAGAAGATAGCTTGTGCATTTACCTCAATTGTGAGTTGTTTTGTATGTTTTGATGAACTGATACTAGTTTGTTATTATAGCATATTTGATTTCATAGATTTTTATAATATCATCGCTCAACCAAAACAGTTTTTAAGAGATTTATCGATCTCATTTTGTTCCAGCAGGATACAGCGAATCTCGATGTTGAGTCGTGGATCATGCATTAAGCTGATTGCAATAATTTTGGGATATGATTTTATAGTTTGATTGTATCTCTTGATCTTGGTCATCAGCTGTCTTTTGCATCTGTGAAAAATTCTCTGATTGGAACCTAAGGTGACTATTTTTAAATTATTTTTTTGCCTATTGGCCCTCGATCCATCAGAAAACCAAACTATTTATTTTACTGTGTTATTGTCAAACACTAAAGCTGCACATTTTATTTACTGCATCAGTATCCAATTATTTCTCTCATTAGATGCAGCATCTGGGAAGATTGAGCTCAATTAAATGCCTGTTTAAGCATTAGATGTCAGGTTGATGCTTGTGGCTTGTGCATCAGCAATTTTAGAAAAGATACATTGGGTTGTGCTGCAGCATTGCTTGAAAACTGAAAACATTTTATAAACTCAGATCAATCATAATTTATCTCATCTTTTCCGTTACAAACATTATTAGGATGCACCATATTTTAGGGGGGGAAATGACATAATGGAAGGTGTGTGCTAGGACTGTTCCACGGGAAAGAAGGGGTTAAATTTTATTAAAAAAAATTCATACAAATTATTAGATGCAAAACCCTGAACACATTGAACCTCGTTAAACCTAAAGGTAAAATATGTTTAAAGAAGTGGCAATGCTGAAAGATCAATTAGCCTTTTTATAATCTGTTCATTGATGATGTTCATTAACTGTGGGGCTGCTGCATATTTTCCTCTACAGAATCAATAAAAAGCAGGAACTAAGAAATGAAAGAAATCCAGACCCTAATTTTCCTTTGAGATGGGAAGAAGATGAAAGAAAAAGAGCGCAAAAGTGGGCTGTTTTGCTCCATATTTATTTTTGCACCGTCTATATATGTTTTGCCAGCTTTGGTCGAAATAGTTAGATGACTAAATTTTTGTTGAATCTGTTCTGTTCCAACAATAATTAAATACATTTATAAAATTATTTAAAATTTATAAATTATTCAATCTCGTGTTTTTTTATATTTTTTATCACTTCCGAATTTTTTTGTCAAATATCAATTTAATTCTTTTGTTGACCCAAAAATCAATCTAGCTTGAATAATATTGACTGTTAGTGTCACTTGCCTAAGTCGAGGCATGACAACCAACTATAAAAAACATAGTTGTAGAAATTGGATTGAACCTGCTAATCAGACTTTGCAATTGGATGGTAAACAGATCGGGTGGAAGAAAATTGAATGACTCACAAATTGAAATAAAAAATCGATTGAGCTAATAGTTGAATTGATTTATCTGAATATTATATATATTTTTAAAAAAATTATGAATTTTTTAATTTAATTAATTAAAATTGGATCAATGATGTAATTGGCATTACATCTAAATCAAGAATTGGTGATCTACTCGATTCGACTACCGAAGTGATTTGAAAACTATGATAAAAAGCAAACATTAGAACCAAAAATTAAAAGTAGTAATGCTAAAATAGTTGAAGGAAACGACAAGGTTCAGTGTCGTAAGTAAGGTCGATTCTCGTTTTAAGTTTCTTTTTTGAACAGAAAAGAAAAAGAAATTAAATTATTAAAAGGAAGAAGAAGAAAGGGAAGGGGGAAGATCAACTATGGGTTACGTATTGAGGGTAAGATTGGCGTCATTCTTCACGGGGGCTGCTACGGCGTCGTTTCTCGGCCTCTACATCCTCTACAAAGATTACAAGGTTGCTCATGAATCTATCGCCCAACAGGTCCTTTCGCCCCACATTTTCCTTTTTCACATTGTTTGGTTTCATAGCATATTAATTGCCTTTCAGTTTCCGATTAAATTTATGGGTTAATTTCCATTTTCGGATTTATGCTCATTTTCAAGCTTTGTTTAGCAAAAAAACCATATTCATGGCGGTATCGAAGCTTGGAAAACTGAATTTTAGATGTTTCATTTTATAATTTTTCCCTCTATGTGATTGGTTCTGCTGCAGGATTGTTTGTTTACCATGCATTTGGAATATGAAGGAGGCACTGATTTGTATATATGCTTGGATGATTAGTGATTATGTATGAAAATATTAGAATATCGTCGGTTGTTCACTATATTCTGGCCGTGGGGGATATTTGCTATTAGAGTTATCTCTTTAGGCTGATTTTCAGGTCGAAATTAACCCGATTTAGATGCATAGGTGGGAGGGGGGGTTGACACTGCAATGTAATAAAAGCCACACTATGTACTTAAACATTGCTAGTAGATGAAATGGAGAAGTTTTAGGGTATAGGGATTCAAGTTAAAATTTCTTTTTCTTTGTTCACCTTTTGACATTATTCATTTGGGATGATCAATTCTTTTCCATACTAGTAGTGCATTTTTGCTTTTCATCCAATTCGGTCCGATTCTCTGTTAGTTGTTCCTGTCCGGTGGCGGACCTTTTTCATCCATAGTTGTTCTTTATTGTGCCTTATGGAACCTGTGGTATGCTAGCTATAGATGTAGTTTCTTCAAGAGTGAAGCCATAAGATGTATATTATATAGCAAAGGATAGAATAGTATTAAGAAAGACAATTAACACCGGATGCTTGATTTATATAGAAAGATTCTACCACTCGAGACTATATATTAGAACCATTCCAATGAGGTAATAGTTGCTCTTGGTTAATGATGCTTTAATTAACCGAATAATTAACAAAATTGAATACGTTTGTCTTGTTTGTTTGGTTAGAATCAAAATTCATGCATGCCTTTCAGGAGCTCTAACATAGGCACTTTCTTTTTTCCTTTGGTGTGTGCGTATGTGCTTATATTTTTTTACTTGTCTCTTTGTCTCAAGGTGAAAAGTCTTCACGGGCCTCTGGATAGGCGAATCTCTGCTCTGGAAAGTTTGAAACATGCTGAAACTTCACTGCATGTGGATGCTACGAAGTAAGTCCTTGGGGGCAAAAGGAGTTTTGCTATACGCGCGATTGTTGCTCAGTAATGTTTTTATTTTCCTCTACTAGTAATACTAAATAATTGTAGTTGAACTATTATGTTCTTTACGGAACGATAGTACACTCTGCAAATTGATATGAACAGTGATTTCATATGAAATTTAAGCTAAAGAGAATTCAGTCTGTCTGTGATTTGCTGCATCTTTTAGTAGCGTAGTTAACTTACAATTGCCTTTACTACAGTAAATAAATGCTTCATTAAGAACAGTAATCATATTTAAAAGCTGTGTTTAATTTTTAACTATATATGATACTATGTGTCAAATGGTGAAAGCATATATCCAGGACATACATTCAGCACGAATGCACACATAACCTCCCTACCAGCTGCGTTTTTAGTTCAACGGCCTCCTTAGCATCTTTAAGTTTGCAGTAAAAGCTAAAACCTAGGTTTTATGTCTAATTTACACTGTTCATGCTTATCATTTAGCCTAATTAGAGGTGCCACTACACCCCTCATGGAGGGTTACAACTATGATTTATAGATTAGATGCCAATGCGCCATATATTATTTTACTTACCATCCAAGCCATTAGCATTTCTCTATATGAGAAAGTGTGGTATTTAGACTGAGGTCTTTCGGTATTTGGTAGCCACATATTTATTACGCAGAAATGGTGCTCATAGTCAGTTGGCGTGTATCAGGTCCTATTTCTAACTGCATGGCCATGTTACTTTTGGATCCTATATGATTCTGGGTATAATATGGCAGAGCCCCATCCAAATATGTTTAATTATTATGGGCTTTTTTTTGGAAAATTTCATAAATAAGGGCAATAAAAAAAGCATTAGCAATCAAGCATTCTTTTGTTGCTTTATGAAAGGCTTTGGGGCCTCTAGCCTGACCCAATTTCCACTTGTTCCTTTTTTGAAAACTGACACGTTTTTTACTTTAATTTGTACCATATGGAATTGAACAACTATCTGAGTAATACTGTTAAATTATTAATATGAAAATCAACAACTTAGCAATAAAAATCAATTTACTAAAATAAATTTTGAAAAACTAAAAATGAAATTCATAATTAAGCCCTTATACAAAAGCATATGCAAATTTAAAAAAAATGAGTAAATTATACCAGCACCACTAAATTATTGAGTGATCAAAATATAAATTTATTAATAATTTAATAATTGGATGTAATCCTAATAAAAAAAAAGTTTTGACAATTTTAAAAAATTGAAAGAAAAAGGTCCCACATGGTACAAAAGAAAAGAGAGAGGGGGAAATAAAATAATAAAACGCTAAAACCAGAAAGTCCCAAAGATAATACTGATGGAGAGATTGTTGAAATCTTTTGTAGGTGAGGGGCAGGACCATGTGGTCCCCTTTTAAGGGATATAAGAGTTAAGACCCATGTCCCATTCACATGGCTCCCCCAATCCCAAAATACCATAATCTAATTTATTTATTTTTTAATTATAGTGCTACTTTTAAAAATGGTACAACTTTACTATATTTTAGTATAAAATTAAAAACAAAATACTAGTAATAATAGCTTAGCTTTGAGTTTAAAAAGGGAAAGAGCATTATAGCAATTTGGTTTTGGTTTCCTTGGCGGTGGTAGCATTATAGAAATTTATGTTGAATCAAAAGCAAATATACCCCCAATGCCCAAATGGGAGGGAGGTCCATACCATACATTGTTCCTTGGTGGAGAAACATGTCTCCCACCACCCTTTAACTTACCCTTGTATTTCTACGGTCAACATTTTCATTTTCTTAGGGTGATTTCGATTTACTCCATTTTTATGAATTACACCAATAAATATTTTTTTAATTAAAATCCATACGTATTAGTATTGGTTTTTTTTTTAATATAAAATTTTGAACCTTATAGATTTTTTGCAAATTATTTATGAAATTAAATAATTTTTAAATAAAAAATTATCATTTAATAAATTCAAAATAAACAAAGAAAAAAGAGAGAGCATTTCATACTTTAAACAATAAGATTATCACTCACAAGTCACAATACGATGAAAGTTCCATAAGAACATATACATAAACCTATGTTCATGAAGCTTATAAGAATTTTCATCAATACAAGAAAAAAAAACTGATTACTATGATTTTTCTTACACCAACTGATATAATCGAAACTAATGTGAAACTCATTACATAATCTAAATTAAATCGATTTACACTCATTTTTACTCACCTATACGAGTAAAGAGTAAATTAAGAAACCAGTACATTAAAGTGTGTGTATGTGTATGGTTTAAATGAGGGTAGGACAGAATGGAAAAAGAAAAAAAAGAAAAAAAAACCAGGTTCCATTACTACATAACAAGAGATATATAGGGGGAAAACGGGGATGCTTGGGTTAGGGCAGGAAGAAAAGTGACAAGACAGAGTAGGGTGGCTGCACTTGTTTCATTCAAAGGATCATCATCATCCATGATCCGATCCCCCCATGGAACTGGGTTTTGGTTACAAGTTTTAGTGGCAGTGGTACCACCACCACTTCATTAACAAACACCTACCACTGCCATTTTGTCTGATTTGAGGGACAAATTGAATATCGAGAAGGACAAAATAGAAAGATGGTAAATGTGTAATAAAAGTACTGCAAGTCTTTGATTCCAGAAATTGAATCAAAATGTACAACTTGTCTTTGTTTGTAACTCGGGAAATTCGTGTTTTATTATTTTATTTTATTTTTTGCTATGAAACGTTATATATAAATATACACAAGAGGAGTCGATTGAGTGTTCGCTCAATTGACATCGATATTATTGACAATGCAAGAAGATGTGAATTTGAGTACATTAAAACGTGATTCTAGACATTGTATTAAAACACACCAAAAAATAATTTTTTTATGTAATTTATGAATGTATCATCATATTTAAAATATTTGGAACTACTAATAATTAAATTTCAAGGTATTCGTGTGTTTTCATTTATTATATTTTTTGGGGGAACAAAGTTTTTTTTTATTAAAAAAAAAAGTATTGTAGTTTTAATTTTAGGAGGGTATGTTGATAACATATCTATTATGGTTGAGATTTTATATTTTTTTCATATGACGTGTCGATAGAG
Organism: Gossypium sturtianum; assembly: GCA_025698515.1. Lineage (NCBI taxonomy): Eukaryota > Viridiplantae > Streptophyta > Magnoliopsida > Malvales > Malvaceae > Gossypium > Gossypium sturtianum. The sequence continues at coordinate 3,007,573 of CM046954.1, forward strand.
GGAGGTGTTTGGCTTTTCTTGTTTTTATTGCAAATTGCATGTGATGTGGGGACAACCTCTTCCAGCTGTCTGCATCCAACCCTCTTTAATTTGCCTTCCCATCTCTCTCAATATGCTTGTACTATATTCCTCTTTTTATATATATACACATACCAGTATATATAAAATTGTTTCATATATAATTTATTGTTATTAATATTATTATCGATATAGAAGAATGCGGATTTAAGTGTACTAAAACGTATTATCCTCCTATTTAAGGATTAATAAAGGACTATAGATAGTACTAGGTATTATATCAAAAATAAATAATAAAAACCTATAATGAGATTAATGGTCAAAAAATTTGTTTCATTTATTGATCGACATTTTTTTTAATTGTATAAGTGAAGTTAAAAAATATCATTTATATTTAATTGTTAAAAAAATATAAGTTGATTTCCGTTAAACTATTAGGGAAGTCTATGTATTTAGGAATAGATTGCATTTCTTGCTCTTTACTAAAAAAAATAATAAATTAATCTTTATTCATCTCAAAACGTGCAATTTAGTTCCTCTATTAAATTGTCTCCTAAATGATGATGTGGATATGCTGAAAATTGTTTTTTATGGTAAATTATAAAAATGGTCACTCAACTATGTATTTCATTTTATTTTGGTCACTTAACTTTTTTTTTATTTAGTCATAATTTTTTTGAAATTAAATATTTTAGTCACTCTGGATTATGTGGGCTTTTTCTATTAATCTAGTAACACAATTAGCCATCTAATGTTTACACATTCTATCAAATTGATCATTAATATAAAAAGTTCAACAAATTTAGCTCTCAATATTTATAAAATTTGTCATTTTAGTTCTAATTCTAAAAATTTAATAAATTTGGCCCTCAACATTTACAACATCTATCAATTTAGTCCTAACTCTAAAAATAAAAAAAAAATATCTTCTTTCAAGTCACTTGCAACACTTTCTTTTACTATAATTTAGACTTCACATTGGATCAAACCAATTAATTTGGACATTCTTTGGAATAATTGGCTACATTACTGCCCGGAAAAATAATGTTTTTAATGCCTTTATTTTCTTTTGGATCTTAAATCTTTGTGTTTTATCCTGACTTTTTAAAGTATAATTTAGGCTTCACAGTACACTGGATCAAACCAATTGATTTGGAACTTATTTGGAATAATTGACTGCATTACTACCCAAACTTATAATGTTTTTAATGCTTTTATTTTCTTTTAGATCTTTTTTTTTTTTGGTTTATCTTGACTTTTTAGAGTTCTTTTGCAATTGGCTTAAAAGCGGATACTTTTTTTCTTATTTTAATAACCCACATGGGTTAGCTGATGGGTTACAAAGGGCTAAAAATAATTTTTTTAAAATATTGTTAAAATTTTCGGAGATAAGATTAAATTAATATATTTTGTAAATGTTGAGAGGTTAAATTTATTAAATTTTTATATTTATGATCAAGTTGATAGAACGCGTAAACATTAAAGTGCTGATTTTGTTACTAGATTAATTTAAAAAAGCTCACATAAGTTTAGAGTGACTAAAATATTTAATTTTAAAAAATTTAGTGACTAAATAAATAATAAGAGTTGAGTAACCAAAATAGGATGAAAGGCACAGTTGAATAACTATTTTTATTGTTTACCTATAAAAAAACAGACAACAAAAGAAATTAATGAAATTGTTAATTTACACGTTTTAAAATATATAAAAAATAATTTATCTATTTTTTTAATAAAATAAAATTCTCCTTCATACTTTAACCGATGATTTGTTCAGTCAACGTGGAGTTAAAAAAACTTACTAATGATTCGCCTTTTAGGGTGGGTTTGGATGAGCGGTGCGTTTACTTGCGGTTAGTGTAAAAACAGCAGTGGCGGTGAGATTAGATACTGTAGCGATACTGTAGCGTGAGACAAAAAGTAAGCTAAACGCACCACACCGCACTCAATCGCCTATCCAAATCATCCTTAGTACATACTCCCCAACCACCGACTTTCATAATTTTTGCTTTAACCCTCCTATTTCAAGACAGTGCATGATCCAGGGATGTTAATAAACGGGTATTAGGTATTATCTAACTCTATTATGATTTAGTACCTGTATGAAAATTTATTTTATAGATTTTTTTATCATATTATTTATGATTCTGTCTAATTAAAAAAAGATATATCATTTTTTATTTAAAAATTTAGTTTAAATATACATATAATATGAAAGAAAAATATAATATATCCTCTTTTAATAATATATCCTCTGGTTTACCCTTTTTATAATTATAAGTTTAAGAATAAATACAAATATAAATAATACATATTTAAATAATGATGTGGTAGTACAAGTTAGAGAGCGTCATTCCATCTGCACATGAAACTATGAATAATTCTAAATAAAATATATATTTATCTATATTTAAATTATTAAATTAAAAATTTAAGTTATATATTTAATAAAAAATATTTAATTTTAATCAGTATATTAAAAAATACGTAAAATAAATGTTTTAAATAAAACCGTTGAATCATCCAATAAAAAGGGGGAGGTGAGCATCGCGAGTTCGTAACACGTAACGGATAGATTACTCTTTAAATAAATCCAATCTTTTTATAATAATAATAGATATTTTGGTCTCCAAGAAATTTACCTCTTTTTCATTCAAAGTCGGTCACCCCACGCATCACGTCTCCCTCTCCCCTCTCCTTCCGTCTCGTCACATCTCATGGAAACAAAAGGCATTTGAAACCCACACTCTCAGCCTACTTCCGTCACCCACACTCGCTCACTCACCGCCGGCACACCCTTGAATCACGCGCCTCGTGGGCGAGTGTTGCTGCCATAGTTGAGCTGATGCATCACGTCTCGTTTCAAACTTTAAATTGGCCTCCACTTCCATATGCAACTCCCGAGGCAGCAATTCATTAAATCATTTCATTTCTTATCCTCTACAAATTAGCCTCACCTACCTTTGTATTCAAAGTAAGATTTCTTAAATTAGTTTATTTAAACAGTAAATTATTTATTTTATTAGAATTTCTCTTTTTTTTACGGTTAAAAATTAATTTTTACATTAAAATGAGATACATATAATAATATATAGTTATCTGAATATTTAATTAATTATATCAATTTTTAACTATAGAAATATGAATGAAATCCCTGATTATAAAAATTAATTTACTATTTAATTTAACATATGTAAATTAATTTATTAATTTTTGAATAAACTCCTAATATAAAGATTTTTTATATTTTTACCTCAACAGAAATTTTTATTTTTAATTGACGTTTTTATTAATTAATTTAAGTATATTTCCAATAATGAGTTAATTTCATAAATCTTTTTAAATTGTTATTTTTCTTAGGTAAAATGTATTTAAACTGTTGACCTATCTTAAACTGATTTTTAAATTTTAAGATGTTTTAACTTTTAATTAAAATTAGTATAGTATATTCACCTAGGGTTGATTATTTATAGAGTAAAAATTTAAAAATTAAAATATATCTTAAGCAAGATTTCTAAAATTGAATTGGTGGTCGAAATAGTTAGACCATTGGTTTGTATGGTTGGATTGAATAAATCATTAGAAGAGAAAAAACATTTTTTTAAAAAATCAGTTCAATCAATTTTTCAGCTTAGTTCAACCGGTCTATACTGATTTGTAAGTTAACTAATCTAATGCCTCTTTTCGAATTGATACATTGATCGATTCAAATAACCATGACTCTATGTCTCTACGCTTCTTAGATTCGAAATTTAATTCTCCTACTTTTATTTTCAAAAATTTAATCCCTCTACCTTTTTATTTATAAATCTATTTCCAAAGTATATATAACCACATAACATTTTAATTGAAAATTTAACGATATTAACTATTTAAATTAATTAATCACATTATAAATATATAAAAACCAAAATATATTAAAAAATAAATTATAAAGATTAAATTTCAAATTCAAGCATATCAGAAGGAGCAAAACTAAAAATTAACAGCTTCTATAAAATGTATAAAGAAAAAAAATGGTGAATATGTGCCATGTGTTAGCATGAGTAAAGATCGTTTACACCTTATTTAATACATATATATAGATTTTAAATATTAATATTGTATCAATTTTACTACTTTCAACATAAGCATTGAATTTTATATGGGAAAATATTTGATACGCCGTCAATGGAGTTTTTAAACTTCACACGTTGTGTTGGGTGATTACATGTGTCTTATAGAGTATAATAAATTATCAAAAAATAAATATATAAAACAAATGGGACATATGACAAATTTTTAACTTTGCTTTTAGAGTTCAAAAAAATATGCTGTTAGTATATCAAATACTCACTTATATTGGGTTTGTATTTAGTATACTGACAGTTTATTTTTTTATTTCACAAGCAACCTTAAAAAATTGTCATTTATCCTTTTCAATGATTTATTGTTTAATATTTTACTATACTCCTATAAGACACTTGTTAGTGGGGTTTTAGACTTTACAAGTAGAGTCAGGGAGTTGATAAGTGTCTTATAAATGTATAGAGAAATATTAAAACATAAATATTTAAAAATTAGACACATGCCAATTTTTTAATTCTGCTTGTAAATTTAAAAAAGTACAATGTCAATGTACTAAATACTAACCCTCATATATGGAGTGTAGTGTGTTTAAATAGTAATTGTTTGATATGTGGATTTTTTTAGACTTCACAAGCGAGTTAGAAGTGTGATAAATGTCATATATATATTTATTATGCTTGTTAAATCTTAAACTTGATTATGAAGTCTAAAAAACTTCACAAGCTTTCATGTTTAAAACATGTTAATCGAATTGTAAATATCTATATACATGTTATATTGTGCACCTAGATATAATGTATTAAAAAATAGAAAATAAAAAATAAAATTTTGAAATATATATTTTTTTTTTAAAACACTTAGATTGGATTGATGTATAACATAGATGTTACATTTTGACAATTAGATCATCTATGTTATATATCAAGATTTTGATGGAGTTGATATCACCCATTGAATGGGTCCTAACTTAACGTGAAATTACTAAAAAGATTATTCTTTTTATAATAATAAATATTATTTCGAGAGTATTTATATTTTTTATGTATTAAGAATTGTAAGATTTTAACCCAAAACATTTTGTTGTTAATAATTTAAATAACATTTAAATTTCATTAATTTTTCTTTATATATAAAATTATTACATAAATGTTTTTACCTACATTATGACGTGCCATAATTTAGTTTGTTTTAATTAGAATATTTTAAATATTTATGATTAATTTAAAATTTAAATCCTAATTTAAAAATGTCTTATTCAACTAACCCTTTACACAAATGATTTAATTTGACATCTCAAGTTGCTAGCAAGGTATTAAGATTTTAAAATAATATAAGATAGTAATGGTTAAATTTCTTTTTCGATCCTTTAAATGTGTAAAAATTATTAAAATTATATTTTATAAGGGTTAAATGAAACTATAAAGTTATTACCAAAAAGAAAATGAAACTTTATAAAATCAGTGAATTGGTTTGACATGATGATTGTTGTTGGTGTTTTTTCCTTTTGTTCCACCAAGTCAGTGTATACCGTTAATTCCATCTTTTGGATAGTACATGACACAAATTAGACTGAGACCAACTCCATTCGATTGGACAACGTTACCCTTCCGGAGGAAACATTTTTAATTATTATTTAGAGATCAATTAAAAATTATAAAATTTTATACTGCAAAAATTAAATACAAAATATAATTGTATTGTTTCATAATTAAAATGTGGAATTTAAAACTTACTTATTTCGTAATTTTAAGTTTTGAATAAATTAGAATATTTCATCTATTTAAAAATATATATTTTCGAAAATTAAAACTAATTTAATATTTTAAATAGTAAGTGATAAGTAACTATATAATCATTTATTCTATTAATATTTTTTTTGAAAATTTTAAAATATTAAATGTTGAAATTTTCTTTTCGATTGAAATGAAAATTTCCAATGGTTTATTGAACGCACTTTTTAGACTCTGAATTCGATTTTTTTTATATTAGTCCATAAATTATTTTTTATTCACATTAATATTTGAATTTGATAATTTTTTTCAAATTAATACTTAAAAGTTAGATTTCATTCAATTATGATGATGTCGTACTACAATATTTACCATATCTTATCCAAATTTAAAAAAAAAAGTATTTATAAATTTATTCTTTTATATTTTTTAGATCTTAATTAATTTTTTTAAAATATTCAAATAATGCTTTTACAATAAACATGAAGTAGAAAAAAATTAAAATTAAATGAATAAAATTGTCAAAATTAAAACTAAATGTTAACGGTATTAGGCTGTCGAGTGTGGACTATGTGTACTCTTTTATCACTTTCAATACGACTTTTCATTGTCTTCACTTTGATAGGTTCGATAACCTGTTGTTAATACTTTTGTCCTACGAAACAGCTTTTGGCTCAGTCAGGTCCTAAGCAATCAAATTCAAAATATGTCCTTTTTTCTTTTTTCTTTCCCTTACTTGCATACAATCAAACACCTAGAGCTTGCAACTTGCTAAATGTTTTTCCTTTTTAATTAAAATGTTTGACATAAAATTATTGGGCTTTTTCACCTAAATAATACAAAAAATAAAATTAATAACTGAAATGGCATGCTCCGAAACGGTATAGTTTTACTGGTGCCGCCTGTCAAATTGGTGGCACTAGACTGAAATGTAATTATCTAAAGTATTCAGGGACCTGATATGCAAATTTTCCATTTTAAGTGGCAGCTGAAAAAAAGTGAAAGAATACAACTTTAAATGTGGCTAATTGCCTTGCAAGCCCTCATTTTTTATTATTTTATTTTTATTCCCTTTCAACTCATTACATTGTGTTTAAACAAGTCCTTAATCTATTTTTGTAGTTAAATAAGCCATTAACTTATGATTTTTACTCATAAAATCCCTTTATTTTAATATTAAAGTAAATATATTTTGAATTTCAAGCTCTTATCTTAATTTTTTGTTGATGCAATAAAAATTATATACACTTTAACATCAACATAAAATCTAAAAAAGTAATTAAAAATTTCAAAAGCGTAGTTAAGAATATCATGTATATAAGCACTCAAGAAATTTTAAAATTTTGTTTTTTATTTAATAAACTATTCTCATCAAATTCACGTCAACATAAAATGCGAATTAGTTTATATTTTTTTTAAATAGCTTTATTTTCGGTAAAATATATTTACTTTAATATTAAAATAAAGGGATTTTATGAGTAAAAATCATAAATTAAGGGCTTATTTAACTACAAAAAATATGTTAAGGGCTTGTTTAAACACAATCTAGTGAGTTGAATGAGAATAAAAAGAAAATAATAAATAAGGATGGCTTACAAAGCAATTAGTCACATTTAAGGTTTGGTGCCACCACACTGTTAGGCGGCGCCTTTTCACTTTTTTTTTTCTAGCAGCCACTCAAAATGAAAAAATTGCATATTAAGTCCCTAAATACTTTAAATCATTACATTTCAGTTCGGTACCGCCAATTTGACAGGCGACACCAGTAAAACCATATCATTTTGGTAAATAATCTTATGGGCATACCATTTCAGTTATTAATTTTATTTTTTTGTATTATTTAGGTGAAAAAGCCACTATTGGGTTAATTTCCTCGTATCCCTTTAAATTATTATTCATTTTTTATGTGTAAGTTATATTTTTAACGTATTAGTATTGTACCAATTAAAATTTTCTATCAATTTAGTCATTTTTCAATTGGGTGTTAAATGACGGTTTAGATTTAAAACACGTAATAAAATTGTAAAAACTTGTGTATCTACTGCAATTACGATTTAGATCAGACATGTTAAAAACATACGATGTTAATAAAATCTATAAGATAGTGGGTTTTTTTACCTATATAATACAAATTAAAAAATTAAATACTGAAATGGTATGCCAATATCATTATTTACCAAAATAGGGTGTTTGAAACAGTTTCAGGGATGGAGGGAGAGAGATGAACAACATCCATGTTTTTTTCTAACACAATAATTGAAACATCATTACAAAATGATTTGTTTTTAAAAAAAATAATTTTTTAAGGGTAGAGGGAGAGAGATGCGTGGCACCAGTATAAAAAAATATTTTTTGGGTGGAGGGAGAGAGATGGGCATCATTAGTAGTAGTTTCTAGTGCAAAAATACGATCTAAATGGTGGAGGGTGAATTTTGTACCATTTTGTTATTTTTTTGAAGAATTACTGGTATTTTTACACGTATAAACAAATCAATAACAATATAATTTGAAGAATTACTAATATTTTTACACATATTTTTTCAAAGCAATCTCATTTTTTTTTTCATTTTTTATCCCAATAATACTTTTTTTATTACATAACATATCTTCAACATTTGTAAAATGTAGTTCTTTCACCACAATAATCCAAAAAATAAAATAAATACCAAAATTGATCACCATAAAAATTTCAAGCAAATAACCCATTTCGGTATTTATTTTTGTAAACCCATTTTGGTATTTATTTTTGTGTTTTTTTTAATATTTTTACGGTAATCACCGTAATTTTTTTTAAAAATTAAATACCAAAATGGATCACGTTTAGATTTAAAACACGTGATAAAATTATAAAAACTTGTGTATCTATTACAGTTACTATTTAGATCTAATGTGTTAAAAATATACTGTGTTAATAAAATCTATAAGGTAGTGCTTGGAAGTTATGATTTTAAAATTTGGATTTTAAAATTAGTGTAAGTTGAGTACTCAACTATTTAGAAATATAGTATTTATGATAATTTTTCAAATCCATTAATCTGTTAAATACTTATTTATTAACGAATTTAAAATTCTTAAAACATGTTTTATATATTTTTTAATATTTATTATAATGAATATTAATAAATTTATTCATAATATATGCATTTCATTTTTACCATTTATGTAATAATTAAAATTAAAATCTAAAATTTTAAATCCATATTCTCAAATAGAGCATAAGGGAAGAAGGTAAAAATATATACTACCACTACTTATCTATACTATATATATTAAGATTTTGGTAGAGTTAATGCCGTTTAGGTCTCAACTCAATCGTTAAAGGGTAAACTACATCCATGGTTATTTTTGTTTATTTTAGGTTATATTTTAGTTACTTATATTTGAAATGTTACGTTTTAGTCACTTACGTTATTATGTTGTAACATCTTAGTTACTGAGCCGTTAATTGTCGTTAATGGTATAATGGTAAGCTGATATGGCACGTTAAATTATCATTTCAAACAAAAACTTTAGGTTAAATTATACAGTTGGTTCCCATAATTTTTCGTTTTGAGTAATTTAATTCTTTTATGTTCTTTTAACTTTTTTTTTCTTTTTTTTTCCATTCTCTTTTGCTTCTCCCTCTGTTTTTCTACCTTATTTGTTTCTTTCAACATACCAGGAAGTCGAATTGGCAGTGAAGAAAGAATTATGGTATGGGTTTATGGGTTTTGGTTATAGGCAATAATGATAGTCGACTTCCTACTTCTTTTTTCACAGCCAATTCGACTTCCTAATATGTTAAAAGAAATGAGAAATGTATGAAAACAGAGGGAGAAACAAAAGAGAATGGAAAAAAGAGAGGAAAATTTAAAGAACATAAAAGAAAAAAATTAAATTACTTAAAACAAAAAAATATAAGGATCAATTGTATAATTTAACCTAAAATATTGTTTAACATGATGATTTAACGTGCCACGTCAGCTTACCGTTATACCATTAACGACGATTAACGGCTGAGTGACTAAAATGTTACAACATGATAACGTAAATGACTAAAACGTAATATTTCAAACATAAATGACTGAAACGTAACCTAAGGTAAACAAAAGTGACAATAGGTGTAGTTTACCCATTGTTAAATTATCGTAAGTTTTTTTAAAACAAAATCAATAAATATTATCGGACCAAAAGGTTAGTGAACTTCAAACGACAATTTAGCGATCAATATAATAGATCAGTACCTAACGAAAAGCAGAGAAAATACCTTAAATCTAAATTGATCTGATAATCAATGTTAAAAATAAAAAAAAAATTATTTAAATTTTAATTTGTGAATTCGTAAAGAAGTTGAATTATAATTTTTTTAAATAATTTAATAATTATTTTAAAATTGAAAGATGTAAAATTAAACTTAATAATAATTTAATGATTTTGGATGGAATTTACCCTAAAAATGGACTTCATTAATTAAATTGAAACAAGTGTTTGACTTTAAGCCTTTATCAAATCAAAGGAATGCATTGGGGTGGGTGTTAGAGAAACTTGGGTGCCCAAATCCTGTCCTCCCTGGTTCGTATTTGACAGCATGAGAGAGAAAATCACTCCCAAAAAGAAAAGTTGGCAAGTACGGTGTTTTCTAGCTTTGCATGCAGAAAACGATAGATGGGGCAGGGCACAATAATGAGATGCTGTTGAATAAAAGAGAGAGAGAAAATTGCTTTTTACTATTTTGTCTACTACTGTGATGCGAATGTTGGAAGCATGGAAGCAAAAGCAAAGGCCGAGAATGGCGGCAACCCATCTCCTTATAATCTCAAATATCTATAAAACCCCATATCCATCACGCGCTCTACACTCCACCACACTCAACTATACGTATCACCTAGTCATTTAAAGAGGAGATTTGCTTGGTGGTCTCCTTTGAAGAGAGAAAAAAAAAGATATTGTCTTTGGCTTTAAGTTTTTTTCTTTTTTTGTTTTGGGTTTCACTCACTGTCTGCATATTCAAAAGGGATGGAAAAAGGGGTTTTCCTAAATGGGGAAAGTGGTTTCAATATGGGTATCGGCTGGAGTTTAGCGTTTCAGACAAGGTAGCTAAAGAAAGTAGTAGCATTGAAGCTTTTGATTTTGGGTTTGTGAAGCTTTTCAAAGTAGGTGTTATTGTTATTTAGTACCTAAGAAGATGATGATGGCCAACTATGATAATCATCATCATCACCGTTCATTTCCATCATATGTAGCTGGTTATGGTGATGTTGATGCTGATGATGGTCCCACGGGTAATAACAACAACAGGCCTAAGACCAGTAATATATACGATGTTTTGGCTAGCAGTGATTCTAGTTCTGGTTTTGCTGCTACTGTTGCTAGTGGCGGTGCAGTTGGTGTAAGGATATTACAGCAGCCTTTTGACATTTCCCCCACTTCAACCTCCACTGCTCACACCGCCTTCAAATCCCCAGGTAGAAAATTTTACTTTGCTTTTTATTTTTATTTTTATCTGCTTGGTTCCCTAAAGGAAAAGGAAAGAAAAAAATTCTCATCTTTATTCAATGAGTTATGGCAAAGAGTAAAGGTTTTTTGTCTATTTGACTGACAGTGGAGATGTTTTGATTTTGTGTAACAACAGGAGGGATGGCGGCTTCTTTGGAGTTTCCTTTCACGTTTTCACAGTATAAGGAGCTTCAGAGACAAGTTATGATATTCAAGTACATGAAAGCTTCCATTGCTGTGCCTCTTGATCTTCTCATACCCACTATCGGGAGCCCCTCTGTTTCAGTTGCTTCCCATTCTGCCAGTAATCTCTTCATAACTCGTCTTTTTTATTACATCAATTATGGGATGGGATGTCTAGTTTTTTTGTTCATGTGGCAATAGATGTGAAATTTATGGTTTTTTGGGTTGTGTGGACAGTGGGAAGGTTTTCTGGTAGAGCGGATGTTGAGCCAGGGAGGTGTAGGAGAACAGATGGTAAAAAATGGAGATGCTCTAGAGATGCGGCGCCTGACCAAAAGTATTGTGAGCGGCACTTGCATAGAGGTCGTCCCCGTTCAAGAAAGCCTGTGGAACTTCCTAATAAGAAGACCCGCCATACCCTTAGTCAAGCACATCCTTCATCTTCCTCCACCACTCACCCACAGTTTGTTGCTCAGCCCTTAAACCAGAACCAGACCACCTGTTTTCTTGGTCAGCCAAGTGGAAAAGCTGCACCATTTTGGCCTTTCACCTCTGTTTCTTCCTACAAGGAAACCAGGTGAGTAAAACATGTTCTACTTTTGTGTGTTTTTAGCCTTTAGTTCTTCTTCTTATTATTATTAATTTTGGGTATCTTCCATTGTAGGACTTCGGACTGGGATATGAACGAACTTATTCCATTAGCTGATCAGCAGTGGCATCATCTCATGCAAATAGGGACTGCTACTGAAGGTTCTTTGTTCAATGCTGTCAACCAAAGTTATGACAAGGAGCCTCTGAACTTGATTTCATGTCCAAATTTCGGTCCTGCAGAAGACCAACAACGCAGTACTAGCCCTTGGCTTCTTAACCCTGAGATAGTTCCGGTAGAAAAGTTGCCACCTAGAGGTTTCATTGATGCGTGGTCTACTGCTGTATCAGATGACCACCATGCCAACACAGGAACTGAAACCTCTGTTAATGGGAAACTCACTCTTTCATCCCTTTCTTTATCAATGGGAATCAATAGCTTCAGGGATAATGAGACAGGACCTATCCGTATGGGGTTGGGGGTGTGCGAGTCTGATCAGGAGAACCATGAATACGCTTCCAAATGCCACCTTTCTAGCTGGTTAGCCCCTGCCTCTACACCAGGAGGCCCATTGGCTGAGGTTCTAAGGCCGAGTGCCACTGCCTCGTCTCCCGTAGCGGGAAATGGAAATTCTTGTAGTCCAGCGATGACCGCAGTGTCTTCACCGTCTGGTGTTTTGCAAAAAGCTCTTGCTTCATGGTCTGATAGCAGCGGTAGTAGCAGCCCGACGATTGTTTGTTCCAGAGCCAAACCTGAGATCGGTTTGATGTTGGCTTAAACGAAATTACAATTCCCTCTTTTGTTGGAAGTTAACCCAAGATTTTACTACAGACGGATATAATATGTTCTTTTTTGTTTCTGTATGGTTTTAAGCACTTAGTTGCAGGTTATTATATACATATGTATCCTGCCTTATTATTACAAACTTGTTGATTTTGTTGACTAAAAGAAGAGAATTTGTCTGAACATCATTGCAGAGAAGGCAATGGAATGGCTCTAGTCTCCATGAAAATATTTATTCTCAGACCCTGAAACTTGTTTTAATGGAAAAACAATGATAGACGACAATTTACTAACATTTCATATCCATTGATAATCTTGAATTTGTCTTCAACCCGTCACAAAGAGACCAAGGATTAGCAGTTGCTGTCAAGTGGACATGTGCCATGAAAAACTACTTATAAGTGTTTGATATTTATTGTGAAAGGCTAAAATTTATCCCTTTCGTACCCATAAGATGTAAATCCTGGATCTTTCAGGAAGCACAAAGAAAGCCCAAATATGTTAGCAAGTAACGACAGGTCCAGAACTTTCCCACCTTCACTCCAACTTTCATGATCTCTCTCCAACCTTCCCCTGAGCTTTAAGACCATCAGCTATATGTATTGTACTAACCATAGTCTCCTTAGTCATCGGCAATACGATTTTAAGACACCCAATTCTCCTTTTCCGAATTCTGTTTAGCAATGGCTTCGACTGTGTCTTGTTCATTTTCACCATTGGTATTAAACAGGGCTAATCTGCCTTGTTCAACTAATGCTATAAAGCCATTCTCTGTATCTTTTCCGTCCAAGAATTCTTGCAACAGCCGGCTGTCTGTTGTAAGGGCAGAGGCTACTGGGGATCATAACAGAGATACATCGGTGGACGTGCACGTTAGCAAAGATAATAAAGTCCAAGAGAGAGCTGTTGAGAAAAGGCCTAAACGGTTGGCTATGGATGTCTCTCCTTTTGGTAAGTACTTAGCTGAATCATGAATATGGCTCTGTTATTATATGATTGATGAGCTTGTTTTTACATGATCCATGGATGACAGGTTTGTTGGACCCCATGTCACCTATGAGATCAATGCGTCAAATGATGGACACAATCGACCGGATATTCGAGGACGCAATGACATTCCCCGGCACCAACAGAACACGAGGAGACGTACGTGCACCTTGGGACATCAAAGATGGCGAACACGACATCAACATGCGATTCGACATGCCAGGGCTCGGAAAAGACGACGTTAAGGTTTCCGTGGAAGACGACATACTGGTCATAAAGGGAGAACACAAAAAGGAAGAAACCCAAGACGATTGGACAAACAGAAACTACAGTTCTTACAATACTAGTCTCCAACTTCCAGACAATTGCGACAAAGATAACATCAAAGCAGAGCTTAACAATGGAGTCCTCTTCATCTCCATTCCCAAAACAAAAGTTGAACGCAAAGTTATTAATGTAGATATTCAGTAAAGAAGTTGAATTGTCTCTGTAATTATATAAGTGTTTGGTATATATACTAATGGGAAATATTATGTTGTACATGTAACATAGATTACAATTACTGATCATTTTCTTCTAATATGGAATCCAGCTTTGGTTTCCAATTTATTGGAGATACAACGAAACTCCCATTTCTTTTCTCAAGCCCTGCAAGCACCTCCTGTACAGATACTTGCTTGGCCAACAATTGCTGAAGCTCTTGCTTCGTTATCACAACTTTTATTCTCTTAACACCACCGCCGGTTCCTACCGCCGTGGACGGTGGATCGGTTGCAGGAAGAATGTAGTAAACTTTCCCCATCTTCAGCTCGTAGTTCATCGGCAGATGGTGTGAAACCGTAGTTGATAAGCCGATACCCGAGCCTGAAAACTTCACCAACACATCTTTAACAAGGAGTGGTGCTCTGAACTCTAATATCTTCCCATCCGTCTTCACCACCTGAATAACTTTCTGATCAGGCTTGGCCTTCACAGCTCTAAGAAAAGCCGAACAATTACCCATTTAGCTTCAAAATAAGATGCAGACACTATATGACACAATGAGACACTATATATATGTAGTAGTGTTTAAATAAAACAAATAATGGGTTTGTTTTGGATTGAGTGGAGCAGTGAAAAGCTATATCTATCCATGGAGGAAAGCACCTTAAATTTACAACTTTGGCTGGCAGTGGCAGACCCTAAATTTTATATATATATTTTAAGGTAGAGAAATGGGATTTGTAAACTTGTCAACTACGCATGCAAAGAGAGTCGGTTAGTGGATGGTGGCGCGTTGGCATTGCTCATCTATCATTTTATTCACCTTCGTTGCCCTTTTGGATCAGTTCATCTGTAGGAGGTTAATGGTGCCCACTGTGATATTCTAATATCTAAAATCTTTCATGTTCTTTGGTCACTTTTTTACTAGATTTTTTTTCTAGTCTTCGATAATTTATACACGTACGAAGTGGTGTATGAAAATATCTGGAAACAGGCCTCTGCTGTACTTTGCGTTATTACATCATCATTATGGTTTAATGATGTAAAAAAAACATGCCATTATATGCAAGAGGTTATGAATATAAGAAAAGAGAATCCATTTTTTATATCTCTATAACTAAAACATATTTGAATTTAAGCATTGTTTAATTATATGAATAATTAAAAATAAATTCTGGATTTTTTTAAAATTATTAAAGTAAAATAGGGAGATTATAATGCAAGGAAGAAAAGAATAAATTTAATTGAAAATGATGAAACCTCTGACTTTTTATGCTAATTGTAAAGATTCCTTTTTCATTTTCACTCCAAATAACTACTACAACTGAACAAACAAAATCTTATTGCTTTAGGTGTTCGTAGGTAAATGCTGGGTCTTCCACTCAGTTATCAAATTGAGACAAAAGGGAAAGGGATCTGGTGAGACTGTCTTAATATTTATATAATTTGAAACAGTTGACTTTTACCAATGTTATTTGCCCTATGGACCACGTCCAACTAACCTAACCTCACCTACTAACCAAGGGTACACCATTAGCCTAGGACCTTAGCTTT
The DNA here is from genome assembly GCA_025698515.1 of Gossypium sturtianum. Taxonomy (NCBI): domain Eukaryota; kingdom Viridiplantae; phylum Streptophyta; class Magnoliopsida; order Malvales; family Malvaceae; genus Gossypium; species Gossypium sturtianum. The sequence goes on from CM046954.1 coordinate 3,023,443, forward strand.
GGTCCCCAGTCCCGCCCTAAGGAATGCTTTGCCCTAAACCCTGTTTGCAAGACCACTGTTGGACCACCTTCTACATATTTAATTTGGATTTTTCATAATAAAATGTTTCGTATTATCTAAAGTATAGAGTTTTATACTTGAAAATATGTGCTCGAATTTATAAAAAAAATATACTTTAGAGTGATAAAAGCTTGTGACACACGTGAATAGATAAAAGAGAATAATTTCAGATTATGTATTTACGATTAGATAAATTGATGCAAATGTACCATTGAGTTGATATTTTTATATAATTTTGTATGTAATAAAACCTCAAAAAAAATTTAATAATGTCATTTTTTTTTCTTTGAGAAGAAGATAATTTCAAAAATATTTTCAAATTATGATTAAAAGTGATAGCAGATATTACTAATCCTCAACAAGTTAGATATGATCATTATAAGTGTAAGGTTTTGTTTTTTAACCCGGATAATAATTTAGAGAAGCAACAAGTTTATAGAGTAAGAACGTCTCTTTGAGTGGTTGAGACAGTAAATCACGGATTATTTTCTCAAACACCTAACAAAGTATTCTCACTTTAGGAGCTTAGTAATATATATAAGTTTATCATATCACAAGAATATAATTATTGCAAAAGAAGAGGGTGAAAGGTGCACCATTGTTTTGAAGGAACCCTAAGCGAAGAGCCATCCATCTGGGTTAGTCGATCTAATTCCACTATATTTAGATTCCCCCACTAATCTATATTATAATGATGGTTTATAATTATATTAGTAATTTATTTCCGTTGGTAAAGTTCAATGGATCGTTTTAGCTTTAATTACATTTTTGTAATGGACCCCTTTCAGTTCTCTTTTCGTCCCTTTCGGAGCCGCCTTCACCACTCTCCCAGGCTGAGCTTGTTGCTGCTAATGGGTTGTTAAATCACTTTTTAAAACTGCCGCACTGCAATTTCCCAACATCTTACTATCTTATTTATACTATTATTCAAAGTTTTAATTGAGTTTATGTTAATTTTAATATTGTGAAATTATATAAAAAATTAATATTTTTATAAAAGGTATTTTTTATATTTTTTACGTATAATTTAGAATAATACATTTGAGATGATGAAATTTAAACCCAAAAACCTTAATTTTTTTTCTTTTCAATTTTACTATTTTACCATTATGAACGTGAAATAATCTAATAGTTTTTCGCTCTTGTCTTTTAATGCATGATTTATGGATAGATATATAAATTCGACTGAAACACTGGGCTAAGAGAGTGGGATTACGGCCCACTTTTTGGAACAAAAAAGCACCGTATAGATGGACTCTAACATGCAAATTGTGGACTGAGCTTAAAACAATTTGGTCTATATACACAGTTCAGCTGACAAAGGGTGATACATCTGTTTGGGCTTTTCTTTACAGCATTTGGGCAAAGAAAGGCTTTCTCTGCCAACAGCATTTGTCACAAACAGCTCAATATAGGGCCTAAATTAACCATATATGTCGAAAAAAAAAGTTAATCGGTCAAATAGATTGATTTTTTTAAAAAATTAAAAAAATAGATTATTTTTAAAGAGAAAGTATGAAAGCGCATTCAATTGGATGCGCTTTTTATACAGTTGATAGGAAAACTCGTCTAATTGGGTAAACTTTTACACACTCTCTCACAAAACAATATATTTCCCTAAATTTTAAAAAAAAAAACCAACTTTTTGACCAATAAATAACTTTTTTTTGACATATATAGCTAATTTAGCACAATATAGGTTGAACTACTGGGAGCTGTTGTTAATAATGACAAAAATATAGGAATATTAAAACCTCTGCAAATATAGCTTGATAGTGTTAGATGCTTGAAATGGCGAACAAGGGTCAGTGCCGACCGTGGATGCTGTTTTGTATGATTTCATCAAAATAAAGGATCATAAATCAATTTTACTTAAATTTTCAAAAAAAAAAGAAAAAAAAAGTGAGAGAATCGTTGAATATAAAAGCATATACTTAAAAAGTATCACGTTTTCTTTCATTTCAAATAATCCTAGTCACGCTTTCTTTGCTTTGTCACTCCAAGGGGACCACATCCTTGTTTACTTCATCTGAAATTAATTCTTTTCTTTTCACGTTTTCTTTGAGCATAAATATCAATTACTGAATTAATTGTCGGCTGAAACTACTAAGCATTTAATCAAACTTAAAAGCACCAAATGAAAGAGTTTTGATTTCATATTTTTCCTATTTTTTAAAAATATTTTATTTGTTAATACTAAAAATTAGTACAGAAAAGATTATGGTGGAGGCTAACGACAATTTGTTTTGTTAGAATAGTGAGTCATATTATAAAAGTGAAACCGTGAGAGAGCTACTTATATAATATATCACTTAGATTACAGGTTATATGAATGATGAGTATTAATTATCTTATTGAAATGACTTGATTGTCAAGAATGATTGACATGTATGAGCTAGATGGCAAAGGTAATCTAGCGGCAAAGCCCTCATATGTAACAATACCAAAGCATTAGGATTGCAGTGCAAGTTTGTTCAAAGGAGGCCCCGGGGGAGAGAGATAAGGGGATTATGAAGAGATGAAGCTAAAAGGCATTATGTGGTCGGTACAGTCCACGTAACGTGGCTTATTTTCATTCGCTTAAAAGGCTTCAAATCTAGGCTGTGGGATAGGATTATCCTTACCTTCTGAGTGGGTTCCCTTGGTCACCGTCCTAAATATCTATAACCAAAGCTACAATCCGAGTGGGTTCCAATGTGGACATGCAGCCAATGACACTTTTTAGCCAACGAAGCTCAACTTTTTCTTCGATATGGATAAGTAATGATCAAACACCACCGGCTGCATTGAGCCATAGATGCTCTTTTTTTTCAGTACAATTATCCTATAAAATATATATATACCCCAAAGCTAAAACAAAAGGTAAAGTACTAATTCATCCATTTCTAGGCTTTTTAGCCAGTTTTTGTTTAATTCTCAATTCACTCATTCTTTACTTCTCTTCATCCCCAAGGCACCTACATTCCTTTACCTTTTATCTTTCCCCAAAGAAGCTTATTTCTATCATAAATTAGAAACCTAAATATTTCCTCTACATCTTCTCAAAACACTAATGGCTTTGGGTACAGTGTATGCAACAATCCCAGCTGTAGTAGCTGCTGTAGTGGGGATTTACTCTTTTGATCGTCATTCTGGAGCCAAGGTAGCCCCTGGTCTTTTCTCTTGCTGTATAATATTATGATGTTTTGTTTCTTAGTTCTTGGTTTTACTTTTTCAGGAATTTGGTGTTGGGGTTCGTTCATCTACAGAGAGTATGCTGGCTAAGCCTAACACGAAGATGCAGACCACACCGCTACCCAAGGTGGCACCACAGTTTGATGGGTTGAACTGTTTTGAAACCCTGGTGGGTTTTTGACGTTTGACAATATGCTTTATGCTGCTGTAAGGTTCATAGCACCAGATTGAAAGTGTTTTGCTATTTAGACAAGTGCAAGCAAGCTAGCCTGCAAATCAAACATGGAAGTATGGAATGTACTTTGATATTTCTGGGAAAATTTAGCATTTTCATAATGCCCCAGTGAATCCAGATTAATATTATAAAAAATTGATCAATCAATGCCATTGTATTACAAGACTGTAAGCCCATTCCTAAATGAAAGTGGCTGAGCATAGCAAATAAACAGTTAGGTGCCAGTGGTTCAGTGGCTTTCATGAGAGAATTCCCAGTGCGAGTTTATAAAGCAGTACAGCTCTATTGCCTTATTGATGTGATGTTCATAATATACATATCAGTAAAACATAGATATACAATCTCTGCCTCTACAATATCGAGAAACCGATATTCGTTCAAAAAGATAAGCCTATGCCTTGCGGCACTCTAACTCGGTCTATTTCCCCTGTCTGTAAGCTTTCTACCCATACCAAAGATAAATGTCTTACTCAACGCACCATGATCCAGGCTACAAGCTAGAACTATTAGACCACCGTAAATTAGGGCCCTTGAAATGTTCTGAGCTAGAGGGTTCTCGGAAGTGGAATCTACATCTGACCTCGATAAATCTTCATTGCTTTCCAAAGATATCAAGTACTCCATGCTTATTTTGGTGTTGACTTGAGCCATGTATGCAGATTGAGATAGCGAAGCTAGAGACTCTCTTTCTTTTTGGTAAGCACATAACCCGGGCTCGATTTTCTTCACGGTTCCCCACATTCCTTGACGTACTCCGAGCTTAGCAATTTCCCATGGGATGCCCATATCTTCATGATGGAAGAGTAACACCTCACAGGCAGTCAGCTGGCCATTACCTCTTCTTGATTCCACTGAATGTATGATGAGAAAATTTAGTGCATACTAATACAAGCAACTTTCTTTAGTTATCTGCTTCTAACTTATGCTAATCACAAGTTATACGATCCGATATGCATTGATCGCAAAAGCTTCAGAGGCAATTTCAAGTTAAAACCAATGGCTCAACTCAAAGAAATAAGAGCGGCATACCTGCTCGGATGTACCAACTTGAATAGTACAGGTCCACCCGTCTTGGTTTGCTACGTCGGGGGACAGAAGCGCACGTAACTCCCTGAAACAAAGTCATCTGAGTTGAGAAACACCCAACAAACCATCGCTGATTATCGGCCTACGCTATTCAGAAGAATTCATTTTCGTCGACAATCTACAGCCTCGTGTTCGAATTAGCAAACAAATTTTCTGGCAATTTTAGCATTATGTCAAAAATATTGAACCCATTTTTCATACCTTTGTCACACAGTAGTAAGATCCATCAACTTCCCATATCCGTCGACCTATTATGTATTCTCTGTCACTGCAAAAGAATGGAAACTAAGCCACAAAGAATTAGAAAAGAATAAAGTAAGTCTAAGCATTGCAAGGCATAGGCAAAATTCATGGAAACCAACCTTTCTTATCCATTGAACAACCATGGTCCCTGTTGTAGAACACTCTTCTATGGTTGCTGAATATGCAAGCATGTCATCCCACTTTGGTCTAAACTCATCGTCCCAGAAGAAGTCTCTCACTATCCTTGCAGTTGCATTCTCGAACACCGTTCTGCTGCGAAACTGAGGCGGACCGGTCTAACAAATCCATATATAAAAAGATTAGCTTGTCTAACATTCACAAACATACTGTCACATGAACACTCAGGATAAATCCTACCTTTGGATCTCTCCGCCATGCTTGGTAGCTCATATTTGGAGTAGAACGATCCATCATATGCATCCATGTAGGACCACCGTCCCTCATTTCAACAAGCCGACATAAATGCTTCAAATCCTCCTCCGTAATAGCACTTGAACACCCTTCATTAACAACTGATCTGGATGTGCTACAAACATATATATATAGAGAGAGAGATACATCAAGTTCCAGCATTAAAATCAAGAACTTTAAATAGATTTCAAAGTTACCTGGAATTGTCATATTCAGAAGGAGAAACAGAGAGCGTTTTCCCTTGTTCTCCATTATCAATAACCCAAGCTTCTGGCTGCATATTCAAGGAGTTCAAACATGAAGAAGAACCGAAGTTTTTCAGACAGAACATAGGCGACATAGAAGACGATGACGGTAATGATAATTCCAACGATTTGGATACAACAGAACTCAGTTTCTGTGTTAACAGTTCTGCCCAATTCGGCTTCCAAGCCCAGCCAACTAATATACCTACTAAAAACGCTACCCAAAATGGAACCAAATACAACATCATATCTGGGAATTGTTTTTCCTCTAACAATATTAATAGTCAGGTTAAAGATTAGTACAGGCCATATAAAGATAAACCAAGGAGCAGAAGGGTTAGATATGGCGGCAAAGGGGGGGGGGGGGGGGAGACACAGAATTTAAGGTTTGAGTTTGATTTTAAGAACAGGACATGAGCTTTAGCGGTTGAAACTAGAATGATGAGTATTGTTGTTTTGTACGAAAATGATGAAGGGAGAGGGCAAGGGGGGTGAGGACGATGTCGTTTTGGGTTTTGAATGGAGGAGAGAAGACAAAGGTTACCTTCGGCTTTTGTTGAAAGAGAAATTAAAGGCAGACATGGAAAGTAAGAACGGTGGAGAATGAACAATTGGTCCTAAATCCTGTCTTTTAAATGATATTGAAATAAAAGGAAGACAATTGTAACGGTGGAAGTGGACTGAAAACGGATCATAAACAACAAACCAACCCCACCTTTTACACTTTTGCTTTTTTCTTTTAATACATACAATATATAGGATACAGGCAGAAGGGTATAAAAATCTCTTACTAAATAATCATAAAATTAATTGTGTTTTTATCGTAAGAAAACTTAATTAGACTCGTTGTTACTAATATAAGAGGATGTGTATATGCTGAAGGGCATTTATATTTCTATTTAAGGGTCGAAGAGAAATTACGAGTAGTTTTAAGTATTGTATCAAAAAAAATTAATTCACTTGTCATTTTTTATCATTTAAGTCGGTGTTTCTTAACAGTTCTACTAACGATAAGGGGGCTTTTTAGACTTTTTGTCCAGAATATATAATTAGCCTTAATTTTACATTGTTGTTAATTATCTACCCATATTCTATACTATTCAAATATTGTTTAATTACTCATTGAAAAAAAATAAATTTTTTAATGATTAATTTCTAAGCATGTTTAATAATTCGAAGGACTAGAATCTTAATCGTTTAGATTTGAGTTTTATCATGCTCATTTAAGCACGTGTGGATTATTTTAAAATTTATTTCAGATTTAAGTCCTATCATGTGTTGGTTTTATCCAAATTTATTCTAATATAATTTTTTTGTGAATATATTCTAATTTAACTTTGAATATATTTGAATTTCAGTCCACTACGCTTTATTTTGAGTTAATTCTAATTGTAATTGTTTGTCCGTATGTTATTTATGATTGTACTTATAATCTCTTAAAAAGAAAAAGCTTATGACTCGCAAAGTTTTAGAATGTATCGTTCAAACCAATAGCTAAAATGTAATGCGATAGTTTAATTATATGTAAGGTAAATTATGGAAGCATGTAATCTTTTTTTTTTCTTCTCTTTTAATAAAAATATACAAGACATGATAGGAACAATAAATATTGTTTGAATCGAATTAAATCAGTCGGAGTATCGATTTAAAAGAGGACATTGAACTAGTTATTTTAGGAATCAGTGTAAAACAATAGAATCAGTTAAATCAAATTTTTAATATATTTTATTATTTATAATTTTTTAATAATTTATTTAATCTAATTTTAAAAAATGCGAATATTTTTTTTCATGGGTGTAAGAGAAGACTCTATGTTATTCGCTTTTAATCACCATTCATCACAACCAATAACACATATGAGGGTTAATAGGGTCTGATTAATTGGTGTTTATAGCACTAGTTTTAAGGGAAATATATATTTTTTTTATTAAGCTAGAAAATCTTAATTAATTATATTATATTTTAAAGAGTTGAATGAGTTGATTTCATCATCTATGTTTCTTTGTACAAAGTAAGAAAAATTATTTTAAAAGTATTTATAATTTTATATATTGTGATTAATCTAAAAATAAATAAATACACATAATAAAAATAATCCAATTTGAACTTAAAATATTACTACTTTTCACTTAATTCAATCTTATTATTTTAACCAAAGTTACGTTTAGATATTGTCTTTTTTATTACAATGTAGGAAGTTGAACTTTAAAGTTCAACCAAAAAATCAAATTTTTATTACTTAACACTTATCTCGCAACATAACGTCTGGTGAGCAAAAACATAAAATTTGATTATGCAGCCCATAACCCATTTAGTCATAGCATCAACAATCATGTGACACATAAAACAATTTCTCTCCGTCCAATTACAAATCTCTAGCTAACCCCAGCCGCTCAATTAAATCCAGAGCAAGTTTGCTATACACGAATTTGCCATATATTTGAAAGGTTGTATAAGTGACACGTAGTAAGGAAAAGGTTGGAAGAAAAGAGCAGCAGTTGCTTAAAGAAATAAGAATGGTTGGGTGGCAATGTGAAATAGTAGGAGAATATATAAAGCCACACATTTGGTATCGCATCCCATCAGTTTAATATTTTCAAGAATTACAATATATGATATGATATGATGGTGGTCATTTTGTTGATCATGGCATGGGATATTGATTCTTAGACCCCATCAATTTTAGTGTTAAATTTCTTTCATCCATCCCTTCTACACAAATAACAAATTCAATTCGTACCAACGATACAACAAAATATCTTGGAACAAATTTGACATTTCACATCAATCAAGTAAAGATGAAAGGAATATGATTTTATTCCTCAACCGTTAATTCAATATTAAAACTTTATATATATTTTTTATTTTTTGAAATTATAAATATTCTTTTTATTTTTTAAATATATTTTTAAATTTGTTGACTGAGTTGACTTAACAAGTCAAATAATATTAATTCGAGTGTAAATTTATTTTTAAATAAAGAAAAAAAAAAAAAAACAGACCTAACAAAACAAATAGAATCAAAGATACTTATCCAAAAAAAAGAAGAAGAAGTATAATTAAAGATTTTAATATATTTTTAACTTTTTAAAACATAAATCATATGTGTGGGTTTGGTCCTTAATACATGTATTATGGTTTGTTTTGTATTAATTAACTATTTATGCTTTGTTTAATTATTAATGTAATAATATGGGGAAAAAGTTCATTTAGGACAAATGTGTTAAAATAGTTGGACATAAAATAAGGCATTTTCAAAATAAGTGAACAAAAATTATTAGTCTCCGTCGTCAGATTAAGGTTACAGAGTATTACCATACAAATCAAAACGTTTAACTTCAAAACAAAAAAAATTATGCAACTTAATATAATCATAGTAAAAATACTAACCAAGCCTTCGAGGCCCTAAAAATAACTTGGGAACAATCAGGGACCAATTTGAAACAAAACATAAAATTTTAGAAAAAAACTTGAAAAATAGGGAAACAGGGGTCATACGGCTGTGTGACATAGTCCATACCGTTCCAGTTACAGAGACAGGTTAGGGGTGTTACAAATTTCTTCTCTTTGTTAAAAATTATTTTGAATTTTTATAAACTTTTTATATATTTATTTTTCTGAATACTTTTATACATTTTTAATTATTTGTTGATGTATCATTTAAGAAAAATGGTGTTGTATTAGTATGAAGTATACATGAACTATCATATAGGTTGCCACACTAATATCGAAAAAAATGTTTTAGTCAATATTTCTATTTAAAAAATGGATTTGACTTTTTTAAAATGTTAATAATCAAAATTAGCTTAAACAAATAAGAACAAAAATGATAAAAAAAAATTAAAATTACTATTATGCTTTCTAAAAAAAAAAATCCCTTCAACTTATATTTCCAAATAACTCAATTTCTTTTAAACCTTAGGTTTACTTTTTTTTTAATAAAATAAAATAAATTTAAAAAGAAAACGGGTGACTAAAATGAGAAATTTGATTAAAATGGATGACTAAAATGAATGCACACTTATCCTGCCATTGGCCAAATAAACGGTGAGTGATTAAACCGTAAAAACTATCTAAGGATGGTGTTATATTTGAGATTTTCTTTTCAGTGACCAAATCGAATATTTGTTAAAGTTGGGGGACTTAATGGTGCAGTTTATACATTTGAAAAAAAGAAGAAGAGAAAAGCGCTCCGCTGCAACACGCCCACGTGTTGGGTTACTGTCCAGTAAATCGAATGTCTCCTTAAAAGCACTCACAGAAATAATATCTGCTTCGAAATAGATTTTTTAGCAGTGGGTCCCACGCAAGAAAAATATCCACAAACGCCGAAGCCGAAGCCGAAGCCGAAGCCGAAGCCCATGTTTGACCCCTTATTTTTCATTCATTCTTTTTTCTTTTTGGTAAAATATGAGCCCCACAATCCATGGCTTTCCGTAGGCCACACAAAATAGATTTTTAGATATTTTCCACCTTGGTCGCCGGTCAGATATTCATCACCGTTGGATTAGAATTAGCTGGATACTTGATTCAGTTTCTTACCGTCCGATTAAAGTTAAGATTTTTATTATTATTATTATTTTTTTTTTTGGTGTATAGCCAATGCTGATTTTAGTAGTTGGGAATTGGACAGATTTTCGATTCTTTGCTTTGCTTTGCTAAGTTCAGAGTTGTTAAAAAAAAAAAAAAAGCAATAGATTTTAGTGGTATACAAAAAAAGAAGCAGAAAAAAAAAAAAACTATGGGGGATTTTGTGGTGATGAGTTGCGAGGAAGTGAAGGAGGTGAAAGGTAACAGTCATACAGAGATGGAAAATGGGGAATTTGAAGGGATAAAGAAGAAGAAAAAGAAGCAGCAGCAAGAAAGTTGTGTCTATGGTGAAGTGGTGAAATGGGAAAGGTGGATGGCTTTGAGGGTTTTGTTGATCGAAGCTGATGATTCAACCAGGCAAATTATAGCTGCTCTTCTCAAGAAATGCAATTATAAAGGTTAGGGCAAATCCCTTTTTTCCCCTCAGTTTTATCCCTGAACTATTACTATTTGTTTCTCCTTTTTTTAAAAGTACAGCAAAGGGTGTTATTTGATCTTGGAATTAAGCTGTTTTCAAATAAGAAATTCTTTAGAATTGTTTTATACTACATTTGGAACTGAAAATGGTGCATTTCCCCCCATCTTTTTGAGCAGTTTCTGCAGTTCCAGATGGGTTGAAGGCATGGGAGATGCTGAAGGGAAAACCCCATAACTATGATCTCATTTTGGCAGAAGTGGATTTGCCATCTATATCTGGATTTGCTCTTCTTAAACTAATCATGGAGCATGAGCTTTGTAAAAGCATCCCTGTTATAAGTATGATATAAAAAGATACGAATTTGTTAGTAGTTTCTACTATGGGTCCATAACAAACTAACTTAAATCAAGTTTCTTGTTTTGTCATTTTGCGTGAATATTGCAGTGATGTCCTCACAAGATTCAGTTAGCACAGTATACAAATGCATGTTGAGTGGGGCTGCTGATTACCTTGTTAAGCCAGTAAGGAGAAATGAACTGAGAAACTTATGGCAGCATGCGTGGAGAAGACAATCAGTATGCTTTACTTCTTTCACTTTATTTGTAATAATTTTCCAATTTTTTTTGTTCTGATCCTGTTTTGTATCTGTTGTTCGAATCAGTCTATAATTGGCGGAAACTTCCCCGGGGATGAGAGCATTGGACGCAAACAGGTTGAAGCTACCTCTGAAAATGATGCTGCAAGACAAACTGATAAAGGAAGTGATACTCAGGTCAGTGCCATTTGAGCTTTGTTGTTTGATTGATCAGTGAATTTCCTATATATAAGATTTGCCTTACGCTTAACCATACCATTTAAGATGATATACTATTTCCATAGCGGTGAACTTTGGTGTGTGGACTGTTAAAGCTTATATGCTATCTTGTCATGAATTCAAGTAGAGATTTATGTGTATTGAAGAGTTCACTCATGGTCAAAAGGAATTTGTTTTTGTTTTCAGTTTAAATTGGGTACATGAAGTTTACAATAATGCATAATTACTATCTCTTGCAGAGCTCTTGTATAAAGCCGGACATGGAAGCTGAGAGTGCCAACATGGAAACTATCCAGGAATTTTCAGACTTGATAAAGGGAAAATCTCAACCAAGTGGATCACAGATGCATGAAGCTCATGACGGTTTAAATCAGAATCTGCTCATGCATGAGACGAAAACTAGTGGTAAGACAAGAAATTTTTGAGTTTTGGCATTGCTTTTCTGCTCAGTAGGAGAACATCTAACCTTTTATCAATGTCTCAATCAAATTTCTAAGCAGTCAAAGCCTGCAAGGATCCCAACCTGACAACTGCGTACAACGGTGTTGAACTGGAATGTCAAAGAATGAATACGAATATTTCGGTTGAGGCTGGTAATGCACTTGCTGATTCACCAAGAGAAGCTATTGATTTCATGGGAACATTTAACAGAAATTTCAATTTTTCTTCAATAAATAGCACAAGCAAGTTTGATTCTTCTCCACCCTTAGATCTTTCCTTGAGAAGATGTAATAATAATGATTTCGAGAATAATGTTACTCGAGAAAGACCTATCCTCTGGCATCCTAATTCATCAGCCTTTACAAGGTTGGTTTCTGTTGTATTTTGAAGTGTTTTAGAACAAATGGATTGAGTCATTTTTTTCTTTTGCGCATCTTAAATCCGATAAATTCATCTTTTTGTTGCTAATCATAAATACAGGTACTCTAATAGACTATCACAGCCCCAGCCTTCAACACTGACAAGTATCAGTAATAAAAAAAAAGAATCTGGGTCTAATTCCGAGACGATATTGTCCAATATCGTTTCTGAACATGATGCTGCTACTCCTAGTCCCACGGTAACCTCTCAAAGAAACATGATTCCTTCGACTGCGGGAGCTACTGATCAATCGAGGCACACTGAAGTAGCCACATCATGCATGGAACAGAGAGAATGTCCAAGCTCAGTCAACCAACATGAACCTACCTTTGGTGTGAATCCATTTCATCATTCCAGTCTCAAAATGAATTCCTCTAGACAGTTTTATGACCGACTTGCGTCTGGAACAAATCAGATGGATCAAAAGTTGGATTCCGTCGAAGATAAAGGTCATATTTCTCCTACCGTTAATCAAAGTGGAACCAGAAGCTTCTGTAATGGATCCATTAGTCAACTTAATGGTATTGCATATGGGAGCAGTAGTGCAAGTAATAGCAATGTTGATCAGGTTATTGTTCAAGCTTCTACAGAAAGAAAGAACGACGACAATGTTCCTGCTCCTGCTGGAAATTCACACCGTTCTATCCAACGAGAAGCAGCTCTAACCAAGTTTCGATTGAAGCGGAAGGATAGATGCTTTGAGAAAAAGGTACAACATTATCATCGTCGTCATTGTAAGATCACATACACATGGATAGAGCCACTTAGAAGCAGCTAATATTTCAATTTTACAGGTCCGATACGAGAGCAGAAAGAAACTTGCGGAGCAGCGACCCAGAGTAAAAGGCCAATTTGTTCGTCAAACACAGGTCGATCATCCTACGCAGATACAAGCCGAGTGTCATTATCACAATTCACCCGATGGCTAGTTACAACTTAGAGAAGTGCATGGATTGAAGTATACCATGGATCTTTAGAATTGGTTGCACTTGCAATTTCAGCCAAACACTAAAGATTCTTTTGTTCATATCTACACTCAAAATCATATTAGTAGTTATTAACACAGTAGGTTACTATGTACTTGTAAAAATCACATTTTGGGCTTAGAGTTTGCCCTTAACAGAGTTTGCTTCCCTGGTTTTCATTAGAGTTCTCTGGGACATTCTCTATTTGTTTACCTTTGTAGAGTTGTTCATTCAACCTTGTTATTGTATGAGCCAGAGATCAAACTCAAGACGAGTATCAACTGAAGATTTGAACGCAAATCTTTTGTCACTCTATCAACAGTTCAGTTGACTGAAAGCTAGTAACAATTGACATACAAACTTCGCTGGATACTAATCTAATAATGTTCATATGGTTATCTTAATCTTTGATTTTTCCAAAATATAAATATATTTCTCTTTTTTATTTTACCCCTCATTGTGTCTTTTGGGAAAAGCTTGTATGTTTCAATTGAAAATTCCAAGCTCCAAAGCTTCTCACTTAAATTTGGGCCAATTGCTCACTTAAGCTCTGATAATTGAGTAGCATCAGAAATGGCCCAGTATTTGGACAAACAAATTTCGAGCTTCTCACATTTTGAGGTTCAATCCTTTATCTTGGTCTGAAAGCTTACAAACAATTCATTACCAGAACCAAATTGGAGATCCAATCGATTAGATTTTTGGTTTAATTGATAAAATTGAGTAATTAGATCGTTAAAATATTAATCATATTAAAATATTAATTGAACTAGTAGTATATCACGATCGGATCGTTAAAATATTAATAATACAAAAACATACGAATCCTCCTTAAAAGGTGACAATCTAATTCATCTGAATTTAACAAAAAAAAAATAACAATATTAATAATTGAACCTAAATTTAAAATCTGAAAAGTAAAAATACTAAATTCCTTTTAAATAAAACTAAAAAGACTAAATTACAAATTTTCTAAGAATACAGGAACTTATGACATATTCTAATAAAAAAATCTACATAATTAAAAAGTTTTATAATGAAGCAACTTAAAAGGGTTTTTAGTAAGGGTAATTATTTTGTTCACCGTCAATTGAGGAAAAAAACTCCACAAATGAGTTTAAGATGATGTCAAATATATTTTTTAATTATTTTATTATTTGATTATACCCTAAAAATAAATTATATCAACCTAAAAACTCCACAAATAATATATAAGATAATTATAAAAGAGATGTAGTTAATTGTAAAAAAAAAAAAATGTAGTTGCTGATGAGAATATAAATACTTATTATTTCAATTTCAATCATCAATCATAATTCTAATATTTATAAATGTTGATGAGAATAGTACATAAGTTGATTATTAATTTTAGTTGGTTAAGCTGTAGAGCATCAATACAACATAAAATTGACCCAATCAACCAATATAGAATCATTATATGTCACATTATGGGCACTAGTTCCCCCCACTAAAATAATGCTCATCATTATTGAATCACATCATGTGGAATTAAGATGTATTTAGGCTTATATATTAAATAAAGCCTTTGAATTATTATACTTTATTTAAATAGCTTTTTATAGGATTTTTACTAATCAAAACACAAATATTTCAAGATTTTAAATTAAATACGAATGTGAATTTGACGAGAATAGTTTATTAAATAAAAAATAAAATTTTAAATTTTTTTAAAAGTGGATGTGAAATTTAATTCAAACTAAATGCATTTAGTGGGTTTGAGATTTTGATTTATAAATGTTTAAAGCTATTGATTAAATGTTGTCTTCAACAACAAATACACCATGTTTAATGTATAAAGGGAATTAGAATGATTAAGAGGTAATTTTGAAAGGTGTGGCTTTTCTATTTTAAGGAATTGGATTCCAATCAATAATTTATTTAGTAAATTCATTCTAGAAGTAGAATTGTTTAATCTGAATTGTGTTAATAGTAGCAAACCGTGTAATTCTTCAACAAGCACTGTATGAATTTAATAAGTAATTCAACAATGAATTTAGACATAAGATGAAACTCGAACTTGAGACCTCAAAGTTCTTAAAATTTCAATCTCGTCATTGAATTATTGTCTAATTGACAGAATCACAGAAATGTTTGTAATTGTGGAAAATTAATTTTTTTTGTCTCAAAAAATCATTATCCATCTTTTCTCTTATTTTTGTCCATATCCTATATCAAATAGATTTTTGTTCGGATTTTAAATTTTTTAAATCCAGTTTTAATTTGCAAGTTTTAAAATAATATTATTGGATTTTTATTTTTAATATTACCCTCCATTAATTTTTTTTCAGTGATCTATTTTAAAGGTATAACTACAATGGTAATTATAATAAATTTATTTATATAATTATAATCAAAATTAATTAATATAATATATAAATAAAATTATAATTACAATAAAAACATTTGTATATTTACTATTAATATAAATATATTATAATACATAAATAAATAAGTGGGTAATCAAACTTAAATTAAAAAAAAATATAAAAAAAAATGAGAAAGTGAGTTGTCAAGTTGCCAGCTGCCATATGCAGTGGAGCAAGTCGTTGTCCTAAGATTATCACCTACAGAGGCTGCTACTACATCATATACTTCTTTTAATAAATACTAGGAATGCTTCGTCCTTTTTATGATTGATTGTTATTTAGAATTAATTTTATTTATAATAACATTTCACAAAATAAATTTCAAAATTTGATTTTCTTTTAAGTAAAATAATAAATAAATAAATTACATTACTTAAAAATTGAATTGAAAATATTATGACATTTATCTTATTTTCAATATTACTCTTCAATAAAAAAAAAGTTAAATATTTCATATAAATTTTGGTATCATTAAAATTATAAATAATATTGTATTTAATTCCACAATGTGTCAAACACTATCAAAGTTAACTCCAAAATAATATTTGAGAGAATTAAATCAATAATAATTAATACATTCAAAATCATATTTAAATAATTTAATAAAAATGTATCTTCATCAAAAGATTATAATCTGTCAATTTAAGACATTTTTAATATAAAATTTTATTTCTTATACAACTGCAATAATTTAAATTTTAAATTAATATTGCATAAAAACTTCACAATTCAAAATAACATTTATAAAATAATATATAAAATGCATTTAATAAAATTAAATATATAATAATTTTTTAATTACGTGATTGAGTTAGCTCAATAAAAATAATTTTAATTATAAATAATAATTAAGCTAAAAAAAATTAATATTTATATTTAAAAAAATAAATGAAAGATAATTTAAAAAATCATAATAGAGTGTTGGAATATTATTATATTAGGTTCAGTGATCAAATAAATTCATATAAACAGTTCCCGGTGAAGTCTATAATATAGTAGGGCTTTCTTCAAAGTGCAAGTTGGGTTTGTAATAAATAGTGATGGCGTCACCGTGTGACGTATAACCCCTGACCCACTGCTGATGTCACGGTCTCCTCCACGTTTCCTTCTACCCTATAATACTATAGTGATTAACCTTGGGAAGGTCGACCCGGTCTTTTTGGTGTCTGTGTCTTGAGCTCAACGCCCAACCTTTTTCTTTTTGCTTGGTAATATATTTAACACTTCACGCCCTAGAAAAATGTTAATTAATTGTACTAAATTAACATTTTCTTAATTTGTATGGATCGATAACCAATTAAACTTGCATATTGGAAATTGCAAATTAAATAAATATCACCTTATCCAATCAGTCTCAAAATTGTGTTATCCAATTCTTGAAAGAAATAACAACTTAATTAAATTTGTATTTTAATATTATTAAATACGTGTTCAATTTTTATTGTTCAAAAAAATGTGCTCATTTAAATTTCGTGTGTTGGCCTAATAGTCACGATATTCACCGTCTAAATTGCGCTAGTCATATTGTTATTAGGGTTTTGCTCTCCTCTTATAATTCACCAAAAAATGTGTTATTTTTAGATTTATAATTTGTAATTATTTTATTTAAAAATATAAAAAAATATGAAAGGATAAAAGGTGTCATAATAATAATACTAATTATAAATTAAAAGAATTATATTTTTATAATTTTATAATTGAGTTGGTGACCTGACACCAACTAACTTAGTAAAACGCTTAACTAAATAGTATATATAGATGATGTTAAAGATAATGGGATGAAATGAGAAGATGTTAAGAGAAAAATCAAACTTACAAGAGATCATACCCTTTGTGCTTATGCTTGGTTCTCAAGTTTGCTTCTTATCGGTGGTCAGTTAAAGGAGTGGTTCTCAAACTTACAAGAGATCATACCCGTTGCAATGAATGGAGTGGTCTCGCGTTGTAATAAGTTGAGTTGGTGGGACTTAACAATTAACATATTTATCCATATTCATTTTATGGTGTAATGTGACAAAAATTAAGGGAGTGCATTTGTTTGGCGATAAAATGTTTTCCTCCTGAATGATTTACGGAAAATGATTTACTGAGAAAATATTTTACGGAAAATGATTTACCGAAAAATATTTTCTGTGTTTGGATGAATCATGTAAAATATTTTTACATTGTTTGGCAGATTTCACGAAATATTTTACTGAAAAGTTGATTTTACATATATATTAATAAATTTATTTACATATTAATAATTTTTTATATTTTAAATTGTTTTTACATATATTGCAATGATTTATTATCATATTGAAAACAACCAAAGTCAAATAAATTATTTGTAATTGTGTTAAAAAAATAAAAAAAAGGATTGAATAATTATAAATTAGTTTCCAAATCACAATTAATACTAGAAATATTATCCAAATACATAATTAGTAGTACACCACATAATAACAATATTGTCACATTGTCCAAGTGCATAACTATATATTACACTACATAAAAGTATCAACATCTTCAACCTTGAGCAAATTTTTGAAGCCAAATTTTTTTATGCTTCTTACTTTTAACTAGAAAAGCTTTGGCTTCGGATTCATGACTTACTAAATAATCAAACACGAACACGTGAAGTCATCATCAAATCCTTCGTCCTCCATCGACATCACCTGTTCAGAAGTCGTGGTGTCTTATCCGCAGTAAATTGCTCCAAAGCATTAGCAATTTTGCCAAGTTGTTCCCCCACAAATTTAATTTGTTCATCGACGACACTTTCTTGAACATTTTTTCTTTTACGTTTGGATGTGCGGATGAAGATACATTTGTTCTTACCTCTTGACCTCTTCATTGTCGTAGTCTACGTAGACATCGAATCTTGATTATCATCATCCAAATCTATGTCAGCAAATGTTCTGGCAAAACTCCCTGTTGCCATATCTTTGCCAACAACCAAAGCCATTTCATCATAATGATCAATGCTTTTATTCAAAAATGGTTCATACTTCTTGTGTGCCTGTTGGATATTATACACAATTAGAATAACAAGTAAAAAACATTTGAAATAAACTTAACATATATATACATATATTACCATCACTGCTGCATCATATGTTGCTCTATCACATGTGATCATTTTCATGTTATCATCCCATCCGAAACCACTTTCACCTCGAATTTTGCATATAATCGCCATTGATTTTTCTGATCCCTCAAATGATTTTCCACATGTTTCGCATCGCATTGGACTTGAAATCTTTCGAAATAGCTTCCGACAACTCGATTAATAGAAATCGCTTTGAAAGCATTAGAAGGCTTATTTCCTTTCTGGGCCTCCTCTGCTAGAATTTCAAGAAAAACATGTTCCATCGGTTTGTCCACACTGAATTGCTTGGAGGTCCCTTCTTTGTTGCCCTTGCCCATTCTACATTAATAATTGTCATTGTCAATCATTTCAATATCCAACAACCTCAAAACATAATAAATTCAATATCTAACAAGCTTAAAACATAATAAATCCAATATCTAATAAGCTTAAAACATAATCAATATCTAACAAATTCAAGACATAATAATTTCAAAATCCAACAAACTAAATTTCAATATCATTATCCAACCAACATTAACAAAAAAAAAAAACAATTTACTAAAACATACATAACATAGAAACAATAACCTTAAGCCCTAAATCTACCTAATATTTCTAGCCATATAATCAGTCCACATAGTTTGTGCAATTTCGTCTCTCTTAGCAGACCATTCTCTTGCTTCTTCTCTTTCTTCTCGCTCCGTAAGAGTTGGTATTATCAAATCGGACTCGACTCCTCGTATAATCCTTGATTAAGTAAATCACTAGGATCAACTCCCATTATATGATTATGAATGATACAACAAGCCAAAACTATATCTACTTGAGTTTGAAAATTCCAAAATGGCTCAAAGATCTAATACACGAAATCGTTTCTTTAAAATCCCAAAAACACGTTCAACAGTGATTCGTAATGATGAGTGACGAAGATTAAAAAGTTCCTTTGCATTTTCAGGCCCTTGAGCACTAAACTCTTTTAAATGATATCGGACACCACGATATGGAGTAATATATCCATTTCGAATGCCATATCCAAAGATCAATGAATATAATATTTACCTACAATTTTACAAAACACAATTAATACTAATAAATTATGAACTTACTAGAACTATTTGGTATTTAATGATAATTATTACCTTCCGGAATTCTTAATCCTCTTGGGCGTGAAAGTGCATCACTTAAAATACGAGAATCATGTGCACTACCTTCCCAACCAGCTAGAACATAGGAAAATTTCAAATCAAATGTAATGGCAGCCAATACATTTTGTGTCGTCCCCCCTTTACGGCTACGAAATCTTCCTTGAATGCTAAGTGGAACGGATGCACGAATATGAGTTCCATCTAATGCTCCAATACAATCTTTAAAATACGGATAAAACCTTGGATTGTTTCTGATTTCACTAGGAGTTGACTCATCAGGTGATCTAATAACTAGTTTATACAATTTCAAAATAGCTCCCAATACAACCCTAAAGTAACGGTGAACTGTCTCAGTTGATCTATAATATCTAGATCCAATCACTCGAAACCTTACATTATGACCAATTATATGTAAAAATATAACTACTTGCTCCCTAATATTCACAGATTTACTTGATTGTAACAAATTATTCCTACTAAGAATATCACATAAACTAAAAAAAGCGATCGGTCTCATCCTTATCAGATTAATACAATGTTGGTCACCACTATATAAAATACTATTAATATAATTTTCTCTTTCATAATCTCGATTCACACGAGGGTGAGAAGCAATTTCCTTCCTAGTTTTTAATTTTTAATCCAAAGAGCCCCAAAAGCTAAAATGAAGCCACGACTCCGACAATTGCATTATGATCTTGACTACGATCCATCTACACAAATATGCCACAAAAAAAAACAATTTTAATACAAAAAAGATGCAACATTTTCATAAGATCACATATATGAAAAGTTACCATGACTAAAGTGCATACATACATATCAAGCTAATTATATATACATGCAAATTCATGTCAATTACATCCATATACATGCAAATTCATGTCAATTACATCCATATAAATATATTTATATTTATATAGAATTATATATACATGTAATTTTCCTTTTGGATTTTAGAAATTATTAATATTATAAAAAAATACAAATATATTAAATATTGATACAATATAAATACATGAATCGTTTGTGATTTTTTTTATTTTTTTTTTAAGATTTTATAATCCTCTCTCGAAAACACCTTTTGACATCTATTTTGTTTTACTTACTGTCAACCCTACTGATGGAAAATACCAACCTCCAAATTCCTTTATTCTTGAGCAAGCACCAAAAACAACAAAGTATGTTTAAACTATGTTTAAGCTTTTTGTAAAGTTTGGTATGAAGATACCATTAAGTATATAAAAGTTTTTATATTATTTTTTAGGAGAAGTTAGGTAGGACTCTCATGATAAAAGAACTGCTTTAGGACTCTTAGAATAGCAGTTGTGTTTGGTAAAACCTTATTTAGTTCATATACTCTATTTAATTATTGTAATCTCTATTAAAAGGGACCTATGCAATAATTAAAGGTAAGCAAATTTTATCAACAAATGCAAGAGACAAGCTCCACAAACTTTGCAAGCCAACAAAGAAGAACAATGTAGCTGATGCATTCGAATCATCAAATATTCATGTTACAAATAAGACTAAAAATCATGAAATCATCTCATCTAAAAGACAGGTTTAGTTGAAACTATCTCGTAATCTCAGTTGTAAACCAAAAAAACAGCATAGTTTTGTCACTAACTTAGGCATGGTACTAATCTATCACATTTTTGCTAACCTAACATACACTTTAAAGAAAGCTTAATATACGCCCATGAAAGCAAGTAACTAACAGATGGAAACAAAAGTCCGTAATTTACATGGCCAAAGAGACAAAAGCTATCCGTGTTTTATAGGAAACAAACATATAATCGTCTAACTTTGCAAAAAGAAAGAATTAAAGGGACCTATGAAAGCATCTTTTACTAGTTCATATACTCTATTTAATTATTGTAATCTCTATTAAAAAGGGACCTATGCAATAATTAAAGGTAAGCGAGAATTTTTATCAACAAATGCAAGAGACAAGCTCCACAAACTTTGCAAGCCAACAAAGCAATAACAAATAAGACTTACTCAAAAAGGAACTTAAATATTCACATGTGATATTCTACCTTTTGCCTTACATTCTCTTCTACTTTCAGTCTAAGGTCATGTAGTTTATTCTGTACTGTTCTTTTAAGGTTACGACTACTTATGCATGATCTACAATCTTGATATTTAATGAACCGTTTGAGTTTATCTCTTTGCATCTTCTAATGCTTTTGGTTAAGGTTTTAATTCCTTTTGGTTTTATCATTGCAAATAGTTATGATGGCAATAAATTTATAACAAAACGGGACAACATTTGGCAAGTAAGTCGTCTATAAGAATTTTCACATCCTCGAGTTCTTGGTAACTTTATCATATTATATTGTCAAACAACAAACTTTTCTTATTATGGAACATATTTAAGTTCCTTTCTTCGAGTATAATGAATTCTTCATTCTAACAGTGTCAAATATTTTGGACAGACCACTCCTTTATTATAATGTAGCTGATGCATTGAATCATCAAATATTCATGTTACAAATAAGACTAAAAATCATGAAATTATCATCTCATCTAAAAGACAGTTTCGTTGAAACTATCTCGTAATCTCAGTTGTAAACCAAAAAAAGCAAACATAGTTTTGTCACTAACTTAGGCATGGTACTAATCTATCACATTTTTGCTAACCTAACATACACTTTAAAGAAAGCTTAATATACGCCCATGAAAGCAAGTAACTAACAGATGGAAACAAAAGTCCAGAAAGCATCTTTTTACTAGTTCACATACTCTATTTAATTATTGTAATCTCTATTAAAAAGGGACCTATGCAATAATTAAAGGTAAGCAGAATTTTTATCAGAAGCCTAAGAGATCTAAGTCTCTGTCTAACGAGTCTTAAGGTTTCATAAAAAAGATATGACTAATTCATTTGGCTCCAGTACACACCTAAAAGTCCCAAATTGTTTGAATACATTGGATGCTGTGTAAAGTTAGAGGAGGGTGCATTTTTCCAGTGAGAATATATTCAACGATCTCAGTATTATGAAATTTAAACAAGCAACAGATTTCAAATGAACCTAATAATAAATTTGCGAAAACCTCGGGGTGTGAGGCGGCGGCGACAAGCTTGCTTGCTGTGTGGAGCATAGCCCGAATCGACTACCGATTGCATCGCTTGAAAGTGCGCGCGATCGACTACCGTCGCCTTTGCTTGCAAGTTTGCGCGACCGACTATCGATTGCAAGGGCTGAGTTGAGCGACGGAAAGAGGCATGAGGGTGGGTTGTAGCGGTGCCGACGCGAGAATCGAGAGGAGAGAGTGAGTTCCGCTTTGAACGGGCACCGGTTGAGGTGAGAGATAAGATGAATCGACGGTGAAGGGTGATCTGTCTAGGAGGAGGGTGAGGGACCGACTAAGGGTGTGAAAGAAAGAAGAAATAGGCTGAGAAAGAAAGAAGAAAAAGAAGGAATGAAGAAGGGAAGGAAAGCTTGGAAAATGTCTTACCGAAAAAAATTTGGGAAAACATTTTACGGGAACAAAGAAAGCATTTTACCCGTGTTTGTAAAATGTTTTCCTCAAGGAAAACATTTTCCATCAACCAAACGCCAGAAAATCTGGAAAATATTTTCCGGAAAATATTTTACATCAAACAAACAGAGCCTAAAGGTTGGTTATGGTTTTTCTTTTAGAGTTTGCAAGGAAAAATATAGTATAATCATAAATATATATGTAAACATTTATGAAGTAGAATCAAACCAATACAAAGTATAATTTAACGAAAAATTAAAATGTGTTCAAATAAAATCTAACGAATAAAAAATCGAAACATAATAAAACAAAACCCACAGATGACAATTCTGCATGATGAGACTGGAAGCTCGCAGTTGATAATTACAAATAATAAAACTCGAAATTGGACACTAAAAAATTCAAAATGATTATAAACAATACCAAAACCTTATTAACAAATATTGTTTAGGGTTAAATCAACATCAAAGAGAAATGATAGGCTACCCCTCCAATTACTTTTCATAGCCAAACTCATTGTCTTATTATTGGAAAATTTTATAAACCATTCATGTCAACTTGTGTTATGGTTTGAAATAAAAATGTATGACTTTTTTTTTGTTTATACAATCTTATCTTCTTTTTAAGACGGTAACGTAAGATTTAAATTTGAGATTTTAAATTATATTGGTTTTAATTTTAAATTACATCTTGTGTGTAATTTGAGATCCATAACCCTAATATATATAACTTTGGCACATTAGTCCTAATTTCTAATTAGCCCATCATTAATTAGAAATTGATTAGAACTTAATTACTAGAGTATCTACACATATTTGACTCATACTTTATTTAATAATTAAAGCTCAGTAAAACTTTAACCAAATTAGATCACTTTTAATTTGGGCTAACTTATCATGATAGTAAATAATAACATGTAATTACCCTTATTATATATGTGATGTCCATATTTTCCAACAATCTCCCACTTGGACCACATATATACTAATTATTCTATAATTACATGTCATTATATAACCTTATGAGCTCAAAAATTTTACTATCATATCCAAAAGGTATTCTGAACAATCTCGTCCATTAATTATGTTAACATAGAACCAAGCGACTTTCGTTACATATATCGTAACTAAGTCCATCCCTGATCACATATATTAACACAAAAAAATGGCATAGATCAATTATGGATGTGTAGCATGGAAATTACATGCAATATGATCTAAACATGTCTATTTCCAACTGGTCCTCTTAAACCTTAGTGAGATCAAACCTTACCAAAATCCGAGTGTGAATAAACCAAATAAATTTTATTTCTGCATAAAATAAACTTAATATTTTTAAACTGAAATAACTGAAAATATGTCTATAACATAAAAGCATTTAAAAATACAAACTACCACTAAAACCAAATATCCTTTAAATGACATCACACCCATATGAGCAGTGTGCTCTTATAAAACCTTAGGTGTACTTCCTTAGTAAATGGATCCGCAATCATGGAGTTTGTCCTAATATGCTTTATAGGCACCTAGCCACTTTGAACTTTTACTTTAACAACCAGGAACTTAAAGTCTATGTGTTTTGACTTTGATGTACTCCTGCTGCTATTGGAATAAAAGGCTACAATTTGTTTTCACAATTTGCACCTTAGTGACAAAATATTGTATCCATATTCCATCAAAATCGAAGTTCTGTATACCTGATGATCTCTAACTGATTAGATCTCCGATATGTGAGCATGTAATCTTTTGTTCTCTAAAAATACCTTATAACCCTCTTGGATGCTATCTAATGGTCCAAACCAGGGTTGCTTAAAATATATGCCTAACATCCCAATAATGTACACAATATTCCAATGTATACAAACTTGAATGTACATTAGACTTTCCACTGCTAAAATATAAAAAATTTATGCATTTTTGTAATCTCAAAATCATTTTTAGGGCATTGATTGAGGCTATACTTATTGTTGACAAGCAGTATGTCATTAACATATAAAACCAAATATAAAACCTTACTCCCACTAAACTTATGGTATATACGATTATCAACAAAATTCATCTCTAAATCGAATAAGATAATCATTTGGTAAAATTTGTAATATTACTGATGAGAAGTCTGCTTAAACCCATAGATGAAGTTCTTTAATTTGCAAATCATTACCTTTGCATCATCAGACACAAAGTTTTCTAATTGCACCATATAAATGTATGATCAATGTTACCATTGAGAAACCATTAACTTAATATTCATCTGATGTAGCTTAAGGTCAAAATATTCCACTAAAGCCATTATAACCCTTTCTCTAGTGGACCTTTTCAATGACATTTATTCTTGAGGTTGTTGACTTTATTCTTCTGGAACAATTACCTCATCTTGAATAGAGAGTTGTTCAACATTGTCTTATTGAGGTTCTGGATTCACTTCTTAATCAATGATAGGTATGAGAACCTAAACATCATCAAAAGTGATAGTAGAAACTGAGTTAGAATTCAATTCATCCTTAAAAGCAATGTCTCTAACCTTATTTCTCCCTCTAAACTCAACATCCTAAAAGAATGTTGCTATTCTCATCTTAAAAATATTCTTAATTGTGGGATCATAAAACTCATAGCCCTTAGATCGCTCAGAATTTTCTTGTCTCTTATACTTTATAGACAACAAAAAAGTTAGAAGTGATGTCATTTCAACCTTATCGTTTTTAGCAAAATATTTCTCAATTTCGTCAAGGAAACCTTGGCCTGAGTAATCTTTTTAGATTCTTTGCCCCTAAAGGCTTCTAAAATGTTGTGCTTCATGATCATTAGACTCATGCAATTTGAACGATCCCACCTCTCAAAATCCCTTTTAACATAAGGGGTGTTTTCCATATATATGTAAACACTTATGAAATAGAATCAAATCAATACAAAGTATAATTTGACGAAAAATTAAAATGTGTCCAAACAAAATATAACGAATAAAAAATCGAAACATAATAAAACAAAACCCGCAAATGAAAATTTTGCATAATTAGACTGGAGGCTCGCAGTTGATAATTACAAATAATAATACTCGAAATTGGACACTAAAAAATTCAAAATGATTTTTATCAACAATACCAAAACCTTATTAACAAATATTGTTTAGGGTTAAATCAACATCAAAGAGAAATGATAGGCTACCCCTCCAATTACTTTTCATAGCCAAACTCATTGTCTTATTATTGGAAAATTATATAAACCATTCGTGTCAACTTGTGTTATGGTTGGAAATAAAAATGTATGACTTTTTTTTGTTTATACGATCTTATCTTCTTTCTAAGAAGGTAAAGTAAGATTTAAATTTGAGATTTTAAATTATATTGGTTTTAATTTTAAATTATATCTTATGTGTAATTTGGGATGTAACAGCTCATTTTCAGTTAAATTGGAACAGTGGTTTCAGGACCACAAATACGAAGTCGGAAGAAAATTTATTTTAATATTATTTTATTGTAACATCCTGAATAATTGGGTCTGTGCATTTTATGTGTTTGGATGCTTAAAATATTAATTTGAGAATTTGAGGTACAATTGGGGCTCAAATTGGGCTGAGGCCTTGTTTTAAATATTTTGTTTAGACACTCTAAGGGCTTAAATTGAAGTTGTAGTAGTTTAATTGACATATTGGGCTCGTGGCCCAGCAGCTAGGAGCACGATGGGTGAGCTATAAGTGGCGTCACTAGTGCATGAGGAAGGCCCAAATTTTTGGTTGCTTGAAGCCCAAGTTATAGGGCTAGATTTCGGCACTTAATTGAGTAAGGGGGGATGGCACAAGGCTATTTTTTTGGGAATCTTATTATATTTATTTCATGTGGATAATAAGCAGATAAAGGCTATTATTTAGGGATTTAGTCTTTAAGGATAATAAGCAGATAAAGGTTATTTTTGAGGAGATAACAGATTAAGATAAGGGAAAAGGGATAGGAGCTATCATGTGTGGCATTGTTGGCCGAAAATCAATCTCTGCTAAAGGGAGGAATCGGTTTTCTATATAAAGAGGGGGTGTGCCGAAATTTTGAAGGCTCTCTTTTATTTTATTTTCTCATCTTCTTCACCCTTTCTTCCTCTCTAAAATTTCCTGGTTGGCCGAATCTTTTAACCTCTATTGTTATTCTTCTTTTAATCCCTAAAAGCCGAAATCACATCTCTATTATTCTATTCTTCTCCTTAATATTCATTGGCCGAATCTCTCTTAGCCATCTCTTCAATTCGTACATCTTCTAAAAGCCGAAATTCTTAGATCTCACTTCCTGAAGTTGCCGAATTATCTTCAAAGGAGTTTGCTTGTGCCGAATCTTGAAGGAAACAATAGAAGGAGGCCAATCGCATAGATCTCTAAGTTATAGAATTGTGTTGCTTTCGGAATTTCAAGGAGAGGCCTATTTTCGCAATTGTTCCGGCTTTTAAGCAAGGCTATAGATTGAGGATAATAGATCCAGATAGCAAGGACATCGACTAAGAATATTGGATTTCACAATATCAGGTGTGTAATTCTCCACACCATCTAGATCTGTTTGATTAATATATGAAAATAAGTATTACATGTTTTGTTAAATGCCGAAACCCCGACATATTGACGGGAACCCAAAGAGGGTAAAGCAAATCACTAGGTTAGTAAATGATCTGATTAAATGTTATAAGTATACTGATTTTATGTGATTGCATGGGTTGGGTTTGATGAAAGGAGGAAGTTATATGTTGTAGCGGTTTTTACCGTGATCTGTTATGTGGTTCCTTACCGTGATGCATTGTAGAGAGCTTCCTGCCGTGATGCATTGTAGTGGCTACGGCCATGATCGATGATGAGCGACACGACGCCATCAAGGCGTATAGCGAAGTGTGGGTTGATTGTAGAAATCCCCAATGGTGTGAATGGCTGGTGCGGGGGCGTGTAGCGGATGGACACCTAGGATATGGGTTGGGCTTTACATATTATTTTTGTTACTTATATTTTGATTATTCTGTTTTATGGGGCTAAAACCCAAATCTAATGGTGCATGAGGGTTGCACACTGAGTCTCGCGACTCACCCTTTAATTTTAACCATCTTAGGTGACACTTAAGGCATCGGACCGAGCTGGAGAGGAGAGCAAGGTGGCCATGCGATAGAGCTTTGAGAATTCAGCAAAAAGACTTAGTCTAATTTTTTTTATTTTCATTTAATTAATGGGTTCAAATTTCCTTGTAATAAGGCCATGGGCCACTAGACTACCATTTATGTCTTGGGATTTTGTTGGGCTTTTATTACTGGGTTTTAAGTTTTACGTTTTCAATTAAGTTAAGACCTGCATGAAATTTCAGTTTTTATTTAAAATCTACCAAGATAATTGGTTACTTAATATTTTATACTTTAATGAATTATTAAGCTTTCGAAATAAAGGTGTAAACCTAGTAATTGTTTTCCAAAATGCGACATGTTATGTAAAATCTCTTAAGTGACATACCAGATCCGGTTGTAGTGTTTGGGCCGGGTTTGGGGTGTTACATTTATGGTCTACAGTATGATAAAAATATCGTATGAAAATTTTGTTAAGAAATTTTACCACTTGCATGCCTAGCTTGATAAAAAGGACTAAATTGTATAAAGTGAAAAAGTTGAATTCTAATAACTAAAGGTATCAAATAGCTATGGAATTTAAAATTTGAGGTCATTATATGGAAAATAGACCACTTAGAGGAGTTAGTAGATAAGGATGATTATTCATCATTGGAAATTGAAGAAAATATTAAGGTTAATTTTGGAAAGATGATAAAATAATGATGATAAATGAAATAAATAATTAAATTAATATCATTTTCATCATCTTTCCTAAAAAAAAACATGGAAACCCTAGCCGTGAAAGTTGAGTTCTAGCAAACTTATTTGGCTTAATTAGGTATGTATTCTTGTCCTGTCTTTAATGATTTTATGTTTTCGAGATCGTAATAGCTTAATCTAGCTATTTTGGGGATTAATTTGCAAAACTATTAAAATATTAGAGTTTTGCCATGGATGAGTATAGTTGAATTTTGAAGTTTTATGTTAGAAAATGAAAGGTTGTTGTTAGATAAACAACTTTTGTAAAGAGACTTTTGATGAAATTATGATTTAGGGACTAAATTGAAAAGATAATAAATTCATGGAAAATTTCTAAATTTTATGAAATTCTTGGGCTGCTATTGATATATATGAAAATCAGCTAGGCTTGAAATAAGGATTAAATTTAATGAATTTTATTTTCCGAGCCTAAGGTGTAATGACCCAAAATTTACGGGCATCGAAAAAGTGTGTTATCGAGCCTCCGTCTTAGTAAAACGAATTCGTAAATATTTTTAGCTAGTTGTGTGTTTAATTAGGTTCTAGTTAGGTGAATTTGATTTAATTAGGAGTATTTAAGAAAAAAGATTAAATTGTAATAGAGGTAAAAGTTTAATTATAGATTAAAGAAAGTAAAAAGGACTAAATAGGCAATTAATCCATTTCAATTAATTGAGACAGTTTAACATTGAAATATCAAAGATTTTTAGTTAAGATTTTTATTATAATATATTATTCTATTATTCTATTAATATTACATTATATTATATTATTATTGTCAAAACCATTTTAAAAGTTTTAGAAAAACGGGGTCGACTTTTAAAAACAAAAATGGGAGTCGCCACCAATCCCTTTTTACTTAGGTGTGATTGGATCACCTTGTAAAACATTTTATTTAAAACATTTAATTTTGGTCTAAAAAAAACCAGAAAACAGGTTCGGAAGTCGGTTACATATGAGGAAGGGTTAGCACCCTCATAACGCCCAAAAATTGGTACCTAATCGATAAAATCATGTCCACATGTTGAAACTTAAAAGTATTTAAAAATATGATTTCTAAAAAAACTTTGATTTAAAATTTGAGAGTTCTTCGATCCGAAAGAATATAAACATCACATCCAGCACGATTGGACACGATATTTTTAAACCCTCGTAACTAAGATCGTCTCATGATTTACAAAACTTGTTAAAAGGATATTTAGTTATTTAGCCAAACGGGAAATCGAAACCCAGCACGATTGGACACTATTTCCCGAATTTCTAAATACCAAAACATTGCCTTTTTTAAAAAAACTTTTAGATATAGAAAAAAACTTTAAGCAATTTGATTTAAAATTTGAGAGTTCTTCGATCCGAAAGAATACAAACATCACATCCAGCACGATTGGACACAATATTTTTAAACCCTCGTAACTAAGATCATCTCACGGTTTACAAAATTTGTTAAAAGGGTATTTAGTTATTTAGCCAAACGGGAAATCGAAACCCAGCACAATTGGGCACTATTTCCCGAATTTCTAAATACCAAAACATTGCCTTATTAAAAAACCTTTAGATAAAATATTAATTTTGCAAAAATATAATTTTTATTTTAAAACGATAATCCATGTGACAATATTGCATTTATATACTATCGAATATAAATATTAAAAGCAATTATAATACACTAACATTTCATATTAATATAGACAATAAAAAATACATCTAAAATAACTACACTAAAGTAATCATAAAATAATAAATAAATAAAAGGGCATTATATGGACAAATAAAATATATAAAGCAACGTATATAAAACAATAAAAAATACTAAATAAATATAAACTTTTCATGCAAGATTAAATAATAAATATATAAAAAAATAAAAAAATTACATATATATAATATAAATAATGTAAGTATAGTATATTATACAATGTAAAATAAATTAGTTTTTCTCTTTTAAAAAAATGATATAATATAATATTATATAATATACAAAAAAATATGTATAAATATTAAAATAATATGTAAAAAGAATATTTAAATAAAATAATATATAAGAATAATTTAAAATATATAAGAATAATATATAATAAAAATATACAAGTTTAATAAATTAATACATGAATAATAAAGGTAACATAATATTTTAACATGATAAAATAATTAAAAACAGTATTAGAATAAAATAAAATAATAATATATAAAAAAATAAAAAAATAA
The DNA here is from genome assembly GCA_025698515.1 of Gossypium sturtianum. Classification (NCBI taxonomy): domain Eukaryota; kingdom Viridiplantae; phylum Streptophyta; class Magnoliopsida; order Malvales; family Malvaceae; genus Gossypium; species Gossypium sturtianum. The sequence goes on from CM046954.1 coordinate 3,054,681, forward strand.
ACAAAGAAGGGTTAAATAGCAAATAAAATAAGCATAAAGGATTAAATTTAATCGCGCGTTAAATCATAGGGGTTAAAATGGAAATTATGGCAAATTTCAAAACGGCGCCGTAATAAATTTGGCCTTTAATGCAACCTGAGGGACCAAATTGGAACAAAATATAATTTAAGGGCTAATTTAATAAAACTAAAAATTCTAATTGTACTGAATTAAAAATTTTAAAAAAGGCGGAAGGACCTAATCCGCTAATAGACCATTGACCAAAAAAAAAACACGCGGATCCTTCGGGTCGGGTCAACTGCGCGCGGATCCTTGGTAAAACGACGTCGTTTTGGCCTTTAAAGGCAATCTCCAAAACGACGCCGTTTACATTGCCTATATAAGTTAGTTTTAATAAAAAAAATTCATTTCTAATCAGTTTTTTTTTAAAAAAAAACTTCTCAAATCCTCTGAAGCCCTTCAGGGCTCCGATCGCCGGACCTCCAGGCCCCTGTCCCCACGCGCCACACGCGCCGTCCCAAGCGGTGGCCGGAGGCCGAAAACCTCGCTTCTATGGTGCGAATCAAGAGGTAAAGTTCCTTTTCTCCATTTTTTGTATTTTTTTTTAAAAAAATATGTATACATGAATATAAAAATAAAATAAAAAGAGTGCGTAAATAAGAAAATCACCTCTGTGTTTGCAAAAAAAATCTATTTTTATTTATGTATTTTTTGTGCGTATATCTGTTTCTGTGTATTCGTCCCCCATCGTGTTTATAGGTTTATGGGTTTTTATAACCCGAAAAATAGATTTAAAAAAGGAAATACAAATCTTTTTGCCATATTCTTGTTGTTTTCTTTCTTTTCTTGTGCAGGTGGACGAGGATCGTGGCGGCGATAGGGGGATTCGCGCGTGAACCGCGGCGTGGCCGAGGGCTGGCGTGAGCGCGAGGCGTTGATTGCGGCGCGAGGATCGGGCTCCTGCTGAGGCAGCGCGACTGTTGGCCTGGCATTGCGGCGCCTAGGGTTTCCTCAGAAACCCTAGGTCTCTGAAGCTGTTTAGTGTTGGGCCTTTTGGGCCACGAATGTTTGGGTCTGTTGGGATCTGGGCTATTGGGTCTGTGTATAGGCTGTTTAGGATCTGGGTTAATGGGTCAAGTTGGGCCACGGGTAATTTTGTAAATTTGGGCATTTGTTTTGGACTGTAACTGGACACTATTATTATTTTTATTTTCTATTTCTAGCTTTTGTTTGCTACAAGCCCGGGCAAAATGGGCTAATTACAATTATTATATTATTATTATATATAAAACAAAAGAAACAAAAGAAATAAAACAAAAGAAACGTAATAGGTGAATGACGAAACAGAGAGAAAGAAGAAAGAAAAGAATTTAGGGTTTTCAAAGGTTCAAATTCAAATTGGTAAATCAATTTAAGTCATTTTCTTGTAATTTTTGAGTTTTTATGATCCTAGAACAAAATACTACTAGATATATGTTGAAATTTTGGAAGTTATTAGATTTTTAGATATTAATTTTGTTGAGTAAAAGTGTGAATTAGGGATTGAATTAATAGAATTTCAAGTTAGAAGTGGGAGAAGGATTAAATTGTAGAATAGGCTATAAATTTTGTGTAATAGGGACTAAATTACAAGAAATTCAAAATTAGGTATTTATGGTGAAAATTAGAGAGTTAAGTTTAAGTTTGGTTGAAAATTGAATATAAATAAGGTATGAATTGGGATGGAAAAATAGATGATTTTGGTTAAGGATTAAATTGGAATCAAGGTAGAAGTTAAATAGGAAATTCAAGTATTTGATGTGAATAATTGTTGTATTAATAATTGTAAAATATTTTAATTTTAATTTTCGTAGCTAACATCGAACCAGAGACATCAGCTCAGAAGAGAAAGGAAAAGATTGTCGAAGAGTAACTCGGGAGAAATTCTGGTTTGTATTACTATAATTTGAATTATTTATTATTATATGCTAAATTTTAATTAATGTGTATGATAAGTGAAATTTAAGGTAAGTATTGATATTTGAGTTGAATGTGAATTGGATTGAATAGTGAATATATATGTGTAATTGAATTGTAAATTGATTGGAAGTTGGAAAATGATTTGAATTGAATCAAAGTATAATCATATGTGATTATTTGAAATATGTATTGATTTGATGTTGAAAAGTGATTTTAATACCCTATTAACTAGTCGGGCTAAGTCAGATATAGTTGGCATGCCATAGGATTGGAAGTGTTCAGGGTTACTTCGACTTTGAGTCGATGAGACACTGGGTGTCATTATATTACTTCGGATAGATTCGATGAGGTACTGGGTACCAACTTACTTCGGCATGGCCGATGAGACACTGGGTGTCAACTTATTGCTTCAAACTATCCGATGAGGCATTGGGTGCCATATTGGTGTGTCTGGTTGGATCTATGTATCCGTCAAAGTCCGAATCACGTTAATAGGGGAAAATGAATAAATTTTGATAATATAAATTTTATTGAATGATTTTATATATGAAATGAAAGAAATATTGATATGAGATGTGGGAATGGAATGAATTTTGAGATAGTGAAATATTGTATGAATTCAATTGGATACAGGTTTGAAAAGTTACTATTATTATTAAATAAATTGATTTAATATGTATCAGTTATTAAAAGGATAAAAGTATAAATTGAATAAGTATACTTATTTGCATGATTTACAAATTTGGATTATAGTAATACCACTAAGTATAATATACTCAGTGTACGGTTGTTTTCCGTGCGCAGGTTAGTAGAAGTCAAACAATCCGGTCCAACATTCAGAGCTGATCCCGACCTCAGAAACTTGGTGATGTATATATTTCTTTTTGGTAAAGGTGGCATGTACCTAGGTTATGTATATGTGTCATGGTGGATTTTGGTTGTAATAGATGACATATGTTATTTGAATAGACATATGAAAGAATAAGAAGATAAAATGGCACATATGATATTAAACTTTGAAATGGAAATAGAATGAAATTTCTAAACTAATCTTAATGTTGCTTGTGAATGTTTAGTGAATAGATTATCAGGTTGGTGTCTTGATATGTTTTAAATGTGATTGTATATAAAATTGTAATGGTTGTGATATTGGTTTGAATTGGGTATGTTTTAAGTTTGCAGGGTTGGTTAGATGATTATAAAAGGGTTATATTGAGCCCACACGGTCCGGTCTATACGGCGTGAGCCCTGTATTTGTTAAAAAAAGTTTAGAATTTCATGAAAAATTTCTCGAGCACTCGAATTAGTCCCGATTCACTTCTAACACGTATTTTAGGCCTCGAGGGTCCATAAAAGGGACATTATGAATGTTTTACAATACATATGTTATTTATTTGTGTAAGGTTCGTAATATGTCTGAAAGGTCCGGTAATGCTTCGTAACCCTGTTCCAGTAACGATTTAGGGTTAAGGGTGTTACATAGGGACAAAATAATAATTAATTAAAAGTATATGGGGCAAAATAAAAATTTTGTCAAATGATGTTTGTTGGATTGAATTGAATAAGAATTATATTAAATTGAGTTAAATTCATTCGTATAGAACCGGATAGACCTAATACGGAGTTAGATCGAGGCAAAGAAAAAGTATCGGATTAGTAACCTTCGTATCTAAAAAAACTTATCGAGGTAAGTTCGTATAACTAAATCGTATATTTATTTGTTTTTAATTGAATATTATTGTGTGTGATTTGTATAATTGCCATGTATAATTATTGATCACATATCCGACAAGTACCAAGTCCCGTTTGAACCTTAGAAATTCGAAGGGTACAAATGACATGTCATTAGGGTTCCGGATTTGGTTCTGATCCTGCATGTTTTGCGGACACACCATGCCTCTCATGAGCTTCCCGTTATTTAGCTCTTATGAGCATCCTGATATTTGGCTCTCATGAGCTTCCCGATTAATGGCTCTTTTGAGCTTCCCGATATTTGGCTCGTATGAGCTTCTCGTTATATGGCTCGGAAGAGCTTCCAATTAACTTGCTCATATGGGCACATATGTATATGAATTGACGGATTACAGATTTGTACATTTCGTGTGTACTACTCGTGTATCCAAAGATATTTTAAATGGTTCAATGGGCAAAGTTCTGATATGAAACAATATGAGTTCGAAATGAACAATTACGGGTATATACTTGAGTTACATGGAAAATGATATTACATGACATCTTGAAATATGAGATGGATGATACATGTATGTGAATCTTACCTAGTGATTATGTACAACCATGTTTATTGGTTATGGAAAGTGTTACATGGCTAACATATTGAGGATATGTGTTTAGGCTTTTGGCCAAATTGGTTTGGTTATATTAGCATGCTTACCCTAAATGTGATTAAATGGTAAGTTAATTTCTTTGTTATACGAATTTACTAAGCTTAAATGCTTACTCTCTGTTATTTTCTATGTTTTATAATACTTCGGAAGCTCATTTTGGCTGGAAGCTGGTCGGAACAACTTCACGCTATCTAGCATCCTTTTCGGTATAATTTAATAAATTAATTTTGGTTATAATGGCATGTATAGGTTAATTTGGCCAATGATGGCATATAAATGTTTGTTGGAACTAGCCATTTAATTGGCTTGTGATAGATAAATTTTGATGTGTATGTAAATGGCCCTATCATGTTTGATGTGTGTTTGAAATGGTTGAATGATGGAAATCTTATAGGTATATTGATGATTGGGTTGAACAGGTATATTAGGTAAATTATGCATATATGTATTTGATTATGTAGGTGAAATTGGTTATTTGATTGATATGAGTTATGTTGTCATTTAAAGAGCCCAAGGGCATATTGTTGGTATGTGATAGTATTACATGTTTAAGTATTGATTTTGACTTGATTTGATTGCCTTGTTATGAATTGTTGATGTCTAAAATGTTGATTTAGGTTGATGACAAATTTGTTGAGAAATATGGCTAGGAAAATGGCCTATTTTTGTCCACACAGGCGTGTGTCTCAACCGTGTGTCCCCTTGTATCTTTAATTTGCGCAAAACAGAATGCTCACACGGCCTAACACACGGGCGTGTGGCTTTGCCGTGTGACCCAAGTCAGAGAGTTACACATGTATGGGCACGGGTTGGGACACAGTCGTATGCCCCTATTTCGAATACCCACACGGCCTGAGACACGGGCGTGTCTCTTGACCGTGTGAGCCACACGGCCGTGTGTCCCCTACACCTTTGAAAAATTTTAATTTTTTTCGAAAAATTCTTTGAGTATCCGATTTAGTCCCGACTTATTTTTAAAATGTATTTTGGGCCTCGAGGGCTCGCATAAGTGACAATATATTTGTTTCTGATTGCTTTCTGATATGAATGTTATTTTATATGAAATATTTGTTTGTTTGATCTTTAAACTCTGGTAATGCTCCGTAACCCTATTTCGGCGACAAATTCGAGTTAGGGGTGTTACATGGAAACCATAACCCTAATATATATAACTTTAGCACATTAGCCCTAATTCCTAATTAGCCTATCATTAATTAGAAATTGATTAGAACTTAATTACTATAGTATCTACACATATTTGACTCATACTTTATTTATAAAACCCTAGAACTTTATTTAAAGAATCAAAATCTAAAATTTTTATCAAGAATCTCAAACATTCAACATAATATATAATTAAAATATCAAATCTGTAATGACCCAAAATTCACGGGCATCGAAAAAAGTGCAGTATCAGACCTCCGTCTTAGTAAACCAAGTTCGTAAACAATTACTAGGAGTAATTAGGAGTCTAGTAGTGTGCTTGATTAGGCTTTAATTAGGTGAATTTAGCTTAATTGAGAGAAATTAGGAAAAATGACTAAAGTGAATAAAGGGTAAAAGTTGAATTGTAGATTAAAAGAAAATAAAAAGGACCAAAATGGCAAATAAGCCATTTAGCATATTTGAGGCAGCAAACATTAAAACAAAAATCTAATATTTTTGTTAAGTTATAAATTATAAATATATTATTTTAGTTATAAATTATATTAAATTAATTTAAAATAATTATATTATAAGATTTTTATATGATAAATGAGTCATGATTTTGACAAATGGATGGTGATAAAATAATACATGTGTAATTAAAATATGTATACAATTGTAGTTTATAGATTCAATTTGCTTATTAATTAAGCATAAGATATTTATTATTTATTATTTATTATTATTAAATTAAAATATATTTATTAATTAAATAATTAGTATAAGATTTTTGGTTGATAATAAATTATGATTTTGCCAAGTGTATGGTAAAGATAAAATACAAGTGTATTAATTGAAGTATATACATTTGTAATATTTTTATTTAATTAGTAAATAGATATTTATTATTATTAAATTAAATTAATAAAATATTTATGAGATAAATAATTATATTATGAGATTTTTTGTGATAAATAAATCATATGGTGACAATTGTAGGGTGATGATAGTGTAAAAATGTTATAGAATACATGAATACATTTGTAATACATACAATTAAAATATAAAAGATTTGTATTAATTAAATAATTATAGTATAAGATTTTTGTATGGTAATAGATTAAACATTTTCCAAATGTATGGTCATGATATTGTACAAATGTACAAAGAAGTATGTATACAAATGTATTATTTATAATTGGTATTAAATCTAGATTTTTATTAATTAAATAATTATATCATAAGATTTACTTGTGATAAACAAATTAATTAAAGATAAGTGTAAAATATATAATTGTCCAATTGTAAAATAAGTATTTGTTATTGAATAGATTATAATAATAATAATAATTATTATTATTATTATTATTATTATTACTAACTAACTATATATATATATATATATATATATATAAGATATAAAGTAAAAAGAAACAAAGAAAAGAAGAAAGTTACAGAGAAGAAGCAACGAAAATAGGGAAAGAAAAAGAGAAAGAAAAAGAAAAGGGGGAAGTAGGGAATTGAAGCTTGAAGTTTAATTGGTAAGTTAAATTAAGTCATTTTCTCTTAATTTTGATGTTTTAAAAGCTTTAGAACAAGGTTATATTGAAATTAAGTTGATATTTTGAGAGTTCATAGGTTTTCAAGTATAGTTTATGTTGAACAAAAAGTTGAAGAAGAGGTTTAATTGAATGAATTTAAAGTTAGAATTAATAAAGGGATTAAATTGTAAAAGAAGCCATAAATTTTGTGTTGTAGGGACTAAATTGTAAGAATTTCGAAATTAGGTATTTATGATGGGATTTTGATAGATATGTATAAGTTTGGTTGAAATTTGGATAGAAATAAAGTATGGATTGAGTTAGAAAAGTAGATAAATCTAGTTAAGACCAAATTGGAATTAAAGTATAAATTGGATAGAAATTCAATTAATTGTTATAAATTATTGCTGTAATTAATAGTTTAATTATTATTATTTTTGTAGCTAACAAAGAACCCGAGGCATCGGCATCGAAAGGAAAAGAAAAAGTTATTGAGGAGTAATCGCGGAATCCGGGTGTGTATTACTATAATTCAATTTATTTAGTTTTTTTTTATGATAGATTTAAATTATGTGAATGGTAAGTAAATAATGAGGTAAGTGACTATATTGAATGAACTTGGGGAAAATAGAATTAAATGATGAATATGTGTTAGTATTGAATTATAAATTGAATTACATGTGATTGATATGAAAAGTATATTGAATTAAATTGTGAAATTGAATTGGAAGTGATTTGAATTGTGAATTTGAGATTGAGATTGAATTGATAATATGCATGAATTGAATTTGGATGATTTGTGATCAATTGGAAGAGAAAGAGAAATTGATATTTGAATCAATACCCTATTAACTAGTCGGGCTGAGTCGGATATAGTTGGCATGCCATAGGATTGGAAGTGTTCAGGGATACTTCGACCTCGAGTCGATGAGACACTGGGTGTCACTATATTTCTTCGGATAGTTTCGATGAGGTACTGGGTACCAACTTTCTTCGGCTCTGCCGATGAGACACTGGGTGTCACAATATTGCTTCGAACTATCCGATGAGGCACTGGGTGCCAATCTGGTGTGTTTGGTTGGATCCGCGTATCCGCCAAAGTCCGAGTTTGTTAATAGGGGTAAAAAAAATGAATGAAAAGCTAAATTAAATGAAATTAGTCGGTTGAGCCATTGAAGAAATGTGAAAAAGGAATGTGTATTGAATTTGTGAATTGAAATTGGAAATGAGAATGAAGAAGCATGAACCAAATGTTCATGAAATGTTAGTTGGCTCAATATGAAATTATATGATTTCAATTGATGGAAAGTTTAAATTAAGTAACGAATGTTAAAGAAATGAATGTTATGTTTGATTTGGTTTTAGTATGTTTAAGTTGTCTAATTTAATAATTATCCTTATTATGTTTATAATTTGAATTATGGTAATACAACTGAGTATGAAATACTTAGCGTACGGTTATTTCCGTGCGCAGGTTAATAGGTGTTCAGAGTCCCGGTTCAGCATCCAGAGTGATCCCGACTCCAACATAAAACTCAGAGATGTAGTCCTCTTTGGTAAAAGTGGCATGTACATAGGTGTTATTTTGGTCACTTTAAAATGCTACATGATTTTTGTCGTAAAGAATGGTATTTAGAATTTTGGTGTTTAAACTAATGAAATCGTACGAAAATTTATATGATATGCATGGTATAATTGGTACTAAATTTAGAATGGAATGAATGAAATTATAAGTTAATTTTTAATAGCAATATAAATGTTTATAAAGTAAATTATCAAATTAATGATATAGGTATGATTTTAATACGATTAAATATGAAATTGCATTGGTTGTAATATTGGTTTTGGTTTGGTCTCGGTTTGAAATTGCAGGGAAGGCTAAATATTTATAAAGGGGTTATATCAAATTAAAAAAAAAAACATGAATGAAGTCAATTAGCATAAATTTATATAAATTTATGATATAATTTATATTTATTTAAAAATTATTTATAAATTGTCCGATATGTCTGGTAATGCCTCGTAACCCTGTTCCGGCGACGGTTTAGGGTTAAGGGGTATTACAAAATCCATAATTTTAAAAAAGAAAAACGAATCAATCCAAAAATAATAAAGAATCAATTCATTCTCAATGATTTAACATGACGAAGCTTGGATGCCACTTGTTAGAATTATAAAATAAATCTAAAATAAAACTTAATAAACCAGGATCTATCATGTCAAATAATCAAGAATAAATCAAGAACAAAACTAGATGCGGAAGTGTACCTGAATACATGAATTCCTTGAAATCTACGGATCTTGGGGATTTGATCTTCCAAATTAGAACACAAAAAATTCAGAGAATATTTGTTCTATCTTTCCTAAAGATGGGATATTAGAAAAGATATATTGTGTGTAATTTTGGGACCATAACCCTAATATATATAACTTTGGCACATTAATCCTAATTCTTAATTAGCCCATCATTAATTAGAAATTGATTAGAACTTAATTATTACAGTATCTACACATATTTGACTCATATTTTATTTAATAATTAAAGTCCAATAAAACTTTAACCAAATTAGATCACTTTTAATTTGGACTAACCTATCATTATAGCAAATAATAACATGTAATTACTATTATTATATATGTGATGTCCGTATTTTTCAACAGTTGAATCATGGAGTTTTATTCAGCTCTCACAAATGACATCAACTATTTCAATAATTCTAAAATAGAACAAGTTTTGAGATAAACTTAAATTCTCTACAAGATAAAATTAAATTATGAAAATGTCAAAGCTTGTATAATAGAAAAAACCATATTAGGTTATAAAGTAATTAAGGTAATTACAATTACACAACGTGGAGTATAGGACAAATGAAAATAAAATGATGAAGATTTGCTTGCGATAGTGAGCGTAAAATATAAGGTTGTGTATGGTCGAATAAACTCGTCCACTTTCCGTATTAATGACTACAAAAGAAAAGGGGGTCCCTATAGACTGACACTGATGAGACATGCCCCCCCGACCCAGTCAATTTAATTACGTACCAACAAATAAAGTGAAATTGAATGGCTTCGGTTCAATCATCGACCGTCCGTTTCCGAGTCGGAGCCGCCCATTGTAATTTCTACATGGCACGTGCACCGCCCCAAAGTCACTGCATCCTGACCAGATGCTTTGGATAGATGCCTCTGTATTTGAAATGGTCAAATGTGAGTCAGATTTTGAACTCAGGCACGTGCATTGCCGGGGATCACAATAATCTAATCCAAATCACTTATTAAAAAAAAATGAAAAAGAAAAAGAAATGGTCATTCTTCACTTTCCGAAATACATGACATTCTCCAGCAATTTTTTTTTATTTTATTTTTTACCTTTATATTTTGATAAAATTTATTATTTAACCTTTTTTTTTCCTTCCCACTTTTTCTTTGTTAACCATATACCACATTATGTAAAAACTGATATGTCAAATTGATAAATTTTATTGAAAAATATTTATGAAATTATTTATTAATAGATTGAAATCTTTAAATCGAAAAAAAAAATTAACTCTTTTTAGCACAACGTTTTAAGTTCAAACACTAACTGCCAAACTGAGAATTTAACCTCTAAATTTTAAGTATCGAAATTAACTTCCAAACTTTGTTATTGATGATATTTTTTTAAACTTAATTGTTTTTACTAGGGAAGCACCAAGGGATAAAAAATTGTAAATTTATAATTTAATTCCTTTAAAATTAAAAAAATACTTTTAATCCTTTAAAAGTTTTATAATTTAATTCTGATAAAAATTGAAATATTTTTTATGCAATCACACATTTAAACCCACAAATATATATAGGATTATTATACATATCTTGATTTGGTGGAAGACAGACTTTTACTTAAAAGATCGAGATCTATCTCTTTTTAATTATGACACATTGCACTTGCTCTTTTTCCTTTCCTTGTCCACATTCTTAGTTATTGCTTTTTGAAGATTTTGTTTAAATATTTTTTAAATTTGCAAAATACGTAACTTTTATGCTATTTTTTTATTATTAATATAATAATAGGAGGGAAAAATATTAATATACACGTGTTAAAATAGTTAGACTTTTTGGCTGTGTCGGTGTTACGCTTAATTAGGTCATCAATTTGGTTAGAAAGTTACGGAAATATTTATCTATGATTAAAATATGTAATATTATTTGATGATGTTTTCGTTTTTTCATTTAAAAACCAATAAAAATATGCATATAGTAGGATTTTAATTTGCACAGATTGCATTAGCAATTTCTTAAAATAAAGCTTTATTTTAATATTATTATGGTTACTTTATTACTTCCATAAGTTTCTATTATTTAAGCTCCTAACTGAGTCAATGCACCCTCAATCGGGTCACTAACTCGATTAGAAAATTACAGAAATACCCTTACATAAATTTTAGGCTTTTATTTTTTACTCAATGCAAGAATCAACAAATTGTTATCTCAATAACAAAAGTAAAAGGAAATTTCTTCGCAGGAATCAAGGTAGGAGTTGCATCAACGTGGAAGATAGAAAATCCATTCATTTGAATGGCAAGAGAAAGGCTAAAGAGGATGAGGTTTTTTTTTTAGTATTTTGAAATCGAATCGAATTGAACTCTTAAATAAAAATAAAATTCGTCAATTGTTATTTTCTTTTGTCTATAAAATTCAAACTTTACTCAAAAGATATTATTGAGTTATTTACATTTTTCACGAAAAAAGAAAAAAGAAGTATGATTATGAACGAGTCTTAGAGTAATTAAGAGTCCGTTGAAGTAGTTAATTTGTTTAGAATTTGTTAGCTATTCTTAAGAAGTAAGGTTTTCTCTTTATTCTTGAATGATAAATCAGATCTAGTCTCTCTTTTGTTCTATATTTATTGTTGTTTTTTAGTACATTCTTTCAATGAGGAAATTGTATCAAGTACAAAGTCATAATAACATAAGCATTTTTCTTACAAAAACAGAGTGTCGGGCTTTGACAACAAAATTTGGAAAAAAATTCTAACAAAAATGAATTTTATTAAAGATAAACATCATCCAATTGTTGGATTAAAAATTTCAAAACTTTTTAGAAGATTTAATGTGAATATTTTTTAAAAAATAGGTTTTAATAAAAAAAAAAGTTACAAATTTTAGGGAGCTTAATAAGATTTTACAAAATAAAAAAATAAAATTGAGTGGCCTGATGAAAATTTATAAAAGTTTTGAGAGGCTTTATTAACATTTCTCAAGATTTTTGGGAGGTTTCGTATCCACATGAATTTGTAATAATTTTATTTCTTCAGTAAAAACAAGTAAAATAAAATGAGTTTCAAATTTAAAAATTAAAAATGTCAAAAAAATAATTGTAATTTTTTTTATGAGAAATCAATATAATATGAAAATCTAATGAAAAGGCGAAATTTCAATTTTCATTAACAGTTTGATTATTAATGCAAAGATTATAGAACTTCAATATTTTGTTGATGAATCCGTTATATTTACCATCGACAAAACACCTAGCAACAATTCTTTCCTTACATTCTCAATAACAAAAATGAAACTCATTGATTATTTCTCTTAACAAACAACCATAAATATATATATAGGATCTAATTTGCTAATACCTTTAAAAAAAATGATTTAATTTATTAAATGCATTAAAAATCAGAAAAAAATCAATCCTAGCTAATAAATACTCACAAGCGAGATTTATTAAATAAAATTACATGCATAACATAAAATGCATACTTTGACATGCACATTCATGCAATTCATCTCAGGTATTAAAATAATTAAATAATTTAAAAAAAATTTAAGCTACCGAATATGAATATTTATATTTATATTCAATTAACTTGAATATTTGTAATTTAAGTAGAACTATATAAATACCAAAGGATGGAGTAAAAAATAAACCAATTAAATCACATAAACTTAAACAATCAAAACTTTGAAATTATTAGGAAAAAAAAAAAGTAAAACAACTCATGTCGAGAGGAAGCACAAAACATAGTTAAAAATAGAAGTTGCCGCCCTCTTTCTCTAAAATCTAAAAATATTTATTTATCAACAAGTAATTGAGTGCAGTAGTAAGGTACATTGCACTTCTAAATGAAGGGTCCAAGTTTAAACTTTGAAAACGACATTGTTGGGAGAGAGGGCAGCCATGAACCCCAAACATATAGGTGAAAGTGTAAGACATGATTACCATTTTTAAAAAGAGCTTTATTGTCTTTGAGTTTACTCGAGTGTGATTACACCTTATGAAAAAAGCACTTTTGATTTCAAGTTTCACCCATCTCAAAATGTGAATCGTCTTTAGATCCTACCCTAAACTCCTCTTGCTTCGATTTATTCCCTAAAAAAACCAATAATTAAACAATTAAAACCATAAAACTCAAGAAAAATTCATGATCAAATTGAACTTTCTTAGCGGAATACTTCAATAAAGATTCATAATTTAATCTATCATGATCCATCACCATTTAAATTGCGTCGCGCAAGTGCTATAAGCATAATATTAATATTGTTCTTTTTAAATATCTAATAGTCTTTAAAATTTTATTATTTAAAAATATGCTTCATCGAATTCGAATCCGAAACTTTCTGCATCTTATGTATAAGAATCTTTCTTGTAACCATAATCTATTAATTATTCTCCTAATGTTTTGAACATCAATTATTATCCTAATTTAACAAGCTCACTTGGAATTAAATCATGGAATAATTTGTTTTGCAGTTTGGATAGATTTGATCAAATTTAAATCATTAATTGAATTACTATATTATTGTTGATTAATTTATTTACAAAATATATCAAATATAAATATAATTTTAAAAAAATGATCACATGTTGAAAAAATAATAAATGCAAGGGCAAATTGGTGATATCGACATAAATGATGAACGCCCTAACATTTGTCACTAAATAATCATTAGCATGTCACTGTTTCTCGGTATCAAATGCCTTGTTTTCATTTTATTTCTTTAACTAACGCACTCGCAGAAAGGGCTAAAATTTAAGTCCATTCAATTTGCAAAGACATAAAATATAAACAATTTTTTATTAATATATATTATCATTAATTAATTCAATCAAATTGTAAAAATAATATTAAGAAGTGTAAATCAACAAAACGATGTGTTTTTTTTTAACAATTTCATTATAAGTTCTGATCATAGATAAGAGGATAATATGATTCAGTGCACTTAAACTTACGTCTTCCTGCATTAACAACAATATTCATGCCAATTAAACTAAGACTCAATCAATTAAAACAAACCGATTTAAATTAAATAAATATAACAATAATCAATCTTAAATTAAATGCTCATCATTGACATTAATTACTTAAATGCATCAATACTCTTTTTTTCAGTTTTATTTAAAGTAGATCCATTTTTAAAATTTAAATTTAAATATAACTTTCTTGTGAATAATAATAACAAAAACACTAAATCATAAAATTTATTAAATATTTTACATTAAAATCATGAAATAAAATCAATATTCATAATACATATATATACCACCAATTTTCTATTTAAATAAATTCAATTTTAATTACTCCATTGAATAAATATTAAACTCGCAAATATTGTTTCATGTCATATTTAACAAGTCAATATTTTATTAAATAAAATATTTTCAAAACTTTCATTTTAATTTGTAAATCTTTCACATATATTTTAATATAATTGATTTATATCCATACACAATTAAATCTCTCTAAATCAAACATTTTGAAATAATAAATTTATACCATTTTGAAAGAGTTAGAACACAAATAATCTAGATTTATTTTACAAATATTATTTCCAAAATAGAAAGCATAAATATTAAATTATTTTATAATTTAATATTTTTTATTTGATACACATAATTAAATCTATGCGTCGCACAAGTATACAAACTTGTTACTAAATAAAATAAGCACAATCAAATATAGGATAAAGTTTGCTGATGAGGGTGTCAGCAAGGGGAGAGACAGAGAGGAGAATACAATAATGTTAAGGAAGGTCGGTTCACTTTAGCAGGATGGAGAGTTGAAGGAGGTATGCTTAAAGATCGGTTCCTTCCTCATCGTGCTAAATGGTATATATAGTGGAGGTCACGTGCTTGGAATTGCTAATGTGGTAAACCTGCTACCAATAAGTCATCATTGTGGAGTGCATGGGGAGATGTACGTAGGGGTGAGCAAAACTCGATTCGACTCGAAAAAATCAAAAAAAAATTCGAATTTCGAGTTAAACGAATCGAGTTATTCGAGTTATTCGAGTCAACTCGATTCTTTTTTCGAATTTCGAGTTCGAATCGAGTTGAGTTTTCGAATTCGAATAACTCGAATAATTCGAATATCAAACTATAATATTTTACATTTTACCCCAAACTCCCAAACCTTTTACTTTTCCTCAAAACTTTTACTCCTTCCCACTTTCCCCCAAAACTTTTACTCCCCTCCCATCCCAATCCCCAATCTACCCAAAATCCATTTCCCACCAAAATTTTACTCTCCCATTTACTTTTTCTCAAAATTTTACTCCCCAAAACCCTCAAAACTTTTATTTTCCCCAAAATTTTTACTCCTCTCCCTTTTCCCCTAAAACTTTTACTCCTTCCCATCTCACCTCCCATCTACCCCAAATCCATCTCCTCCAATTTTTTTAATATTTTCCTTCAAAATTTTACTCCCCTATTTACTTTCCCTCAAACTTTTATTCTCCAAAACTTTTTATTTTCCCTAAACTTTTACTTCTCACCCTTTACTCTCAAATAAAAATCAAAATTATCCAAAAAAATCACTAAACATAAATAGTAATAATTTTATTTATATCTACTATTTATATTATTAAATTAAAATTCACATTTTATATTATTTATATTATTGAATTGTTTAGTCATATTGAATATTTATATTAAAATTGAATTATTAATTATGCCATAAAATATTAATGTTAAAATTTTATATTGGTATCAATTTCACATTTTATCTTTAAAATAACTTTTATTAAAAATCAAATTTTTACATTTAATATACTTTTTAATTCCAAAATACATAGTGACAAGAATCAAGATAATTGAAACAACTAAGCAAGCAAAGAAGCTAACCCGTATATAAAAGATTAATAAATAAATTATTTGGTGATGAAAGTTAATAAAAAATTTGGTTAATGTGGACAAATTTTATTACGATGGGTGACAATGGTTACAAGGACCCAAAATTATTTTTTAAAATTGAACTCGAACAAATATATTCGATTCGAATTCCATCTCACTCGACTCGATTAGAGAAAATTTCAAATCAAATTAGGATAAAGTTTGTTTATGAGGGTATCAGCAAGGGGAGAGACAGAGAGGAGAATACAATAATGTTAAGGAAGGTCGGTTCACTTTAGCAGGGTGGAGAGTTGAATGAGGTATGCTTAAAGATCGGTTCCTTCCTCATCGTGCTAAATGGTATATATAGTGGAGGTCACGTGCTTGGAATTGCTAATGTGGTAAACCTGCTACCAATAAGCCATCATTGTGGAGTGCATGGGGAGATGTACGTGATGGGACTCATTCTATCATTTCTTTCGAACAGTGGTATAGGTTTGTTATGTTCAAGTAGGAGTTGGTGGCCTAAAGTGCGTATCCACATTAGGAGGAGTGTTCTTACTAGAAAAACGGATGCCCTGAGAAACAGGTGGCCTGCTCACGAAGACAGATAGACAAGATCTTTCTAAAGGGAGCGAATAATTCGTTCGTAGGGATGAATGACCAAAATGTTGGAAAATATAGACATCACATATATAATAAGGGTAATTATATGTTATTATTTACTATCATGATAGGTTAGCCCAAATTAAAAGTGATCTAATTTGGTTAGAATTTTATTGGGTTTTAATTATTAAATAAAGTATGGGTCAAATATGTGTAGATACTCTAGTAATTGAGTTCTAATCAAATTCTAATTAATGATGGGCTAATTAGAATTTGATTAGAACTAATATGCCAAGGTTATAAATATTAGGGTTATGGTCCCCAAATTATATACAAGATATCTTTTCTAATATCCCATCATCAGGGAAGAGAGAGCAGATATTCTCTGAATTTCTTGTGTGATAATTTGGAAGATCAAATCCCCAAAATCCGGTAAAACTTCAAGGAATTCATAGATTCAGGTACGCTTCCGCATTTAGTTTTATTCTTGATTTATTCTTGATAATTTGACATGATAGATCCTGGTTTATTCAGTTTTATTTTAGATTTATTTTACAAATCTAACAAGTGGCATCCGAGCCTCGTCATATTGAATTATTGGGAATTGATTAAGGTTCTTCATTTGAATGATTGATTCATGAAATTTCATTGGTTTCATATTTTGGATATATATGTTGATCTTTGAAGATTTATATTAAAGTGTTTTTTTTAGATCTTGATTATCTTGAATTCATATTAAAAATTTTAAGGTTTTGTTTTAATTTTTTTTAATTTATGCTTCGATTTTCTGTATGTATATATGCATATATAATTACAAAAACATGTGGTTATTATTATTATTATTTTAAATCATATAAGGCATTTAAAAAAAATTGATTCATATGTATATGTTTCGTTTATATATAAATATATAATATATGCATGCTTTGATTGGTTTAATGCATGTTGTTTTGGAAATTTATATGAATATATATAATTATCTTTTAATTTGATTGAAAGATGAAATTAAGGTAAATATTTTGAAACAAATAAATTCAGATTTTGGCTTTTAATTAAGGATGTCTAATATTTTAAATAAATTAGTTGAAACAAAATGCCGCCAAAGTGACCTCTTTTGTGTAGATTAGTTTATTTGAAATATTAAGATGATTATATGTTTTTGTGATTCATGCGTTTATTGATTGACCCAAAGGTAAGTTAATATTTGGCAGAATTTCAACGACATCTGTGGTGATAAATGTGTGACAATTATAAGGTATTTTATGTGAGCAATAAGTTAGTCCAAAGATTAATTCATTGTTTGACATAATTTATTGTCAATGTTTGATTGCTACAACAAGAGTACCGCTTACTGTTAATATTATTGTCCAAAGACTTGATATTAATGTTGTGTTTGGTATCTTGAGATGGGATTAGCCATTATCTTGAATTTATTGTTTACTTATGAATATTGATTTAAGCTTGTTTTTGTTCTATATTTAGCTAATTCATCTTCTGCTGCCACAATATCTGCTAATATAAATTCTATACCCATGCTTAATGGGACTAATTTTGAGGAATGGAAAAGGCACTTACTTATAGTGCTTGACTGTATGGACATAGACCTTGCACTAAGGGAAGAACAACCTGCACCTCTCACTGCGAAAAGTACCCCTGATGTTAAGAGGGATTTTGAGAGGTGGGATCGTTCAAATTGCATGAGTCTAATGATCATGAAACACAGCATTTTAGAAGCCTTTAGGGGCACAAAATCTGAAGAGATTACTCAGGCCAAGGGTTTCCTTGATGAAATTGAGAAACGCTTTGCTAAAAACGATAAGGTTGAGATGACATCACTTCTGACTTCTTTGATGTCTATGAAATATAAGGGTCAAGGAAACGTAAGAGAGTACATTGTGGAGATGTTCCATACTGCTTCAAGAATTAAGGCACTTAAGGTCGAGCTTTATGAGGAATTGCTTGTTCTTATGGTTTTGGTATCGCTTCCTGCACAGTTTAATCAATTTAAAATTAGTTATAACGGTCAAAAGGAGAAATAGATCCTAAATGAGCTGATTTCTCATTGTGTGTAAGAGGAAGAAAGGTTGAAGCGTGATAAGTCTGAAAGTGCTCATTTGGCCAATGCCCCTAAAGACAAGGGCAAGAAAAGAAAATATCAGAATGAAGCTGCTAAGGGTCCACCTCAAAAGAAACAACAACAAGCTACAGAGAGTTGTTTCTTTTGTACAAGTCTGGACACGTAAAGAAAGATTGTACCAAATGTCATGCTTCGCGTGCAAAGAAAGCTATAATTCTTAATTTGGTCTGTACTGAGATTAATTTAGCTTCAGTACCTAGAAACACTTGGTGGATAGATTCTGGTGCTAATACTCACATAAGTGTTTCTATGCAGGGTTGCCTGAGTTACCGAAAGCCAAGTGATGGTGAAAGACACATCTTTGTGGGCAATGGAAAATCGATACAAGTGGAAGCGATTGGGCATTTTAGGTTGTTATTAGGAACTGGTTTTTATTTGAATTTAAAAGACACTTTTATTGTACCGTCATTTAGACGGAATTTAGTTTCTGTTTCTTCGTTGGACAAATTTGGATATTATTGTTCATTCGGAAACAATCAATTTAATTTGTCTTTAAATTCAAATGTTATTGGAACTGGTTATTTAAATAATTATGACAACCTTTATTTTCTAGAAACAGTTACATCTTATAATGAAACCTTGCATGTGGAATCACGTGGTATTAAACGCAAATTAAATAAGGAAAATTTCGCATCATTATGGCATAGGCGCTTAGGTCATATCTCAAAATTTAGAGTTGAACGCCTTGTGTCTGATTGTATTTTAGATTCCCTTGAATTCATAGACTATGATATCTATGTTGATTGCATTAAGATAAAACATACCAAAACCAAGAGATTAGGTGCCAACAGATATTCAGACGTCTTAGAATTAATTCATACAGATATTTGTGAGTCATTCCCTACGGCATCCTGGAATGGTCAACAATATTTCATAACATTTATAGACGATTACTCATGTTATGGGTACCTATATCTCATTCATGAGAAATCTCAATCTTTGGACGTGTTCAAAGCTTATAAAGATGAAGTTGAGAATCAACTCAACAAAAGGATTAAAAATATTAGATCTAATCGTGGTGGTGAGTACTACGGTAGATATGATGGCTTAGGTGAACAATGTCCAGGATCATTTGCGAAATTCCTAGAGGAATACGGTATTGTCCCACAGTACACTATGCCAGGATCACATAGTATGAATGGTGTAGCTAAAAGACGAAACAAAACTCTTAAGAATATGGTAAGGAGCATGATTGCTTATTCTACCTTACTTGAGTCCCTCTGGGGAGAAGCATTAAAGACAGCAGCTTACATTTTGAATAGAGTACCCAATAAAGCAGGTGCAAAAACACCTTATGAGCTTTGGACAGGTCAAAAGCCTAGTCTAAAGCACTTTCACATTTGGGGATGTCCAGCTGAGGCAAGGCCTTATAGGCCACATGAAAAGAAATAAGACTCCAAAATAGTAAGCAGCTAATTTATTGGCTATTCTGAGCGATCTAGGGGCTATAAATTTTATGATCCCATAATAAGGAATATTTTTGAGACGGGAACTGCAACATTTTTTAAGGATGTTGAGTTTGGGGGGAGAAATAAGGTTAGAGACATTGCTTTTGAGGAGGAATTAGATTCTAACTCAGTTCCTACTATCACTTTTGACGATGTTTAGGTTCTTATACCTATCATTGATCAAGAAGTGAATCTAGAACCTCTACTAGACAATGTTGAACAACTCCCCATTCAAAATGAGGTAATTGTTCCAGAAGAACAAACTTAACAACCTCAAGAACAAGTGTCATTAAGGAGGTCCACAAGAGAAATGAGGAATGCTAATTCTCAAAAGTGGATTGATGCCATGAAATATGAGTATAAATCTTTGCAAGACAATAAAGTTTGGGAACTTGTCCCATTACCTGAAGGTACAAAACCAATTGGTTGTAAATGGATATTTAAAACCAAGAAGGATGCAAATGGTAATGTAGAGAGGTATAAGGCGCGTCTTGTAGCTAAAGGATATACTCAAAAAAAAGGTATTGATTTTACTGAGACTTTCTCTCCAGTTTCATTGAAAGACTCATTCAGGATAATCATGGCGCTTGTTGCTCATTTTGATCTTGAGTTACATCAGATGGATGTTAACACTGCATTTCTTAATGGCGACATTGAAGAAACAATTTATATGGTGCAACCAGAAAATTTTGAGTTAGAAGACTCAAAGAATATGGTTTGCAAATTGACAAAATCCATCTATAGACTCAAACAAGCTTCCCGTCAATGGTACCATAAGTTTCATCAAATAATTACTTCGTTCGGTTTTGAGATTAATATTGTTGATGATTGTGTGTATCACAAATTCAATGGGAGTAAGCATATATTTCTGGTTCTATATGTTGATGACATTTTGCTTGCCGCTAATGATATAGCTTATTGTACGAAACCAATAGGTTTTTATTTAAGCATTTTGAGATGAAAGATCTTGGGGACGCCTCTTTTGTTTTAAGAATTCAGATACATCGAAATCGACCTTGAGGTATTCTTGGATTATCACAAAAGAGCTATATCAATAAAGTACTCAAAAGGTTTGGCATGCAAAGTTGTAGACCGGGTGACACCCCTGTAGCAAAAGGAGATAAATTTAGTCTTACTCAATGCCCTAAAAGTAACCTTGAAATTCAGGAAATGCAAAAGATTCCCTATGCATCAGCTGTTGGGAGTTTACTGTATGCTCAAGTTTGTACACATCTGGACATTGCGTACATTGTTGGGATGTTAGGGAGATATTTAAGCAACCCTGGTATAGACCATTAGATAGCAGCCAAAAGGGTTATGAGATATCTTCAGAGAACAAAAGATTACATGCTTACTTATAAGAGATCAGATCTTTTGGAGGTCATAGGGTATTCTGATTCTGATTTTGCTGGATGCCAAGATAGTAGGAAATCTATATCGGGCTATATTTACCTGTTAGCTGGATGAGCTATATCTTGGAAAAGTGTCAAACAGACACTTGTAGCTTCGTCCACTATGGCAGCAGAGTTTGTAGCATGCTAAGAGGCATCAAACCATGGAATATGGTTGCGGAACTTTGTCACAAGGCTGCGCATTTTGGAGAATGTAGAAAGACCACTCAAATTATTTTGTGACAATAAGTCAGCAGTGCTGTATTCCAATAACAACAAGAGTTCATCTAAGTCAAAGCATATTGACATAAAGTTCCTAGTTGTAAAAGAAAGAGTGAAAAATGGTCAAATATCCATAGAGCACATTGGGACAAACTCCATGATAGCGGATCCGCTCACAAAAGGTTTACCACCCAAGGTCTTTCATGAGCACACTGTTCACATGGATGTTACATTGTTTGAGGATATCATGATTTAGTGGGAGTTTATATTTTATTTGTTTTCATACATTTATGTATTTGGTTATTTTCTGATAATAAATGAAGTATTCAGTTTATTCACCCTGTTTATTCTTTTGAAACTGACCTTACTTAAGAGGACTAGTTGGAAATAGACATGTTTAGATCATATTGCATGTAATTTCCATGCTACACATCCATACTTGATCTATGTCATTTGGCTGTGTTAAATTACGTGATCATGGATGGATTTAGTTACGATATATGTAACGAAAGTTGCCTTGGTTCTATGTTAACATAATTAATGGACGAGATTGTTCGGAATACCTTTTGGATATGATAGTAAAATTTTGAGCTCATAAGGTTATATAATGACATGTAATTATAGAGTAATTAGTATATATATATGTGGTCCAAGTGGGAGATTGTTGGAAAATATGGACATCACATATATAATAAGGGTAATTACATGTTATTATTTACTATCATGATAGGTTAGCCCAAATTAAAAGTGATCTAATTTGGTTAGAATTTTATTGGGTTTTAATTATTAAATAAAGTATGGGTCAAATATGTGTAGATACTCTAGTAATTGAGTTCTAATCAAATTCTAATTAGCCCATCGCTAATTAGAATTTGATTAGAACTAATATGCCAAGGTTCTAAGTATTAGGTTTATGGTCCCCAAATTATACACAAGATATCTTTTCTAATATCCCATCATTAGGGAATAGAGAGCAGATATTCTCTGAATTTCTTGTGTGCTAATTTGAAAGATCAAATCCCCAAAATCCGGTAAAACTTCAAGGAATTCATGGATTCAGGTACGCTTCCGCATTTAGTTTTATTATTGATTTATTCTTGATGATTTGACATGATAGATCCTGGTTTATTCAGTTTTATTTTAGATTTATTTTACAAATCTAACACAAAACCCTTCAAGGAAATTAAGAGGTTGGGTGGAAGTAAACCTTCTGAGATGTTGGTCATCTGATGACCAGTAGGGTAATGGAGAATGACAGATTGCGTGTGGTCGGCGCTTCTCAAAACTTGACATGTTGTCACGTGTCCAAAGAAAGGAGGGGTATAACAAAGTAAGCTAATTACATAAACTAGACCATCCCCTCCAACGGGAAGATCTCAAACAAAATTTATTCTTTGTTGGAAAAATTTGACTAAACGATCAGCTTCTTGATTATTCTCTCTAGAAATGTGTTGAATGCTCCACTTTTTGAACCGTGATAACATCTGATGGATTCTCCTGATTAAGGTAGAATTGGACCATTCTGAAGAATTCTCCTAAATAATTATAACCGCCTCAAGACAATCAGATTGAATAATCACCTTGTCATATCCTCGCTCAATAAGACGACTCAACCCGTCCAAAATACCTCACGCCTCCGCATAAAAAACAGAACAATTTTCCAAATATCTATTAAATCCAAAAATCCACTCTCCATCTTGATGACGTACTATTCTCCTGCCACCGCGAAACCAGCATCTTACTCAAAAAGTAATTTAATACATTGTATCTGCATACAATAAGTTCTCGGTAATCAACTAGATTTGTGCACTCTTTTAAGGTTTTTACTTTCTAAGGTACATTGAAACTTCAATATATAGGACTTTATTAGACCACTTTAATTTAGTTTCAAAATCAATCATGACTCATGATTTTTCAATCTCTAAAATATCGTCCATATTAATTATCTTTTAAAATATAATTTATTTAACACAATAAACTAAATTTGTTCTAATTTTGCTATATTATGACATCCTTAAAAATATGTTAAAAACAGGCCACTTAAGAACACGATAATATCGGAACTCGTGACAGCCTCAATTGCAATTGGAAAAACAACTTGCTGCACCAACAATGTACATTCTAAATCTTATAATAATATAATAGAAACATCTAACGATTTAAAAAAGTATATTTGCACCAAATGTCCTTCAAACTTTCGCTCAAATTTTATTGTAGATTCCAAATTTCAAGATGTTTTAATTAAATACTTAAAACGTCAATATTGTATATCAATCTAGTCTTACTGTTATTCTAGTTGTCGACTTGAGCTGCTCAAATCTAATTGTCGAAACCTCTTTTTTGGAAATCGGCTTTTATTTGGAAAATAAAAATGGGAGTCGCCACCAATCTTTTTTTATAAGGTGCGATCGGATCACCTCGTAATTTTATGGTTTTAATAAACGGTTTGATTTACTAAAACAACGACTTTTTGTCTATAAACTTCAAGAAATGAGTTCGGGAGTCGGTTACGCACGAGGAAGGATTAGCACCCTCGCAATGCCCAAAACTGGTACCTAGTTGATTAATTAATGTCTTAATGTCTAAAGCTGAAAACTCGAAAAGAATTTAAAAATAAGATCCTTCTTTGTATCCAAGTATTTTCTAATAAAAACGTGTAGAATGCCATCTTATCTCGAAGTAACAAAAGAGTCGTATCCCGTAAGTTAGGATACAACATCTCGAATACCCGAAAATAAGCTTTCCTTTTATTATTTAATCGAGTCTTGCGTATTTAAATTTTAAAAGGATGTTCGGTTATTTAGGTTCAACGAGAAAATCGAATCCCCGTAAGTTAGGGTACGACTTCTCGAATCTCCAAACACGAAACATTGCCTATTTTTAAATTCCTTTTTTGAATAATAATGAACCGTTTTTTTTAATCGATATGCGTTTTTATTCGGGAATGGTACATCAACGGACAAACACATCTAAATTCAATGCATAAAATAGTGATAAAAGGGACAATGCATAATAGGATGATAACAATAATGAAAATGACAATAATGATAATAATAATACTAATGACGATAATAACAAAAATAATAACAATAATAAATAATCTAATTTTTAAAAGTAAACGACAAAAAATAAATAGATAAACAAGTAATAAGTAACAGAATGATAAATATGTAGATAAATAGATATACATAATATTAAGTTTAAATATTTAAAAATAGAAGTAATAAATAAATAATATAAACAATAAACGAATAAATAACATAAAAAATAAATGAATAAATAAATAAAACAAGTAAATAACATTAAATTTAAAATATAAAAGAAACGAATAAAAGAATAGTAAATAAATAAGTACACAATTAGATAGAATCTTTCATAAAAAAATTTGAATTAAATGGGATAAGGACTAAATTATAATAAAAATGAAATTAACGGTAAAAATTGTGATAAAATAAGTAAATAAGGACTAAAATATAAAGCGCGAAAATCCATAGGGACCGAATGTGAAATTATTCCTGGCCCTTATGCGCAGCGTTTCATATGGCAAGGCGAGGGATTAAATTAAAAATGAAACAAAATTGAAGGGCCAAATTTAAAAGGAAAAAAAAAGAATTAGGACTAAAATAAAATACGCGTAAAGGGGCAAGGACTAAATGGGGAATTATCCCTCGTCCCTAAAACGGCGTCGTTCTTCATAGGACTAAAATGAAACAAAAATAAAATTATAAGGTAAATTTTAAAAAATGAAAAATACTGGATCACAAACTAATAAAAAAGCGGAAGGGCTAAAAGTGCAATTAGACCTTTTCGCAAAAACACGCGGATCCTGAGGTTGGAGCGGGTCGGGTCTAGGTTTTCCCCTAAACGACGTCGTTTTGAGGCGCGTGGGGGGTGAAATGGTGTCGTTTCACTCGGCTATTTAAGCCAAATTTTTTCTAAAATTTTCATTTCAACCCTCAGTTTAAAAAAAAACAAAAAAAAAAGATAGTTTTTTTACTTTTTTCTCTCCCTCGCCATAACTCGTGATGACCACCAGTGGCGATCGTTTGCCGTCGTCGACTTTAACAGCGCCGTCGTCGTACCACGGGTGGTGGAGAAAATAAAAAGTCCCTTTTTTTTGCTTTTCGAGTTTTCGAGCCCACAAGATGTCGCTTTTCATGGGCGGCGAACCTCTCCCCTCATACACTACGGAATCGAATGCGAAGGGTCAGGTAAGTTTGACCTCCTTTTTTTATATTTTTGTTTATTTCTTTCTTTAAAAGAGTAAAAAATAACAGTAAAATAAATAAAAAGATCACCGTTTGTAATTTTTGTATCTGATTTTTTCTTTTTTTTTGTAATTTATGCGGTGTAAAAAAATTGATATTGTTCGGGGCTTTTTATAGCCGATTACATTGCTTTATTCACTATTTGCTTTCTACTGCTTCTGCTATGTTGTCCTTTTTTTTAGTCTTCTTTTGCAGGTATTTGGAGAGTCAACGGAGGGGCTTTGCTATTTCGGTGCAAGACGGAGCAGAGGGGGTCAGGCCTCGGGCCGAGGCGTGGACGGTGCGCCCCAGGAGGAGCGGCGCAGCTGAAAGGGGCTAGGGTTTTGTTTCAATTTGCTGAAAAGTTTAGGTTGTGGGCTTAGGGTTTCTTTATTTGGGCCATATTGGGCCTTCAATTTTTTTGGGTTGTAATTATTATTATTTTTGCTTGTAAATGGACTGTTTGTTTTGAACTTTATTATTTTATTTTGGGCCTGGGCGAATTGGCCCTATTACACTAATATAGAGCATATTTAAAATATGTGACTCAAATTAAATAAATCTATACTTGTTACATAAACAACTTGTATCTAGTGTGTCAATAAAAAATAGTGTCATTGACAAAATTCAAATTTTCATTTTTTAATATGACATATCCAAATTATTTTTACAATAAGTATACATGTACTCGGAATTTGATTTACGTACTTTAGATATGCTTAACATGATATTTGAATGCATTAAGCCGACAACTAAACAGAAAAAGAATCAGATTGATACAATATTGATATTTCAAAAATTTAATTTGAATATTTTTTAAGTTTGAGATCAATTTAAATCAAGGATATAGTTTGTGAACCATCGGTGCTATAAACCTTAAAAAGTTAAAATTTAAATTCATTAATTAATATAATCTCTTTATATATATATATATATAACTACAGATGTTGTCATCCATGGTATAATCTAAACTTAATCTTGTACCATACATTTTATATACGGGTAAACTATACTAGTAGTCACTAAATTATTGTTAAGTTTCTTTTTGGTCACCCAACTATGAAATAAAATTATTATCCAAATATTTGATTTTTTATTTTTTTGGTTACCAGCTGTTAAATAGTTAAAGGAAATATGATGTGACAAGTTTTAAAATTTGTATAATAGCAACTTTAACACTCAAGATTTATACATTGTGTCAAATTTGTCTTGATTCTAAAAAAATAACATTCAACATTTGCAAATTGTGTAATTTGGTTTTCTTTTTTTTTTTTCCCTAGTTTTGCTTTTCATTGTTTTTTACCTAAAAACCTAAAAAAACAAATTTATCAGCTAAATTTGATAAAAATTTTTTTACCAAAAATGAAAATATTAAAAAAACCCAATATAATAGTTTTAAAAGCTGACAAGTTATTTTTTCATTAGTAATTAAATGACTGATGACCAAAAAAGAAAAAGGTCAAATAGTTGGGTGACATTTTATAATTTTTCATAGTTGGGTAATAAAAAATTTATCAATAATTGAGTGACTACTAGTGTAATTTACCCTTTATATAAAAAGGTGGTTTCTTCTCCAAATATTTTTTTGACTAAACTACACCATTAGTCACTAAACTATAGGTAATCTTCATTTTGGCCACTCAACTAAAAAAAGTTACAATTCGGTCACTGAAATATTTGAAAGTTTTCATTTAAGTCACTGAACTATTCAAAAGTTTTATTTAAGTCATTGAGTTGTTAAGTTTTTTTAAAAAAGTTCTACCAGCGGGCTCCAAGCGATGATTTAACGATCAATACGGTGGATCATTACCCATCAACGAGTAGAAGAACATACCTTAGACCCAAGTCGATATGACGATCAGTATCGGAGGTCGAAGAAAAAAGTTGTTTGAATTTTGGTTCACAGATTCTTGACGCCCAAAGTTGTTTCATGAAAAAGAATATTAAACTATAGAAAAGAAGAGGAAAGAGTTTTTTTATTTATGTAGATAGTGTGAATAAAAAAAACCATATAATATTGATTTTAACAATCTAACGACATTAATGAAAATTTTCAATTAGTATAGTGACTAAATTATAATTTTTTAATTAAGTGATTGAAAAAAAAAATATTCATAATTTAATGAATAAAATAAGAATAGAGGTGAGAGTAAAAAAGCACCTCATAATTTAATCCCTGGTGTACGCAAGATGATGAAAAGAGAAAAAAAGTTGCATAGGTGGGGGTCTTAGCCATTTGTGACCTCATATTTATTTTTCCTCCACCCATATAAATGCATGCATCATATTTATATTTGACTTGGTCCATATTATTATGACTTTAAAGAAAAACTAGTACATTTATTAATCATTCTTTGACAAATAAAAAACCCAATTTTTATTTTATTTGTCGGTCGATAGATTTATTTTAGGTGGTAGCCAGAGAAGTTTTTTTATTATTTATAAATTTAAAAGTTAGTTGTTATATTTTTATGTTTATAAATTTAATTTTTTTATTTTTTATTTTAAATTTCAGATCTATTTGTTAATAGTATTAATTTTTTTTGTTAAATTCGTTAGTGTAATATTTTAAAATAAAAAAAATACTTCATTGGTAGTTATGTATTTAACATAATAGTGTTAACAATTAGGTAAACAACAAAAATAGTCACTTTTGTTTGCCTCAGGTTACGTTTTAATCACTTACGTTATCGTTTTGTTACAAAGTGATCACTCTACCGTTAAGCTTCGTTACCTCTCTACGTGGCAGTCCAAATAGGTTTTAAATGCTAACTTGGATGTCCAGTTGCTGGGATGAAAATAGGTTTTTAATTAAATAATTTTAATTTGGATTGTCACGTAGGATATCTGTTAGTGAGGTAACAGAGCTTAACGGTGGAGTAAGCATTTCGTAACAAAACGATAATGTAAGTGACTAAAATATAACATTTCAAACATAAATAACTAAAATGTAATATGAGACAAACAAAAGTGACTATTTTTATAGTTTAGAGTTAATAATTGTAAATCTGAAAAAGTAAAACAGATGGGATTTTCTGTTTTTCCTGGCTTATTAAAAATATGCTATCAATAGAGAATCGACAGCGAGCACAAAAGGTTGCTGTTATTTTGGCGTATAAAACGGATGAAATTGAAAAAAAATGACAAATAGATAGAAACAATGGGAAAAAGAAAAAAGCCTTAAAAAAGTGGAGTAAAATAATAATACTTTTAAATTAAAGCAAAAGATCAATCAAACAATAAAATTAAGGTTAGAAATTTAATCTCCTAAGGTTTAATTAGCCGTAGCTACCAAAATTCGACAAGTATTGGGCTGAAACTGGATACTGTTTTATTTTTTTGGTAATATTAGGACATAAATTTTTATTTTCATTTATGGTACATTCGTGAAGAAAATGTGTTTCACAATATTTATTTTTTTAAAATATGTAATTTATTGCTATAATATGAGATTATTTAATAAACCGTAAATATTAATGAATAAAATCAGGTACTTCTAAAGATTAGAATAAGAAGGATTTCAATGGAGCCACCTGCACCACGGTCTATAAATAAAAGTGTATTTTGAGCTTGAAAATGGGGTACTCAATTCATTTCAATGAACTTGAATGAAATAAGTAAGTAAATATTGCTCTTTACCTCTCAACACTCCCTCGTCTCCACCGTCGCCCCTCTTCTCTTGTATTTCCTTTTGGGGATTCCGATTTGGGATATGGATACAAAGGTACTTTCCTCTGGAATCCGATATTCTAACTTACCGGAAAGTTACGTCAGACCGGAATCGGAGCGTCCCCGTTTATCCGAAGTCTCCGAATGTGAAGACGTCCCTGTTATCGATTTAGGGTGTGAGGACAGAACCCATATTATTCAACAAATTTGTCGTGCCTGCATGCAGTATGGATTTTTTCAGGTATGAAATTAATTTTCTCAATATCATCGCCTCTGTCTTTTTCCCTTTTTAGTTTTCTTGTAATCATCGATCGTATTTATCCATTTTTCCAGGTAATTAATCACGGAGTTTCCAAAGAAACAGTTGAAAAAATGTTGCAAGTGGCACATGATTTCTTTGAGTTGCCATTAGAGGAGAAACTGAAGCTTTACTCCGATGACCCTTCTAAAACAATGAGACTTTCCACTAGTTTTAATGTGAATAAAGAGAAGGTTCATAACTGGAGAGATTATCTAAGATTACACTGCTACCCTCTTCACAAATATGTCCCTGAGTGGCCTTCAAATCCTCCTCCTTTCAAGTAAGTCCTTCATCTTCTTCTTCTCACATATAGTGGTTTTGCTTCACCTTTTTTCTCTTTGAACAATGGCTATAAAATATTGAAAATCGATGCTCTAATTAGACCCATTTGTTATTTCCATTGTATCTGTCATGCATGTTCTAATGATATGATTCAACTACAAGTTGAGTACTAAATGCATTATTTATTTTTCTTCAAATTAAAGAAGTAATAACCTAACACCTTTAAAATAATCTTTTTGACATTATGCATGGAATCACAGGTTAACAAAATAGTGCACGAGTCTTATACTTTTCTCTTACTTGATTTGAGCACGTGATAAAATAAAACTGATAAGTTATTCTTTTGAATTTTTTAGATTTAAATAAGATCTTCTGAATGTTCTGATACTTTAATACTGTATAATTAATTTTATATTCGATAGATCATAACCCATATGATTTTTTTTTTTCCTTTGTCCCTACAAAATATCTTAAGATATTTTCTTGGTAGATTTTAGTACTTTTTTAAGGTGACCTTAAAGGTGGAATTTTAGTGTTCTTCCTTTTGCTAATTAACCAAGTCATAAAGTATACTACATATATATCAAAGGAAAAGTCAAGTCCCCTCTCTTGAATTTTCCCCCTATTGGTCCCCTTCTTGTAATCTATATATGGTGTGCACTTGGCCATGTGGTCATGTGGTTTTCCTAGGAGTTTGTAGGTGGTGGTGTATTGTGACCATTACAATAAGCATTACATAAACATGATGATCTAAGGGTTGTTTTAGATTGGCCTCCCATGGATGGATGAGTTTTGGTATGTATTTGTTGCTTATTCCATCACCAATAAAGCAACAATTACACAAAGTCAAAACTTATTAACGCTAATTAAGCTAAAAAGAAAGTTGCGTTACTATTGGTTGGTAAAGGTGACGACATGAAGAAAGATTCAAATCTATCACTGAAATAAAAAGGAAAAAAGAAAAAAAAATGTATTTTATTATGAGTAAAAAGTAAATGGGAATATTCCGATTTTGGATTCAAATTTTATGAACAAAATAAAATCTATTTAATTAGATATCAAAAGATTTCGTATTCGGAAAAGGTTAATAAGGTGCCTCTTCAGGAATTGGAAGAGTTAGAGCACGCGTAATTCACGTTTGTTGACAAAAGACTTAAAAACTACGGATGAAAGATGTCAGATTTTCAGATTTGGTTGCATGAAGTTTCAGGCTGTTGTCCGGAGAAAAACCAAAATCCCTGTCGGAAAATCACAGTGAAATCAGTTTACCTGTAGATCTTCAGGTTTTTTTTTAAAAAAAAAACTCCATTATGGCATTATTTTTAAGAATAATATCATGACTGAGATAATAACAGAAATAGATGGAAATATTAACTGAAAAGATTAATTTGTGTTTTGAGTAGAGGGGTAAAATACGAACTCTTAATATAGAGGTATTAATGGTAATTGATCATGTATCTATACTTTTGGTCTAAAAGCAAATGTTATTTTCAGATTCATGACAAAATATTATAAAAGTATCTTCTTCCATAGGGGAACACATACACGTAATAAAGAGAAAAAGTTGGTTCTTTTGATAGTGAAAAATAACAAATTTAGCATTAAAGAGTGTACAACTCAAGCTGGATGTTGATGCCCGAATTTATGGTTACCTTAAGCCAAAATCGAATGAACACCGAGTATTATTGATCTCATCGTATAATTGGGTGGAGAGTGGGCCAATTGCCTTATCTGGTTAGATCTATCAGCTCAGACAGTGATTCAACCAGGTCTTTCTTAACCCTTCACTGTCAAGCTCCATTAGCGGAGATGATGGCAACAAAACCTGAGAATAGAACCATGAAACTAATTGTGGAGACCGAGTCGGTGTGGCTTATGATAAGAAGATTTTTAATTAGTGGTAACACTCGGCGGTGATAATGGTGATGTTGATTATGAAGTTGACATTTGACAATTGCTTTTGTGGGGGTGAATAAAAGTCCTAATGAACTTTTTTTTATATACTCCATGCAGTGCATCTTTTTTTTATTCGAATCCAACTTTTCAGACTGCCATCATCCAAACGTATATTTGGTATCATCATCTTTTTATCTGCATCTGCATATTTCTTTTTCCCTTCTTTTATTGTTGTTATACATCGTTTTCGAAAGGGCCTTTTTATGGTGTTTTTATTATTTGTTAAACACTTCCCCAATCAGATCACTTTTATCTGCCCACTTGATCTCTTTTCTCTTTTTGAATTTTCTTCATGTGTTTCCAATGGACCCTATTTTGTTCTGAAATTAATATCAAAATGGGCTTTTTCCTGTTGAATTTTCTAGGGATATTGTAAGTAATTACTGTGTAGAAGTTCGAGAACTTGGGTATAGATTACAAGAATTAATATCCGAGAGCTTGGGCTTGGAAAAAGACTACATTAAGAATGTTCTTGGCGAGCAAGGCCAGCACATGGCTGTCAACTATTACCCACCATGTCCCGAACCAGAGCTGACTTATGGATTGCCTGGACATACAGACCCCAATGCTCTTACAATTTTGCTTCAGGACTTACAAGTTGCGGGACTCCAAGTACTCAAAGACGGCAAATGGCTGGCCGTTAATCCTCAACCGGATGCTTTTGTTATTAACATCGGTGATCAATTACAGGTAAACATAATATACCACTTTCAATGGTAGCTAAGTATGATCAAGTGTGACATGTATGAATGGTTGCAGGCATTGAGTAATGGGAGGTACAAGAGCGTGTGGCATCGAGCGGTCGTGAATGCCAATAAGGAAAGGATGTCAGTTGCTTCTTTCCTCTGCCCATTTGACCGTGCCTTGATCAGCCCCGCAAAGCCTCTCACCGAGGACGGATGTGGAGCTGTATACAGGGATTTTACTTATGCAGAGTACTACAGTAAGTTTTGGAGCAGGAACTTGGACCAAGAACATTGTTTGGAACTTTTCAAAAACTAATATCGGCTTTCGTCCCCGCCCGCTTCGGATGCTTGACTTCTATTGTTTCCACAGACTTGTCGGTTTTACCTGAATGCATGTATATTACTGCAGAATCACTAGACGGCCCCTATTATTATTATTATTGTTGTTATTATTATTATTCATTGCAGTACGCCATTTTTAATGCAGCATATTGCTGTATTGCTGGCCATCATTGCAGCCATTTTAGCAAGCCTACTCTGTAACTTATGATCCATATGTAGCATGGGATTGTTTTGTACTGATATTGAACTTATCTTTATTATTGTATTCTAGCATACAGCACAACATTATCTGTAATAAAATGATTTTATGCAGATGATTTATATTATCTTTCATGAAAAAGGTTCTTGCTGTTCCTGAAACGTTCCAGATAATTCGAGCTGAGCCAGCTACCGATGGCTTTTCTGCCTACAGGCAACATTTGCCACTGCAAAGCGAACTGGATGCTGGATTCACGAAGCTATATACTGATTTAGCTGTCAGGATTTGACAACGATTTCCCGAGTTTTGCAGAAAGAAAATGGCAGCAAAGAAAAGGGGTATTTAAACAATCATCTTCTCCATGAATCATTCTCAAAGTAGAGGCTTTATGCCTTTTAACTTTGTTTAATAGTTACAGTGTAGTGGATATAATATGGTATTTCTTCTACGTAAAAACCATGAAATTTCATTCTTTATTGTTTTCTGTCAAACAAAAAGTATGTAATTCCAGAAAATCCACCTTTGAGACAACAATCACCAAGCTTCAGAATCCAAAAGCATGTAAGATTCAAACACTTTTGAGAAACTCCATGATGTTGGTGCCAAAAGCGGAACATTTGATTTGGAAGCCTTGAAATCCCGCACCCTTTGCGAGTGCTTCGAATTCCTTTGCGGTCCTCTCTTTCCCACCAGGGTTGTGAGCCAACATGATGCAATCAATATGGACAACCAACTTCGTGGCAAGGCTAGGATCGGGGTAATCAGGAAGAATGCATTCGGCAACAATCACTTTCCCGTTGTCTGGCAAAGCTTCATAACAGTTCTTCAAAAACTTGGCGCAGTGTTCGTCACTCCAATCATGACATATCCACTGTATAAGCACATACATGTCAAGAACATAACATAATGCGGTAGGTAAAGCTTAGTGGGGGCACTGAGCATACCTTCATGAAAATGGCATCTCCTTTTGGTACACTTACAAACATGTCTCCACCAACATGCTCCACACCTACAGCCAATCCCATTGCAAAAACATGATAAACAGGAACAATGCAATATTGCCTACAATTTGTGAAGAATGGATAATTGCATACCAGGACAGCTAGGAGCATCCTCAATGACATGAGGCAAATCAAAGTTAATGCCTTTTATGGTGGGGTACTTAGAGACGATCATGCTAAGCGTGGCACCGGTACCACCGCCAACATCGACCAATGTTTTTAGTCCTTGGAAACCATCATATGTATCGAGAATCTTCTTCATGGTGATGGTAGAGTGATCAGACATTCCCCTGTTGAAAACCTTGTTGAATCTAGGATCAGTGCCATGGTACTCAAATGCAGTCATACCATAGGCCTTGTTGAATGGAATTCCACCATCCAGCACAGCATCTTTCAAGTAGTACCTGGAAACAGTCCAACATGAAGGTTCAATTAGTACCTCCCCTGAAAAATGTGAAACAGAGAATCGGATCCCCTGAATATTATCCAGCACTGCATCTTTTGTATGTTGAATACATATTATAAAAATTAAAGTTTGACATAGCTGATCAAGCTAACGACCAAAAATAAATAAATAAACGCAATCATTCTACTTTTTCCATATGGAGGTTGAACCAACCCACTTATCCAATAACATGATTGAAATATATATATTCTCTCCTATTTATTAACAATGCCTTGGTTTTCAATTTCTAGATTTAAATCTAAACAAACGTTGGGAGTTGGCTAAAATAGCTGTTAAGGCTGACATTTCAAGCAAGCAGAGCATATTCATATTTGAACACTATGCAAAAACTACATATAATCATGAATGATTGTTGTTGTTATCAATTCATCAAAATCAAACTCATAGATAAATGAAAAGATAAACCAGTTAAGCTTAAAGTTTTGAAGAATTGAGGCATACCAGCTCTCCATAAGGACCTTGTCTTGATTCATGAGACTAAGGGCGGAAAGAGTGACACCATCTTCGTTCTTGGTCAAGAATTTGCAGACAGGGCCAAGGCCATAGAGTCTTTCCACTTTGCCATCAGGAAGGGTACGCAAGGAGCAAGTGAGGACGTTGTAGCTAGCCAGGAGACGCAAGATACGGTCCAGCATGACGGGTGCATCAGGGTTGGTGGTGGGGAGCTTGGAAGCCACTTCTATTGGGGACAAGAAAGCACCTGGACCAGCTTTGGCCATGATCTCGAGCAAGTCAAGTTCAATGGCTGATTTGAGGACCATGGGGAGGACTGATGCACTGGCAAGTTGCATAGCGAATAAGTTGGCTTCCTCATCTGAGACTTGGGTGGGTGTCATTTGAGTTTCACCGATTGAACCCATTGTAATATCTGGTGTGATGAAACTCCAAAAAGAAGAGATTGCAGAGAATAAAGAAGATATGGGCATGGTTGATAACACAAAAGTGGTGTTATATATAATGTTTCGGTTCAACAGCTTTGGTTATGGGACCCAATTTCCTCTCTACACATATAAAATATTGACCCCACTTACCTACCTCTCTCTCTCACCATTTTTTCTCCATTTTAAAGATCACTTACTCCTGTTTATAGTAATTTATACGCGCCCCTTCCCCCCTCTCTTTTTATGGCAGTTCATATGTTTTCGTTTTCAAATTAATGCAGTTTTTAAATTGAGATTTTCTGTTTTGAGATTAATCTTTTCTATTAAATTTGTTTAATAATTTAATGTGATTTATTTTAATCAAAATTTTACTAAATTCATTTTTCATTTGTACTATAAGATTGTCAAAAGCATCGAAAATGATAAAACTATTATGGAGGTCTTTGTACGAAGAATCAGATTATATTTTCTCTCATTTTATTCAAAAAATAGGTAAATTATTTTTTGTACATTAAATCAAAAAGTAAATTAGATAAAAATTTGTTAAAAATTGACGTGGTTGACAGAATAACTAGACAGTAACACGTGATGTGCCACGTTTACCTCGTGCTGATGTACAATGACCAATTTTTAACAGTAAAAATAGATGAAATTTTTAACAGAAGAACCAATTTACTCTTTGATATGACGTATAATAATTAATTTACCTATTTTTTGAATAAATAAACTAAAATATAATTCGACTCCTAATATAGGGACTTCTATGATATTTTTACCAATGGAACACATTCTCCTTGAGCAAAAGGGTTATGTTTTGTTGAGAGTTATGACAAAAGGTGAAAGTATTTGCAAAGTAAGATTTTATATAATCAAAGTTAACCTTTATTCTTTAAAAAGTGACATAAAAGTTTTTTTTTTTTTATCAGTTTAATTTCTAACAAAATATTTTATTTATATAATCATAAAAAAAAAACTTTTGAAATATTGACATTTTTTAAACGACTTTATTTAATATTTTTAATAATAAAAAACTTAAATAATTTATTTAATAGTAGAAGGTATATAAATTGGTTTAAAACAAAGTGACCCATAAACTATATGGCCTGCAAAGGGATGAAGTGAGATTAGTGTTAGTTTAGGTAATTAATTAAGTTAAACTATTGTTTGATGCCAAGTTGCTGTCCAAACTTGTAAAATAAGAAAGAATATACAAATTTTAGAAAGCAACAAAAAGAAATGAAATTGTAATATTTAGATTAATGTTTTAGTTATAGGTAAAACCCATATGCTGAGACAACCTTCAAATTAAAGCCCTCAGTTTTTCAGTTTGTTTGAAATAAGTGCATATTATTAATACTACTTTTTCTTATAATTATTTTTGTACATCACTAATCGATCCCCATCTTTTTTTGTTAAGGCAAAAAAATATAATAATTATTATTAATGAAAGCTGCCCC
Organism: Gossypium sturtianum; assembly: GCA_025698515.1. NCBI lineage: Eukaryota > Viridiplantae > Streptophyta > Magnoliopsida > Malvales > Malvaceae > Gossypium > Gossypium sturtianum. The sequence goes on from CM046954.1 coordinate 3,092,053, forward strand.
ACTTTAGGTTTTTTGGTGCAATTTTATATTACCAAACGAATAGTTGTTTGTGTTTTTCATTTTAGCCCTATTTTTTTAAATTTTAAAATTTAAGTTTAACTATTAAAATTATTAAATTTATTGGTGTGATATTTTTAAATAAAAAAAATACTCACTTGATAGTACTGTAACTAAAAAAAATGACATTATAATGAACTTAAATTTTACAAAATAATTTTAATAGTATTTTCAGTTGGACTTATATTTTAAAATTTAAAAATTAAAAAAATTAACTTCTAATTATAAAAGTATAATGATTAAATTCTAAATTTATGAAAAGTACATTAAACTTATATCATATTTTAATCAAGACTTTATATCCACTTTTTATTGTCGTGGTAGGAATTTTGTTTCAGTGTGACATGAGAATTTGGACTAGGATTTTTGTTATGCAATTGTCAACGTAGAGATTAGTATAGAAGACTGTGGCTTAATTCATAGAGGGATTAGCATTGACATCTCACCCACGTTATTAAGAAAAAACAAAAGGTGGGAAGGACATAACATCTCACCTAACTACTGTTACACCAATAATAGTTGCAATTGGTGACCGCAAGAAATTCCAACCAACATGATCTGACCTCTTTTAATGTAAATTTTACGATTTAAAAAATATTAATATTTTCGAAATTTATATTTACTTCTTGAAAATAAAATATTTCTTATTATTACGGTGATTCCACCATTTTATGTTGGTTTATTGTCAACATCTCAATTAAAATATGTCTTATATAGATTTATGGACAAAAAATATATCACCATATATATGCTACAAATACACGTAGCCGAATTGTTTTGGTCAACACGTTATTGTCCTCACCAAACTCTCCCACCAACTCTACGACCTTCCAAGGGGTGAAAGCAAATGCGAACCAAAATGTAAGTTCACATTTAGGGGTCTTTACTTTAATAAATGGAAGATTATTTTTAACAATAGAGTTCCGAGATAAAATTTTTGGTATTTGTTTGATAAAAAGTGTTCCTTCAATAATTTTGTTATAATTGTATTATCTGTTTTAATCTTTTTAGAATAAATTCATTTCTCCAATATGATTTAATTTTATTTTATGATAATCATTACATCTTTACTTATAAAAAGTTAAATATTTTAAAATAATAATCAAGTCATTTATCATATAAACAAATAACTCGTGATCACGTTTACTTTTCATTTATCACGTAATGCCAATGAGTGGATATCATTTACCCATTAATTAGACTTAAATGATGTTATATTGTAAAAGTCGTATTCTTAACACACCAACTTTTTTTTAAAAAGAAAAAAAAAAGATATAATGCAATTTTAACAAAAAAATATTTATGGATTAATGAGGCATCTTTTTGATACTTTTAATATTTAATTAGATGAATGATATTACATTAATTTTAAAAGTAAATACAAATAATGTTATTATTAATAAAGTATTATTAATGACAACATTATTCTAATATTCACAATGTATATCAAATTGGCCTTGTAAACTGGATGAGAACATAACACCAAATGCTAAAGTAGTTGCATTCATTTATACTAAAATTCCTAACAGACTTGTATATGGAAATCATAGATTTAAAATAATATATAATAAATAATTAAATGTATAGTTTAGAATTAATTAATTATAATAACACATTAAATATGTATGATATTAAATTAAAAAATTAGATTAAATTATGGGTAAAGTGGCATTTAAACACAAATACATAAAAAAAAATACTAAATGCATTACAAGTATTTGTCATAATTTCGTTGTCAATTGTGAGTTAGTATCGAGTTGATTTGGTGATACCAACTCAAGTAACAATATTATTAATATATATATATATATATATATATACACAACTGACAGAGATAACAAATTGTGCATATTTAAAAATGTATAAAAAATTTTAAAATAAAATTTTGCTTGAGTGGTAAATTTAAGGTTTTATTAACTTAATCGGTGTGGGTTTTATTAACAGTATAGATATAAGTACAATTGATAAGGTAATAAAGCGTGTATAATGAAAATTGAAATGTATAAAAATATCAAAATAAAATTTTACTTGAGTGGTAAGTTAAATGTTTTACCAATGCAATCAGTTTGGGTTAAAATTCATCGCATATTTTTATCAATTTTTTAAATAAAAAGATTAAATTACCCTTGAATATGATTTTACGCATTAAATATTTAATTGATTTTTTAAATATTATATTTTTAATTGTTGTAATTAACGTAAAATTTATTATTTGAATTATTGAATATAATTTAAATATTATAAATTTTCAATTCAAATATTATAATAGAGAATTTTCAAATCATAATTAAGACATTTTAAACATATTTAATTTATAATATAGTTTTACCTTATGTAATTAATATAAAGTAACATTATTCAAAACAATAGCCAATTAACATAATTAAATCTAATATATTAATTAAGTATAATTAAGATGATTAGAATTATATTCAAGCAATAACCATATTTTACACAAATAAAATTAGCACAATTTTTATTTACATAAAAAAAATTAACTAATAATTGTAATTTATATTATAATTATCACAACTTATTTTCTTATATTATATGTTTAGCATTCTATTTAAGTAATAACTCTATTTTAAAATTAGCACAACATTCTAATTTCTAACTAATAATTTTAAATTAAATTATACTATTTTTAAACGCGTAATAGTGATCATAACTTTTATTAAATTATAATTATTTTTAAATATATAATTATCATAAATTTTAAAAGATTTTATTTTTTTTAATTTTAAAATGTAAATTTAGTAATATAACACTTGCTTTTATATATTATAGATAGATTATACGTGATTATATACACTTAATTAGGGTTGAAGAAAAGAGATAAAGTGAGGGTGACACCACCATTATCGCGACGCTGACCGGCATCTGGGCCTTCTTGATAAGGTCACCTCATCATTCTTTCGGTTGAAACAAGCAATTGTTTGTTTGTGGACATATATAATATATCATTTCAATATAATAATCCTATAGTACTCATTCCAAAAGTAATATTAAAATTTTTGTATTATTATAATAAAATTAGTTAAAAAGCCACAAATCCAGTTTTTTTATATTGTTTCTGAAATAATAATAAAAAAGCACCTATAGTTGATGGCATAATTATCTTATATATACACACCACCTAACGTGAGTCTCGGCCCAAGGCCACCACAGGTATATATGTAGCTGGGCTTTTATAGTGCCGTATCATGGATTTATCTGAAATGTGAAAGCCCTGTTTCGGCCCGACCTTGATACGTTCATTTGTCGTTTAAGCTTTAACTAATTTTATGGTTAAAAAAGAGGAGCATGAATAGTTTCAGAAAAATAAAAATATAGAAACTCAAAACGGTATCCTTTCCGTTTCCCGAGGTGTATTTACGGCAAACAAACGGTTCTTTAATATAGTACCGAAGATAATTGGCGACGCCATCAACAAGAAGCAGAAGGGAAGAAACAATGGAGGGCAAGGAAGTAATAGTCATATCATCATCGCCTGAGAAAGATAGGATGCTAAGCAACATTAGATGTAAAAAGGAGGATGATGATGGGAGAACTTTACTGAAAAAGAACATGGACATGATGGAGGATTGTTTTATTCTTGATTTTAACCCTGTTGATTCGATGGACATTGCCAAGCTCTCCATCACCATCCAAGACGCCCATGATGATGATGATGATGATCTCACTGTCGTCGCGGAGAAGGGCAAGGTTTGTCTTTGTTCCTTTTGTTTATATGGATATTATGTTGTTGTTTAAATTTGTGATAACGTTAATGACAAAATTTTGAGTTGAATATAGGTTGCTTGTAGAGATTATCCACATTCAAGGCATATTTGTCTGCGATTTCCCTTTGATAAAACACCTCATGAGAAGCATTGTTACCTGGTATGTACTATAAAAACACTCTTTTACTTTAGCTTTGTTTGTTATATGGTCTGAGCATTGGCATTTGATGAAATAAATGTGGATGTATTCATTGCAGTGTTACTGTTATGTTTAGTGGCGCCATGTAAGTTTTGGACGAAACATTGTCATGCATCAGAGCATGTTGAGGATTGGAAGTCCCAAAGGGAATTGAGACTGAAAATTCGGCGTCAAATTGGTCAAACTCAAGTAAGTGTGCCTGTTTTTTTCACGGAATAAACAGGCTTCTAACATGTAATGACAAGTTTGAACTGGGGATGTCTCAATGTAGGTGGCTTAACATTGTTATATTTTTGTAAGGATAGAATCATTGTCAAGTGAATGACATATCCGGTCCAGAAAAACTTGAATTGGTCATCAAATTAAACCGGAAAATATCATTTTTCCCCTTTATTTTCAAGTGATGAATTAAAATTTGAACATTTGGCATCTTATTAATTCATATATTAGAGCCCATTCTATTAAACGAAACACATTATTCTCAATAGCATAAGGAATAATAATTAAGCTTTTTATTAGTAACTTAAAAATCATGGTTCAAATCTTGTTGCCAAGGGCACAAATTCCTTTTCAGTCCTCTCTTTCCGACCGTGGTTGGTAGCTCACAAGGTGCAATCGAAAAGTCCAACTACCTTTGTGGCAAGGCTAGGATCTGGGTAATCCGAAAGAATACTATCGGCAACAATCATTTTCCCATTGTTTGGCACAGCCTCATAGCACTTGTTCAGAAACTTATAGCAATGATCGTCGCTCCAATTGACGTATATCCATTGCATGCATCAACACATACATGTCCGGGAAGACAATACCCAAGGAAGAATCCACCTAGACTTCACTTATTATTCTGACTCTGAATTAAACGATTTATTCACCTGCCTTGATCCGTAGAAATCCCTAAATTATGTTAATATCTCTTTCGAGACTAAGAACAACTGACTCTAGGTTGATTAATTGAAATCTCTTTTTAATTAAAACCCCTATCGTCACATTAACTCGATCTATGGATTTTCTTACTAGATTTGACTCTAGTCCGACAGATTTATGTCATCCTATTTCTAGGGTTGCAATCAACTCCGCTTAATTATGCTAGATCTACTCTTAAACAGAGACTTTTGCTCCACTGAATAAGCACATCAAACTTGAATTAATATCCTGAAAATACTAAAGCAAGAGTTAAGAACACATAATTAAGAACAAGAACAAATATTTATCATGTAATTCAGATAATTAAATAATAAGATTCATCTAGGTTTCATCCTCCCTAGGTATTTAGGGAGTTTAGTTCATAACGTAAAAGGAAAACATCTCAGAATCAAGAAAACAACAAGACATAAAGAACCCAAAAACTTCTAAAGAACTTGATGGAGATCTTCAATCTTGGAGTGGATCTGCTTCCGAGATGAATCTGATGGCTTCCTTCAAGTAATTTCTTCGTTCTACTCTGCGTCCTCCCTTAGGTCCACTTCTAGTGTGTATTTATAGACTTTATAATGCTCAGAAACCCTAAAAATTGGGTTTTTCCGTGTAACAGGGAAGCATGGTGCGAAATTGACACGGACTGACACATGGGCGTTTGGCCAGCCCGTGTGGCTCACATGGGCGTGTGCCCAGCCCATGTGGATCTTGAAAACTCTGATTTTGGCCCTTTTTTTGCTCCTTTTGCTCCCAAATGCTCTCCTAAGTATAAAAACATGAATTTAAGGGATTAGTAGCATCAAATTCACTAATTCTCTTCATAAATCATCCAAAAATATGCCAAGCATGGAATTAAAATATGTTACATTTATGGTTTATCAAATATCCCCACACTTAAGCATTTGCTTGTCCTCAAGCAAAATCCTCAACTCACAATTAAAATTAAGCTTTCTCAATTCATAATTCTCATCAATAATATTTTATCATAATTCATAAATAATCACATATTGATAATTTAACTAAAAGAGCATTAAAGATTCAAACAATCCAAGTCACATATTTTTAAAGCATGAAAACATAGGTATTTTCCCTTATCTAAATAATTACCTTTAATTCAAAACTGACAAGATTCGACATCCTCACTAAAGATTCACTCAAATCACTTAAAGTGTTTAAGGTTCAAAAATTAAGCACTCAAAAGTCAAACATGAAAAGTTATTACCATAGGCTTGCATGAAAATCAAATCTCCACCACTATAAAATGAGATAATACACAAATCAAAAGGTCTTTAAAGGGTTGCAATGGGGCTTGGGTTAAAGGTGTGGATAAAGGCTGAAAAAGAAGGTTAAAATCGAGATCGAATTGATAATTTACCTAACTAGAAAAATAAACTAATACTGAATAATTACATCAATTGAAAACTTATCAATTATAACACGAGCTTCTTCTTAAAATGTGAAATTAACCGTTTAAGCTCAAATAACATAGAACTAGTAATAATTAAAATAAATGTACATATATTTTTTTTTTCACTTTTTTTTTTCACTTCTCTTTTTTTTTTTGAGTTGTTGATAAAAATAGATAATTTAACAACTGAAACAAAAGGACATAGTTAGGCAACTGACCAAATCAAATCTCGACAAAAAGGGAGTCAATACAATAAGAAAAATTCTCAATGAATCAAAAAGAATGAGTTATGGGTTAATATTAATGGTAGATCGAGAAACGGTTTATTAGGCTCAAAGGGGTTCACTAAGGGTTAATTATGAAGGTAGACTTTTAATGGGATAAGTGGGTTAAAACCTAAGTGCCTTTATCATCTCAGTATATCAAACCAAAAGTGTGGTCTCGACATGCATAATCGAAGCAAGTTCTAGAATAACGAATCAATATTGACACACTCATAACCAATAATAAAGTGAGCAAGAAAAGTGTATGCTCTTAAAGGCTCAAAATCTCACAAAAATTATGGTTTTTGATGTCAATCTCGTAAATCTCAAACTTCAAGGTAATATTTAAATTTAGGGAAACAACTTAGCAATTTTTTTATTTATTCTGAAAATAGACTTATCATACTTGATTCTCTAATGTCTTAAAGTTTAAACAATCAATGCACAATTACCTATGAATTTAATCTAAAATATATCAATAAAAATCACAAATCGATAAGAATTCATTCTAATAGTAAAATGAGAAAATTACTTGAATACAAGACATAATTCAGGCATTTTCTAATAATCATATAAATAACCTCCCCACACTTAAGATGTACATTGTCCTCAATGTATGAATATATATATTGACAGTATAAGTAAAATATCATAAGAGAGGGAGAGAAGTGAAACTGCCCTGAATTTGGATGAAGTCCTCAAATTAGTGACTAGCAGAATTGTAGAGAAGGCTAAATGTAGTGCATGATTCTGAGTAAGCTATTAAGAAAATAAACACAACTGGTGGAGAAGATTAAAGGATTACTCAATTAGGAACAACCATAATAACTAAAATATAGTTTAAAATATAATAGACAAGTCTTTAAAAGATAATAAGAAACATAAAAAACAAATATAATAAAAACAAAAACAAAAATAGAAATAGAAATAAGATAAAACAAGAAGACAAAATAAGAAAAGAGAAAAGGGGTTAGGGTTTTTATGGGGTGACACGGTTGTGTGAGGGTCCTTGTTGGGCCACACGGCCGTGTGGCTAGTTTTCAATCCGTGTTCGTCGAGGGAAAAAATTAGTCCAGTCTTCACACGGCCTCGGACACGCCCGTGTGTCCAGGCCGTGTGGTTCACACGGCCGAGTCGCACGGCCATGTATATCATCCTTCGCTTTTCCCACGCTCTTGTGACCTCTCACACGCCCGTGTGGCTAGGCCGTGTCTCGCACACGGTCGTGTGCCTTGTCCGTGTAATTTTGACTTGTTTTAAAATTTAAAAAATTTTGTTCCAGGTTTCACACGGCCGTGTCGCACGCCCATGTGGTTTAATTTAAGGCCGTGTCTCTGTCGATTTTTGGGAAAATTTAGCCCTATTTCCATATGGCCAAGGACACGCCCGTGTGTCCAGGCCGTGTGGGTCAAAAACTTGCATTTAAACATGAAAAGAAGTAAAAATAAACTAATTAATAGGGTTAGTGCTCAGGTTGCCTCCCGAGAAGCGCTTATTTAGAGTATAAGCTCGACTTACCTCTCATTCGCATGATCATGGTGGTTTGAGGAGTTGAAACTCCTCTCTCTTGGTCGACTGGTCCCCAAACTTAAATTGATTGGTTCTATCCTTAAGCTCGACATGGTGTTGCTTCTGTTCCTCTTTGACATAAGTCCGCCATTCGTCTAGTTCATCTATCTGTAGCATTCGTCTTTCATGGATGGTTCCATTGTTGGCTCATGAACCAGAACGTGGCTCATTTGTGTTTTTCGAAAGAGTTTCCTGTAAAGAGGGTTGAATCCCATGATTAACAGGATTTATAGAATCGTCTTTATTACTTGATGTCTTAACCGAATCACGAGCTTGGAGCGTGGTCGTATCATCACCTACACGAAGTGTGAGTTCACCTGTACCAACATTAATGATAGTTCTAGCAGTTGTTAAAAAGGGGCGTCCTAAAATTAAAGGGACATCACTATCCTCATCCATGTCTAGGACAACAAAGTCAACTGGGAATATGAATTTATCAATTTTTACGAGTACATCTTCAACAATACCCCTAGGAAATCTAATGGTTTTATCTGCTAATTGAATGCTCATCCTAGTTTGTTTGGGTTTCCCAAGACCTAGCTGTTTAAACATTTTGTAAGGCATGACATTAATACTTACCCCTAAATCAGCTAAAGCATTATTTACATTTAAACTACCAATTAAACAAGGAATAGTAAAACTCCTGGATCCTTCAATCATTGGGTAGTTTATTTTGTAAGATAGTGAAATGCAGATCGCATTTAGCTCTACGTGCGACAAATCATCTAACTTCCGTTTGTTTGTCAAAAGCTCCTTTAAAAATTTAACTGAGTTGGGCATCTGCGAAAGAACTTCAATAAACGGTAAGTTAATATGCAATTTTTTTTCCAGAAGTTTAAGAAATTTACCGAATTGTTCATTTGTGCGGTCTTTCTTTATCGCGTTGGGATATGACACATGAGGTTTATACTCCTTACTTACCGGTTTTTGTTCGTTGTGGCTTACCTCAACCTTACCATTGCTTACCACAGTTTCTCGCCTCGGTTCAGATTCAAATTCAGCTAATCCTTCTTCATCTCGAACAGTAATGGCATTAAGTTGCTTCCTTGGGTTAGTTTCGGTGTTGTTTGGCAAGCTACCTTGTGGTCGTTTTGAAATCATCTTTGACAATTGACCGATTTGATTCTCAAGCCCTTAAATTGACGCTTGTTGATTTTTGAGTGCTGTTTTGGTGTTTTGGAAGCAGGTTTCTGACACCGAAATAAATTTCGTCAGCATCTCTTCAAGGTTTGGCTTCTTCTCCTGCTGGTAGGGTTGTTTTTGAAAGCCTGGATGGGGTTGTGGTCTCTGATTTCCTTGACCACCCCATGAGAAATTGGGATGGTTCCTCCAACCTGCATTGTAAGTGTTACTATAGGGATTATTCTGAGGTCTAGAATTATTACCCATATAGTGGACTTGCTCATTCTCTGTGCTCGAGTTGTAAGATGGATATTCTGTGGTGTTCATCCCTCCTCCATTTGTGTTGTATTGCATCACCGAATGTACCTGCGAAGAACCATACAAACCATCAATTTTCTTATTTAAGAGATCTACTTGGTTTGATAGCATGGTGACCGCGTCAACGTTAAAAATACCGGTTGCTTTCATCGACTTTGTCCTCATGACTTGCCACTGATAATTATTTAGTGACATCTCCTCTATAAACTCAGAAGCCTCCTCAGGTGTTTTGTTATTTAGGGTACCGTCGGCGACTGTATCAATCAGTTGCCTAGTTGAGGGGTTCAAACCGTTGTAGAAAGTTTGAACCTGTAGCCATAGAGGTAACCCATGGTGAGGGCACCTTCTCAATAAGTCATTATACCTCTCCCAAGCATCGTAAAGAGTTTCTAAATCCATCTGCACAAAAGAAGAGATATCATTCCTCAACTTTGCCGTTTTAGCCGGCATAAAATATTTTAATAAAAACTTTTCGGTCATTTATTCCCAAGTAGTGATGGAACCTCGTGGTAACGAGTTCAACCACTATTTAGCTTTATTCCTTAATGAAAAAGGAAATAACCAAAGGCGAATAACATCATCAGAAACGCCATTAATCTTGAAAGTGTCGCAAAATTCTAGAAAGTTGGCCAAATGAGTATTTGGGTCCTCATCTTGCAAACCATCAAATTGAACAAACTGTTGAATCATTTGAATAGTGTTAGGTTTCAGTCCAAAATTATTTGCAGCAATAGCAGGTCTAACAATACTCGATTCATCCCCAGTTAAATTGGGCTTAGCATAATCGTACATAGTACGAGGAGCATGACTTTCATTCACCGGATTCGCGGGAACCACAAGAGGTAGCGGATTATTCTGATTTTCAGCCACCTCCTTGGTAATATTGGTATCGTCCTCTTGCTCTTCCTCTATATAATGTAGACTTTGCCTTATTTTTCTACGATTTCTGCGAGCTGTGCTTTCGATTTCGCTATCAAATAGTAGGGGTCCTGACGGGTTCCTTCTAGTCATAAATTAAAAATACCTACCAGAAGCAAATAAAAGAAAAGTTAGTAAATTAAAATAAAAACACAAATAAATTGCAATAAAAATAAAAATGGCTAAAGTAATAAAAAAATAAGCATTCCTAATATCTTAGTCCCCGACAACGGTGCCAAAAACTTGATGGTCTCAAAACTAACTAATAATTCGACAAAGGCAAGCGCACCTATCGAACAGTAGTATAACTATGGTGAGTCCGGAATATCGTATTCACAAGGACTAAAAGTACTAGTAATTACTATCTTTTTATTATTTAGCCTAATAATTAAATGGATGTTTTAATCTAAAATCTAACTAACTAACTATGAACTCGACAGAGAGTGAAGAAAGTAAACGAATAAACCAATGAATAAAGACAATACCCAAGGAAGAATCCACCTAGACTTCACTTATTATTCTGACTCTGAATTAAACGATTTATTCACCTGCCTTGATCCGTAGAAATCCTAAATTATGTTAATATCTCTTTCGAGACTAAGAACAACTGACTCTAGGTTGATTAATTGAAATCTCTTTCTAATTAAAACCCCTGTCGTCGTATTAACTCGATCTATGGATTCCCTTATTAGATTTGACTCTAATCCGGCAGATTTATGTCATCCTATTTCTAGGGTTGCAATAAACTCCGCTTAATTATGCTAGATCTACTCTTGAACAGTGACTTTTGCTCCACTGAATAAGCACATCAAACTTGAATTAATATCCTGAAAATACTAAAGCAAGGGTTAAGAACATATAATTAAGAACAAGAACAAGTATTTATCATGTAATTCAGATAATTAAATAATAAGATTCATCTAGGTTTCATCCTCCCTAGGTATTTAGGGAGTTTAGTTCATAACGTAAAAGGAAAACATATCAGAATCAAGAAAACAACAAGACATAAAGAACCCAAAAACTTCTAAAGAACTTGATGGAGATCTTCAATCTTGGAGTGGATCTGCTTCCGATGGCTTCCTTCGAGTAATTTCTTCGTTCTACTCTGCGTCCTCCCTTAGGTCCTCTTCTAGTGTGTATTTATAGACTTTATAATACTCTGAAACCTTAAAAATTGGGTTTTTCCGTGTAACAGGGAAGCAGGGTGCAAAATCGACACGGGCTGGCACATGGGCGTGTGGCCAGCCCGTGTGGCTCACATGGGCGTGTGCCCAGCCCATGTGGATCCTGAAAACTCCGATTTTGGCCCCTTTTTCGCTCCTTTTGCTCCCAAATGCTCTCCTAAGTGTAGAAACATGAATTTAAGGGATTAGTAGCATCAAATTCACTAATTCTCTTCATAAATCATCTAAAAATATGCCAAATATGGAATTAAAATATGTTACATTTATGGTTTATCAATCCACCAGTGTTTTTAGTCCCTCAAAGCCATCATATATCAGAATCTTCTTCATTGCAAAGGTAGAGTGATCAAACATCCCCTTATTGAAAATTTTTTTGAGTTTAGAATCTGTGCTGTCATACCACCACTGGTCTTGTTGAATGGAATTCCATCTTCCAGAATTGCCCTTCAAGTAGTAGCTGATCAAAATAGACAGTCCAACGTACGGTGATCTTAGTCCAATCACAGTTTATTACAAATAAAACGAAGAAGTTGATACTTGCTCAAATAAAAAATAGAATAACAAATAAAGAAGTAAAATATTAAAAAGGTGTAGCAGTAGCGCTTGCTTACCAGCTCTTCATAATGACCTTGTGTTGATCAGGCCCGGCTCTAGGGTGGTCTAGAGGTGAGATCGTTCAGGGTTTAAGACTAAAAAAAGTACAAAATATTGTTTTTCAATTTTTAAGGGTCCAAATTTTTTTTAACTTTTAAGGGCCTAAAAGTTTCTTTTTACCAATTTTTAAAGGGTCTAACAAATTTTTTCTCTCACTTTTAATAACCTAAAAATTCATTTTATTATTTTGTCTAAGGCTCTAAAAATGTTAAGAACGGGCTGGTGTTGATTCAAGAGACTGAGGGTGGAAAGAGAGACACCATCTTCGTTCTTGGTCAAGAAGTTGCAGACAGGGCCAAGGCCATACAATCTCTCCACTTTGCCAACAGGAAGGGTGCGCAAGGAGCAAGTGAGGACTGAGTAGCTAGGCAGGAGGCGAAAGCTCCGGTCTAGCATGAGTGGTGAACTTGAGGACCATGGGTAGGGCTGATGCAATATCCTCTATCAAAAAATAGCCGAACGAAAAAACAACGGTGTAGCATGAGATAGCAACAAACAAAGTCAAGAACAAAAGGATAATGGAGAGATACCAATCTCGAAACTGGACAAGCACCCTATTTTTAGGCACTGAATCGATAAATGAAATTGACATTCCAAGCGAAATAATGACAAGGAAAAATGATGCCTCACCAAACACCAATCAAGAAAAGCCACGATAGCAATCAATATGAAAGACGGTGGCGATTGGAGAAACAACGATGGCACCTCAAAATGGCCAAGTCAACTCAAGCGGCGAACTTGCCCTTGCCCGCATAAGTCACTCGAGCCAAATAACTTTAAAACCTGTGAGGATAATTATTATATCTCTAGCCTTCTTGCCGGAATAAGTAATTAGGGTGAATGAAACTTTGATTTAATTTGATTTTTTTTTTAAATTTGGAGTTAATTAATAGGATTATTTAATTTTTTTCAAATCAATTCAAATAAGTAGTTAAGTTTTTTAAGTTATTGTCGAGTTGAGTTTTATAATTCACATAATGGATTGATATAAATATTTTTTTAATCCCTGTCAATTTCGAAAATGAGTAATCAATCTCTACAAAAGTTGCAAAAAAAATCAAAATAATTTTTAAAATTTCAAAAAAATTAAATTAAAAAAACTAAAGAATATATTTAAAAAAGTAAAAAAAAATCAAAATAATAATTTTGAGGACTTTAATAAGTAAATTACCCATTCAAGTTTACCATACTAAAGTATTTTTCTCTTATTTTACTTAAAAGAATTTTCAAATATATATGATTTTAAATTTATGTGCTTTAACAAAGAATTAATTATATTATAATAATATTTTAATTTGATATATTTGATTTTTTTTTAAATTTAAAAGGTTTTATTCACGATTTGAATTTTGAATTATACTCATTTTCTCATTTTGATAATTAAATTTTTTTATCCCAATTTGATATTTAAAGTATCAGCCACTTATCAATTTGGTACCTAAAGTATGTCTCTGTTATATTTTTTTAAGTCTACTTAAAAAAAAAATCTTATAGCCAATAACAAAGCACCACGTGGTATCTTTATGTTAAAAAAAAATATTTTGTTTTATTAAATGTATATACACGTTAAAAATATAAAAATAAAAATAAAAGTAAAAATATAAAAAATAGAAAAATATGATAAGTGAAAATAAATTAATTGAAATTAATATTATTATTAAAACAATGTAAAAAAATTGTAAAAATAAAATTTTAAAATTTATTTTTTTATAACATTCTAAAATTTATTTAAATTTCAAGGTTTTCTTCAATTACTTGAAATTTAATTTTTTTTTTTACTTCTTATAACATTTTTTAATTTATATATATTATTTTTACTTTTTAAAATTTTAAAATTTTTATAAAAAATATTTTTAAAGTTTTTTATATATTATATATGATTTTTTTTTTTTACATTTTAACCAATATAATATATATAATATTTAAAAAGGACACGTAGTGTATTCTAATAGTGCCACATGGTCGGCCAATGTCGATAAACGATTGGTCTAATTGTTAACACTATTAAGCTTTTTCTATTAAATTTGTTGCTCTAACATTTTTTAAATTAAAAAAAAAAACCAACACTTGGTAGCAATATAACTAAAAAAAATATTGTAATGAACATGAATTTAATAAAATATTTTTAACTGTGTTAACAGTTGTACCTGAATTTTAAAATTTGAAAAAGTAAAAAAAACTAAATTCTTAAAAAGAAAAGTAGAGGAATTAAATTTTAAATTTATGAAGAATATAAGATTTATGGCATATTTAAAAAAAAAAAAACTAATACCTATAGGTTCATTTCAAAGTATGGGCTTGGGTATATTATTTTTGGGTTGGGCCTAATATTTCATATGTCGAGAGCTAGCAGAAGGGATCCTCCTCAAAACCCTCGTCACCACACACAGAACCCATAAGAAGGGCTAATTTCGATTGAGTGTGGACGCCCCTCAAATTCTCTGAGTATCCTTTGTATTATCTTCCCTAGTCGGCGAAACCCTATCTAACGAAACTTAAGGATGTCGCCAGCTGCTGTGGTTGAAGCCGCCAATCCTGAGACTGAGCAGGTTCCTTCTACTGAGGAATCCAAGATAGAGCTTCAGGTTTCCCCCCTTTATTTTACTTATTTTATCTTTTTTTTTTTTTGTTTCCTTCGAATATATGTTAATAATGTATGATTTACAGAGCGAGGAGGCTGTGGTTGAAGATGTTAAAGAAGATGAGAAAGAACATGACGACGACGACGAGGATGACGACGACGACGACGACGACGATGATAAGGAAGATGGTGCCCAAGGTTTATCACATTGTTTATTATTTTCCGGAGTTTTACTTGATTTATTTCCTTTTTTTAACTTGGTTTTGGGTTCAATCTTTATTTTCGTTTTTGTACTATTACTGTTATTGTTATCTCAAATGATACTTAATGAATGAAAGGAAGCTTTGCTGTATTCTTTTGGAATTTGACCCGTATATGTTATTATGAAAGAAACTTATGTACATCTGTTCAAAACGGCTTAATGTTTTCCAAGTATCAAATGCTCTGGAATTGAATTTCATCCAATCATCTCGTGCATATCTTATGCTTGGAACTTACAATCTTTGGAATTAGATTAAAGTTTTCTGGTTCTTGAAATCTTGTTAGCATTCATTTTCTTGCAGTGCTTTGTTTTGTATATATCTGATTTGTTAGTGGCTATGTATGCCGTCATTTTTGTATTTGCTGGTGTTATTTCTTTGACTATTATAGGTAATTGGTGTGAGTTCCTGACCTTTTTAGGTACTTGACTTATCCAAGTTAATTACTTGGATATTTCTATGCAGTAGCCCTTATGTTTTGATTCGAATATTGGTTGCAGGTGCTAATGGAAGTTCAAAGCAAAGCAGAAGTGAGAAGAAGAGTAGGAAGGCCATGTTAAAGTTGGGCATGAAGCCTGTTACTGGTGTAAGCAGGGTCACCATTAAGAGAACAAAAAACGTATGGTATTTGCTGATGTTCTTTTCGATTCAAATGGTCGAGCTACCTGATGAATGGTAATTTATCCTAGTTTCTCTTGGTTTCAGGTGCTATTTTTCATCTCGAAACCTGATGTCTTCAAGAGCCCGAATTCAGAGACCTATGTCATTTTTGGTGAGGCTAAGATAGAGGATTTGAGCTCTCAGCTCCAGACACAAGCTGCCCAGCAGTTCAGGATGCCAGACATTGGTTCTTTGGCTGCTAAGCCAGACACTTCTACTGCAGCCTCTGCACCGGCTGATGAGGAAGAGGAAGAAGTTGATGAGACTGGTGTAGAGCCTAGAGACATTGACTTGGTCATGACACAGGCTGGGGTTTCGAGGGCCAAGGCTGTCAAGGCTCTCAAGAGTAACAATGGTGACATTGTGAGTGCTATTATGGAGCTTACCACTTAGGTAGTCTCTATCGTATAAGTCGGCCCTGGTCGACTGTCAATGAGTGTTTCGGAATTAGTATCGATGTTTTAGTTGTTATAGTCAAGGTGGCTAGTTTTTTACCCTTCCATTTTTTTCGCTTGTCATTGAGACAGATTTCTTGTAATTTATGATCAGTGTCACTACAACTGATTGTTTCCTTTGCCTATTTCTATAAGCAAATTTTGCAGCTCAATTAAACTGGTTTCATGCAGTAGAGAATTTGGAGCAAATGAATTCATGTACGAGTGTTTGGTCATAAAGTTGATAATTTTTGTTGGTTTATGCTTTGTTGTTAGAACCGGCAAAATAATACACTCGTGGACGGGCAGTTCTAGACATGCAAATATTTGATGAAATCACCATATAAACCAGAAAAAAAAAAGAAATATAAGAAGATTATAGGATCATTGGTCTCATTGAAACAAGGGGTATAATGTTTAGTGAATACTGTGACTGTGCAAGCAAGATAGTGGTGTTACCAAAAGAAACAAAAACCATCTATCACAAAAGAAACAAGATCTTCTATTCAGAATCCGAGGAAGAATATTCATCATCGTCGTTCTCATCATCTTGTTCATCATTATCAGTGAACAAGTCATAAACCCAGGGGCTCTTAAAAGCCGGCAGTTGCGGGCGCCTGTCCTCCAACTCACCTTCCAGTTTAACATTCCAGCATCCTTGGATGTCAAGGTGGGTAAGGGCCTTTCACTTAGCAAGGATTGCACCAAGACCAGTGTCACCAAAGCAGCCAAACCCGAGTTGAAGATGCTGGAGCAATGGCATTGTATCAGCTATGACCATTGCTTCAAGCTCATTGACCTTTGATGTGCTTGATAACATTTCCAATTCTTGTGGGGGCATATTTCTCTTTAACTGAGTCAATGATTTACAGTTCTTCCCAAAGGCTTCGATGCCTACGCGAGATATCTTCAAACAATAGCTGATATCCATTACAGACAGGTTTACAAGTGATTCTGCAAACTTTACCACTATTTTGTCATTTACTTCACTCATGGGAATCTCCAACACTTTAAGACACCTTCCACTGAAGAAAAAAATAAGGAAGTAATTCATTCCAGCCATAGTTCTATCAAATATGTTTATATATTTAAGCTGACCAAAAAATTTTGAAGTCTGAAACTATATACAGTCATATCCATTGTCACTAATCAGTAATACCCTAAACATTTTAACATGAACATTGCGACCATTGGAAGAGAGAGTGAGAGACCCTGATTATGTTGGAAATCTTACAATCTTTTTATCTTTTTCAACCATTATAAAACAGACATTCAAAAGTTGCTTTTTTTTTACCCTGTTTTTGTTATAAGGAACGAAATTTAATGAAAAAAATTACCTTTTCTTTTCTTCCTTTCAGCGACAAAGGAAAATAGGACCCAACTTTTTTTTTTTTTTTTTTTGAAGGAGAACGTATGAAGAAGATACGAAATAAGAGTAATGAATAGCAGTACCAGTTTGCAGCGAAAGCGAAGCCAGAATCACCAAGGCGGAAGGCAGAGATGCGGCGGAAGGTGCCCTTACTGCGACGGACGAGCTTCCTGACAGCAGAATCAACGTATTCGACAGCCAGATGGCGGCGGCGGCACCAGTCTTGAATGTCAATGTCGGACCAGCAGAATGGACCCAACACACATGACATCCAGGACTTGCAAACCAAAGAGGCTGTTGCCACCCTCTCCCCAGCTGGGATCCTGACCAGTATTAGAGCCAATATTTCAGGGTTCAGGTCCTCCCACTTCCCCCATTCTCCATTACTATCGTAACATCATCTTTTTTTCCATTTCTCTTACTCTTTCTTTCCCTATAACAGCCAGGAAACTCACCCTCTGCCATTTCCATTTCAAAGCATGGTATGAAACCTGAAAGTCAAAGAGAGAGACAATGGCTGGCTGACGCGTGTACTCTTTTTCGTTTGTTTCGTCTTAGGAAAGGGCCTGTAATATCAGCCCACATCAAGTCCTCAGCCCATGATTCGTAAAAAAGAGTTTAACTTCTTCAATTAGATCCTATATTTTACGTAAATTGTGGATTTAGTATATGTACTTTAATTTGATCAATTTTAGTCTTTATACTTTTTGAATTTTGAATTTTTTGTCCTAACCCAATGATAACAGTTAAATCTATTTGGTTAAATTATGTCATTAGTCTTGTATATATGCAAAGTTATAAATTTAGTCAACATTCACCAATTAGATCATTCTTAGTGGCTATATTTTTTGAATTTCAAAATTTTAGCCTTAATATAAACGACAGTTGTTAAATCTATTAATTGACTTTTTGTGAGTATTATGTGAAAATAACAAAAAAACATAACATTACATATATAATAATATGTTTGACACATCAAATTTTAAAAATAACATAACTTAATGAACTTAATAGTTATCATTTAGTTAGGACTGGAATTTTTAAATTCCTTAAGTATAAGAACTGAAAATGACCAAATTAAAGTACAAGTACTTAATCCACAACTTGAGCAAAATATAAGATCTAATAGCAGAATTTGGCTAAAAAAACCATCCTTTTTCACCATAATCATCTTCAAAGTTGAAACAAATTTAGGAAAAGCTAGTGTGTTCCAACAAATTGGCTTATGTTCATGTAGTTTAATGCACCACCAAAAATATGCATGTTACCATTTCTATATTTTATTTCTTTGTGTGATATATATACTTGGTGTTATTTCCTGAAGTTCGCTTTGAATATTGATTGCAGGTGCTAATGGAAGTTCAAAGCAAACCAGAAGTGAGAAAAGAGCCAGGAAGACCATGTTAAAGCTAGGTGTCGAAACCATTTTTTTGTAAAACGGGGATCGACTAGGGTTTTGAAAACAAGAATAAAACGGGAGTCACCACCGATCTTTATTTGGTGTGATCGGATCACCTTTGTTTAAATAAAACGTTTTGGTTTACTAAAACAGTATTTTCGGTCTACGAAATTTGAGAAGACGGGTTCGGGAGTCGGTTACGTACGAGGAAGGGTTAGCACCCTCGTCACGCCCAAAATTGGTACCAAATTGATTAATTAATGTCTTAATGTCGAAAGTTGAAAATTTTAAAATACGATCTCTTTAAAAAATTTGAATCTTCAAATCGGATATTAAGATGCTCTCGCTCCGAAGGAATAAAATATCACATCCAGCACGTTAGGACACGACAATTTAAATCCTCGAATCCAAGATCATCTCATGATTCCCGAGATTCATGCATCGAAAATATCAAAAGGATATTCAATTGTTTGGCCAAGCGAAAAACCGAAACCCAGCACATTAGAGCACGATTTCTCGAATTTTCAAACATAGAATATTGCCTTATTTTGAAAGTTTTTATTAAGTGATTATAAAATCGACTCAAAAATATATTTGTTTATCTTATTAAAAGGTGGTCAATACCGGACGAAAGTGAGAATTTGAATCATGATGCAATAACAGAAAACGTTGTTACAAGCACGAATAGTAATACATGACAATAATATTATACGAATGAATAATTATAATACAAAAAATACGAAATAAACGAATTGAAATACATATAATGGCACTATTCTCGCAATGTGCATCATTTAAATATTGACATTAATAATCAAAGACCAATGAATTAAAAAAAGAAAAAGAAATAATACATAAAACAATTTAAAATAATTAACAAGACGATTTCAATTAAAGAATACATAAATAATAAAAAAATAAAGTAAATAATATATGAAACAATTTTAAATAATGTCAAAGGTTTAAAACAAATAATATGCAAAAGGAAATTTAAGATATTTAATATATAAAAATATAAAAACGGTTTAAAATAAATAATATAATATTTAAAATAAATAGCATATAAAATAGTTTAAACCAAGTA
Source organism: Gossypium sturtianum (assembly GCA_025698515.1). Taxonomy (NCBI): domain Eukaryota; kingdom Viridiplantae; phylum Streptophyta; class Magnoliopsida; order Malvales; family Malvaceae; genus Gossypium; species Gossypium sturtianum. The sequence goes on from CM046954.1 coordinate 3,112,169, forward strand.
ATACATATAAAACTTTTAAAATAGAAAATATACATACCAAAATTTAAAATAAACAATATATATATATATATATATAAGAGAAATTTAAAATAAATAATGTGTAAAAATAATTTAAAACAAATAATACATATATAAAAGGTAAATAATATATATAGGAATGGTCTAAAATGGACATTATATAAAAATTTAAGATAAATAATAAAATTAGAAAAAAGAAAGAAAATATATAACAATAAAATCTAAAATAGTATGTAAAAGAGTTTAAAACAAACGGATAAAAAAATAAAAATATATATATATGATAAAACAGTTTAATGAATAATATCTACAAATTTAGAATGAATAAAATAGTTCAAAATAAATAATATATAAAGTATTAAAATTAATAAACAAAATAGCAAATTAAAAGGGGTTAAAAATCAACAGATTAGGAACTAATTAGAATAAAAATGAAATTATAGGCCTAAATTAGAACATGCACTAAGACAAGGGGACTGGTTGGGACAATATTCTCAGCCCTTATGCGCATTTATGGGTCAAGGACCCGATTGGAAACTCAAATAAATTTAAGGGTGAAATCTGCAAAGAAAGAAAAATAACAAAATGAGCCCAATCGAAGGGCACTGCAATGGGGAGGGATTCATTGCGCAAATATCCCTTTTGAGGGACATGCACAGTAACCCTTAAACCAAACGACGTCGTTTTATTGAATATATAAGGCCCTTCTTCTATGTTTTTTTTTCATTTAATCTTTCTTCCAGAATCAAAAAAATGCAGGTTCTCTCCCCTCTTCTTGTGCCCGACGGTTGGCTTCCCTGGCCGTTCATCGCTTTGCACCACCGTGCCACCACCGTATTGGTGGCCAGCGATGCACAAAGGTGGGCTTTAGCGCCCTGTTCGTAGACCCCGAAGAAGGTCGAACCATGGCGCCCGAAAACGAAGGGAGAGAGAGAGCCTTCGGCACCCCTTTCTCGGCCAAGCTCCGACGACGAAAAAGGGGGCTCCGACGACGAAACCTCCGATGGTGCAGGTAAGGCCTCGTTACTTTTCCTTTTTTTGATTTTGTTTGCAATTTTTTTTAAAGAAATAAAATTATAAAAGAAAATAAACACAAAACAAGTAAACGATGATGTATATAAAAAAACAAAAACTAAATCAAACCTTAAAGTTTTTTTGATTGCTGATAATTCCTAAAAATTTCGGCTTTTTTATTTAAATAACCCAAATAAATTAATTAATTATCAAAATAACCCACCTTTTTAATTAAATACTAAAATAACCCAAAAGCTACAGTAAAATTAGGTGGAGCCAAATTATATGGCTCCACCAACTTGCCACGTCAGCAAGGGGCATAAAAAAATAATTTTTTGGTAGAGCCATATTGAATGGCTCCACCTGTATAAAATACAAGGAAAATACTGCAAAATCTAGAAAATTGGGGGCCTTTAAAACAATTTCCCATTTTTTGATGGAACCATTTGAAATGGCGCCACCACTCCTCCTAACGCCTTTTTTTTTTTTTAATTTTGTCTTCTTCTTTTTTTTTTTACTTTTTTTCAGATTTTTGGAAAGTTTGGGAGCCTTAAAAACAATTTCCCATATTTTAAAATGTATTTTAAATATATTTAAAACAATTTCAGATTTTTACTTGAAATGTATTTTTTAAAAATGTTTTTTAATATTTTTTTTATAAATATTAAAAATATATTTTTTAAATTATTTTTTAAAATTTTAAATATTTTTTAAATATTAAATATATTTTTTAATATTATAAAACATTTAAATATTTTAAAGATATGAGCTTTCAAATTTATTATTAATTTTATAATATTTTTATTTATTTTTAAAAATATTTAACCTTTTTTAACTTTTTAATAAAAATTTTATTTAAAAATTTTAAATGTTTACATGTTTTATATTATTAAAAATAAAAATAAGTAATAAATTTGAAACATCATATCTTTAAAATATTTAAATGTTTTATATTATTAAAAATATGGTTAATATTTAAAAATAATATTTAAAATTTAAAAAATTAATTTGAAAAATATACATTTAAAATTTATAAAAATAATTTCAAAAATATATATCTAAAATTTTAAAAAATAATCTAAAAATGATATTTAAAATTTTAAAAATATATATTATAGAACATTTCAAATATACATTACAATTTTTTAAAATTAATAATAAAAATAAATAAATTAAATAAACAAAAAATAAGAAAAAATATAAAACTTCAAATAAAATAAGAAAAAATTAAAAATCTTAATTTAAAAATTCTATGTAAAATTAATAAAATATTAAACATACATTTCAAATATTATAAAACTAATAATTTCAAAAGTAATTTAAAAAATATACATTTAAAATTTATAAAAAATAATTTCAAAAATATATATCTAAAGTTAAAAAAATTATTTAAAAATAGTATTTAAAATTTTAAAAAATATATTATAAAACATTTTAAATATACATTACAAATTTTTAAAAAGTAATAATATAAATTAAATAAACAAAATAAAATAAGAAAATAATATAAAAGTAAAAAAGAAAGAAAAAGACAAAATTAAAAAAAAACTAAAAAAAAAAAAAGTGTAAGTGGTGGTGGCGCCATTTCAAATGGCTCTACCAAAAAATGGGAAATTGTTTTTAAGGCCCCAAACTTTTCAAAAATCTAAAAAAAGTAAAAAAAAAAGATAAAATTAAAAAAAAAAGGTGTCAGGAGGGGTGGTGGCGCCATTTCATATGGCTCCACCAAAAAATGGGAAATTGTTTTAAAGGCCCCCTAATTTTCCAGATTTTACAAAGATTTCCTCAGATTTATCACAGTGGAGCCATTCAATATGGATCCACCAAAAAATAATTTTTTTATGCCCCTTGCTGACGTGGCAAGTTGGTGGAGCCATATAATTTGGCTCCACCTAATTTGACTGTAACTTTTGAGTTATTTTGGTATTTAATTAAAAAGGTGGATTATTTTAATAATTAATTAATTTATTTGGGTTATTTTAATAAAAAAGCCAAAAATTTCGGAAGATCCCTCCCTTACAACGTTTTTTCTGGTGGCTTTATAGCCAAAAGAAAGAAAATACAAATGTGTTTTTCTTTATTTTTTATTACTGCTGCTTTTCTGTCTCTGTTACTATTGCGTGTTTGTCTCTCTTTGTAGGGTATGGGCGGTGGCAGCGCAAGTGGCGCTGGTAGTGCAGAGGGCAGGTGGACGTCAGAAGACAGAGGCGGCTGACCTAGGTAGTTAGGGTTTTTGTTTTGTTTCTGATTTGGGCTATTAGGGTTAAGTTTGATTTGGGCTGAATTAGACTTAATTTTGAGTTTGGGTAGGCTGATTGTAATTTGGGCCTTTAGTCTGTATTGGGCCCCTGGCAAAATTTGGGCTAGGCATGAAGCCTGTTACTAGTGTAAGCAGGGTCACCATTAAGAGAATATAACCATACTAAACAAATAAAAGAAGATACGAAAATTTATCGTTATCGTTCAATTGAACTCAGCCAATTTTCTTTGGACAACTTCTCTGATTTCTCTAGGAGAGTCATGTCTAAAAGAGTATCTTTAGACAAGAAGCAAAAATTTACCTGCACTATAGTATAATGTTTAATGAATCAAGTTTTGGTTAAGTGAATACTAAACTTGATTACTGTATCTGTGTAAGCACAAAGAACACCTAGCGCAGAAGCAATTAGCCTGGATGAAGAAACAAGATCTTCCATTCGGAATCCGAGGAAGAATATTCAGCATCGCCATCATCTTGTTCATCCTTGCCAGTGAAAAGAAGGGGGTCTCCTAAAAGCAAACAGTTGCCGGCACCTGTCCTCCAATTCAGTTTCAAGTTTCACATTCAAACATCCATGAATTTCAAGGTGGGTGAGGGCCTTACAATTGGCAAGGATTGCACCAACCACGCTCACTAAAGCAGCCAAAACCAAGGTGAAGATGCTGGAGCAATGGCATTGTATCAGCTATGGCCATTGCCTCAAGCTCATTGACCGTTGATGTGTTTAATAACCTCTCCAATGCTCGTGGGGGCATATTTCTCTTTAACTGAGTCCATGATTTGCAGTTCTTCCCAAAGGCTCCGATACCTACGTGAGTAATCTTCGAACAGTAGCGAATATTCGAGACAGTCAGGTTTGCAAGAGATTCTGCAAACTTTACCACTGTCTTGTCATTTATTTCACTCATGGGAATCTCCAACACTTTAAGACACCTTCCACTGAAAACAAGGAAACAGCATCAAACAAAAACAAAACTTTTTATAAAGATAATGCATGAAGAAGATACGAATCAGAATGGTAAATAGCAGTACCAGTTAGCAGTGAAAGCGAAGCCGGCGTCACCAAGGCGGACGGAAAATAGGCGGCGGAAGGTGCCCTTGCTGCAACGGATGAGCTTCCTGACGGTAGAATCAACGTATTTGATTTTCAGATAGGGGCGGCGACGGTACCAATCTAGAAGGTCAATGTCGGACCAGAAGAACGGATCCAACACACACGACAACCAGGACTTGAAGACCAAAGAGGCGGTTGACACCCTCTGGTGAGTTGGGATTCTGAGGAGTATTAGAGACGGTATATCAGGGTTAAGGTCCACCCACTTCCCCATTCTTCATTAGCATTGTACCTCATTTTTTTTTCCATCGCTCTCTCTAACCCACAGGAACTACGTTGCAGATGAAGGGGGCTCTGTTTTTTTCTCTCATTAATATATATAATACAGTAAGTAAACGCATCATCTATTTATATTTAAAGGGCACCTAAATATTAAAGATTTATCGCAATTAACTTTTAAGAATGAAAGCAAACATAAACTCCATTAGTATGCGTCGTTGATGGGCAATAAAGCGAGGCTTAAGTCATAGATTTCAATTTCAAATAGAAATCAATAAATAATTTTTGGATTAATATTGCATGTCACTTAATAATTCATGTGTACTTTATCTTATTGTTTTTATGGTTTTTTTTTTAAATTTATAAATATTTTTATAAAATTTAAATTATTTATTAATATAACGTATAAAACAAATAATGCCATGCCAACTTAAAATATATGTGGGTTGTCACACGGGTTGTTACGTAACATTAGTGAAATATAATGTTTTAGTCAATATTTTCATTAAAAATAATATCTAAATTTTAGTAAATAATCTTATTTTTGCATGGACTGAAAAATATTTCTAAAAAAAGGAATTAAGGTAAATACATTCATTTGATTAATTAAAAATGTAAATAAAATTAAGCTGTATATTTAAAATATTACCAAATTTATTGCATTAAATTAAAAAATTGATTATATTAAAATTTTATGAGGCCAAAAATAAAGTTACATTATTTTAAAATAATGATATAAGGATAATTTCAAAAAGTTAAAATCTTTGAGGGGCAAATATAATTTAATCATCTCTTTAAGAAGCTGAATGGAGCAAAGGGGGAAAGCCAGGACTCTAAATAATATGAAATTTATCCCAGATTATTTAATGAAAACTAATGATTTTGTAATAAAATATCATCTGATACTAAAGCTTCTAGAAAGAATTCACCACCCACTCCAATATTTAAACCAAATTTATTCATGTTTTCTTGTCAAAATGTAGACAAGTTATCATGCAATAATATCCAGAATGTTTTCCTTGACTGCGTGTCACTGCAATATTCAAAATTGAAAAAGGGTTCATTGTAATGATAATATGGTTGTCACTTTCCTTGATAATCCTATTTTACCAACCATAGTGCTTTCAACTAATCCAAATTTTGGTGCTTATGACTTTTAACTATTGCAAATTATGTGACATCCAGCTTTAAAAAGCTTCAAATTCACTTTTTTAACTTCATCATCACACATTTGATGTGTTCAAATCTCTAGCTATTGGTCACCCTACAGTTGGCTCGAATCTCTCCCTCGGATCCTGTCAAGACATCAAGCTGCCCCATCTTCACCATTGCCGCTGCGAATTTCGCATTCCACCGTATAGGATTCTTTGCATTCTCAGCCACTTGGTTCGCTGTAGCTGGACTTGTTAGCAGCGTGTGGTCTGATGTAAACAAGCCCCTGTTTGCTAGGATATCGATGTAGTAACCTGCATCTGCAATGCTTGGAGTCGAAGTCATCGGTACCACCACGTTAGGATCCGTGCTACCCTGAGGGCATTGCTGCTTCAACTTGGCTGCATATGTTGGATCTAAACTTGCGTCCTGCTTCAATGTCCCACTGAAATTGTATAGTCTGTCACCGAATGAACTGCAGTGTGACCGCCCAAGGGTGTGTCCTCCTGTTGATCATAGAGTTGTTTGATTTAATATAGCATCAATATATGGTCTAATTGATTGAATCTAAATCCTTACCTGAGAGAGTAACCATTTCTTCTTGTGTAAATCCCTTATTTGCGAACATTTGAGTCAGTTGGTCGACATTAAAGGTTGGGGGAGGTAAGTTTCCTATTATCTCTGAGGCGAGTGAAGTTCTACCATCTCTTCTTCCTGCAGGGACATCATAGCCGAGTCCTCCAGCCTGCACAAAAATTCGACAAGAAAAGAAATTTTTTTATTGAATTCTAGTTGCTTAAATAATGAAAGCATACGTGTTTTTACCATCTCTATACTGTCCCTTGCTGCAAATGCAACTATGTCAGCGCAGGAAACTACTCCTTTACAAACAACTTCCAGTCTAGCCTTTGCATTGTCTATGACTTCATATCCTCGTAAACTCGGGTTATTAGCAAAAGAGTCTTTCTCCGCTGTGCTGGACGGAATTGAATCAAGGAGTATCGATGCATCACAACCCTATGATACAAAATAAACTGATGAAATTAATCTAGTTCAGTAAAGTTGTAAAAGTGACTCAACCATCCAAACTCACCCTAACAAAGCAATCATGGAAATGCATTCTCATAAGAGCTGCAGCTAATCCTCTATCTTTAATGATGGCTTTCACCACTTCTTCTTTGACAATGAATTCTACTAACCTGCATGTATCTTTGTAAAATCCGACTTGAAGCTGCGAAAGAACACACTGGGAAAACAAAAGCACAGACAAAATCACAGAGACTAGACTTAGCTTGCTTGGTCTCATCTTAATCATCTTTTAACAGATGATGCTTATGATTCAATGCAGCCCAACACAGTCACAGATACTTATAGTTGAATAAAAATGATTTATCTTGAGTATTAAAAAGTATGTAGTGTCATGTGAGATGGAAATGCTGTGGAATGTCATTGTCACTTAAGGGGCAGAACATTATTGGAGCTTTTGAGAAACTAAGAGAAACGACAACAGGGGTGGGTTTGATTGAAAACTGGACAAAGAACATTATTGGAGGCAACTGGAAGGATTCAAGCGACAAAAATGGAAAATACCCATATGTTTTGAAATACCCGTATTTGACATTTGTATCCAATTATATTCGTATCGAATACGACAGTCATCTGAGTTTTGGTGACATGAACAGATGATAAATGCAGAAAATATGCTGTATACCATAAGGTGTGCGACTATAATCATATTAAAAATAGAATCCATCTTTATTTTAATGTTTCCATGCTTTTTCACCATATCTTGCTCCTGCAGCTAAGATCAACTTCAAATATCAAACATATTTAAGAAAAGCTAGTGTTTTGCAACAAATTGGCTTATGATTTTGTATTTTTTATTTTTCAACAGAATGATGTTATAAAATCAGACTTTCAACAGCTAGCAAACACGAAAGAAGAATATCCAAGTTGAACAAGAAAAGAAAAGGTTCCTTTAAATGAAGTTTTTAACAAATTTTTACAAGGTTTGGAGAGCAGTCATGTTCCAAGCAACTCACTGTTGGTATTCCAATACAAATTTTACCATAATCCATAAACAATTCCGAGCAGAGAAAAGGCTCAAGAAACATCACCAATAGTCTCTGCAAGAACAAACTCCATCTCTGTAATGGTGGAACCTTGTCCTATCCCTGACAACAATTTCCCTCCTATACACCTTCGAAACTAACTTCAAAAAGGTATGGCAGTCCTCGCAAACTCGAAGATTCTTAACTATCCGAATGCATGAATCTTTTGCCCCATTTATGAGTCCATAACAAAGTGCTAACTTCTCATTATGCCATAGAACCACCTCCCTTTTTTCTTCCTCTTCTAAGTCAACAAGAACACAACCGGTATTTGGAGCATAGCCATCCAACTTCAATCGACTAACCACCTCATTCAATTTTTCATATATCTCATATGCTTGTTTGTGATTCCTATCTGCCACTAAAAACTCATGCACCTCATTGTTCAATTCAATCCTACTACATCCCCTTTCCTTAGATATACCTCTTTCTTTCATTAATTGCCTCAAGTCTCCAACATTTTGCCATTTTCTTTCTTTGGCATAAATATTTGATAGTAGAACAAGAGCCCCATCATGATCTGGCTCAAGCTCGAGTACCCTTTTGGCAGTGAATTCTCCTAATTCAGTCTCACCATGAATTTGACAAGCAGACATGAGGGATCCCCAAATGACAACATTGGGTGCGAAAGGCATCGTCTCTACAATCTCAACAGCTTCTCTCAAGAGATTAGCACGGCCAAAGAGGTCAACCATGCAACCGTAATGTTCATGTTTAGGAGTGATGTTGTGTTCATTAATCATGGATGCAAAGATCTTTCGGCCCTCCTCAACCAGCCCTGCATGGCTACAAGCATAAAGCACGCCCACAAATGTAACTCCATTTGGCTCAACACGAGCCTCTTTCATTTTCTGAAAGTATCTTAAAGCATTATTGGCATCCCCATGTATAGCAAATGCATTGATCATACTGGTCCAAGATATCACATTTCTGCTTGTCATTTTCTCAAAAACATTTCTTGCTCTTTCCAAACTCCCACATTTGGCATACATATCAATAAGAGCATTATTAATACGTAAACTTCCTCCAAAACCGTTCTTATCAGCATATACATGTATCCATTTAGCTTTATCTAGTACACCCAGATTTGCACAAGCTGATATAACACTCAGCATGGTCACCTGATCAGGTCTTATTCCTAGTATTTGCAGTTCATTAAACAATCTAAGAGCCTCTTGAGGTTGATCACTGTCAGCATAACCAGATATCATTGCACTCCAAGACACCAAGTCCTTCTCTACCATTTGGTCAAAAATCAATCGAGCATCCTTGACTCGCCCATGTCTTGAATACCCTGAAACCATGGCTGTTGAAACAACCACGTCTTTTGGTATCATCTGATCATACAACTGCTGAGCCATATCCATGCAACCACAACTTGCATACATTGTCACAAGAGCACACCTTAGATGAGCATCAATCACAAGCTCTTTCTGAATAATGTAGTCATGTATTGCTTTCCCACAATCCAGATTCCTAGCTCGACCACAAGCAGAAAGAATACCGGAGAGAACAAACTTATCAGCCTCGATATTAGCCCTCTTCATCTCCTCAAAAAGTTCCAATGCATCATCAAAAAGTTCACTCTGGCAGTAGCTGTTAACAACTGAAGTCATTAAACCAGCCCACATTGGTTTATCTCAAAAAATAAAAATAAGAATAAAGTTTTCTACTACTTTCTCATAAGTTTACTTCACTATTAATACAAATTTTATTCAATCTTTAATTACTCAAAATCATTATTTACTTCACATGTAGGCACTCTGGGCCAATAGGTCTCATCAAAATTACACAAGTCTTTTTGTATTCAGAAGTATCTATCTTTTATTTAAAGTATAGAGAACTTTTAAAAATTGAAAAACATACCCATCTATCATAATCCTCCATGCAACAATATCTCGGTAAGACATTTTATCAAACACCAACCGGGCCTCCGGAAGTCTCCCACAGCCGACATACATAACCATAAGACCGGTCTGCACAAACGGGTCGGAATGGAAACCCGACTTAAAGCCAAAGCCATGAATCTCTTTCCCTTCAGCTAACCAGCCAACCCTGGAGGCAGCCTTTAAAAGCGGAGGAAAAGCGAACCTGTCAATTGGTATCCCTTCATTCCTGAGTCTTTGGTAAACAAAGAAGGCGAATTCGGGTTTGGAACTACGAGAGAGGTGGCGGAGAAAGGGAGTGGAGAGGGAAGGGAGAGGGTGAGGGAGGTGGGAGAAGATGGAGAGAGAGTAAGGGAGGGAAGGAGAAGATAGGAGTTTGAGGATGAGGGAATGGGAGGGCGAGTGGGTGGAACGGAGGATGTGGGCGTGGACTTGTTTGAAGTGGGCGAGGGAGTGGGAAGAAGAGAGGGTTTTGAGGAGGGTTGTGGGGTTTGGGATGGAATTGAGGTTGGGGGTTGGCAGAGAAATGGTGGGTTGGGGAACAGCTGACATCGGGTGAATGCCAGGACAGAAAGTTCTGTGACTTGTCTTCAAACTTTCAAATTCCAGAGAGTGGTGAACTATTAGTGCCACTGTGCTTACTTGGTTACGTCAACTGTTCATTTGTTTCGTAATTGGAGAAGCTCGATTATAGTTTTCTGGTTAATGATGTGAAATGCGAAATAAAACTTATTGGCACTCCCAAAAATACTGAACATTGTTTATGCAAGCAAAAAGGAGCATAAACATGTATTGTTTTAGTAACGATCGATGGCATAAAGATCAAATATTAGTTATGTTAAACGGTAGGATTAACAAGGGAGGAAGGTACTGGTTTATACAATGGAGTTCTTGAGTGAGGGCCAGTAAAGAAGCTTTTTGGTGGGAGAGTTTAGGGATTGAGAAAGAACAACATTTGAGAAAATACGAATTGTTTGCTTAATACTTTTATAGTGGGAGATAAACTTAATTATATGTCTTAAAGGTTATTAACATGAAAATTTAATTTGATATTTTTAATAATAACGATAATACTACATTCTAAGATGATATTCACAATTAATAATATGTACTTCCATGTGGTCCCATAAAATCTTAGTTAAGATGCATAGTCTTAAGATTCGCTGGTTTACTCATGGTGATAGATCAACTATGCCCGATTTACAGTTAAGTTGACTTCATCCAGAGACAAGTATCAAATACTGTACAGTGACATAAAACTTGTATATTTGGATCAGTTAATTTATCATCCAACCATTCATTTCCAAATGGTAATAGAACCAGTTCTTAATAAATTATAATTCTAAACAAGATTTAGGTAAAATTTCATGTCATCGAAATCTAATTTATCATTTTGATTCTTCATTTAAATTTTTTTTTGAGTTTTAAATAATAACACAGAAAAATGGTAAATATAAAAACAGTTGGTGAGTGGGGGAAGGAGAATATGAGAGACAATAATGGCAATGGTGATTTTCAAAACTAGCTTCATGACATGAAAATGGTTTTAGCCCTTTGTTTTTATTTTGGGGTTCTCCCAAAAATTGACATCATTCACTCTCGTGACTCAAAACACCAAATCTACAATAATTAGTGAGTGGGATTAACCTAATCCTTAAGTCATAAAAGATTTAAAGAGATATCCTTTATTTTTTAAATAAAATTTTGAATTAAAATGGAAAAAAGTCTAAAGCAATAGTAAAATGTGATGGAATTACTGTTAAAAATAAAAAGCAACCCTCATCTATCAAATTAAAATTAAAATTAAAAAAAAATATTCTTTCACCATTTCGAATAAAGTTTAAAATGTTGTCATTACCTTCCATTTCTGCTCACATTAATTCATAGAAACAATCTATATGTACTGATTATATATAGAATATAATACAAATATGCATAATTGCTAACACACTGAAATTCAGAACTCACATTTGCATTCTTTTCTTTATTTTTTCATTTATTTTAGTATTTTCCAAAAAGAGCAAAAAAATATGGGAAAAAAAAAGATTGTTCAAGAACTGGTAGTCCCATAAATGCATAGAAATTAATATAGAATTCTGGCCACACCCATGAATTAAATTAAGTACTCTCACATATATAATTAAGCACTTAATTGAAAAAAAAAATAAACAAACAAAATGGGTTTCCTCAAAATTTACATGGACGAGTTCTGATAAGTGATAACAATTAAAAATAATAATAAATAAACAATAATAATTATAATAATAAGAGGTTCTGGTATATACTAAAAGTAAACAAGGAAAGAAGAATCCTGATTGAGGATGGCAGCAGCAGCAGAATATGAAAAGCTGAGACGACGGAAATGAAGGGTCGGCCATGGTGCTAACACCCTCTCCCTCACCGTCGCTAGCGCCGCCGTGCATTCTCCTAACAGCTCCGCCATAGTCGACACTTTTATCATCTTCTCCAGAGAAAGCTTTCTTATAATTTAAAAAAAAAAAACTGAACCCCCCCTTTTTTTTTTAAAGACCTACAATTCCAAAATGTTATTTATAATAAGCAAAAAAGTGAATTCACTTTACGCTTATCCAATGAATTTGTTTGAATCCTGAGAAAATAAAAAAAAAGAGAGGAAGATGCAGCCAAATTTATAAACTGGCAATGGTAGTGGGTTATCATGTTAGTATCTACCCGACTATCCCCACCCTTTTTTTTTACTTTTGGATTTTTGTTCATCTTTCATTTCATCTATGGAATTATTATTATTTTATTATATATACATTATTATTATTTGTCATCATGAATCAATAAATTATTGGAGATGATAATGATGGAATGAATGTTTCTCTTTACATGTCAACAGTATGTCGTCAATTGAAGGTTGGTTTACGCGTTAATTAGTAATCATTAACTTGATTAGTTTTTTGTATTTCTAGTGTGAAACTGCAAAACCTTATCAATTAAGCTCGATGAACTTAATTAAACTATGTTATTAGTTTCCATTAATTATTTTTCCCTCTCCATATGGTTAGCTATGTTTGAGGAAAGGGACGATGACATTTTTAAACGTGTCATGGATGTATTAGAGAATTAATTTGTTTGGGATTTTATTTGGTCAGCATCCATTAAAACTAAGCAAATTTCACAAAACATTGGCAAGGGCCGACTATCTTGAAGCCGAAATTTATTTACAAAATGAGAGAAGAAAACATAGATAATATCAAAATTTACACTCATTTCCGTTTTCCTTGTTTTGGAAAAACATTAAGACATGCATGCATGCAATGTCATGTAAAATCCTCAATTAGAACGAAAGGGAGCGGGCGAATACTTTTTTCCATGCTTTCCAGCTTAGGGATCGAGCCTTCATTAGAGCCAAAGAAGGCTTGTTGAATCCCTTACGAGGAAGAGACGGTGACGGCTCTTCCTCCTCGTCATCTTCCATCTCGACGTTGTCTTCGGGTTTCCAAAACCGAGCTTCTTTTCTTTTGCTTCTCATCGTTGATAGCACGTCGTATTTGTTGCATATTCCCCATACTGTCACCTTTTGTTGATCATATTCCACCGTCACTGAATATATTCCTGCATATACACGCATAATAAACACAAAAAGAGCTTAATGGACCAAATTCATTCAATAGATTTACAATTCCAATTCCTTTGACAATATTAGTGGGCTTTGGGCCAATAATCTAAGAATGGAGTAGCAGAAAACATAGGGGAAACATTGAAATTAAGTGACAAGGGTCTTAGCTAAGAAAATAATTAGGTATACCTTTGAGATGGGACAAAGTCTTTTTGACTTTCCTTTCGCACCCGTAAGAATACAAAGGCACCATCATCTCCACGTACTGCGGCTCTACTCTCTTGCTAGCTACAACTATTTGCATGTCCGCCATTCTAGCTCCTAATTGAAACTAGATCTTTCTTCTTTCCGGTGTTGCTATTTTCTTGGTGATCATTGCACCCAATCCAGGAAAGGTCTTATATAAGAGTTTTTCAAAGACGTAGGACGAGCCTGGATTCCCTGAAAAGTAACTCTAGTATAGCCTCTTTTTAATTTCTACCCCACCTTTTCTTTAATTTAATTAATGATCTATATGGCTTCATGGTTCATCATAGTAGCTTGATTCGGGGTCAGTTTTATTTGTATATATCAAAAGATACTTTATAATCAGCGAAAATGAATCCTTTCAATGAAGAGGGTGTCATGTTGATTTGGGTAGGGGGTACATGATGTGTCAGCATATCTGTTTGTTTTTATAAAAAGTGCATTGAACCATCTCTTTTTTTCATCATGGGGTTTGGATAATTCTTATAAATTATTGTGTATATGTAGTTTGGCTCCCATGTGGATTGTTGTTTTCTTAACAAAGAAGTTGCTTTCTTTCGGATATTGGAACTTAAATAAAACAAGAGGTGATCCTAAATGCAGTTGGATTATATATATGTATCTCAAAGTGCCTTTGCAGGTCCCCTAATTTCAAGTGTTAGATAGCAAATTAATTAGCCAAAAGAAAAAGCAGCATACATGACACTATAATCTTCAGTAGTAATAGTCAATAAAAGCAGTTGGGTCACTTTATTTACAGTGATAGCAGTTAGTCAATAAAAGCTGCTTTAATCAACTTACACTTTTTCTTTCTTCAACTTTTTAATCCACAACCTTTCATGTTTACCCTCCCCCTTTAATAATGGATTTACTTTAGTCTCCAATCTAACTTAACTTCCAAAAGTCTATACTTTCTGACGTTAAAGATAACTTGGATTGGTTGAGAAAGTTGTGGATTCAAGCAGTAGATAGAGGCGGCACCAAAGGATCAGTTGTAAAATTACTTTTTAAGCTCTTAAATGTTTTACAAATCAATTTCTAGTCCTTACTATAAACTTTAGAAGCAGACAAGGGCAATGCATTGATCGGCTCTAAAAGGTTGCATGTGCCACGTTAGAATTATACAGATGGGGGGTGTGGGATTCAGCATTCAGGTGCCTGTCTTTGGCATTTTTTAATAGGATGACTCATACCGCATAATATAGGAACAAGGAGAGAAAGAGAGGTCCTACCATGTGAAACCCATACCTCTCGTTTCCTCTGAGAGAATCTCCCAAACCTACCATTTTTATACCTTCTTTTTTATCACTTTTGTGATTTTATCCTTTACTTTTAACGTATATGATTTGATAATACCATTGTTTTTTTAAGATTATATTTTTATTTTTTTTTGGTCATCGATATTTATAATAATTGATATATTAAGACGAAGAACTTAGTACCAGTAGCTGATGCTCTACTAAGGAATCTTCTAAGTCATAGTGAATCATTTCAGAAACTCAGGCGCTGCTGCTTTCTTGCTTTTTGCGTCGGATGAGATGAAAAGTTAACATCCCAATGCAAGCAACAAAAGATAACTGGTAAAAGAACTAAAAAATTATTACGTGTCCCTTTTATTTATTTATTTTTAAATCTATTTTTTTAAATGAAATTTCATTTAGGTAAAAACTCGTGATTTATTAAAAATATATAGAATTAAAAACATTTTACGGTATTCAATTTATCAAATTCTAATACAGTCAATGTCTTATTTATTTGTCAAGATTTTAGTTGTTATAAAGAAATGGTCCTCATATAACAATATTTGATTTTTTTTAATTTTCAAATTAAAAACTATAATATATTAATAATATTGATCAATGAGATTTAGATCATATTTTTAATAAAATTTAATAATTTGATTTCCTTCATTAAATATTATTTTCATATAATTAAAATGATTAATAGATTTTTTATTTTTATGCAAAATTTAAATAAATTATTAAAATAATATTTTAACTAAAATTATTGGTTTTTTTTTTATTTCACTTGAGATTAAAATTAATTGTACTAAAATTTGATATAAAAAATTGTTTTTATAAATAAAAATTTATCATAGAGAAAAAAAATAAATTTTACAATAAACTTTACCATCATAATGTTGTTGTAAAGGTAGGTTGATATAGAAAATTTGTGTACTCTATTTTTTACAGCACGATACATTTTCATACAATCATATTATTAATAACAATACGATACATTTTAACACATAATAATCATATTATTATTAACCTCACTTGTATTATGATTATCCCGAGTTCCCCACATTCACTGATTGATCATCATGCGATCCGTCCACCGCTTTTCTCTAAAATTCTCATAATCAGTGGCACGGACTCAACAAAATATATACATATACACTATATACTGTCAACTAGTATGATCATTTGACTATGAAATGCAGCATGCATTGGGATTTTCATCGCTGAACAACTGAGGAGCCGGTGGCATTCGTTCAATAACGTAGAGCGGCTGATAATAGTAGATCATCTTCTTCATAGATTCATCCTCATTGTTGCCGCCATTGTTGTCTTCTTTCTTATCTTCTCCTTCCTTGGTCTCACCAGTAGCTTCATTGTTGCCTTCTTTCTTGGCTTCTTCTTCGGCTGCTGGTTTTTCTTCTTCTTTTTTATCCGGGTTTTCTTCTGGCTTAGCTTCTTCCGAGGGCTTCTCTTCGCCTTCCTTCTTCTCTTCTTGTTTTTCGGGTTCCGGTTGCGGTTCAGGCTCCGGTTGTGGCACGATCCGAGCCTGCTTTTTGGTGCGTCTATACACGTAATCAACTAGCTTGTTCGCGTCCATGGTACCCGTCACTGTAACTTTCCCTGTGCTATGCTCTGTTACTGCACTTTGTATGCCTGGATCAATTATTAAGCTTACAGATTGAGTACAATGTTATGTAACATTAACATAGGTTCGAATTTTGGAGCAAACCGCGTAAAACGGATAAGAAAGATAAAAAAGAAAATCAATAAAATTGGCATCAACCAATCTATGCCAATGCTTAACTAACTATATATACCTCTCATTTTTAGTATCTTTTTCCTAAGTTGCTCAGCACAGGCTTGGCAATGCATGTCTACGTTAAGTTCCACGGTTGTTAATCCACTAACCTGGAACAATTAACCCAAACATTAATATTATTATTATTATTATTATTGTTTGTCTGTGCTTTTGGGTGAAATTATACCTGTGAAGTAACAACTTCAGGGATAGGTTCACCCTCTGTTGCAGGCAAAGGAGAAAGGACTTTAGCTCTTCTCTTGGTTTTTTTCATGATTTTAGCACATATAGCTTGGGGTTCGATTATTCCTTTTATAGTCACTTGGTTTTGAGCCATGTCGATCACAACTCCTTCCACACCTGCTACCCAAACAATTCCAATACAAAAAAAAAAAAAAAGTATTAATACCCTATTAAGTGATTCATTATAAGGAATTAATAATGGAATATTCCTAATTTACCTCTAATCTTCATGATGGTTTTTTCAATCTTCTTTGCACATCCAACACAATGCAAGTCCACAAACAATACAAAAGGAGGTGGTGGAGGCGGTGGCGGTGGTGGCGTTTCTTCCTTATTTTCTTCTGCAGGCTTCTCCTCCACCTTGTCTTCTGTTTTCTCCTCTGCTGGAGGCTGTTGTTCCTGCCAAACATCAATCAAAACAAAATGCCAATGTAAATCTATGTTGCATGCAAATTGTTTTCCCTTAATTTCATGAACAAAGACCCTCACCTGCTTAACTTCCTCACCCATTTCCTCTATGAATAACAAAGGAAGAGTAGTAGAACAGTTTTTTTTTATAGATCGTAACGGAGATGGACGGTGGGGTTAGTACTTAATAGCATAAAAAGTAGTGCAAACTATGGGATTCCACGGCACATGTAGTATACAAAGAACTCGTCTTAGTTTAATATTTATTTCCAATCTCCGAGGCTGAATCGATAGAGAGAAGAAAAGGGGGAGGGAGGAATGAGTGGAGCAGAGTTGGGAGATTATATAGAGAAGATGGTGGGGAGAGAGATAGGTTAATTGGAAGGTGTTGGTGGTGAACACAAAGTGACAAGGATGGTATCATAATAATACTTCCATCGTCCACCGACTTTTGGTAAGCTTTTTTTCAATTTTCTGACGTGGTGATTTGTCAGATAATGGCGTTAAATCTTGCCTTCCAGTCATCCAGTGACAACCCTGATGTAACATGCTGCTTTTTTACTTCCATATTTCTTCATAGGTAACTCCGATAAATAATAATTAGACTTAACGAGAAAAAAATATCTGTAAAGAATAATTCATAAAATTATTAAATAAAGTTTTAATTGAAATACTTAAATACGGTTAGATCTGTCCATAATCGGGTCATCCGACTGCCGGAAAAGTGAGAGGATTTGGATAAAAATATATGTCTGAAAAATACGCTTGAGCAAAAAATAAGACCCGTTTAGAGAATAGACTGGGCATCGAGTAAGGCTTTTTTGACCTGAACTTAACCTGACCCGAATATGCAAAAGAATTTATTATTTTTTTACTATTTTCTTGCTTTTCCTACTATTTTGTTGTCATTTTCTTGTTATTTTTTCACTATTTTGTTACAATTTCACTATTATGTTGTTACTATTTTTTTGTTGTTGTAATATTATATAATTCTTGTTTTATTGTTAATTTTGTTACTGTTTTAGAGGCATTTGCTTGTTAAGTTGAAGCTATATTAGTGTTATTTAAGTATACATATTATTTTTTAATTTATTTTTAATTTGTTGGGAAACATCTATTAATTTAATATTTTTAGTGTTTTTGATGTATTATATATATTTTAAAATTTATATAAAAATAATAATATAAAAAATTTAATACAGGCGGGTTAGGCTTAAACAAAATTTTAGACTCATTTTTTGGATTGGGCCAAGCTCGGGCCTAAAATTTTGATTGGGTCCAACCCATCCCATGAACACCTCTAAATTCTGTAATGTTGTAAAAACATTAAAAAATACTCATAATAATTTTACTTACTTTATGAGAAGTATAATTTTTTTAATTTTTTTTTCAATGAATATCAACTCAATAACCATTCAGTTAAGTTAAAAACTTTATTTATAAAAAGTTACACGTAAAAAACAATGAGATTTTGGTTGGAATTTTGAAGTTAAAATATCTAAAATTATGAGTGTTTTTTTTTTAAAGTACAAATATATATATTTTTTAAAATTTTAAAAAATTATTTAAGTATATTTGTTATTATTTTATAAAATGTTTGATAATTTCTTAAAAAATTTAGTTGATGTTAGATTAAGGTTGGAATTTTGACAACTCAATATTCCTTTTTGTTATAAAAAAAACTAATAAATAGAATCTCAATCTGGTTCTTAAAGATGCATGGCTTGTTTGCCACGTCTGCATCAGTGGGGTTAACTGATTCTTTCGGCTTTAACGGTTATAGTTGAATTAAACTCCCCGGGGTCCTGCATCGGATTCGAATGAATGATTTAATTATTTATTTATTTGGAGTACCAAATTAAGCATCAAGAGTGGTTGACGTTTATTTATTTATTTATATTTCAAATTTTGTTGAGAGAATATAGAACAATATTGTGAGACATCACTGTTGGTAAAAAACATATAATGTTTGATGATTACGTCTTCCAAACACTTACCTTGCCTTCAAAAACCAGTTGTGTGGAACATGATTTTGTACTGTCTTCCACCTACTGATTACTTAACACTTAGCTTTGGAAATTGGATACACATGACTGTCTGTCCATTTTAGCTTTAGTGTATATCAACGTTTTAACTACTTAAAACTTTGTCTTATTTGAATTATATATGCATGCTTCATGTTGGTACCCCTTTTCAAAATCCAAACAATAGACCTATAAATCATGGGCTATTTTGGGATCCCAAAAATGTATCCAATTGATTGCGTGTAGAGATCACAAAAGTAAAGTTGATATATCACATGGGATAATCACAAAGCTTCATTTTCCATTCTTTTTACTATTTTCATAACATTTTTTTTCCCTTTACTTCTTTCTTAGGTTTTCAAAAAGCTCCAAGATAACAGTTTGATTTACTATTTTTATCTGACTTTTAATATATCACAAGGGGTACTAAACCCTAAATATTAAATTATGATAATTTAATTAATTTAAATTCAAAATCGAGTAATTCAATGCAACATACTATTTTTTTTGTTAAATTCTACATCAAGTCCCCGTAGCATATATATTCTTTTTTAGGATTAATCCCTATTATAAAATTAATTCAATCATTTTTAGTTTCTTTATTTTGAAGTGTCTTATTTAAAAAAAAAAAAAAACATTTATTTGATGACATGAAAAAAAACGCACGATACATTTACATTTAACTCACACACCCCTCATAAAAGTCAAATCACTACTAACTCATACATTACAAATAGGATTATTTTTCTGGTTCAAACCCACGAAGTACAGGGGCGAAGTCAGGACAATTTTTTAGGGGGCGGATGAAATTTTAATTTTTTATAGTTTATATCTTTCTAATTTGTAAAGGATTAAATCGAATTTTTATAATTTTAGGGGGGCCAAAGTGCAATTTTACCTTTACTAATTTAAAATTTTAAAAAAATTTCAAGGGCCTAAATAGCAATTTTACCTTTTAGGGGGGCCGGAGCCCATGCCAGCCCCCCTGGCTTCGCCCCTGCGAAGTAGGTTTTGGCGTAAACACCAAGTGTGACTAGGCCAAGAGCTAAGATTCCAAAAATATAAAACTAAAACTAGTCAAATTTTAATATGCAAAAAGTATAAAATACAAAAAAGAACTAATATTTGATGCATTGTTGACGCATGAGTCTCGTGCATTATCGGTGAATAATATCATAACACCTCATCATTAAATAAAACAATAAATTATGGAAGACTTAAAAATAAATACTAATAATTTTATATAAACATAATTGAATATTAATCCTAACGATCATAAATAAATATTAATAACTCTTGAGTTTAAAATTTAGGTATAAAATTTCAAGTTTAAGGTTTTAATATTTATTCATAAAAACTTCACTATTTTTCATTAACCCTACACATGAATCGGTGATACATCAATAGAAACCTTCTATAAAATATGGAGTATTCTTTACCAACAAATAGGGATGGCAAAACTCGAATCGCTCCATAGATTTCGAATCGATTTGCTTCATATAGAGTGAATTTTTCTTTGAAAAGTGGACGTGGGTTGGTTGGGTGGGTGGGTGGAATTTTCCTTTTAGACAATGGGTATGGAGTGGTTATAATAATTACTTACCTCTAAACATGCTCATGGGTCGGGCCACCCGGCCCGGCCTGAAGGCTCGCCCGAAATGTGGGAAGGTTTGGGCAAAATATAGGCCCAAAAAATGGGCTTGAATAAAAAATAAGGCTCGTTTGAAAAACGGGCCGAGCCTCAGCTAAGACATTTTTGGCCCGAGCCCGGCCCGAATTCACTAAAGGAAAAAAAAATATGCTTTTTTAAATATTATTTTCTTGTTGTTTTTTCCCTATTTTGCTACCATTTTACTATTATGTTGCTACTATTTTGTTGTTATTGTTTGGATATTGTATAAAACGTATTTTATTGTTAATTTTGTTATTATTTTAAAGATATTTGCTTCTTAAGTTGCATCTATCTTAGTGTTATTTAAGTATACATATTTTTTTAAAATTTATTTTCAATTTGTTGGGAAATATTTATTTTGATGTTTTTAGTATTTTTGATGTATTATATATATTTTAAAATTATATAAAAAATAATATAAAAATTAATATGGGCGGGCCGGGTCAGGCCCGGGTTTTAACATTTTTATCCGGGTCGAGCTTGGGCAAAATTTTAGGCCCATTTTTCGGGCCGGGCCTAGCAAACGGGCCTAAATTTTTAGTTGAGTCTGGCCCGGCCCAACCCATGCACGCCTCTACTTGCCTCGTCCTACTTTATTATACAAAATTATCATTTTATCCTTGTATAAATAACTATTAAAAAAGTAAAAAAAGTAAAAATATATTATTAAAAAGTTCATATATTTTATATTTAAATATTTTTCTAAAATATTATGTTTAAATATTTATGTGACTTTAAAAATTAAATTGAAACAAAGTAAAATAGAAATGATAATAAATTTTAAGATTATACATCACATTTAACAATGAATTAAGCCAAATAGTGAAACAAAGTCTACCAACTATTCCATTTCCATCTCTACCAACAAAAGGGTGATCAGTGTTATATTTCTCCTTCAATAAAATTCATCAACAAACCACAAGTAAAAAAAAAAGCGAAGATCCTTTAAGAAAAAAGCCGACCCAGCTATATTGGTTTGGCCTTCCAAATATCGTACTGAAAAAAGCAACTTTGGACCGAAAGGATGGATTCATTTTTCATGAATGTAGAAAGGGAATACCCAACTTACACGTGGGAATGACTCAGCATTATTGGGACAGCAAAAGGCGACTGAAATTCGAGAATTTTGAGAGTCATCATATTCAATACCCTACACCGCTCTTTCAGCTTTCCCAGCCAAAACCAATCCCACCAAACAACTTTTCTTCTAATTCATGCAATGTTCAACAAATGTGTTTCTGATTTAACCACGTCAACTTCAATCTCTTACGGGGTCTACTAAATTAATAAATTTAGTGGGTTAATTATTTTTACTGATAAAGTGGTGGTTTGGACGGTGGTTCACCTTGGGCCTTGGGAGTTAATTGAAGGTTGGTTGGGTGTTTTTTTTTTTTAATGAATTTTGAGGTTGGAAGGGAATGGTCTCTAGGAAGGGACTTGGTTCCTGCAACTCTTATGAGCTTTTATGTTAGGAGATAGAGCTACTTGTGTGTTTAGAGGTTGTTAGCATTGGGATTATACTTTGTTCCCTTGTAATGACTGTTAGAAGAAAGAGCTTTTGTTACTGTAGTTCCAGTTGGTTAATAAACTGTTAGAGCAGTTACAGCAGGTCGTTAGGGTTAAGTACGTCTGCATGTGTATTAAATGCAGTAACCTGCTTTGGTGAATAAATGAGAAAGTATTATCTTTTGAAATCTCTTTCTATTACTCTCAACATGGTATCAAGAGCCAATGAATTCTTGACTTGATTTTTTTTTCTTGTTCATCTTCTGTTCATGGATACAGCACCAGGTGTTGATACACCTCCCCACTCCTCTCGATCAGCGATGCGGTTCATTTGGAGCTCTGCTTCGTTGTCCTACACCGCCCACGGTCCATTACTTTGCCAAACATGATACCATAAAGCTAGTTGAACATAATTTCTTGTTGTGGAAACATCAATTGTTGCCGATTCTTGAAGGGTATGGCCTTGAAGGGTTTGTCCTGAGGAGCGACGTCGTCCCTCCTCGTTATCTTGCTTTGGCCCGATGGTCATCTTGTGGAGAATCCTGCCTTTCTTGTTCATAATAAACAAGATAAGTTTCTAGCGTCTTGGCTTCGCCGATCATTTATTCTTGATGAAGTCTTAGTTCATCTTACATCATCGAAAACCAGTTTTGACATCTGGACCACCATCGAAAGGAGGTTTGGAACTACTTCTAGCCTTAAAATCTCTAGCATGAGACATGCTCTTTATTCACTCAAGAAAGGTAGTCTCACTGTTAAAGAGTATCTGTCCAAGATAAAATCTTTGAGTGATAGCTTAACAGCTGTTGGTAGTATGGTTTCCGAGAAAGAACAGATCAGTTTCATTTTGGCTGGTCTTTCTGTTGAATACGAGTCAATTCGAGTTCTTGCTTCCGTAACTCCGATATCCTTAGATTTGCTTACTGATCTGCTTCTTGATTGTGAGACTAGGCAGTTAGCTTTGTTTGTAGACACTCCATTACAAGCGAATGTAGTCACAAAACACCAAGACAGTTCAGAACGTTCTAAGTTTATTTCTTCTCACGATTCCAAGCATGGTCAACGGGGTTCAGGCCGAGGCTGGTCTCGAGGAAAAAGTCGCGGTTCTGGGAGAAGTTAGTCTCGATCCAGGCCACAGTGTCAGTTATGCGGCAAAGTTGGTCACTTTGTTCAAACTTGCTATCATCGGTTTGATGAAAATTTTTCTGGTGTTAGTCAACAACCATCGGTCAACTATTATCAAGTACAAAGTAATGATGTTGTCTCTTCTCCTTCTGCGTGCTCATCTTTAGCACACCGTTGCGGCTCAGTTACTCAGCACTTGTCACATCAAGCTCCTGCTTCTTACGCCAATGATCGGACTGTGTGCTTTGATTCGGTGCCACAAATCATGTTACATCCACTGTGTCCAATCTCATGTCTGCCTCTCCTTACACAGGTAAAAGCCAGGTCACACTAGGCAATGGTGAGTCCATACCTATAGCTAATGTAGGTTCTTCTAATTTCTTGGCTGGCTCAAGACTTCTACGTCTTCAAAATGTTTTGCATGTTCCAACAATTTGCAAGAATTTAATGTCTGTGGGACAATTTGCTAAAGATAACAGTGTTTATTTTGAGTTTCATCCAAATCTGTGTTTTGTGAAGGACATTCAGACATGAGTGATTCTACTGGAGGGCCACATGCATGAGGGTCTCTATAGGTTCCAGTTTTCAAAGACCACGTCTCAGCTGAAATCTAGATCACCGTCGTTGAACAATGCTCAACTATCCTCCTTGTCTCTATGGCATAACAGACTTGGTCATCCTTGCCGGAACACACTTACTCGTATATTGCAAACTTGTAATATTCCTTTTAAACATAGTAATTTGCCTGGATTATGTACGACCTGTCAATTAGGCAAGGCTCACAAGCTTCCTTTTTCTGCTTCAAATACAATGTATTTATCTCTATTTCAACTTGTGGTATCTGATGTATGGGGACCGGCACATATACCTTCCAATGGTTTTTCCTATTACATTTCCTTTATTGACATGTATAACAGATATGTGTGGATTTATTTTCTCAAAGACAAGTCTGAGGTGGCTCGGTGTTTCTTAAACTTTCATCAGATGGTTCATGTGCAATTTGGTCACTCTATTAAAATGCTACAAACTGACGGAGGGGGCGAATATAGAGTTTTGACAAAGGAGCTCTCTCGACTTGGGATACAACATAGGCTAACCTGTCCATACACCTCTGAGCAGAATGGGGTAGCTGAGAGAAAACACAGACAAATAGTGGATATGGGTTTGTCATTGTAGCTCAATCCTCCATGCCTCTGAAGTTTTGGTTTTATGCGTTCTCACATGCAAGATATTTAACTAATAGACTACATACTCCTGGTCTACATCAAGTCAGTCCATTTGAAGTTCTTCACAAAGTTAGACCTGACTATAGTTCGCTTCGGGTGTTTGGATGTTCTTGCTTCCCGAATTTGCGACCGTTCCAACAACACAAGTTACAGTTTAGGTCTCAGAACTGTGTGTTCCTTGGTAATGCCTCTAATCAAAAGGGTTATCAGTGTTTATCAGAATGTGGTAAGACTTTTATATCTCGCCATGTTAGATTTGATGAGAGCAATTTTCCTTTTCGCAATGGTTTTTCCTCACAATCTCAAGAAGGGTCTGTGTGGGTTGCTTGTCAGTCATCTGTTCTTCCATTGGTAACAACTAATGATACTCTTGGTCATCCATCCACCATCAGATCAGCAGAGGCTTCTCTTCACACTTCTCCATCCATCCCGTCTTCTACCACTAATGGCAGTCCTTCTACTAACTCCCCAACGGTAGCAAGTGTTCCTGCTTCCTGTGACCAGAATAGTCCAACGTCTTATGTTCAACTTGATTCAAGTATAGCCTCTCCTTCGACACTTGCTGATACTTCATTTGTGAACGTCCATCCCATGCAGACTCGCTCTAAAAGTGGCATCTTTAAGCCCAAGGTCTTTTCTTCTGTTTTGACTGACCAATAGCCACTTACTATAACAGAAGCTTTTCAAAGTCCTGCTTGGACAGCAACTGCTCAAGCTGAATTCAACGCATTACTTGCTAATCATACTTGGGAGCTTGTTTCTTTGCCTGAAGGTAGGCGTACTGTCGGGTGCAAGTGGATTTTTAAGCTCAAAAGACATGCCGATGGCTCCATTGCTAGATACAAGGGCAGACTTGTTGTTAAAGGCTACTTGCAAGAAGGCGGAGTTGACTTCCAAGAAACCTTCAGTCCTGTGGTAAAACCAACTACAATCAGAGTGGTGCTTGCTTTGGCAGTGTCCTTCGGTTGGCCACTTCGACAGTTGATATAAACAACGCCTTTTGAATGGGGATTTGAGTGAGGAAATTTATATGGTGCAACCTCCGTGGTTCGAGCAACAAGGGCCAAATGGTGAAGAACTGGTCCGCAAATTGCGGAAGGCATTGTGCGGGTTAAAACAGCGCCACGAGCACAGTTTCATAAGTGAAAAGAGTTTTTAGTGCACTCCAAGTTTGAAGTCTCCAAAGCGATAATTCACTATTTGTTCTCCTGTTAGAAACTCGCTTAATGTACGTGTTGGTCTACGTTGATGATATTATCATCACATCGGAAATGACTCTAGGGCCATAGATAATTTTGTGGCCCTGCTCAATGACCAATTTTCTTTGAAAGATCTAGGGAAGCTTAATTATTTCCTTGGAATAGAAGTTCACTATACTCCAGGAGGGATGTTTCTTAATCATAAAAAATACATCGTTGATCTCCTCCAAAAAGCCTCGATAGAACGATCGAAGGGTTTACCAACACCAATGGTCAGCACGTGTCAGTTGTCAGCCGAAACAGGAAATCCTGTTGAAGATGAACGTCATTACCGGAGCATTATTGGGGCCTTACAGTATGTGGTCATAACCAGACCTGAAATTGCTTACTCTGTTAATAAAGTGTGCCAATTCATGCACAGACCTTTGGATGTGCATTTCAAGGCGGTTAAAAGAATCTTGAGGTACTTACAAGGGACGTTGGACTATGGATTGCAATACATCCGATCATCAAAGTTGTTGCTTGAAGGATACTCCAATGCTAGTTGGGGTTCAGATGTTGATGATTGCAGATCTACCTCGGGGTTCTGTGTGTTTCTAGGAGGAAATCCAGTTTCTGGAGCTCAAGGAAGCAACAAGTAGTCTCACGATCTCGCAGGCGAGAATACATGAGTGTAGCACATGTCGCTGCAGAAATGGTTTGGATAAAGTCCTTACTATCCGAAAGTTATATGTTCCAAAGTGAAAAACAAGGCCTTGATATGGTGTGATAGTTCAAAGCAGATAGCGGTAGTGGCGGAAATCTCATCCTACACTCGAAATTCAAGCATGTCGAGTTGGACTTATTTTTTGTCAGAGAAAAAGTTACAGATGGAACGTTCCAAGTCGGACATGTTCCTAGCTCGGATCAAGTCGCAGATGTTCTAACAAAACCGTTGTCAGAAGCAATGTTCATCAAGTTTGAAGTCTGTAAAGGTTGTTACCATGAAGTGAGAAGTTCTTCTGAAGAACGTTGATAAGTACGGAGCATGTTAGAAGAAAGAGTTTCACATCATAGTTTCAGCTTGGTTAATAAACTATTAGAGCGATTCTGACAGTCGTTAGGGTTAAGTACGTCTGCATGTGTATTAAATGCAGTAACCTGCTTTGGTGAATAAATGAGAAAGTATTATCTTTTGAAATCTCTTTCTATTACTCTCAACAATGACTACGATGTGATGTTTTAAAATATGATGTGTTAAGACAGTAGGGTAATTAATTTTACTTACATCTTATGTATATCCAGCGAAGATTACTTTATACAAATTTACTATTACAGTATAGTGTAAAAGTTGTTGTATACAAATAATTTAGAGACTTACTCATTATAAAAGATAAAAAGTTGACCATTATATGACACATGTAAAAACATGTGATGGAGATAAAACAATTGCTTATTATCCATCTTTTGATCTAAATAATATATAAAATGGGACCAATTCCATTAATTCTTTAAACATAAAGATGAAGATGAAGAGAATTGAGATTGACCCCATTTCAATTACTTTTTCTTTTCATCATAAAACAAAAAAAAAATAGTAGTTGAGAATAATGTGGACATTAAAGGGATAAAGTATGGTGATTGGGGGTGTTTGTTAGTAGAATCTGGATGCATGATTGATTATAAAGCAAAGCCTTCTCAACCACCCATCACTTGCTAAATTCTAATCACACTATATCTTCATAATTGCACATTATCTTAGTACTTAATTCTTATATATTATTAATAATTTTTAATTTATGATTATCTTAAGTAATCATAATAATATATATGTTCAGTATAAATAATGTTATTAACTAATCTTAAAAAAATAAATAATATTAATTATTATTATCTTAACACATGTCTTGCTCCTATCGGTGATATCAAAAGTTCAAATCTGTCTATCAATTTTCCTGTTCCTGCACAATATGTTTTTTTTTTTGTTTTGTTTTGTTTTCTAAAGAAAGGAACAGATGGATCAACTAATGGTGGGATTAACACCCACTAGAAAATAGGAAAATAATTTTTTTGTTAGATGTGAAAAATAACAGATGTGAGTTGAAATTTAAATTCAAGCAAATGCAAACTTAATTTTAAATTAAATATAATTATGGGTGTTCATGTGCTAAAATAATTTAAATTTGAGAGGTCTTGATTTGATAAGATTGAATTTATTGTTTGAAAGTTAAGTTTCCGGTGAGAATGGATTTTTATTAAGAAATTTAAATCAAATCCATATTACCTTGCAAAAAGAAAATCAAATTACTCATGTTATATCTCTTTGTTACCTGGACAAGTGTCAATAAAACAAAAAGTGTTGATTTCCTCTTTGACTACACCTGAGACAATGTTCTAGCTGATCACTCGTCCCGACCATAAGAGTGACACCCTTCTGTTATCAAGGCCATTTGCTAGATAAGCACTCTTGACTAGCCCACCCACTCCTAGATAATGAGATAAGCACCCGCTTTAAGTGTGAACACGTCCTCAATGCAATAAATGGTCTATTTAGACGCCATAACCTCGTACTGATTGAGTGCATAATGGAATGGGTCCCATGCAGGGACAAAACCAAAAAAAAAATAAAATTGGAAGGGCGAAATTAAATTGTATTTTTTAGCAAAAATATAATTTCACCATTATAA
Organism: Gossypium sturtianum; assembly: GCA_025698515.1. Taxonomy (NCBI): domain Eukaryota; kingdom Viridiplantae; phylum Streptophyta; class Magnoliopsida; order Malvales; family Malvaceae; genus Gossypium; species Gossypium sturtianum. The sequence goes on from CM046954.1 coordinate 3,140,883, forward strand.
TAGCTTATATTTTTATAAATTTTAAAGAATTAAATCAAAATTTATATTTTCAAGGGAGACGAAAGTGTAATTTTATTTTTACTAATTTAAAAATTTAAAAGATATAAGTGAAATTTTTTCTATTTTATGGGGTCTTGCTAGCCCCCCTAATTTCTCCCCTAATCCCATGGTGCATGTCCTTCACACTTTGCATGATGACAACTTACCACATCATACTAGTGGACAAGATGGCATCTCTCTTATAAATACCTTTTCAATGACGAAGAATAGATTGACTTTTTCAACCCTAAAGTTACTCTGAGCAAATCCATTTTCTCCCTTAGTTAACTTGTCATCTTGTTCTTTTATGGTTTTATGCATTTTTAGGTGAATCGACTTCCACAGACCCAACACTAACTCTTTTCTACCTTCTCTCTACTCCTCTCCGTTGTTGTACTTTGTATCAACCACTCAATTTTTCTTTTAAATATGACTAATTTATTTATTTTAATTAGTTACATTTTTATTTAATTTTATAATAGTTTAATTAATATTGTAAAATTTATATTATTTTTCCAAAATCATTCCAAATATTAAATTTCTAAATAAAATCAAATTAGAAACAACATTAAAATGAAAATATATAAAAATCACATCGAATTGAGACAGAAAAAACAATCCGTTCTACACGATTGTCATCCCTACAGGGAGAAAGGCAAAGAGCTAACAAACTAAAGAGAGGCACATGGTTAATTATTTCGCATTATTAAAGTTTCATTAACGCCTAGTGCCGACTCATGTGATCTGCTAATTATCTCCATCAAAAGGACTATATATATATATATATATGCATGCATGTATAGAAGGACAAAGGACAAAGCGAATGTGGATGCCACCCCACTCCCTAACACAAATAAATATGAATTGTTTTTTATAAATTTTGATGTAATTTTAGTAAGGTTTTTTATATAAAATTTGATATGATTTTGTTAATCATTGGAAAAAAAAATAATTTTGGTGAATTTTATACATATTTTTTGTTACCTTTGGTAGCATTATGGTAAGTATTGGTGAAACTTTTTTTTTGTGAATAGTATTGGTGAAATTTTAGTTTTCTTATATAATTAATATTGGTAACCTTTTATATAATTTTGGTAAAAAAAAACTGATATGATTTTGGTAAATTTTGATATAAAACTTTATATGTTTTGTTTTGTTTTCTAAAGAAAGGAACAGATGGATCAACTAATGGTTTTGAAGAGAGGGGTTATTACCCACTTTGGTCCCTCCACTTCTTTAGCGCATTACAATATGGACCTTCCCTTTTTTTTTATTTTCAAATTTCCCCCAGTACTCTGTTTTTAATTCAATTTTCGTCCTTTTTAGCTATTTTCACTCATTTATTATTAAATTAATTATTTTTAATATTATTATTACATTATATTTAGTATTATATTTAATACTATATTATTATTATGTTTATTACCATATTTATTATTATTGCCTTCGATATTATTATATCATTAATTTTGTATCATTATTATTATTATTTACCATTATCATTATTTTATTATTACTACCATTATTATATTGTTAATTTTATTTATTTTACTATTATCTGTTTATTATTATTACTATTCATTATTATTATTATTGTTAATATTATTATTTTTACTACTATTATTATTTTTTATAATTGCTACTATAATCATATTTTCTCTTTGTATTTATTACTTATTATTATTATTACTATTATTATTAATTTTACATATTATTCATTCTTTTTCTCATTTACTACTATTTTTTTTAATACTAAATATTTTAGCTTGTCTATTATTTTCTTTCTTATTATTTTAGCTTATTCGTTTTATTCATTTATTTCATTTTCGTCCTTTATGTTGTCACTCACACTAACACATTTATTACTATTTTGCTACACATATTAGTTTTGTAATTTGTTTTTACATTTTATTACAAACTTGTGTTATATTAACTTTTACCCGATACAAAATTGATTTCTTTCATAAAGGCAATATTCCGTATTTAGAAATTCGAGAGGTCGTGCCCTAACGTATTGGGTTTCGATTTTCTCGTTCATTCTAAGTAACCGAATATCCTTTCAAAATTAAATACATGAGTTTCGAATCAAAGGCAAGTTTAGCCTCGAAGGTCGAGGTGTTGTGTCCTAACGTATTGGATATGACATTTTACATTGAGACGAGACAGCCTTTGGCACACATTTTCAATTTATCCAAACGATTTTTAGGCATCATCATGAAAGAAGTATCGTATTTTTCAATTCTTTCAAGTTTTCAAATCTTCGACACTAAAACATTGATTAATCAACTAGGTACCAATTTTGGGCGTATCGAGGGTGCTAATCCTTCCTCGTGCATAACCGGCTCCCTAACCCGTCTTTCTGATTTTCGTAGACCAAAATCGTTGTTTTGATAAATCAAACAGTTTATTTAAAACAACCACTTTCGAGGTGACCCGATCACACCTCAGCAAAAAAAATTGGTGGCGACTCCTTTTTTTTTTCGTTTTCATTTCCAAAATCAATGTCGACATGTTCGTTTTTCAAAAAAAATAGTTTCGACAGCTTGGCGACTCCACTGGGGACTTCAAATAAGAGAGTCAAGCCACGAGTTGATTACTTTTTGTCTTTTTGTCGAAAATTGAAAACTTGTTTTAAATATACGATCCTTTGGTTACATGTCATTCATCTTTGTTACGACTTTTATCATTTTGGTTCGCTTTTTTGGTTTGATTTTTTTTTTGATATGTCTCTGCATATTGCATTACATTACCGCTCGATTATACCCTTTTAAGTGGGAGTGAGAAACTATTCCTTCGTGAGGTCTTCACCTCCGTGCAGGATAGTGGATCGCTTTCGGGATACATCCGTACCTATGTCTTTGTGAGATTTTCATCTCCGTGCAGCCATAGGGAAATGTGTTCCCCTGAACTGAACTCGGTCCATATAAGCCTATAATGGGTGAGGATCGAGGAATCTGCTGGTTCAGGTACCCTTTCTTTAGAACTGAACCTCATATAACGAGCTTTAAGAGCCTACCCTAGGTATAACCACTCCAAACCCCTAGAGGTCACCCGAATAGGTGCTCTATTTATTTCTTTCTTGCTTAATACTGACGTATTTTCTTTTGTTCTGGTTATGATTGCATTGCATTTGCATCATAGAAGAGAGGTGTTGATTCATGTTCAGTTACTAAATAGATAGCTTGTCATAAGAAAATGAATTTCTTGATAAAGTGGAGGATAATGCGACCTTCCGAATATGGTCCGAGTAAACACAACGAAAGAAGGGTGATGGTCTGACGGAGGAGTACGCGACTCTGCTTCATTACCCGAGGATTCAAGCCAACAAAGATTATCCGAGAGCCGTTAATGTCTCGATTTCCTTAAAGAAGCTAACAAGTATCACGGGGATGAATGAGCAATAGGTCGCAATCAAAATCAATCAAAAAGGAGCTAGTAAAGACATCCATTAAAAAATTTGTGAGATTGGATCTTAGCACACCCATGTATGAAGAAAAGGGGCAATATCTTCGCTTTGAGCATTTACAGGCTGGATGTTTTCCTTAAAGCACTGGGGCACATGGACGAGACAGTTTCAGATTTGTTTGATAGACTTGACAAGAGGGTCACGCCCGTCCTTGTAATTTTGGCCGAAACATTTCGATCTTTGAATACATACCGAGGAGCAGGTGAAGGAAGATTCACTTGGATGTGCACAACTCTTGTTGATGTGGTTCCATAGCCATTTTTGGAGAGTGAAAAGGGTTTCTTATCTCTGAGAACTGCTCTCCATTGAAAGAATTAGTTGCTCAAATACAAGAGGTGGCCAATCATCGGTAAATCATAGCAGTTCAAGCTGTCACGCTAAGTTTAAAGTGAATCAGAATCAAATTAGGATTAGGAGTTAACCTGACTCCTTAGGGAGGCTAAGGTTTGGAATATGAGGGCAAGGCCGCATATGTAATCCGTTTTATGTAAAGGAATCTATTTTCTAGAATAGTTCTTCTAATGGAATTGAATTCAGAATCAACGCCTCTCTTTCTTTTTGCATTCATTCCATGCATTTGCATTGCACTTCATGCATTTGCATTACATCACATCATATGCATTAAAATTTGTATAAATACTCTAATTAATTAAAAATTATTTCAGTAACCTGGAAACCGACGAAAGTTTACTGATTTGAGTATAGTTACAGTACTCGCGCAAGAACAAAAGCCATGGACCGAAGGTTGGAAAGAATAGAGCAAATGCAAATACAGATGCATGAGCAATTGACCAAAATTCAACAAAAAATGCGTGAACAAATGCTAGAATTCCAAAGGAATATGATGGGCCAGTTAACCCAGTTACTAGCCGGAAAACGTGAAAAAAGTAGTGGCCCGGTGGTCAACAGCGGGGATGATGATGAAGACATCATTTATTCCCCAAGTTTTTCCCCAATAAGTGTCCTGACCCAACCAGACACGCATTCGCATGGGGTACCCGTCATTATCGGACCCCAATGTCAGACTAATACATCGGCCCTGTTGATCTTCTCGATGGGCTCAGGTTTTCACCCTGAGGATGATCGAGCCAAACCGGTTGTTCTTGCAGAAACAAAGGAAAGGGGATAGTGGACTTTGAAGGCCCCGAAGAAGAAGGAAAAGGAAGCGGGTAGTACGAGTAGGTATAACAAGGGTCATTCGGAGTCGATTACAGTAAGCCAGCTAAGGACGGTGACTACCAGCCATCAAGGCCCCTAGGCAGGATTCCAACCCAAACACGGGAAGGCTCCAGTTCACACCCATCCCGATGACATACAGGGAGCTCTATCAAAATTTATTTGATGCGCATGTGGTGTCTCATTACTACCCAAAACCAATGCAGCCCCCATACCCCAAATGGTATGACGCAAAAGCTCAATGTGAGTATCATGCGGGGATTACGAGGCACTCGATAGAAGACTGCACCGCTTTCAAGAAATTAGTCGAAAAATTCGTCAAAATGGGCATTGTAAAATTTGATGATCCATTTGGTGCAGAAAATCTGTTACCCAATCTTTCTGTTAAAGGGGTAAACATTGTGAGTTCCAGGATGGATAGGGGCATGAGATCTAAGAATGCATCGACCTCAGAGCTTTAGTGCAAGGCTTGATGGATAATAAATTGAAGAGATCAAAGACCCGGTGGGAACATTGGGGAATCTAAACATTAGCGACATATTTGAAGAGAGAACCGGGGAATAAACTTTTCCAAGCTTCAATTCATGCATTTGGGGTGTTTTGAACAATGGGACTGTGGAAGAGATCCTGTGTTTTTAGAATTAATTCAGAGTAATATTCAAAACACGCTTGTTGCCTTAAGCCTAGAGGCAATAAGAGTCCTTTTGTGAAATAGGCTTGTGTCCAAAATCTTTATTTCAATAAGATGCATCTTTTGAGCAAGTACTCTTTTATTTTTCTTCTTTTTCCATTTCATACTATGAATTCTTTTATCCTTTGAGCTCTCTATCAAATATTCTTTTATTCCTTTATTTCATTCATGATTCATACCACATAATAATTATTCTTAGATTCATTTGTTCTTTGAATATTCCTCATACCTACAACAGTCCCTAGATATCAACGACAAGAGCGACGCTATTCTTCGACTTCAAATCTACTTTTGAGCAAGATATGTGTCTAGAGGGATCTGATGCATCGTTGAAAGCACTAAAAATATCTTATTCCCTGTAAAATAGTAAAAATAACAGTAAAGGGGAAGTAGGGTCGAATCCTCAGGGACCGGATTGTGCGAATGCTCGTTTCTTGAAATCCTGGACAATTTCTTGACCAAGAAAACTGCGTTCTGAAAAATAAAAATAACAAAATTAAAAGTTTTGATCTGGAAACGAAAATAAAATAAAAACAGAATTGAGAAGTCGAATTGGAATTGCGAAAATTAAAAATAGGAAATAGAGTTGAGATAAGGAAATTCTTATGGGGAGATTCCAACCTCCGATTGTCTCGATCCTCCTTGGGTTCAATCCTTGGCTTTTTGATTATCCTTCTCAAACCGAATAAGCCAGTTATAGTGGAAGAGGACGCTTACGACCACCAGCTCCAAGGATTTAGACTTCAATTTAGTAGAACCTGACTCTAGCCGACAATCACTTTTGTGGGACCATCTTATGCTAGATCAACGTTTCTCAATGGCGAATCCCACGCCATTTTGTCTCTTGGGCTCGCCAACCTCTGACGCAGTAAGCTAACAAACTGACTGTGCAACCTTCTCAAAATATACAAAGCGGCCGTTCCTTGCACACGTTGAAAAGATCACCTTTTAAGGGACATGGACGGAAGCGTCAGCCCCGTAATACGGAGAAACGAAGAATACCCTGTTGAGAAGGCTAAGTACGGATTCTAAACCTCAAGAACCCTTTTTGGGAATTTTCGGCAACCTTTGGCTAGATGGGTTTTAGTGGCTCATGGTTGTGGTGGAAAAAATAAATATAAAAATGGAGATTTTATTAAAAGGAAATATGGAAAGAACAAAAGACTTTTGAGGAGTGAGTTTACAGAAAAAGATGAACATCAATTTGAGTCACCTCTCTTCCTATTTATAGTGCTAAGATAGATAGACTAGTCCTACTTAAATTCCTAAATATAATTACAAATAATCAAAGATAAATAAAGATAAATAAAATAAATCCTAAATTAAATAATCCTTAATAATTATCTTAATATTAATTATCCTAATATAATCAAAATAGAGTCTAATAGAATAAAAACTCTTCTTTTTACATTTCAACCCTTGTGTCCTCCATGCTTGCACTTTTGGCACCAACTTTTCCCTTTGTCGCACATTGGCCCATTTTATCTCTAAATTCACGCTTTTGGCCCTTAATTTCGCTTTAGCATCCAATTTAGTCCCTATAAGATAAAAGACCATAAATATCCCAAATTAGTAGAATCATACTCAAAATAAATATGCAATTAGCACATAAAAACATGACGTTCTAGAGTATTATCAAATTCTCCCTACTTAGCCCATGCTTGCCCTCAAGTATGGTTCCTATCCACTGTGAAAATTAGATCCTGGAAGAAATTCTACTCCAAAGTTTTATAAAAATTAGTCAAAAATGCATATGAAAAATAAAGAGAACTTCTAAGCTTGCTTTAAGTAAAACATAAATTTTTTTTTAATTAACACACACAAAAATTAAAATCGTCTTGAATTATTTCATGCTATTTAGGTAAATTACCAAACCTACCAAGACACTCTATTTATTTCCTCCTTTAGTCCCCAACTGCAATTTTATTAGTACTATCTTTCTTTTTTTTTTCTTTATTTTTTTATTATTTTATTTTATTTATTATTTATTTACTTAGGAATATATTGAACCTTTTGACGTGAAGAGAGATGACAACCCAAGCACCCCACCCCGGTTACTCAGCCCAACATACTCCTAAAATTTATTTATTTCCGGTTAGCGGAGTTTTACCCATCACGTCACACAACCTTTTGACGCGAAGTAGAATGACAACCCAAGTACCCTACCCCGATTACTCAGTCAGTCACATTCTGAGCCGCACTCATAACCTTGGTTAGCGGAATTTTACCTATCACGTCACACAATCTTTTGACGCGAAGTAGAATGACATCAGCAGCAAGCAGCAAATTAGTAATACGAAGAGTACCTCAAAATGGAGCAATACGAAGTAGAATGACACAACCTTTTGGCCAGCAAATGACGCGAAGTAGCAGAATATTCTTAAAAAAATATATGGACAAAATGGAGCCTCAAGCGAAGAAACACAAATCACATCAAGCAGACAACAAGAATGTCTGAAGAGTACCTCCCCTACTTAAAACACATTGTCTTCAATGTGGACGCAAAAGAAATAAATAGGTAGAAAAGTTTAGAAAAACTCCCGTAGCTACTCGCATCGATTGCGGAGGATGGCAATGAGTTCGGTTAGTTCTTTGGCCAAAAGTGTCAAGTCGAGCCTCAACACGCTTCGTTTACCTAAGCAAAGAAGAGAAATTTATTAATATTTAAATTAAAAAAAGAAATTAAAAAGAAAAGAAAGAAAAATAATAAATAATAAATAAGAAAAAATAATAAAAATAAAAATAAATAAATAAAAGGATTGGGTTGCCTCCCAACAAGCGCTTGTTTAACGTCATTAGCTCGACGACTTAAATGGTTCTACGGTGGCTCAAAATAAATCTTTTTAATCGTGTGAGCTTGGAAATTCTCATTTTTTATCACATCTACCATATTTGGGTTTAATCGTCCTTGCGCCTTTTTCATTGGTTTCATATTTTCCTCCAAGGGTTGATCCTTTTAAGTCGGCAATGGTCTCATCATTCTCAAAAATGTGAATTTGAGATGCTCGAGAAGTGGTTTTAATTTCTGATCGATGCTCGCACAAATGAAGGTAGAAGTTTAATATTCATATGAGCCAATAATTTATTAACAGATTCAAAATCATCAAACATCATTTTAGATTTATCTCCATAAGATGACTCAAAAGTTTTTCTCTTGATGAGTTAATTATGTCGACACGGTTTCGTCCAAGACTTCACTTGGGTGGCTAATTGTGTCATAAACGTTAAACTTCACGAGCTCCCCATCAAACTTCATCGTGAGGTTCCGCCAGACGTCAATCTTAGTATTTGCGATGACTAAGGAAAGGTCGCCCCAACAAGATGTCTCAAGACCGAGGAGGCGTTATCCTCCTCCATTTTTATCACATAAAAGTCTGCGGGGAAGATAAGTCCATTGACTTTGACTAATACGTCCTCGTGGACTCCTTCGATGCACAATGGACTGTCGCCAATTGAATGATAACACTGCTTTTTGTCAAAAACTGCGTTAAGTGATTCATAAATAGAATATGGCAATACATTTATGGAGGCTCCTAGATCACACATAGCCTTTTTAATTCCCAAATGACCTATTTTGCATGTTGCATGGTATTGCAAACATGCCCCTATCCTTACATTTTGCCGGCATTTTCCGCTGTAACACTGCGGACACATTTTCACCAACATTCACCCTTTCCTTACCTGTTAATTTCCGCTTGTTGGTGCAAAGCTCTTTAAGAAATTTAGCATACCTCAGTATTTACTTGATGGCATCCAACAGCGGAATGTTGATCTCGACATTCCTAAATGTTTCAATGATTTCCTTGTCCTCTTTACCTCTTCGACACTGGTTGTATCGTTTTGGAAATGGAGGTTGAATTTTAGGCAATGGAGGTTTCGGTCAGACCTGTTCGTCTTTCTCATGTTTTTCCTAGGCGATTTCTTGGCCAAGATTCCTATCAGGAATTGGTTACAGTACCTTTCCACTTCACAACATCACTGCATTTGCGTGTTGTCTTGGATTAGCTTCTGTTTGTGACGGCAGCTTCCCTTGAGAGTTCAATTTCTCAACTGGTATGGTCAATTCTCTTATAGACGCCTCAGTTTTCTGTTGAAAATTAAGCATATTAGCTGCTAATTTATTGATCAAAGTTTCTAGTGAATTACCTGAATCTTGTGGCTGCTGTGGAACTCGGTTCTAGTATGGCTGGTTATATCGTGGGTTGGCCCCATAACTTAAGTTAGGGTGATCCCTCCACCCTGGGTTGTAGGTATTAGCATAGGGGTCGTATTGTCTTTGTGGTGGCCCAGAGAAATTTCCCACAGCATCCAGATGGGCCATGGTATCATCATACAAACTGGGACATGCATCAGTTGCATGATCAGGAGTAGCACATATTCCGTATAACTGAGCTGTCTTTGTTTTTTCTGCAAGAAGAGTATTCATCATATTAGTAAGTTTATCAAGTCTATCTTCTATTGTAGAATTACTTAGCTGATGAACCCTTCTGGGGGGTTCAGGATTAGCTCAAATCATGAGAGAATTTGCACCATTGTGGAGATCAGGTCTCTTGCTTGTTGAGGGGTCATATTGACCAATGCTCCTCCACTAGCGGCGTCTACCATATTCATCTCCATTGGTTTCAAACCTTCATAAAAGTACTGGAGAAGAGATTGCTCTGTTATACCGTGTTGTGGACAACTCGCACACAACTTCTTAAACCGCTCCCAATAATCATAAAGAGTCTCTGCTTCTTTCTGCCTTATTCCCACGATCTCTCTTCTTATCTCAGCTGCTCCAGATGCTGGAAAAAACCTGTTGAAAAATAAACGAGATAAATCAGCCCAAGTAGTTATAGATCTAGGAGGTAAATAAAATAATCATTCCCTAGCTGAATCTGCTAGGGAAAAAGGGAAAGCGTGCAATTTAATGTGATCCTCAGTTACGCCTTGAGGTTTCATACTCAAACAAACCATATGAAACTCCTTCAAATGTTTATGGGGGTTTTCATTTTGTAACCCTCGAAAAGTTGGAAGCAACTGAATTAACCTTGGTTTCAGTTCAAAATTGGTATCCATAGTAGGATACGCGATGCACAATGGCGGTTGTTCTGTCGGAGCTTCGGCTAGTTGTCGAATTGTTTGAGCCATTGGTTGACGTACCAAATTCGCGTTTTCATTAACCCTAGTTTCAAGCACCTCTCCAGGCGAATCGACTTTTTCTTTTTCGCCTTTAAAAGTTTGATTAGGGTTTTCGTTAACCCTAGACTCTGCTTCGTCGTCGATTTTGATTTCTGGCGGTGGATTGCTTTGAGTCCCAACCACCGCTGACTGTTTTTTCCTAAGCTTTGTTTCTTTGCGATTAGCTTTCGCAGTCTTTTCAATTTCTGAGTCAAACGCAAGAGTTCCTGGAGCAGATCTGGTCATAAGAAACAAAAAACAAGATTAGTACGTTATCGGTCCCCGACAACGGCGCCAAAATTTGATGCGTCGTTGAAAGCACCAAAAATATCCTATTCCCTGTAAAATAGTAAAAATAACAGTAAAGGGGAAGTAGGGTCGAATCCTCAGGGACCGGATTATGCGAATGCTCGTTTCTTGAAATCCTGGACAATTTCTTGACCAAGAAAACCTGCGTTCCTGAAAAAAAATAACAAAATTAAAAGTTTTGATCTGGAAATGAAAATAAAATAAAAACAGAATTGAGAAGTCAAATTGGAATTGCGAAAATTAAAAATAGGAAATAGAGTTGAGATAAGGAAATTCTTATGGGGAGATTCCAGCCTTCGGTTGTCTCGATCCGCCTTGGGTTCAATCCTTGGCTTTTAGATGATCATTCTCAAATCGAATAAGCCAGTTATGGTGGAAGAGGATGCCTACGACCACCAGCTCCAAGGATTTAGACTTCGATTTAGTGGAACCTGACTCTAGCCAACAATCGCTTTTGTGGGACCATCTTATGCTAGATCAACATTTCTCAATGGCGAATCCCACGCCATTTTGTCTCTTGGGCTCGCCAACCTCTGACGCAGTAAGTTAACGAACCGACTGTGCAACCTTCTCAAAATATACAAAGCGGCGCTCTGCACACGTTGAAAGATCACCTTTTAAGGGACATGGACGGGCGTCACCCCGTGAATGCGAGAAACGAAGAATACCTGTTGAGAAGGCTAAGTACGGGTTCTAAACCTCAAGAACCCTTTTTGGGGATTTTCGGCAACCTTTGGCTAGATGGGTTTTAGTGGCTCATGGTTGTGGTGGAAAAAATAAATATAAAAATGGAGATTTTATTAAAAGGAAATATGGAAAGAACAAAATACTTTTGAGGAGAGAGTTTACAGAAAAAGATGAACATCAATTTGAGTCACCTCTCTTCCTATTTATAGTGCTAAGATAGATAGACTAGTCCTACTTAAATTCCTAAATATAATTACAAATAATCAAAGATAAATAAAGATAAATAAAATAAATCCTAAATTAAATAATCCTTAATAATTATCTTAATATTAATTATCCTAATATAATCAAAATAGAGTCTAATAGAATAAAAACTCTTCTTTTTTGCATTTCAACCCTTGTGTCCTCCATGCTTGCACTTTTGGCACCAACTTTTCCCTTTGTCGCACATTGGCCCATTTTATCTCTAAATTCACGCTTTTGGCCCTTAATTTCGCTTTAGCATCTAATTTAGTCCCTATATGATAAAAGACCATAAATATCCCAAATTAGTAGAATCATACTCAAAATAAATATGCAATTAGCACATAAAAACATGACATTCTAGAGTATTATCAGAATCTCAGGACTTTGAAGACGACAGAGACTGTAACTTATCTCCTGATTTGTTAAGGATGGTAGAATAAGATGAAACAGATCCTACCCTACAAAGAATCAGTAGGAATTTTGAGCCCAGGAGAAGAGAAAAAGGTGAAGATCGGAGTCTATATCACTACAGAGACAAAGCGAGATGACATTGAGTTATTCCAAGAATTCAAAGATATTTTCGCCTGATCGTATAGGCTAAAGAAACTTAGAAGAGATCCATAAGGGTGTCTGAAGAATACACGCTAATGGTTTTACAATGACCAAGCAAATCATGAAGTTCGAGTACTGCTGGTCCACCATGGGAGGGGATTGCATCAGCTATACCAAAAAAAAAAGGGCATAAATGCCAAATTTATGGAGACAAGACTCTTGTGCCTCCTTCATCTCTTCATAGGACATCTCTATGGCCTTTCTATATGTAGGGCATGGATGTCAGTGGGCCAATCATGCCAAAAACTTCTAACGAGTATCGATTCATCTTTGTGGTCGTCAACTACTTCATCAAGTGGGCGGAAGCTACTTCATATGTCGATGCCACAAAGCCGACAGTCAGCAAATTCTATGTCGGTATAGAATCCCAAAAAGGGATCATATCTGACGATTTGAACATCGCGACATCAGAAGTTTGTAGTCAGTTCAAGATTAAATACCGTATCGCCTCAAAAGGAACGGTAAAAAAAAAGAGAGAGGCCAAGGCGAAAACCCGCAAAGGGCGCCTTCAGGCCAAAGGGGTTTTGAATTGAAAATCCAGGAAAAGGGCAATTCAAATTTTGGTTAAAGGTGGGGCATGCAGTAGTCTTGCTATGCCTGAACTAACAAGAGGGAGAGATGTTATGTCTTAGGGCATCAACAGAGTACTTCGGATCCCCTAAACACATATTGAGCTTAAAATGGTCCTCAAGAAGTTTGTACGGAGAAACTCAGGCGGCGATATCTGGGGCACTTATTTTTCTATTTTACCCATTTTGAATTTGCTATCTTTGATTACCTTATTTGTTTCAAAATACACTACCAATAAATTTCCTTCTTGATTGCATTTGCTATCTTTGCTTAACTTATTTGTTTCGAGCTATGCTCTTAATTAATTCCGGTCCATTATTATGATCTTTTTCAAGCATTTTACATTGAAATAACGATCAGTGGACTAAAAATACTTTTATAAAAGGAGTTTCGTGTAACACCCCTAACCCGTATCCGACGCCGGATTAGGGTTAAAGGCGTTACCGAACAGATCGGAAACAATCTACAGAAATTCATACACGCATTCATCATTCTCAAGCATAGTGTCCCTTAATACGGTCATCGAGACCTTAAACATGCTTATAAACTGGATCGGGACTAAATCGAATCATTTACAAAATTTCGTGGAAAAATAAAACTTTTCTAAAGTACAGGGGATACACGGCCGTGGGAGGAAACCGTGTGCCCTCCACGGCTGCTAGACACCCCCGTGTGTCCTGCCCGTGGTCGAATCTGACCTCACATCCACGGCCACCAAGCACGCCCGTGTGCCTTGGCCGTGGTCGAATCTGACTTCACATCCACGGCCACCAAGCACGCCCGTGTGCCTTGACCGTGGACGAATCTGACTTATGCTCCACGGCCACCGATCACGCCCGTGTGCCGTGGTCGTGTGCAATCCTGTCAAAACCACACGGCTACCAGGCACGTCCGTGTGCCGTGGCCGTATGCTCTTAAGCTAGCTACTGACTTTACCCCACGGTCACCAGGCACGCCCGTGCGCCCAGGCCGTGTGACATTATAGGTCATTTGCAAGATTAAAATGCCACCATCTAGTGTACCTAATATCAACAATTACCATCACATATCACGCATATAAGGCAGCCAAAAACATACTAAATTGACCATTCATTCTATACATTCATTACTCATTTCATTCAAGTCAACTTTCAAGATAATATATATATATATGACTAAAGCACATTTCATTCATTAACCTACCCAAAAACTTGACCATTTCATGAGCATCAATCCATACCAAAACAACTACACATACCACATTCATCAAGGCAAAATATGAACCAATAATTAGTCACATCTCATGACCAAGTCTATACATCAACTTATACCAAAATACTAGCCTATATATGCCATATCTAGATATAAACATTTCCATAATGTACCAAAAAGAGTTTAGAAGTGTGATGACGATCCGTGACGGTCCCGAGCCTTCAATAGCTTTAACGACCTATAAAACGGAGAAAACATACACATAGAGTAAGCTTTCCAAAAGCTTAGTAAGTCAATATACAAACAAACTTAGCATGAATTGCACATAACAGAATTAATAAGATAACCAATATGGTTCTCATGACAAAATCACCTCATTCTTTCTTGAGCTCATATGCTTAGCTATAACTTGCCATATTTCCAAATCACATAACAGATATGCATATAGTTCACCTAGTCAAGAATTTACATATCACATTATCAATTCCATATACTTAACATTATAATATGCTCACATGGATACTTACCTTATATATACAATTAGTATATAAGCAACGTGCAGAATTCGGATATTCATTCACTTAACTTATCAAAACTCGAATTTGCTATTCGTATCTCGGACTTGCCCGCTGAACCGATAGGAATCTAGTAGGATACTCGTAAAGCTCGGAATGGTCGTACAATGCCAACGCCCCGCATTTGAGGTCTTACATGTAATCGGATATCGATGCCACTATCCCGCATGGTCTTACACGAATAAATACGATACCAATGTCCCGCATATGGTCTTACACATAAAGATCATATCGATGCCAACATCCCGCACGTGGTCTTACACGTAATACTCATGTCGATGCCTACGCCCCGCATTTGCAGGTCTTACACGAAATCTCAAATCAACGCCAACGTCCCGGATATGGTCTTACATGATAAAATGAATGCGAAAACCTATGTCATGACATAGCTAATCCTATTTATTCCTAGGTTCGTACGGGACTTCTCGGACTTATTCACTATATAGGACTTATCTCGGAATTCATATACATAACCTCTCATAAGCATCCATTATCAACATTAGTCATATGAACAATTTTAATTTCATACAAGTATGTTTATTTGCATAATGACTTACCTCGGATTTGATTTATCAGGAATGGAAACGGCTACTCGATTACTTTTGTTTTCCCCCAATCTAAGTCCGTTTTCCTCGGTTCTTGATCTAAACATATTCAGAATTAACTCTTTTATTCACTAATTCATTCAATTCAATCCAAAGACATACATTTAGGGCTATTTACAAATTAACCCTCACATTTGCACAATTTATCAATTTAGTCCATTTTTCTCAAAACATCAAATTCACAAAATTTGTTCACACACATGCTTAGCCGAATCTCCCTAGGGACTATATAAGTCCATATTTCTCATCAAATTCACAATTTAGTCCTCAAAAATAATATTTTTACAATTTAGCCCTATTTAGCTAAATTCATCAAAAATCCAAGAATATAACATGTTCATCTAACTCAAATCTTTCATTTAACAACTAAACTCATCTCAAAACTCAACATATCAACAATGGCATCTCACACAAACATCATCAATTCACAAAATTAATACATGGGTTTTGTAGCTCTCAAAGCAACGATTGCAAAAACGTAGAAATTATCGAAAACCGACTCAAAACATACCTTAATTTAAGCTTACAAGTGCCGAAAATCAAAAGAACATTTTCTTCTTTCCTTTCCTTGCTATATTCGGTGGAGAATGAAAGAATGAGCTCCACTTTCATGTTTCTTTTATTATAATATAATTATAACTTATAAAATAAATATAATATAACTTTTAACTTATAAAATAACATATAAAAACATGTTATAAAACCATGTTACCGTCCACTATAAATAAAAATGGGCTATTTGCCCTTTAAGGACTTCACTATAATAAAGCCATCTCAATTTGATCATTAATCAAATGAAAAGTCACTTTTAAACTTTATGCAATTTAATCATTTTCATTAAATTAAGCACACAAACGAGCAAATTAACTTACGAAAATTTACCACATGCTTAATCACATATCAACGGCACAGAATATAATATTAAAATATTATTCAGACTCAGATTTGTGGTCCCGAAACCACTGTTCCGACTAGGGTATAAACCGGACTGTTACAATTCTCCCTCCCTTAGGGATTTTCGTCCCCAAAAATCTTACCGTTAAACAGATTCGGATATTGCTGTCTCATTGAATCTTCCAGTTCCGATGTTGCCTCTTCAATTCCGTGCCGATTCCATAATACTTTCACTAATGGAATTTTCTTGTTTCTCAACTCTTTTACTTCACGAGCTAAGATACGGATCGATTCCTCTTCATATGTCATATCAGATCGGATTTCAATTTCAGATGGAGCAATCACATGTGACGGATCTGATCGATATCTACGGAGCATCGAGACATGGAATACATTATGGATCTTTTCAAGCTCGGATGGCAACAACAATCGATATGCGACAGGTCCAACTCGCTCAATGATCTCATACGGTCCGATGAATCTCGGACTCAACTTGCCTTTACGTCAGAAACGGAGTACTTTCTTCCACAGTGACACTTTCAGAAACACTTTGTCACCGATCTCAAATTCTATATATTTCCGTTTCAAGTCCGCATATGACTTCTGACGATCAGATGCTGTTTTCAAACAATCTCGGATCAGTTTTACTTTCTGTTCTGAGTCTTTTATCAAATCAACCCCATGTAGCTTATTTTCACTGAGCTCGGTCCAAAATAGAGGCGTACGACATTTACGTCCGTACAAAGCTTCATAAGATGCCATTTTGATGCTTGACTGAAAACTGTTATTGTATGAAAATTCAATCAAAGGCAGATATTGTTCCCACGAACCATTAAACTCAAGTATACAACATCTTAACATATCTTTGAGAATCTGAATAATCCGCTCGGATTGACCATCTGTTTGCGGATGAAAAGCTGTACTGAAATGCAGTTTCGTGCCTAAAGCTTCTTGAAGTTTCTTCCAGAATCTCGATGTAAACCTCGGATCTCTATCTGACACAATGGATATGGGCACTCCGTGCAATTTCACAATCTCGGAAATATAAATCTCGGCTAATCTATCAAGGGAATAGTCAGATCTTACCGGAATGAAATGGGCAGATTTTGTTAATCGATCAACTACAACCCATATCGCATCTTTCTTTCTCGAAGTCTGAGGTAAACCAGAAACAAAATCCATTGTCACTCTATCCCATTTCCACTCGAGAATCAGAATCGGTTGCAGTAACCCAGACGGAACCTGATGTTCAGCTTTCACTTGCTGACAGATTAAACATTTCGAAATAAAGTCAAAAATGTCCCGTTTCATACCGGACCACCAATAGTGTTGCTTCAGATCATGGTACATCTTAGTACTTCCCGAATGAACAGATAGACAACTGTTATGAGCTTCACTCAAAATCAATTGAATCAATTCTGGATTTCTTGCAACACAGATACGATCTCAAAATCTCAAAAAATCATCAACAACTTAAAATTCAGATTCAGAATTCGAACCACACTGAGCTCGTTTTGCTAATAACTCATTATCAGATTTCTGAGCATCACAAATCTGTTTTGATAAACAACAATTTCGCTTTTAATTCAAATGCATCACGGAACTATCATCGATAAATCTAATCGAGCATTCAAAGCACATAGTGCAAACAATGATTTTCTACTCAATGCATCAAGAATAACGCTTGCTTTACCTTGATGATAATCTATCACAAGTTCATAATCTTTTAACAGCTTCTAGCCATCTTCTCTCCACAGATTCAAATCTTTCTGAGTCATCGATATTTCAGACTTTTAAGATCTCAAAACATGTGACATTTCTCACCATATAAATAGTGGCGCCAAATTTTAAGTGCAAACACAATTGCGGCTAACTCAAGGTCGTGCCGGATAGTTCTTTTCATGAGGCTTCAATTGTCTTGAGGCATAAGCTACAACTTTGCCTTCCCGCATCAAAACACATCCCAAACCGCTTAATGAAGCATCATCAGAAATCACAAATTCTTTACTCGACTGGGCAGCATTTAACACCAAAACTTCATTAACAAAGTTTTCAATCGATCAAAACTTTTCTGGACATCTATCGGCCCTTCCAATTCTACCATCTTTCTAAGGTATTTTGTCAACGGAGTAGCTATCACTGAAAATCCCTTTCACAAATCGACGATAATAACCACTAGGCCCAGAATGCTACGGACTTCAGACACGTTCCTCGGAGGTTTCCAATCCAGAATAGTAGAAATCTTGATCGGATCAACTCGAATCTCGGAAGCTGACACAATATGCCCCAAAAAACTAACCTCGTGTAACCAGAATTCACATTTGCTGAATTTTGCATACAATTGCTTTTCTCTCAGAGTTTGCAACACAATTCTCAGATGTTCAGCATGCTCCATTTTATCCCGTGAATAAATCAAAATATCATCTATGAACACCACAACAAATTGATCTAGGTAATCTTTATCAAAAATTGCATTCATCGGATCCATAAAAACAAAGAGAGAGCATTGGTTAGTCCAAATGGCATAACTAAAAACTCATAATGCCCATACCTCGCTCAAAGCGTCTTGAATATCTCAATCTTTAACTCTCAACCGGTAATACCCCGATCTCATATCAATCTTAGAAAATACAAAGAGTAGCTCTTTTAATCGGGTCGAATAAATCATCAATCTCGGCAACGGATATTTATTCTTTATCGCCACTTTATTCAACTGACGGTAATCGATACACATCCTCATCGTGCCATCTTTCTTTTTCACAAATAGAACAGGAGCACCCCAAGGCGAGAAAATCGGTCTAGCAAACCCTCTATCGCTTAATTCTTGCAATCGCGACTTTAACTCTTTCAATTACATTTGGTGCCATTCTATACGGAGCTATCGAAATAGGTGTAGTACCAGGTAACAACTCAATACCAAACTCAACTTCACTAATCGGAGGCAAACCCGATAACTCTTTTGGGAATACATCAGAAAACTCACAGACAATAGGCACTGACTCAACTTTCCTTTCAGATACTTTCGAATCAATTACATAAGCAAAATATGTTTCATATCCCTTTTTCACATACTTTTGAGCTTTTAACACCGATATCACAGCAGGCAAACCATTCAAATCATTAGATTCAATCTATACAATTTCATCATTCGGACATCTCAAATCAATAGTCTTTCTTTTACAATCCACAATAGTATCATGCGAAAACAACCAGTCCATACCTGAATGATATCAAACTCATCAAATGGAAAAACATCAAATCAATAGGAAACAAATATCTCAAAACATTAATGGATGCTTCTTGCATACTTTGTCAACCAGACACTTTTACCTAAGGGGTTCGATACTTTTATAGCAAACTCGATGAGACTCTACAGCAAAGTCTTCATCAATACTAAATTCATGCACATATACGAATGCATAGAACCAGGGTCTATCAATGCAATCACGTATATCATAAAGTGTAAAAGTACCAGTTATAACATCAAGTGACGAAGCTTCCTCACGAGCTCGGATAACATACGCTCTAGTAGGCGCTCTAGCTTCAGATCTCGCAACAGTCTCTCTCGTAGTTCTCTGACTACCACTGACATTTATTACATTCTTCAAGGTCTACCTCTCACAGTGCATTATCGGATCTCGATTCACGAGCGGTCTCAGCTCGACGCACTCGGGGCAATCACGGATAAAATGATCAAGTGATCCACATCCGAAGCAAGCTCATCATTTAATCTACAGTTTCCCGGATGCCTTTTTCCACAATATTTACATTTAGGTCTCTCAGATCGAGCATTACCAACGCTAGCCACTGAAGTTGCTGGAGTTTTAGAACTCATTTGCGGTCTAGATTGATTTCTATTCGAATAACCCACATTATCTCTGAAACGACTTTGATTATCTCTGAATCTTTTTGGAGTAGACTGAAATGATTTACTCTGAAATCTCTTTCTCATTTCTCGAGCTTCAGACTCGGCTTTTCTTTATCTTTACCGAGTGCCTCGGCTTTGCACGCTCGGTCAACGAGTACAACAAACTCTTTTATTTTTAAAATTCCGACTAGCAAACGAATGTCTTTGTTAAGCTCATCTTAGAACCTTTTACACATTATAGCTTCAGATGATACACATTCTCGAGCGTACTGACTCAATCTCACGAACTCTCGTTCATATTTCGAAACAGTCATTCGACCTTGTTTTAGTTCCGAAAATTCCTTTCGTTTCTGATCTACGAATCTCTCACTTATACCAAAATACTAGCCTACACATCAACTTATACCAAAATACTAGCCTATACATGCCATATCTAGATATAAACATTTCCATAATGTACCAAAAAGAGTTTAGTAGTGTGATGACGATCCGTGACGGTCCCGAGCCTTCAGTAACTTTAACGACCTATAAAACGGAGAAAACATACACACAGAGTAAGCTTTCCAAAAGCTTAGTAAGTCAATATACAAACAAACTTAGCATGAATTGCACATAACAGAATTAATAAGATAACCAATATGGTTCTCTTGATAAAATCACCTCATTCTTTCTTGAGCTCATATGCTTAGCTATAACTTGCCATATTTCCAAATCACATAACATATATGCATATAGTTCATCTAGTCAAGAATTTACATATCACATTATCAATTCCATATACTTAACATTATAATATGCTCACATGGATACTTACCTTATATACACAATTAGTATATAAGCAACGTACCTGTAACGGATATTCATTCACTTAACTTATCAAAACTCGGATTTGCTATTCGTATCTCAGACTTGCCCGTTGAACTGATAGGAATCTAGTAGGATACTCAGAAAGCTCGGAATGGTCGTACAATGCCAACGTCCCAAACGAGGTCTTACATGTAATCGAATATCGATGCCACTGTCTCAGACAGGGTTTTACACGAATAAATACAATGCCAATGTCCCAGACATGGTCTTACACATAAAGATCATATCGATGCCAACGTCCCAGACGTGGTCTTACACGTAATACTCATGTTGATGCCTACGTCCCAGACGAGGTCTTACACGAAATCTCAAATCAACGCCAACGTCCCAGACATGGTCTTACATGATAAAACAGAACAGAAACCTATGTCATGACATAGCTAATCTTATTTATTTCTAGGTTCGTACGGGACTTCTCGGACTTATTCACTATATAGAACTTATCTCGGAATTCATATGCATAACCTCTCATAAGCATCCATTATCAACATTAGTCATATGAACAATTTTAATTTCATACAAGTATGTTTATTTGCATAATGACTTACCTCGGATTTGATCTATCAGGAATGGAAACGGCTACTCGATTACTTTCGCTTTCCCCCGATCTAAGTTCGTTTTCCTCGGTTCTTGATCTAAACATATTCAGAATTAACTCTTTTATTCACTAATTCATTCAATTCAATCCAAAGACATACATTTAGGGCTATTTGCAAATTAACCCTCACATTTGCACAATTTATCAATTTAGTCCATTTTTCTCAAAACATCAAATTCACAAAATTTGTTCACACACATGCTTAGCCGAATCTCCCTAGGGACTATATAAGTCCATATTTCTCATAAAATTTGTAATTTAGTCCTCAAAAATAATATTTTTACAATTTAGCCCTATTTAGCTAAATTTATCAAAAATCCAAGAATATAACATGTTTATCTAACTCAAATCTTTCATTTAACAACTAAACTCATCTCAAAACTCAACATATCAACAATGGCATCTCACACAAACATCATCAATTCACAAAATTAATTCATGAGTTTTGTAGCTCTCAAAGCAATGATTGCAAAAACGTAGAAATTATCGAAAACCGACTCAAAACATTCCTTAATTTAAGCTTACAAGTGCCGAAAATCAAAAGAACATTTTCTTTTTTCCTTTCCTTGCTATATTCGGTGGAGAATGAAAGAATGAGCTCCACTTTCATGTTTCTTTTATTATAAAATAATTATAACTTTTAACTTATAAAATAACATATAAAAACATGTTATAAAACCATGTTACCGTCCACTATAAATAAAAATGGGCTATTTTCCCTTTAAGGACTTCACTATAATAAAGTCACTTTTAAACTTTATGCAATTTAATCCTTTTCATCAAATTAAACACACAAAAAGACAAATTAACTTACGAAAATTTACCACATGCTTAATCACATATCAACGGTACAGAATATAATATTAAAATATTATTCAGGCTCAAATTTGTGGTCCCGAAATCACTGTATCGACTAGGGTATAAACCGGACTGTTACATTTCGCATATTACTTTGGAAGCTTCTAAATAATACAAGAACCGGAAACATGACTGTTGTTTAGAACTCACCAAGCCTAATATTTGGAAATATTGGAGAAAGATGATTATCTCTTTGGACTTTTTATTGGTTGAACAAAAAGAAAAGACATTTCTTCGGTGATACAACCTCGACAAATAATGAGTAATGTTAACCCAAGTGTACAAGGGGATCATTCTCGGGGAAAGAAAAATGATACTCTGCATTCATGCAAGTATCAGACATATACATCTGGTCATTACACCCAGTGAATGGTGTAACAGATCAAATTGATTGAAGATGATACAAATCCTATACCTCGGAGTTGCTGTAGGATGGATGGAAGAAACCAAATGTTATTCTCCTGAAGTTGTAGTGGGAGGTACAAACTTTATGTCCCAGAAGTTACAGTGGAAGGGACTCTGATGTTACAATGGGGCAAACCGGTTGAGCAAAATACGATTGTTTCTTCGGGTTTTCGGTCAAAATACCACCCAAGCAAGAAGACAGGATATTACGTCAAGTGATACAACCTGGAAGAACAACGAGCAATGACAACCCTAAGCATTTAAAAAGGGATAATTCTCATGAAATTCTGCATTCATGCAAATGTCATCCATAATATCATTTAGTTAGGAACATTTGATTCATTCTGATCATTGCATCCTAATCATTGTATATATATAAGGGATCATTCTCATGACATTCTGCATTCGTGCAAATGTCATCCATAATATCATTTAGTTAGGAGCATTTGATTCATTCCGATCATTACATCCTAATTATTGTATATATATATAAAGGGGATCATTCTCATGACATTCTGCATTCGTGCAAATGTCATTCATGATATCGTTTAGTTAGGAGCATTTGATTCATTTTGATCATTGCATCCTAATCATTGCACATTTTAAAAAGGGATAATTCTCATGACATTCTGTATTCATGCAAATGTCATCCATAATATCATTTAGTTAGGAGCATTTGATTCATTCCGATCATTGCATCCTAATCATTGTATATATATAAAAAGGGGGTCATTCTCATGACATTCTGCATTCGTGCAAATGTCATTCATGATATCATTTAGTTAGGAGCATTTGATTCATTCCGATCATTGCATCCTAATCATTGTACATTTAAAAAAGGGATCGTTCTCGTAACATTCTGCATCCATGCAAATGTCGTCCATAATACATTCATTTAGGAGCATTTGATTCATTCTGATCATAGCATCCTAATCATTTGGCATAAACATAAGCATATAAAATCGAGTCTACAGGACATGTCCCCCAGAGAACGGTGTAGCAACATCGGTGAAACGGCAAATCTTGTCTCCGTAAACAGTAGTGGAATATGATTTATTCCACCATCCTATCTCCCTGACCAGCAGTGGAATAGGTTGAAGATTGTAGATCTTATCGCCCTAAATAGTAGTGGGACAAGATCGAAGGCAAATCTTATCTCCCTAAACAGTAGTGGAACATGATTTAAGCCACCATCCTATCTCCCTGACCAGCAGTGGAATAGGTTGAAGATTGTAGATCTTGTCGCCCTAAACAGCAGTGGGACAAGATCGAAGACAAATCTTGTCTCCCTAAAAAGTAGTGGAACATGATTTATGCCACCATCCTATCTCCCCGACTCAAAGAATGAATAGGTTGAAGATTGTAAATCTTGTCGACCTAAACAAAGAGTGGATAAGATCGAAGGCAAATCTTGTCTCCTAAAACAAAAGAGTGGAACATGATTTATGCCACCATCCTATCTCCCCGACTAGCAAAGTGGAATAGGTTGAAGATTGTAGATCTTGTCGCCTCTAAACAAAGAGTGGGACAAGATCGAAGGCAAATCTTGTCTCCTAAACAAAGAGGGAACATGATTTAAGCCACCATCCTATCTCCCCGACTCAAGAGTGGAATAGGTTGAAGATTGTAGATCTTGTCGCCTAAACAAAGAGTGGGACAAGATCGAAGGTAAATCTTGTCTCCTAAACAGTAGTGGAACATGATTTATGCCACCATCCTATCTCCCTAACCAGCAGTGGAATAGGTTGAAGATTGTAGATCTTGTCGCCCTAAACAGTAGTGGGACAAGATCGAAGGCAAATCTTGTCTCCCTAAATAGTAGTGGAACATGATTTAAGCCACCATCCTATCTCCCTGACCAGCAGTGAAATAGGTTGAAGATTGTAGATCTTGTCGCCCTAAACAAAGAGTGAGACAAGATCGAAGGCAAATCTTGTCTCCTAAACAAAGAGTGGAACATGATTTAAGCCACCATCCTATCTCCCGACCACCAAAGGAATAGGTTGAAGATTATAGATCTTGTCGCCTCTAAACAAGAGAGTGGGACAAGATCAAAGGTAAATCTTGTCTCCTAAACAAAGAGTGGAACATGATTTAAGCCACTATCCTATCTCCCCGACCAAAGAAGGGAATAGGTTGAAAATTGTAGATCTTGTCACCCTAAATGTGAGTGGGACAAGATCGAAGGCAAATCTTGTCTCCCTAAACAAAGAGTGGAATATGATTTAAGCCACCATCATATCTCCCTGACCAGCAGTGGAATAGGTTGAAAATTGTATATCTTGTCGCCCTAAACAGTAGTGGGACAAGATCGAAGGCAAATCTTGTCTCCCTAAAATAGTAGTGGAACATGATTTAAGCCACCATCCTATCTCCCCGACCAGTAGTGGAATAGGTTGAAGATTATAGATCTTGTCGCCCTAAACAAAGAGTGGGACAAGATCGAGGCAAATCTTGTCTCCTAAAACAAAGAGTGAAACATGATTTATGCCACCATCCTATCTCACGACCAAAGAAGGAATAGGTTGAAGATTGTAGATCTTATCGCCCTAAACAGTAGTGGGACAAGATCGAAGGCAAATCTTGTCTCCCTAAACAGTAGTGGAACATGATTTAAGTCACCATCCTATCTCCCTGACCAGCAGTGGAATAGGCAGAAGATTGCAAATCTTGTCTCCTTGAAGATACAGCGGAGCAGGTTGAAATTACCAATTCTCACCTCCTCGAAGTTCCAGCGGAGAAGGTCGAGGCTACAAATCCCTTCTCCCTGAAGTTACAGTGGAGCAAGTAAATAAATCTCATACCCTCGAAGTCGCAGCAGGAACAAATTAAAGCTACAGATCCTATCTCTCTGAAGTAGTGGTGGAGTGGATTAAAGCAACAAGATGCGGTGGACTAGAACGAGGCTACCTAAAAAGCGGAGCACCAAAACAAGTCAAGACTCAGCAAGACCAGGCAAAATTGGTCTTTCTCAAAAGTCTTTTCTCTATTCCCGTTACACGACAACGAGCAAAGAGGGGTAGCTGTAAGACCCATAATTTGTCTGGGCCAATAAAATGGTTCATAAACAGCCCATTCACTAACAAACCCAGAAGCCCAAACCCAAATAATAAAAAAAAAAAAGTAAACCCTAGGTGCGCCGCACCTAGGGTCTTTGACCCCGACTTCGACGCTCACCGCAAAGAACCACCTAGCCACTACCCTTGTCACCTCAAAGACTCTCCCATTTGCTTGCAAGGAAAAGACAGAGAAATCATAAGACAAACAAGTTGTAAAAAATGGCTATAAAAAGCCAATCTAAACCATTGTAAAGGATTCGGACAATTTTTCGAATACAAAAAAGACTTTAAATACGAAAAAGCAGAGATTTACAGCATCCGAAATAAGTAAAACAGTAAGTAAATTGAAAGAAAGAGTGCTAAAGTCCTTTTATTTCCACTATTTTTTTATTTTCATTTTTTTCGAATCTGTCATATACCTATATTTACTTATTTGGCTAAAAAACATATATATATCAATAAAAAAATTTAGTTACCTTTTTGAAGTTCCGGCACCGTATGCTTGTGTTCGCGTGCGACGAGCCCATGGCGTCGATCGTCTGGGATTTCGGCTGAGTTCTGGTCCACAGAAAAAAAAGAAAAATGTTAGTTTTTTTAAAAGCAGCTGAAAGAAATGAATTTTTTTTTGGTTTTTTTTTTTACTTATATAAGTAGTACTAAACGACGCCGTTTTGGTAGGCGTCCCTAGCCCCAAAACGACGTCGTTTCGGCCCTAGGATCCGCGTGTCGACCCGACCCGCCCAAGAGGATCCGCGTGTTTTTGCTTTTGGGGCTTATTGCTATATTGGTCCTTCCGCCTTTTATTAAGTTGCAATCAAGTTTTTTTGTGTTTTTTAATTTTGGCCCCGAACTTTTATTTTGATTTCATTTTGGTCCTTTCAATGCTGCGCGTTTTGAAGAGAGGGGTTATTACCCACTTTGGTCCCTCCACTTCTTTAGCGCATTACAATATGGACCTTCCCTTTTTTTTTATTTTCAAATTTCCCCCAGTACTCTGTTTTTAATTCAATTTTCGTCTTTTTTAGCTATTTTCACTCATTTATTATTAAATTAATTATTTGTAATATTATTATTACATTATATTTAGTATTATATTTAATACTATATTATTATTATTATGTTTATTACCATATTTATTATTATTGCCTTCGATATTATTATATCATTAATTTTGTATTATTATTATTATTTACCATTATCATTATTTTATTATTACTACCATTATTATATTGTTAATTTTATTTATTTTACTATTATATGTTTATTATTATTACTATTTTATTATTATTATTATTATTATTATTGTCATTATTATTATTATTTTTGTTAATATTATTATTTTTACTACTATTATTATTATTATTATTTTTTATAATTGCTACTATAATCATATTTTTTCTTTGTATTTATTACTTATTATTATTATTATTATTAATTTTACATATTATTCATTCGTTTTCTCATTTACTTCTGGTTTTTTTTTAATATTAAATATTTTAGCTTGTCATTATTTTCTTTCTTATTATTTTAGCTTATTCGTTTTATTCATTTATTTCATTTTCGTCCTTTATGTTGTCACTCACACTAACGGATTTATTACTATTTTGCTACACATATTAGTTTTGTAATTTGTTTTTACATTTTATTACAAACTTGTGTTATATTAACTTTTACCCGATACAAAATTGATTTCTTTCATAAAGGCAATATTCCGTATTTAGAAATTCGAGAGGTCGTGCCCTAACGTATTGGGTTTTGATTTTCTCGTTCATTCTAAGTAACCGAATATCCTTTCAAAATTAAATACATGAGTTTCGAATCAAAGGCAAGTTTAGCCTCGAAGGTCGAGGTGTTGTGTCCTAACGTATTGGATATGACATTTTACCTTGAGACGAGACAGCCTTTGGCACACATTTTCAATTTATCCAAACGATTTTTTAGGCATCATCATGAAAGAAGTATCGTATTTTTCAATTCTTTCAAGTTTTCAAATCTTCGACACTAAAACATTGATTAATTAACTAGGTACCAATTTTGGGTGTATCAAGGGTGCTAATCCTTCCTCGTGCGTAACCGACTCCCGAACCTGTCTTTCTGATTTTCATAGACCAAAATCGTTGTTTTGATAAATCAAACAGTTTATTTAAAACAACCACTTTCGAGGTGACCCGATCACACCTCAGCAAAAAAGATTGGTGGCGACTCCCGATTTTTTTCGTTTTCATTTCCAAAATCAAAGTCGACATTTTCGTTTTTCAAAAAAAATGGTTTCGACAATCATAATCCATCTCACCTTTCATACGGATAAAATTCAAAGCCGCTAAATTGTCCATTTCCAGAATCACGCGCCTTGCCTTCATCTTCTTTGCCAATATCAATTCATCATAAATACACCATAATTCAGCTTCAATAATACTACAAATCTCTATATTCCCTGCAAAACCAGATTACTAAATACCATTCTCATCTCAGATAGAGCCTCCAACTGCAAAACCCCCTCTCTATCTTTCGTGCACCATAATTTTTTATCAGCTCTGACATAATCTTTGGTATAATTTTGATGAGTTTCAAATGCCTTGACTTAAATTTGTTTATCCTAAAATCCTTTTTATTTTTTGTTACATTAGTAAATCTCATCTGCAACAACTTACCAACTGTTAATCGGTTAAATAATTACCTCTTGCATTATTTCTTAAATCCGTAACTTTTTAATCCTTAAATTGAAAAATATTATATATTTAAATGTGTTTAAATCTATAATTTTAAATTATTATAATAGCAATAGTTCATCTGCATATATATTTAATTTTATAAACTAAATTAAATGATAACATGTCATTGGAAGTAAATTAATTGAATTTATTCCTATAATTAAATTTATCCGGTATAATAAACAAATAAAATAATAATTATAATTAGTATATTCATATTACTATGACCAGAAATGACATGCTTGTTAATTGAAATATATTCAAACTTAGATAATAATAAATCTGAACAAGATTAATATAAGATTAAACTTAAACTAGAATAAAATATAAATGGAAATCCTAGACGTGTAAATACTCAATGTGAGACTTGTTGAGGGGAGGTCAGACTCGCATTGGAAGAAGTCTTTGAATTATTGTTCGTCGAGGGTCGATAAATCCCTCAACAGTGAAAGTATTTTGCTCAATTTTATCTGCGAGTTTTGTCTTTTGACTCCACGAAAAGCTCTTAATAGGTTCACGAAATGGGAGCGCCTTGTCCACTAAGGAAATGTGAGCAATTGCTCTTTGTGGGGCTTGAACCCATGCCCTTATATGATGTTAGTGGGTAAAAGTGACATAAACAAAATTTGATGATAAAATCGAGTACAAACATCTCAAACACAATATCTCTACTGATGAGAGATAAGTCAACTCCTAATGAACGATATTTTAAAGATTTCTCCTAAAGTGAGTTGTTAAGATGAAAGCTAGATAGTAATAATTTTAATAGCTCGGTACTTACCTTTCAATGACATCAATTAATTTATTTTTAAAACTTTTCATAATGAATTATTGACGACCATATATAAATTTAATGTTTTTCCCTGTGACATGTTGCGGATCCTTCTTTCTTGCCCTATAACAGTTGGGCTTTCTCCTGCTGTATTATGGACCCAAGGCCGACAAGGAAAAGTCATACCAAACCTGTCGCTCGTCATTGTAATCGCGAATTAACACTTCAGCAGTACTGTAAAATGCATGAACTTTGCATTACTTGATTTGAAAGAGAACCCTTTTAAATTATTCATCCAAATATTAGTGAAATCAACAGCCTAGCTAGTTTCCTTGGAACTAAGGTAAGTTAACATTTCTGAGTATTAACATGACCTTTACAAAAAAAATGGGGTTCCTATTGATTCCAAGATATTACACTATCTTTTAGAGCTCCTCCTTCCTTAGCATAAACGCTTTTAACAGGTGATGGTGTTACAAAGCTCTTCAACTGCATCTCTCCCGATTCCAGATCCGCTTTCGCCGTCAATGTTTCATCACCTGCACTTGCTTGACCTAACAGTTTCGTTTCCTTCCTTCTTCCCCACAAAAATGAGTACAATCCAACTATTATCATAACCGTGCCTAGCACACTGAAAACATGAAACCATTGCAGTAAATGTGAGTAAGAGAATTATAGATTTTAAGCATCGCTTTGAATTTGTACCAGGAATTAATAGAACATACATTCCGAGTCTCATCTGTTCACCGAGCAATAAAGCTTCTGATATGGCAACGAATATTAAGGACAGCGGGTTGAACATTGGGGCATAAGTAGGGCCTTGCTTAGCAATCGACCATGTAAGTAAGCAGAATGTTGCTGCAGTACTTAGTGCTCCCTGCACAACCAAAATCTTATCTATTTTAAGTATCATATATATATATATGACTAATTCTAGTACGTGGATATTAATTGCAACTTTTGTCATGTCATAACTATTTTATTTTTCTTAAATTTTGTTGTGCTCGGCTCGTGTTTTCCATCATTCAAAGATGAGCATTAAGTTTTTAAACTTAAAAACTGACTGTCATTTTTAAAGTCAATAACCCTAATTTATTTAACTCGAACTCAAAATTAATTTAAAATAAAAATATCCAAATTTAAAGTAATCAAAAATAATTTTTTTTTTCAACTAAAATTGACTTAAATAATAAACCCAATCCAAATTCACCTGACTCAGACCAATTCAATCGAAAAATAGGAAAGAGAAATGCGTTAGTAACATTACCGAGTAAACTATAGTAACTAGCTGCAAGTTCCACTCTATTCTCCAAGCAGCCTTACTCCTGTCTAAACACAGGCCTATGGCTGTTGATTGTACGGACGCCATGATGCATGTTATCAGCGTTGCCCGATATCTCGACGGAAATACTTCCAGCAACTTCACCTGTTTCAAAGTTAAAAATGAAACATATTGAAACATCCTTAAAAAAAAAAACGAGAGAGAAAAATGGACATAGTGGGATGATGACATTGTAACATTTAGTTGATACCTGCAATATGTACCAAGTAGCATAGCACAAGCAACTACCAACAAGCATGAAACTACCACGAGTCCAGTGAGGACTCGAGACTGCCATGGCAGCAGCAACAGCAGGTGAGTGGTAATGGGGATGATGATCATGCGTGAGATAGAACGCTTTTCCCTTATAAAGACTCGTTGTCAGCGCTCCTCCAACACATATAATTGCACCCACTGTCTTGATTTTGCCTGCTTTGCTGCCTAATCCCAGCTTTTCCATTCTACAAAAAAAAAAACACACACACAATATTCCTTTATTATTAGACCCTTCCCGCCTGCAACTAGAAACCAAATTTGGACCGCTTAATGTATTACCGTAAAAAGATGGAGAAAACAAAGGTGACAATGGGAATTATGTTGAGGAAGTTGGTGGAATATGTTGCTGTTGTGTCTCGAAGACCATAATAAAAAAGTCCCATCGCCATTGTTATCCTGTTCATGTGGTTAATTAGAAAAATTAAATAATAATAATAATAATAATTAAGCATGGTCAATGATTCCAGTGGTAGCTGTGTGTGCTTGAAATGATACCATGGGAAGTCAAATTGGTTGTTGAATTAAGCAGAGGTTGTTTGGTTGAACTTGAATTGGTATTGATTGGTTCTAAAAAAAGTGGGGAAACATCTTTACTATTGCTCGTATTCTTTATTGCTTTAATTCAATTCTTAAAGTACATTTATGCAAAGTTTATGTTGTATTTCATATCTTTAGCTTTCCTTTTTATCTTTCGGCAGGTGATTAAAATTCAGCTACGTGTCTCACATCAATTAAAATACGTAAAGAAATCCAATAATAATAAAAAAAAAAAAAAAAAAAAACTTAAAAGAATCCAGTCAAGTGTAGAATATTTATTATGAACACATAAAATCACACTCTGACACCTCATTAAAACCCTTTAAAAGTTAAAAGAGGCAATAAATTCCATTGTCCTTTGCTGACATTATCAAAGACGTCTATATCCACAAAACAAGAGTCTTTCATTCACTTATAAGAACGTCATTTATCTGTGTGATTCAGATAAGTATTTATGTTTGTCTAAGGGAAAATAAAGAAAGGAATGTCTCGTTTCTGCTTTTTTTTAAAAAGCCAGATACGAAAGTTGATGGTGATATATGAAATTATTGGTTTTTCTCGGGGGTCAAATCGGTATAGATTCTCTAATTTTTGTTTATTTAAAACTCTATAATTAACAAACAAATTTTATCATCTTAAATTACACCATCCTCAGTCTTTTGATGTTTGCTTAGTAATATTAAGTAAAATAAGAAAAAGAGTTTTTATTATATACGAAATGCTTAACAACCAAAACACAAATGGTTTACCCTGTCATGGCATTGATGAAGAACCATAACCATGTCGACCAAGCCATCTTCTTTGAATCAACTCTGCAACCATGGCGAAAAAACACAGACAAAAGCTACCTTAAAACAATGTGCAACAAAACAATAACAGGGAACATAAAGTAAGATGTATGAAAAAGAGGACACCTTTCCAGGAAGAAAGCAAAAGGAGCGACACAGAGAGCGGCGACTAAATGTCGGTAAGCCATGAATGAAAAGATGAAGGTTCCTTGATTCAATATAACTTTAGAAAGAAGCTGTTGCCCTGTTGCAAATAGTTGTACCAACAACATGCTGGCTACCATTTGAAACCAACTCAACCATTTCTTCATTGCTCCCATGGCTGTCGGAAAAAGAGGGTGAAAGAACAGGGATCGGAAAACCGGTTGTCGGTGCCACCGGGTTTTTTTTCCGATTCCCGATGGAGACAAACAAAAAAGAAGAGTGAACAAGAATGGGGTTTTCTAAGAGAGAAGAAATAAATGGAAAAATACAAAGGAAAAAGCGTTTTCTAACAGATGCTCCATGCCATTGGCATTGGCATATATATTGTCAGTCATTGGCATATTCATAATAGACATATTTAAGCTAAACAAGTAATTAAACTGTTTACACAGTGGATTGCCCCTTTACTTTAAATATGGATCAAAAAACCCTCGTTTGTTTTAACTATTCTGGGATATTGGACTAAGAAACTTTCTCTTTAATAATGGCGGATTTCTATACATAAATGATTCCTATATATGTCTACCAACATACCCTTATACGGTGAAGCCCAGTAAGGTCCACCAAAAAGTTTATCTTGTCAGGCTATTGAATTGTAATTAATCGAAATTGGATGAGTACATATCTAAATTATATATAGATGGATAATGTGGTGAAAAATGGAGTGCAAATAATGAAAGAGTGGTGACCACTGGGAAAGTTGCAAACGGAACTTTCTCGGAAAAATCAGACGGATAGGTAGATACAGCTGGTGTTGGATTGGAGCCTGTTTTCCGCAATTTCAATAGGAGATGAGACAGCAGCTGAAAAGCACTTGTGCCTTTATTTTGTTGAGTTTTTCCTGGGACATTCCTGCGTGAGTTTGGTATTACAATTTCTTACTGCAGTGATGGATCATTTATTACTCAACGTTGTCGACTCGATCAAATTTGCTAGTTAGATATTAAAATTTTTTAATGATTTATTTAATCGGATCAAATGAATTGACTGAATTAGTTGAAGTAGTGACCTGACTCATAAAGTAGAATTGATTAGGGGCGTAAATGAGACACTAATGCTCACAAGCTACTCGAGTCTATATTAATTTTTTTTTGTTTTGATTGCATTTTTAATAATCTCAACAAATATGATTATATCCACAAAACCGTGGCACTGTTAATCATCATGTCATAGTATGATACTAGTAATGTATTTTAAGGTAAGGGAGGTCGTATTTTGAATGAATTTGAGTTATTTTAAATTTAAGAATTGAGTTTTCCGTATTAAAATAACGTGATTTTAAATATTTTAAGTTATGATTATTTCAAGTTTGTATGTTTCGAGATTAAATTAATATCTAATTTTTGTGAATTTGGATTTGAGAGGGACGGATTTAGATGATTAAATAGAGTGGGCTAAAATTTGGATTCAGATGGATTGATTTGAAATTTCTGAATTGGGGTCATATCAATAAGTCTATGAATTGCAATTGTGGTTTAGGCTTAATAAAAAAGGCTTTCAATGTAGTTTGGGCTTTATAGGAAAATGGGACAAAGCTCGGTTCACCCAGTATTCACCGGAGAAAGAACAGTGACTCGCAGAAAATGATTTTGATTTTCCAATTCAATTTTCCAAGGTTTTACTAGGGCTTTAGAGCTTATTAATTAAAACCCTTTTGGGAATCGGTGCGTCTTTCTTGATTGGGGAAAAAGAAGAACGAATTTAGAAGAAGAAAAAAATTCATAGAAATAGAAACCAATAGATTCCCAAAAAAAAAACGGAATAAATATCCAAAGATTGAAATGGGTAAGCTTTGGAGAGTGAATTCCCTGAACAAAGCGGTGAAGACTCTTAGATATTTCCAGGAATCCTCCTTCTCAACTGCCGTTATCCGCCAGCATTCTTCTTCCACTCCGCGCCTCTTTTCTCCACCGTTCGCCACCACCGTGCGTCATCTTCGCGCCGGTCGCGATCCTGGCATCAGGTAGTTTTAAATATTTGTATAATTTGACTCTACTTTAGACCCAAAAATGATTTCAATTCTTGCTTCAACTTTTTGTTTCAATTCAATTCCTTTTTAGGTACGAGGCTGCACCTCCAGTAAATTGGGGAATCCGTATAGTACCGGAGAAGAAAGCTTACGTGATAGAAAGGTTCGGGAAATACTTAAAAACGCTGCCGTCTGGTATACATTTCCTTATCCCATTCGTGGATCGAATTGCCTACGTTCATTCCCTTAAGGAAGAGGCTATTCCTATCCCGGACCAATCCGCTATTACCAAAGACAATGTCAGCATTCTCATTGATGGCGTTCTGTATGTTAAGGTCTTTCTTCCATTCCACTCCTCTTCTTTGCCCTTTTTGCTCAATTTTTATAACCTTTCTGGTCTATAATTTTCTTTGGAACCTTTGCAGATTGTTGACCCCAAGCTTGCTTCTTATGGTGTTGAGAACCCAATTTATGCCGTCATTCAGCTTGCTCAAACAACCATGCGAAGCGAGCTTGGTAAAATAACCCTCGACAAGACCTTCGAAGAAAGAGATACTCTCAACGAAAAGATTGTGGTTCGTTTTCTTTCTTTGATTCTATCTTTTTTTACCA
Organism: Gossypium sturtianum; assembly: GCA_025698515.1. Classification (NCBI taxonomy): domain Eukaryota; kingdom Viridiplantae; phylum Streptophyta; class Magnoliopsida; order Malvales; family Malvaceae; genus Gossypium; species Gossypium sturtianum. Next base: position 3,175,949 of record CM046954.1, read on the forward strand.
TTTCTTCTTGAAATCTAACTTATTAGAAAAATCGACCCGACATATGATGAATTGGGTTTATAATACAATTCTTGTTCTATATCAATAATTGGATAAGTAGAAAATAGGTAGAGGCTCTTTATAAATTTGACTCTTGACTTTGTGTTAACAGTTTGGGAGGAGGCATATTTGTTGAATTTGTATATTTCCACACATTTTGTTCTATGGGAAGGCTAATGCATACTTTTGATGGTTCCTGTCAAATTCTTTCAAGTTGACAATTGAAGGCTAATGCATGTTATATTGATTTTCCCTCTGATGTCAACAAGATTTTCTTGATTAATATCTATATGTGGCTGCTCTGATAAGTTTATGCCTGATTGGATATATTTCTTTTAGGTAGTTTGCTAAATGTCTTTTCTGATGATTTTCCAGTGACAAGTGATTATGGAAGTGTGGAAACAGTTGGAATGATATCCTATTAGTCTTATACTTGTTTTGCACCATAAAAGTCTCAAATTCCCCCTCCCTTTCTCTCTTACAGAAAAGGATGATGATTTTTTTAGATGAAATGATTATTGCAGGAGTCCATCAATGTGGCTGCAAGAGACTGGGGCCTTCAATGTCTCCGTTATGAGATAAGTGAGTATGGTTCAGCCAATATTTTCTTTCTGGAATTGTTTTATGTTTGCAATACATCATATATATTTCTCTTCCCTATCAAACCAGGGGATATATCTCCACCTCGGGGAGTGAGGGCAGCTATGGAGATGCAAGCAGAAGCAGAGCGTAAAAGGAGAGCTCAAGTTCTTGAATCTGAAGGTAATGCAGTAATAGTTCTTTTCCTTTTTAGGGTAAGGTAGTATAGTCTCTAATGGCTCTATACCATCTTCTTTTAATGGTTAATTTAGACAACATGATTTATTCATAAAAGTTAATTCTAACAGGAGAAAGACAGGCCGACATAAATATTGCTGATGGTAGGAAAAGTTCTGTGATCTTAGCATCTGAAGCAGCAAGAATGGATCAGGTTAACCGAGCACAAGGTTAGTGATCATCAACTAGTAAACAGTTATAATTTAAAAAATGGTGGGGCTTTATATGAATTGTAATTGAACTTGATGTGGGTGATTAATTTTGATTTTTTAGCATACGGATCCAGCAATTGTAATTGTAATTGTAAAAAATGGTGGGATAACAAGCAATGATTTTATTATTGTTCTCTTCTCTTTTTATTATTCTCTTCATGTCCATAAAATTTCCTTCTTTACAAACTCATTTTTCAGGTGAAGCTGAAGCCATCCTTGCTAGAGCCCGAGCTACAGCCAAAGGAATTGCCTTGGTGTCGCAGTCCTTGAAGGAAAATGGGGGAGTTGAGGTGAGATTCTTCCATCATTGTCATCATGTGTGTGTAATAGGTGCTAACATTTCTATCATGAATTACCTGTGATAGAATTGGTAAACATGTTGGGCTGACCATGATACTTGTAAATGTCAAGTAGTATATGCCCAAGAGTCAAAGAGACTTCGTTTCCTGGTTCTGTACTTGTGTAATGATTTGATGCTCATTAGTTGTCTAGATTTTGCTGATATAGGGAAGGTATTTCTGATATGCGAGTGTTATATGAATCAAGAATAAAGTGGGAACGAAAACTTAATCTCTTTTACAGGCAGCAAGTTTGAGGATTGCGGAGCAGTATGTTCAAGCATTCAGTAACATTGCCAAGGAGGTAAAAGGGAGAAATAGCATACACCTGTTGCCAGTATTAATGTTATCAATGTTTATTCATTCTATCATGCTACTGAACTTGTCTTTTGTTCATTTGTTAGGGTACAACAATGTTACTTCCTAGTTCTACAGCAAACCCTTCAAACATGATTGCCCAAGCTCTCACCATGTACAAAAGCCTGGTAAAAAATGCTTCTTCAGATGGTTCTCATGCAAAAGATTCTCCTTCGGAAGAGCCTGAAGGTGAAACTCGAGACCTCCCTACATCTGTGGAAGCGAGGGACACAAGTCATGATGATCAACCGGGATTTTCACTTCAGAGCTCCAAGAAAAAAGAATAGAAACCAAATTTACCAAATTTTTATCGCTTGTATGGAGACTACTTTGATACTAGTTAAGAGGTTCTGAATATTTCAAAAGGAAAAATGTAAGGGATTTAGGGAAATTTAGAATTGATAAAAAGGATGCTCATTCATCTGGCAAGACATTAGGACTGCCATGTAATACAGGCTGGTGTTATCTTTTCCAGCCTCGAGAATCAAACTAAAATGTTGAAAATAGTTCTCAAGAATCACCTGCCTTGCCCTTCTATCTGCACTTACATATAATCATTTCATTTCATTTCATATGATTTCTTATGCTTCTGATAAGAAAGCCCCTTCTGTCTTCATTTCTTTGCACGAACTGCATATCTTCAGAGATTCAAATGCAATAGGAAAAATAGATAAACTGGGCAAAATGACGGTCAGGAAAATGAAAAACCTAATGCTTGCTTACTTAAATCAATGCTTACATATATGCTTCTGTATGAATTACCACTAAAAGTTCAAATTAAAAAGAGCCCTCATTGTTCTTTGTCGAGGGTGAAAAAAAAAATATATATTCATATAAGGCCCAACAAAACAGTAAATCCCAGAACGATGAGCCAAACTATGTGCACCAAAAGCAGTGCTTGCACAGTGAGAGATCCATTTCCACCTTTGTTACCTGCCTCGCAAAATCCTATCCTGGCAACTTTAGCCCCCGCGCAATAAGCATCGGCACACCCGCACCAGTACGTAACACCGTTATCACCGCAAACAGGGTCTGCCATGAAGCAGTTAACAGGGCAGAAATTAGGCCGAGGGGAACTGGTGCATGGATCGACCTCGGAAGGCAAATGTATGGCCGAAAATCGCTGTTGCGGTCCAAGAGTGAAGGAATAGGAGAAAGGAACGAGCAGCAGCAGCAACAACAACAGCAACGACAATGCATATTCACAAAACAACATCGCCATGTTCGATTGATTCGAATGCTCTAAAACACGAAAACGGAGAAATGGGTTGCCTGCAAACGGAATTCGTAAGAATATTAATAGGCAAAAGGACCGAGCTTCTTCCCTTTTGGCAACTGAAAAAGAAAAAGGAAGCTCCCTTCGTGTTTAGTTTCTTTCCCGATTCAGACCAATACCAAAATTCTTCAACAAATCAAAGCTTAAAATCCTTGAATCGAGTTGCCTCGATAGCAAATGAATTCATTCACCTTACATGTAATCAATGTACAAACGCCGAACAAGGAAAAACGAGTACAAGGACAAATGAAAGATTATCTTCGTCTTCGTATAACAATAATGAAGATTCCGTTTCCTTTGGACAAAAAAAAAAAAAAAACTAAAAATACTAACACACGAGTAAAGAAAGAAGCCGTCAAAGCTGTTGAAGTTTATCTTTGTTAACGCCTTAATGGCTAAGAATTACCAGTATGATGATATCTTTAGCTTCCATAAAAGCTTGTCCTTCTGTTTCTTAGTTGTCCATTACAGTTTACTGATTTTTCATTGTGATCTAATTTTTATAAATTCATTTTACATAGTATCGACCGAGTTAACTAACACAAGTATAAACTACCATAAAAAGTTAAAAACGATACTATTCAGATTACCAAAATATTAGTTTAAAGATATTATTTAATTATCTTTTAGTAGTTGATTTTTTCTTTGGCTCTAAAATATTATGACAAATTATGGTTTTGTTAATTAATCCAGTAATCATTTATTATCTATTTCGGTGTTTGTAATAAACTTAGAAAATCATAATTAATTAAAATTTTGAATTTCAATTCCGATCCCCCTTAGTCCTGAGGGATTTGTAACTCTAAGTTTATTGAAGAGTGAGATCTAAATAATTGTGAGAGATTTCATAGATATCTTAACAATATAAAAAAATAAAATATTGTATAATAATATTTATTAATCGTTTTAAACTAATTGAGTTGAGGTTAAATAAACTCGTAATACCATTTCACTAAAATTATAACTTATCAAAAATTGTGTTAAACTCTTTTATGAAAAAAATAATAATTTGTGTCTCAAATTATAAAATAAAAATGTATTTTTTCACTTGCCATGAATTTCAGCTTCAAAAGCCACCTAAGGGGTAAAAGCATTAAGGAAGGCCCTGTTTTTAGTGTTAGATTGCATTTCGAAAGATGCAAATTAGTTTGTCTCTTAAATTTCATCTATTAAATAATGATGTAAAATATTAAATACATGCTAAAAATTATTTTTTATGGGTAATTTATAAAAATAGTTACTCAATTATGTCTTTCGTTCTATTTTGGTCATCCAACTCTTAATTTTTCAATTCAATCACTAAACTTTTCGAAATTAAATATTTTTATCATTCTGAGGTGATGTGAATTATTTTCTTTATTGGTCTAATAATAAAAGTAATTCTATATATCAAGAGAAAAATATATGTATTTTAATACTAACCATATCAAGCATTGTTCTATACATGATACATATTTACATTTTTATATATAATTATCGTGAATAAATTTTAACACAATAATTTAATTTTATAAATTTCGAAAAATTCACTAATCATATCAAATTTCATATCGTATTAAATTTTAATTAATTTTTTTCCAAAATAGACCAAAATTTCCATTTTTGGTGCATGTAGAAGGGCCATAAATTTCCGTCGATATAACAGTGACAACCGACTCCAACCAATATATACATTTCTCACCCCTCACCCTGCCGTAAAAGTCGCCGTGAAAAACTACGGTGATCAATCTATATACCAATTAACAAACGGTGACAAATATAGATATACAGCCTACAATTGAACCTAACATTGCCATGCCAATGCCCGACAAACTCTCCTAATTATTAGTAGCCGATATACCTATTTTAACGGATTCCCTGTATTGCTTCCATTTCTTAAACCACAACAGCGTAGTACAATCCCACCACCACCACCGCCAATCATCCCCGAAAGTTCCTAACGTTTTAATAATGGGAGGCTGCGCAAGCAAACCCAAGGAGTTCGATACCACTGCTGGTGCTCCTATGAAGCCCGAGAAATCTAAACCCGATACCGCTGCTAATGTACTTTACATTGATGCATTCATAATATACGTGTATTACACTTATTTGTTAATAATAATCTATTATATGCAGGACGATGCCAACGGAGGTGAGAAGAAGACGGAGAAAGATATTTCTGATTCGAAGGAGGGTGAATCCTCGTCTGCTGAACCGGAAAAGGATGACGGTAAATCCGGGTCGAAGAACGATGATGACGAAGATGATAAGGTTAAGGCAAGTGGAGAACCGGTAAAGAAGGATGAAGTTGAACATGATGGTGCCTCTAGCAAGGAAGAAGCTAAAACCAATTGACGATAAAGGATGGAATATTAGGGGCTAGAAGGTTTAATTCAACCAAATGATTACAGGTTGGGTTATATCACGTTTCAGCCTTAATTGGGTTGATGATGATCGGCGTTATATCTCCATTATTGTTATGTTTGTAATATTATGAGCTGTGGATTATATATACTATTCCTGTTTGAATGAGTATGGTTTAACCTTTTTTAGAAATCCAATGGGAGAAATCATAAGATGAAGATGGTGTTTGAATGAGTATGGTTTAACCTTTTTTTATTTTAAATAAATTTTAATATTTTTTATTTTTTATTTTTCAATCATAAAATCAACTCAATTTCCAATTAACAGATTTATTAATACCACTTGCAAAATTTTAAAATTTTTTGGTCAATGTTATAAAAACAATATACACCTTGATTTAAAAAAATCTTAAAATTATCTATAATTAATATGAAATTTTGATTATGGTTCAAGTTTATACATGAAACTTTAATTTTAATTCAATCATATACATTTAAAGAAATAAATGCATCAATTTAATTTTATATTAGATAAATATTATTATTTGTGTATGCAATAAGTAAACATAAATTAATGATAAATCAATAATTGTGTTAATAATTTGTGAGTTTTGGATTAAATCGAAATTTCAAACATTAGACCAAATTTCATGTATAATTTTAATATTTATCCCTACTTGTAATAATGTCTTTTTATATAAACTACAAAATTAGCCTTTAAAGTTTAAACTATACTATTTTTCACTTAGATACTTAATGTTTTCTTTTTGCCAAAAATGATAATTAGAGGATCAATTTCTGTCTCATTTTACAATATTTTCAGTATTAAAAAAGGTTCTTATTTTGTGAACTGTGAGCGGAGTAAAAAAAACTCACTCAAGGAGACTTAGGGTGGGTTTGGATGGACGGTGCGTTTATCTGTGGTTAGTGTAAAAACAGCGGTAGCGGTGAGATTAGATACTGTAGCAATACTGTAACGTGAGACAAAAAGTAAGCTAAACGCACCGCACCGCACTTAATCGCCCATCCAAACCCACCCTTAGAATGATACCAAATATCTTTTTTAATTATTTATTATTATTTTATTATATCTTAAAAATAAATAGTATTCACCTAAAACTCACTTGTGAATTTTTTTTTTTTTTTTACTTCACTAGCTATGTATAGGATAATAATCCTTAAAAATATAACTTTATATTTTAATATTAAAAAAAAATTTAAATTATTTATAAAGAAGTCTTTGAACTTTAATAAAAGATCATAAAAAGAATGTCACTTTCTTCGCTCAATTGGTCACGTGTCATGTATAAAAAAATTTAACCACATTATGGTCTAATAAACGGGATTGAAATTTATATACCAAATTGGACATTTTGAAAGTAGAGGTACTATATTAGAAGAAATACTAACGTACAGGAGCCTAATCTGATATTAACCCTTATATTAACGATTAAAATTAACATGTTAACGGATAAAAATGAAGCGAACTTCTGATTTGGTGGAGTTAGGGAGGCCGTTGAATACCAATCCCCATCCTCCCGCCATTTGTAACAGCTGATGAGCATGCCAGTGCCACTTTTTGCAGCAGTGGGCACCATTCATGGTTGCCCAATCAATATAATCCGAAGAAGGAATGCTTATTTCAAAGTATCATCCTCGATGGACCACCATAATCTATCCAAAGTCAAATCCAATTCTCTCAGGGTTTTAGAATGGGATAAGCTTTGCCACTCCGTTGCCTCTTTTGCCCGCACATCCTTGGGTCGTCAAGCAACTAAGGTTTCCTTTCAGTTTTTCTCTTCCTTTTAGATAAAACCCACAATTTATTTTTTGTTTTCTTTGATTGGGGTGTAACGATTGATAATTTGATAGGGCCAGCTTTGGTCTCTCGATCAAACATTCCAAGAGAGTTTCAGGCTTTTACAAGAAACCAATGCTGCGATCCTAATGCACAATCATGACTCTTTTAACTTGGACTTGACTTCCGTCGACCTTGCTCTCGTAAATATCTTCTTCTTTTTATTCACTTTCTTCCAGCTTTTAATTTGTTATTGTCGATTTATGGCTCTTCCAAGTGTTTGTGTTTTTGTCTCTGTAAAGGTTGAATCTGCTATCAAACATGCACGGAGGGGTTTACCTTTAGATGCAAACGAAGCAATGGCTCTTCTATCTCTACTGCAGTTTGTTGAAGCTTTGCAGCTTAGTTTAAAAGCTGCAATCAAGCAAGACTCTGACTGGTATAAGCAATTCATGCCTCTCAGTGAAATGGTAAATTTTGCCCTTCAAATGCTTAGCCTTTCACCCTTCTTCCAAATGCAAATGCGCATTTAGATTTAGTTTCTTTTTCTTTTTCCAATATTAAATTTATTTTAAAATAATAAGTAAGAGCAATTTCAAACTGTTAATCAATCGAGGTTGAATATTTGGCGGAATTGCTTGCAGATTACTCAACTGGTTGTAAATAGGTCAATAATCAAGTTGATTCAGCAAGTTATAGATGAAGATGGCTCTGTTAAAGACTCTGCGGTTTGTTCCTTTTGCCTCAAAATTTCATCTGTGAAATTAAGTGTAGAGTTTTGTTTTTAATCATATGCCATTCATCTTATTCTATCTTGAAATTCCTTTTTCAGAGTTCTGCCCTTAAAAAAGCTCGTGATCAAGTCCGAACACTTGAAAGAAAGGTAAAATTTCTTGGTTTTTCTTCTTAGGCTCCATGGTAAAAGAACTCAGCTGTTATCCCGTCCTTGCTTGGTTGTTCTCAACAGCCCCCTCAGAAAGAACGAGAAATTAAATAAAACTATGGTTCAAACATCTTTGTGTGAATGAGATAGAAATCTTTTTGCCTTAAACCTGTAACTCACACTTTTTTGCCTATGCAGTAGGCTACATGAATCCTTTTATCTTCATACATCTCAATTAAGGTCATACACTTCAAATTATATCAATTTTGGTCTAGCTCTACCTATGTTCTGTATTTCCAGCATCAAATCACTCCTTTTCATGCTCAAGGAAAATGCTCTTATATATGCTAAATTTTTGTTTATCAGGTTAAATCTACCATTTCTGATTTACCTGTGTTGTTTTCACATATTTTCCTGTTAATTATAATATCGGCTCGAGTCTTTTTTTCTTTTCCTACTTTGCATTTTAACTGTGTAGTTGCTTGTCTGTTCAGTTGCATCAATTAATGGACAAACTAATTAGGAATGAAACAAAAGAAGCTGCCCTTATGGTAAGATGCATTTTATTACCAATGTATGCTATATCAATCTTCATGGAAATAAGTCTGTTATCCTAATTACAACTGTGTTATTGATTAAGGTGGCGAGCAGTGTTGATGGTAGATGGTGTATAAGTTCAGGGACTGATCAGCCAACAGGTTTTAAGGGTCTTCTACTGTCCAGGTGCGTAAAATTGCTGCATCAATTTATGCAATTACGTCTATGTTTGATATGAAAAGGTATAGGCCAGTTTTGTGTCTTATGTGTTAGAGCTTAGAGGTTACTGCTTAGCAGGGCCATGCCATGGTAAATTTTGTATTATTGAGGCACACAAAGACACTGGAAAACCCTATTTCGGATGATAGGAGAATACTTTCATTAACTGTTTCAACAAGTTGGTTTGCAGTTTGTTAATCAGGGACCTTCAGTTCATTTCTAAATGATGAATCAAGTTGAAAAGCCTTATAGAAAAGATTACTTTTCCCCTTTCCCACATCCTTATTAAAATGTAAAACTTGAACCAAAGAAAATGTAGCTTAATCTTCAATATTTATGAAATAAAATTTGACTATGGTACATAGAGATTTCTTCTCCAGCGACATTGTTTGAGAAAATGTACAATTCATTTACTTTTTGAGACAAATAACTGACATCTAAGAGGACCATGGTATGAAGAGATGGGTCAATTTGTATTAATATAGCTAATTCAAAATTTAAACCTGTAGCATTTCCTGATTTTGCCAGTTTTCCTGGATCAGTGCTAAAATATTTTTGAAGGTCAGATCTTTTTGTATTGCTTTTGTGCTCATGAGCTGTTGATGGGAGCTTACCTTTTAATTCCAAGTTCTTGAAAGGATATAAATGGTTCTAGTGGTTCAGGAAGTATCATAGAGCCACTTGCAGCTGTTCCTTTGAATGATGAGTTACAGCAAGCAAGAGCATTGGTGGCAAAGGCTGAAGCTGATGTGCTTTTGATGGTGACAGAAAAGGTTGCTCACTTTAATGTCTGAAATTACTTTCTTATCCAGACTGTCATTTATCTCTCTTTATGTGTTTCTGTTGCTACTATCTATGCAGATACAAATGGATCTTGATGACATTGAAAAATGCTTGAGAACTGCAATTCAATTGGATATGGTAGGTGATTTCTTGCAACTTCTTCTTGGATTATAATTTATGTATGAAAAAGGTGAAGAGAAAATATGCTTAGAAAGGTTTAGATTTGATATTTTTTGGATCTAATAATTGATGCCTTAAAGAGCTTTAGGAATATCGTAATTGTACCAGTTTGGTTTGTGATGGGTATGTTCTCCTTTGTGCTAAAAAAAGGCTCAAAGATATGTGTGCATGCTTAATGCCAACTATGAGGAAAGACCTATTAGGTTCTCACAAAGTAGAACCTGTCATAATTCTACATCACCAATACAAGAGCTTCAAAATATTTCTCTGGACTACATTTTGTAACATTCTTTTCATTTTGATGAAATAATAGTTTATTTTTACTTGTTGATTATTCCATTGTCATTCTGTTTCTTTTTCTTGACATCTAGATTTATGCTCGTGCAACTTATAGTCTTTCATATGGAGGGACATTCCCCAATATTTTCCTGCCAGAAGACATTAATGGACCTTTAATGGCTGAACCCTACAGATCAAAGGACAAAACTTCACAGGCCTCAAATCCAAAAAAAGAATGGATTTTTTATCTGCCTAAAGCTTATCACCCTTTATTACTTCAGCAGCATAGGGAAAAGCTGAGCACAGCCCGGAAGAATGTCCGCAGTGCTGCTGCTGTAAGTAACATATTTCTAACTTTTGTTGTCCTAAACCTTTATTTGTCTGAAAACACTTTTTAGAATTGTAACTTTCATATAAGTTTATGAAAATTGAATTCTTTTGCTCTTCTTGTGTCCTCAGTGGTGTTTAGAACTGCTGTTTATCTACTAATTGGCACAAGAGATAGCTACAGTTAAATTTTGCTCAAGCAACTCTCAAGATTCAAGTGGTTAACTTCATTCTAATTACTTGCAATTATCTATTCTTCTACTCCTTACTGTCTTTTGCCTTAGGAAATCAGGAGAAGAAAAATGCAGGCAGAGAATATGGCTGTGAAAGGAGAGGCAGAAATAGATCTTTCATCCTTGCAAAAGCAGGTAACTAGTTAAATAACTTAATATTATCCATAATCTGTTAGTTTAATCAGTGGCTAAATAATATTAATATCCAATCATGTCAAGGTTCAGTTTCAAAAGGACTATTCTCTTGGTTCCAGGTTAGAGCACTAGAAGAAGCTCCCCCTGTACCAGTTGATTTTTTTATTTCTCAGAAGACAAGAGTGCTGGTCATAACTGGCCCTAATACTGGTGGTAAAACTATATGCTTAAAGACAATTGGATTGGCTGCTATGATGGCAAAATCAGGTCTATGTTTTTCTTTAATGAATCATTTATGCTCCTGAAAAACTGAACGGAGGCGTCAGAATTATATAATGCTCCATGGTTGTGTAGTTATTAACATATTAGCTTTCTCTGATTCTAAGCTTTTTGCTTGCACTCCAGCTGTGTTGACTTGTATGCATGACAGAAATGCTTGTGAAACAAAAGATGAATCACAGTATTAATGTTTCAAACCATATACCAAGTTTTCCGATTTAACCGAGTTTTCTCTTAATGCTTATGGTGAATATTAATATAACTTCACTGAGCAGTAGTTTTATTTGCTTTACCTGTTATATTCTTTTGATGGTTATTTTTTGCCCTATACTGCATAACCTTATCCTAGTTTCTGTAATATTGCAGGTCTTCATGTTTTATCTTCAGAATCTGCAAAAGTTCCTTGGTTTGATTGTGTTTTTGCTGATATTGGCGATGAGCAGTCCTTGTCTCAATCGTTATCTACATTCTCTGGCCACTTGAAACAAATTAGTGTAAGAATGATATACTTTCTTTAACTCTTCGTGCTTGTTTGAGATGAACCAATTTCTTGGACGGTTCAAAGTGTATGACTGGCTGCAGTGTAAATATTCAGCATTTTAGGCCAACAAACTCATCTCTTCAAATTGGTTGGACATCATTCCTAAGATTAAAAGCTTGGTGACTTTGATTCATTCCTTATAGAGTTTGGATTTTAGTTGTCAACTATGAATTCTTTAGTTTTGGGGATTAAATACTACACATTGTGTTGCAGGAAATTCAATCACAGTCCACAAGGCGGTCACTGGTGCTGCTAGATGAAGTATGTTTCAATTAAGCATCTTTGATTACTTACCTCAAATAACAGTGAGGTTGAAGGGAAGAAATATACTTCTCAGTTACAAACAAATCTAAAACGGATTTTACCCCATTCCATATCTACTAGGTTGGTGCAGGAACTAATCCCCTTGAAGGAGCAGCACTGGGAATGTCTCTGCTAGAATCTTTTGCTAGAAGTGGTGCATTGTTGACAATAGCTACAACGCATCATGGCGAACTTAAAACTTTGAAATACAGGTATATAGTTGCTTGCTTCAGTCTACTGACACATCTACTTTTTGAAGGAAATATAATCTGTGATCAGGTTTATGGTTTATGATTATTGTAGTTTCAACTCATTCATATAAATTATATGTTGTTATCTATCTCCTGTCTCTTTCATCTATAATAAGGATTGTGTTGCCGCACCAAATTCTTGATGTTATATTATGTTTGGCAGTAATGATGCTTTTGAAAATGCTTGCATGGAGTTCGATGAAGAGAATTTTAAGCCAACTTACAAGATTCTTTGGGGAGTACCAGGTATTCAGTCTTGAGTATGTGACAATAATCAACTACTTGATTCTTGGACTGTTTTCTGCTAGTTAACTGTGTCTTGCACAAAAAGTTTTGAAGCCAAGTTTTGCAGCAAAGGAACTTCTGGTTATCATCATCGTGTTATAATGAGTGTTACCATGACTTACTTTGGCAGTGTAACAATTTTTTAGGTCGTTCAAATGCAATCAATATAGCTGAAAGATTGGGTGTACCAAGCACTATTGTTGATAATGCTCGCGAATTATATGGTGCTGCTAGTGCAGAGATTGATGAGGTAATTGGGTAATTGGGTAATGATGTAATATGCTTGTTATTAGTTAAGTTATGATATCCGATAGGACCGGCTCATGGGTTAATTAACTATTATTGTGTACTTTGCTTTACAAAATTACTACTGTTCAGTTGCACAGTTGTATGATTACTGATTTTACAGCTACTGAAAACGACTGTTTTCAGGACTTGTATGTACCATGTAGTTGAAAATTAATACTGAACTCTCTGTTTCATCCTACTTCCTACATAATCAGTATTCCTTATAATATTTGGTTCATTTCTTAATGCAGGTAATAATGGATATGGAAACATACAAGCAAAAATTCCAAGAGCTTATCAAGGAGTCTAGGCATTATCTGACGTATGTATCTTTCTTGAAAATTTGATTACTGGATGTGAAGTAAAAAATCTTTAATGCCCATTGATTTAATTTTAAAACGTTAGGAAGATAACTGCTCTCAGTCATTCTCGTTACCTTGTTCAGCATCTTTAAAAGTTATTTCTGATCAGCTAGTCTTTTATGAGTTTTCTAATGGATTTTGACATATTTATATCCGCACTGAATGAGTCTAAACTCTAACTATTCTAAAATATACAGGGCAATGATATTGGTTAAAAAGAATACTAATTTTAAAATCAATTTTATAAAGCATGCTGTTTTCCATTTCATTTTCCCTGCTAATTGCAGACATTTTAGACAAACGTAATTCCTTTTTGCCATTGTCCAATTTTATCTGGCAACTGTGTCCATGGAGCTTTATTTTTTTGGCTAGTCTACAACTAGAATTTATATAAGGCTATCGTAGCATTAAGGGTGTGCTTGGTTGAGTGGAAAAAGTGGAGAGATAGAAGGAAGGAGTTGAAAAGTGGAAAGAAAATAAAATTTGAGTGTGCTTGGTAGGGGAGAAAAGTGAGAGGAAAGAAAATAGGAAAGTTGATCATTTTCCATCCTAATGCATAAAAACCAACTGTTCTAAATTGGAATGATGGGAGGAGAGAAAATGAGAGAGGTGCATGTTAGTTCAAAATTATGCATTTTTCAAATGTTCTATCTTATTCTTTCTTTTTTTTCAACTCTACCAAGCAATAGAAGGAAAGAAAATTACTTTTCCTTTCAATTTTTCCATCTTTCCTACCAAAAACAACTCTGGAAAAAAAAATTAAATTCTCCATCTTTCTATTTTTCTTCCTCTTCAAAGAAAATTAGAAGGATGGGAAATTTAAGGGGTAGAAAAATAGAAAGGTGGAAAATATAATTTTTCTTCCCATAGGTGTGCTTTGTAGGAAAGATGGAAAAATTGAAAGAAAAAAAAATTTCTTTCCCTCTATTGCTTGGTTGAAAAATGAAAGGAAAAAAAATAAAAAATTTGAAAATTGCATAATTTTGAACTAACATACATTTCTCTCTCATTTTCTCTCCACTTATCATTCCGTTTTGGAAAGATTTGTTTTTATGCCTTAGGATGGAAAATGATCATCTCCTTTTTCTTTCCTCTAATTTTTCTTCCCTATCAAGTACACTCAAAATTATTTTCTTTCCACTTTTCCACTCCCTCCTTCCATCCCTTCACTTTTCTACCCGATCAAGCACACCCCAAGAGTTTTTATTATTTGGTGAAGGAATTTTGCCTGTACATTATTTCTAAAGCAAAGACCTTGGATGGTGGATTTTATGGAAATGATTATTTTTAGACTAATACATTATTGAAATTTGAAAGTATCAAAAATGAAAATATAATGATGTAACCACATTCCATCAACTTTAGGCATACTAATCTCTCCAAAATTAAGAATGGTTAAACCGGCCTAACTAAATAATGCTACCTCTCGCTTTTTCTGAATTCAAGGTATTCTTCTTATTCTGAATAATTTAGTGATTCGCTTCCTTGTAAAGGAAGCTGTGATTCAGCCCTGCATGTATTAAGCTCTCTTGTCATGTCGCCTATTACTGTTTGACTTGAGGACAAAATATTTAAGGTCCATTTGCAGTCTCCTATGTGATAGGCCAATAACCATGGAAAACTGAATTATGGAGAGAAGTAAGAGTTCGTCAATGCAGCATTTATCCATTATGTAAAAAATGCTTTCTAATCATGTAGTGATGATAATTACTAATTATAACTTTGCCAGTGGATGCTCTATCTAATGTCTGGGTTCTGCTTGTGATTAAAGGATGTCAAGAGATCTCCATGAAAAGCTATTGGTCAGCAGAAGAAAGCTCCAGGATCTTGGCGCTCAACAAAGATATAAGAAGATGCGAGAACTGTCTGAGGCTGCTGCAGTTGCTCGATCTACCCTTCACAAAAAGGTACGGCAGCTTCGTACATCTACAATGAAACAATCTCAACTCAGTAAAGCAAGCAAGCGTAAACTAGCAAATAATTACAAGCATGCTACGGCAGTTGAAAATGAGCCGCAGGGTACCAATATGAGTTCATCCTCCATTCAAGTTATTAAGCAACCACAATCAGGTATCATTTATAAGAAGATGAAGTTTCTTGTGTAGAGTAGGAGTGGAAAACTCCTTGCGCTGGAATGTCTGTATTAAGCTTAGACCAGTGAAAAAGTCATTAAGTTTTTATTAGTAAATATTTCCTTTGGCCTTTATGATGCAGAAAAAATTACTGAGCTCCCTAAGGTTGGTGATACAGTGCATGTTTCATCCCTTGGCAAGAGAGCAACAGTTTTAAAAGTTGACACATCTAAAGAAGAAATAGTTGTTCAAGCTGGTATCATGAAGCTGAAGTTAAAAGCAACTGATGTTCAGAGATGAATGATAGTATGATAATTGATAATAGGTACCTAGTTTTTACTGGCGCAGTTTCATTGATTTTCTCACTTGTCCATAACCTTTTCATTCATTATTCTTTATACAATACAATAGCATTGTGCTCAGAGAAAACATGATTGAAGACACCTGAATGTAAGAACATATCCTTACCAAATGTAGTCTCTTCATGTTACATGTTATTCCTAAAACAAATGCGCATCCTCCAACCATTCGACTCCCCATCATGTTTGGTCTGTCCATTGTCTGCACTCAGTCTTATTGCTTACATGCTTATTTTCAAACACTCAATCATATGGTATATACTTGCTGAACATGGTGGTTGTATGAGTTGTAAGTTTCTCTTGCATACAGGTCATTGCATGAGGAAATTTTGCATTATATGGAACAGTTTATTCATGATTGTTCAACATACCCAAAAAAAGAACCATAGATAAATGTTTGGAAATGATGAGGAATTATGAAATTTCAAGAAAAAAAAACTAATCACAAGCTTTGTCAACAACAACTATAAGCATGTCAAGGTGGAGAATCTATACAGCATACAACATTCTTGGCAGCTCAGATCAGCAACACATATGAGAAAGGAATGTATTAGTGTAAAAATATTTCTTGAATAATCCAAATTTAGTAGCTAGTGTTTTGTTGAAATTTGTTGTTTGCATGTTGCCTATAGTTTATACTCTTCTCATTGACTAACTACATATATTAGGAGGTATAAAATGATAAAGGATTCATCTCCCTTTATTATATAAGCTATTGCAGTGCACGTGGAGAGTGGCGAATATCCCTTCAACGGAAGCGAATAATATATCTGATGTGAAAGTAGGTATCTGTGACATCACCAAGTTGATGAACTCAAAATTCCAAAAAAGTACAAATGGAACTCAACTTGGTACCACAATGTCTCGTAGCTCAGTTCGTGGAGTCTTCCGCTTAATCTCTTTTGTCTTTTCTGTCTTTGAATTAACTACCTTAAAAAAGGATTATCATAACCCTAAACTAAAATCTGCAATACTTTCTTCTTTTAAATAAACTGCAACTTTTGGTGAACTTACACGCCATCTCCTTTTTTGGGGTAAATTTCTTAACACTAGAAACCATTGCTGACTAAGGGAAAATGAATATTTATCTAAGAAAAAGCAAGCTTTCATTTTCCATTTCCTCTTTATGGAACAATTCTCCTTCATTGCATTTTCATATATGAAAAGGCTTAAAACCCTTTTCGAATTATCAAACCAGCTCCTTACAGATGATAATTAACGTAGAAACATAAAAGAAACAGTACCCTTATTTCCCCGAGGAGTAAAAAAGGCAATACGATTCAACTTTGATTGAACGGATTATTTAACGGGATTAGGGTCGACTACTTGAAGCTCCTAATTCTTCATCGCCGTTGTGGCCATTGTCATCCACCGCCCCAACCGCCCACCCGAATTTAAAAGTGATGTCAAGGAAATACAGCAAGAAAACAAGGGCAATGCAAGAAAAGAACATAGGAAGGGGTCCAAAGATCCACAAGAAGAGGGGGAAAGAGAAGTAAAAGGCACGGAGTCCTAGGGACCAAAAGTAACTGCCTCTATTCACTGTGTTGGCTACATATTCAGCTGTGAGATGTTGGTGGCGGTGGGCCATCTTCTTCAAGGGCACGTTGATGAGGATGCTTGCATGGCTGTAATACCTAATGGACTGCAAGTTGAGTAAAAAGGCCACCATGAAACAAACCAATATGGCAAAGAACTTGATCGAAAATGCAAACTCGCTTCTATCTCCGAATAAGAACCAGGACGATCTATCGCTGCTCCCACTCGTCATCAAGATGGCGATGAGGGAACTCAACATGATAGCCGTCGATGCTAATAAGGTCGACGCCATTATATTGTTTCGCAGCGACTGCACAGCCAATACTCCTTTTGACCCGTCCTGCATGCGCCCCCCAATAAATTTTTTTTTTACATCAATTAGTTACCATTTCTATAGGAAGGAAATCAAGATTTAAAGAAAGAAGTAAAAGACCAACCTCCATCATAGCTTGAACCCAAAAACGGCGGTTGATGGCGTTGACGCCGATGACAGTCTTGGTGGGATGTTTTAAGATTCGATAAAGAAGCCATAGATGGTAGGTCACCATTAAAAGAATCCCCATCGGGACTAGTATCCAATCCAAATATTGTTTCTCCATATTCATATTGGACAGAGCATAGTTTCAAAGATGGCTTGGCTAGCGTTCTTCAAAGCCTAAAAGACGAGTGTGTATTTGTTTGAGGGGGGAAACAAAGAAACAGTGCTTGGGTTGAAGACACTGCGTAGTTTGCTCGTATACATAGAATGAAATGAGAGGCGTATTTAAAGAGCATTCAGGGTTCTTAATTATGTTAATTAATTTAGACTCTATTGTTGAGATCCCACCCAAATATATTCCACTCCAGCACTCCAAAACTTTTTTCTTACCACTTCATGTTTCTACACTATAACATTCTATCAACAATTATAGTTGTTTTTTACTTTAATATATATTATTCATTCTTTTTCTCAAAATATTACAAATGTACTTATTTTATATTTAAATAATTATTATTACTAACTTATATTAAAATAATTTCTTTAAAAAACAATTAGACTCCAACCACTCCCATTGATTAATTCATAATCATATTTATTTTTTGCAAAAAAAAAAAAAAAAACTAATATTAATTATAATTGTAACGCGAGTTTCAATGTAGTGGAGTTAATGAAAAATAAGAGTTAAGAGGCATTAAAGCGAGAGTCTAACGTGGAGCGCAAAGTGGAGAGGGCCGCCTGCCAAAGTCTAAACCCTCCTCTCCCACGACCTGTTTTTTTCCAATTCAATTGAAATGCTAAACCCAAAGCAAATAAAATATCGACATTGGCTGTCGCTTTTTGACTCCGGTCTCATTAATTTTCATTTCTGATTATTTAAATTTTAAAAAAATAGAAAATATCGATTTGATTAGTTTAATTAGTAGATTCAATTAGTTCGATCTATTTACGAGTCTATTAATCTTATCTTTTATTTTGGATCGGTCACCAATTAATTTTCAATCCCAACAATCTATCCGGTTGACTCAATTTAATTCTGAAAATTGTGATTTTACCGCTCTTTTATTAAGGTTTAATATATAGGTTAAAATATATTCCATACATTTCAATTTAAAATTTTTATTTTTGTTTTAAGGTATTTAATTCTTCTACATTTTGAATTTAAAAATGTAAGCCAATTTATTAATATCATTAAAATTCTTTTTGTTAAATTTAGGTTTATTGCAACACTTTTTTTAATGGCTATTAAGTGTGTGTTTTTTTAATTTTAAAATGTCATGTCAATAAATTTAATAAAATAATTTAGCTAAAGTTAATGGTTAGAATTAAAATTTGAAAATTGAAAAAGTAAAGAAATTAAATTATTGAAAATAAAAATAAAATAAAATAATCAAATTTCAAACATGCAAATAGTATAAGAGCTTAGAGCATAGTAGTGTATCTAGGGGGCTAGCAGGGGCCTTGGCCCCTCTTAAAATAGAAAAATGATCTATTTAGGCTCTTTAGAAATTTTAAAATTTTAAATTAATAAAAGTAAAATTACATTTTAGCCTTCTCTAAAAATAATAAAAATTAATTTAATTCTTTAAAAATTATAAAAATATAATTTCACCCCGAAATAAATTTTCTAATTTCACCTCTGTTAGAGCATATTTTAACCTATAATATTCATTTTACATGTTGATAAATCTTAAACTTTGAAGGTTAAAATTTAAATTTAAATTATATTTTTAACTCAACCCATTTATTAAGTTTAATATTTTTATTCAAATTCTCCATTTCAACTGTATATAGGCATTCATTTTTTAATGGTTCCATTTTTGACGTTCCATTTAAGAGAAAACCATCTAAATTTTAACAAACCAAATGCAGAAATACTGGTAGTTCTATTTATATACGTTCATAATAAAAATATTATATCAAAATAACTTTAAAATATATACTACTATTAGCTTTTAATCAACTTTACACTAAAAATAATATTATCTTAAAATTTTAATTTTATTTTTTTTTAATTTGATATTCAAGTTGACGTTTCACTTATTATCAATTTAATTTAGATAAATGCTTACTATTGGGTGAAAAAATCATGTAAAAAATACATTTATGAAGAATTATGTAAACATCAAACAAAATTTTAGTTGAGATCGTAAATTTGAAGGTTTAAAAATCATTAAAAATGGATTATTATTGAGTTTATATAAAAATATAGAAAGATAAAAATAATTCTAAAAATCATTTCTTAATTGAATTGGTGTTTCGTTGATTAAAAAAAAAAACCTTATAATTATATAATTTAATTTATAAACAAATAACATTTTAATCATTTTCCAAACTAAACAAATATTGCACCAACGTTATTAAAATTTTAGAACTTCCATTTAAATTTATGACGTAACAAGAAATGTTAATGCAGTTATTCTGGTTGACATGAGTCCAAATTCAGAATTTCCTTTTACAAATGTGAATTAGGAGGCTAACCTTTTAAAATACCTTTACAGATATTTCGCTTTTGACACCGACGGTCCACCAAATTCTACCACCAGCCGCCTTATTCTATTTTATGCACCTTAAGCTTTATTATTATTGGGAACATCCATTGAATTTGCTTGCTTGGTAACACGTTCAAGTAAGTAAATGAGGGATAAAGTGCATAAATGCACTTTTCTATGGAATATGATATTTATGCTGACAATAAGAACATGGTATTTATATATATGTGTGCCTGACACTTAATTACTTTTAAATTCAAATGAAAAATTAGAACCTTGTATTTAACTTTGCTAAGAAAGAGTATCTAATAACAAGTTTCTTTTTTAAGGATTTATTGTTGTTAAGAACTGCTAATAAAAAGATTAATTTTGAGATATTCATTGTTGTGAAGAGAAATTTGAACCTTGGCCAGGAAAGAACAATGTATTGTGCTATTTTGTGGTGGGTTTTATGGCAAAAGGAAACCCATGTTGAGCCCAAAAACTGTAGTTAGAATAAGCCACATGGACTTGATGATTCCATCCACTCTTATCATAATTCTAAAACTTACACCAATGTGATACCATTTTCTCACATTATTCTGAAATGAAATTGTAGGGAAAAATTAAGGGCGGGGGAGTTGGGTTATGTTTGCTTATTATATAAGCAATTAAGCAAGGCAACGAGGCCTTGTCATGTCATGTTGGTAAATAAAATTCCATTTTTATAACCAATTTGATGGTGAAGGTCAAGATAAACAAAGTCAACCTTACATAGGGAGCATTCGGTTTAATACTTTCAATAGTGTCAAGATTTTAGAATATAGAGAGTAATTTTTATATCATTTCTTCTTTAGATAAATACTTCTAAAGATAAAGTCGACGATGAATAATTCGGAATTTCCGATTTGTATTTCTATAATCCGAACTTAGTTGTTAATTATTATTATAATTTAATTTAATGTATATGGTAAGTGTTGAGGTGAGTAATTAATATTTTGATAATTGATTGAAATGGATTGAATTGATAAGTACATATTGAATGTATTGATTATAGAATTGAAATGATTATATGAAAAATTAGTATTGGATATTGGTTGTATTTGGAAAGTGAATTGGAACCTTATTAACTGTACCGGGCTAAGTCAGATATAGATGGCATGCCATAGGATTGGAAGAGTTCAGGGATTTCTTCGACTTCGAGTCGATGAGACACTGGGTGTCAATTTACTACTTCGAATTATCCGATGAGGCATTGGGTGCCAAACTGGTGTGTTGGTTGGATCCATGTATCCGTCCGAGCCCGAGTCATGTTAATAGGGGTAACTAAATGATAAGTTCTATAATTGATATTGAAATGACATGGTATGAGAAATGGAAGTGATATAGTGAATTGAAAATAGAATGTGAAATATGTTGTAAATACATGGAAGCTCGTGAATTGAATATGGAATGGATAATGCCATTGTTTAAATGAAATGTGAATCAAATTGTGAAAAGCTATTTTATAGCAAATGATGAGAATTGAGTATGGTATGTAATGATGTATTCATTAATTGAGTATTGAATGGCTAACGCTATTGTATGAATAAAGGTGGTTTGATATGTGAATAATTATTTATATAACAATTGTGTGTATTGGGACATTATTTAACAAATGAAATATGATAGTCATGATACTAGATATTAATATGTGCTTATAATTAAATTGTGCATATGATATTATCTTGTCTTTAATATTCGGATTATAAAAATACCACTGAGTTTTACTCAGCGCACGGTTTTGTTTTCCGTGCGCAGATTAGGTATTTCAATTTTGATCGTCGATTCAGCATCCAACAACGCTCCCAAACTAAAATATAGTGATGTCTATCTGCATTTAAGAAAAATTTCGAGATTTCGCGAAAATTTTTCTGTGATTTCGGTTTAGTCCCGACTCGATTCTAATATGTATTTTGGGCCTCGAGGACCCATATGAGAGACATTATGATTTATTGTGATTGATTTTCAGAAATGTACAGTAAATGGCATAAATTAACTGAAATTGAACGATAAACTCCGGTAATACTCTATAATCCTATCATATAAGGACTTTCCAAGAAATTTAACCTAGAATAATATCATGTGCAAATAGGTAGCTATGACGTCACCAAATTCTAGAAAAGTACAAAATGAACTCAACTTGGTACCACAATGTCTCTTAGACCAAAAACTTGTTTGTCTTTGAATTGACTTCCTCAAAAATGGATTAACTAAAACCTGCAAAATTATATCATCTTTGGAGTTAAATAATAGTCCTCCTTTTAAATAAACAGAAACTTTGGAGTTATATATTATTACACGCCATACCCTTTTTTGTAAGTAACATAACATTAGAAAGCATTGCTTAGTAAGGTAAAGTGAATATTTATTGAAGGAAAAGCAAGCATTCGGTTTTCAATTTAGTTTCCTCTTTACGAAACACCTCTTCAACCATTTTCCGATGTGAAAAGCCCTTAAGGCTTAAACCTGTAGAAACCACCTAAATACATGCCAATATTACTTAAAAAGCAAATTCGATTCAACTTTGATTGAACCAATTAACGCCGCCACCATCGCTTATATTTGGTAATAGGAATTTGAGGGATTACGATCGAGTTGAACCACCCCTAATTCCTCGTCTTCGTTGTGGCCTTTGTCATCCACAGCCCCAATGGCCCACCCAAATTGGAAGGTAACATCGAGAAAGTACAGCATGAAAACGAGGGCCATGCAAGAAAAGAACATAGGAAGGGGTCCAAAGATCCACAAAAAGAGGGGGAAAGAGAAGTAGAAGGCACGCAGTCCTAGGGACCAAAAATAGCTGCCTCTGTTCACCGTGTTGGCTACGTATTCAAGTGTGAGATGCTGGTGTCGGTGGGACATCTTATTGAGTGGCACGTTGATGAGGATGCTTGCATGGCTGTAATACCTGATTGACTGTAAGTTGAGCAAAAAGGCCACCAAGAAGCAAACCAATATCGAGAAAAACTTTATTGAATAAACGAGGTCGCTTTTATCTCCGAATACAAACCAGGACGATCTATCGCTGGCGCTGCTCCCGCCCGTCATCAGGATGGCGATGAGGGAACTAAGCATGATAGCCGTGGATGCTAATAAGGTCGACGCCATTATATTGTTTCGCAGCGATTGCACTGCCAATACTCCTTTTGACCCGTCCTGCATTCCCCCAACAATCAATTAGTTACCATTTCCATAGGAAGGAAATCAAGATTTAAAGAAAGAAGTAAAAGACCAACCTCCATCATAGCTTGAACCCAAAAACGACGGTTGATGGCATTGATGCCGATGACAGTCTTGGTGGGATGTTTTAAGATTCGATAGAGAAGCCATAGATGGTAGGCAACCATTAAAAGAATCCCCATCGGGACTAGTACGCAATCCAAATATTGTTTCTCCATACTCAGATTGGACGGAGTACAGTTTCAAAGAAGGGCTTTGGACAGAGTACAGTTTCAAAGAAGGCCTTTGGCTGTGACAGACTGCCTCAAGCGTTCTTCAAAGCCTAAAAGACGAGTGTGTTTTTGTTTGAAGTGTGAATGGCGAGGGGAAAACAAAGAAAGAGTGCTTTTTGGTTGAGGACTCTGTCTGTAGTTTGCTTGTATGTATGGAAGGCAACGAACCGTATTTAACGAGTTGTCAGGGTGGTATGATTCTTATTTTACAGGTTTTTATCATAATAAACTAAAGTTGTATTTATCAATACAGACCACTAATTAATTAATATTTACTTATTTATTAGATTTTGAAACGCGAGATTCGATGTGGTGTGGACTAATCAATGGGGTTAATGGAAAATAAGAGTTGAGTAATGAAGTGGGACTCTAACGTGGAGTGCAAAGTGGCACTTGGCCACCCACCAAACACTCCCATCCCATGACTTGGTTTACTGCCTGGCTTACTGCTGTCAAATGTGAATCCCTTATTCCCCTTATCAGTTATTCCCAATCTTTAATTCACTATCAGTTTCTAAAATCAAAATACCTAGTGCCACTCATGACCTCCACCAGTGACCTCCAACGTCGCTGCCCGTCTGTCTCCCGCTTCCTCAGTTTTGTGCCTATCATCGTTGCGTCGTCCCACTCCAGCCCATCACCATTGCCTCGTCCGTCTTCCTGTTGCTTCCTCTGTCACCGGCGTTCACCACTACCGTGGCCTTCTCTGCTCCAGCCTTCAGTCGTCGTCGTCCCACTGGTTTGCTCGGTATATATGCACCGTACTTCAAGATTTTCGTTCTTCTATCTTGACATTTTGATTTAATCTCTGTAGTTGATTTTTCACAATGCATGTTTTCCTTCCTGATACTGCCAATTTCATTGTTGTTCTGGCTTTGTTTACTGCGTCATTAATCCAACGAGGTCTTTTGGAGGTGATGTATCACTTTCAGTTTCAAATTAAACAACGTGGTGGTTTCATTAATTCTAGTGGTGTTTTGTCCTAATATGAATGAGTTTTCTTTTTGAACTGTTTTTCTCGGCGTCTAGTAGTGTTTGGAGCAGAAATTGGGTTGGGTCAGTCTGGGCCAGGCTTACCAATCGGGGCTAAATTTTTTAGGATCCGGCCCATTCATGAACAGCTCTAGCACTCCACAACTAACGTTGGGAATAAAATTGAGATTTTGGAGGTATCTAGGGTATTAATGGCTTTTTTTTGTGATGAAAAAATTTAAGGGAAAGAAGAAAAATTAAGGGCAGTATTGAACCAAGTCGATTCGAATCGAATTTAATGAAAAAAATTGAATTAATTAAGTTGATGAGATATATTTTAATAATGTAACTTAATTTGAGGTTTTTAGTTTTTACAAATTGAGCTGAGTAAAATGAGATTTAGATCGAGTCAACTCCAACAAATTTGTTCAAGTTAAACAAATTTGTTCGAGTTAACTTAAAATAATTTAAACAAGTCTTGTTGACAATATTATTAAAATTGAAGGTAGAGTACAAAAATTTAAAACTATATATATTTAAAAACTTTTTCAGAGTAAAAAAAAACAATAGACTTTAGTATGATAAATTAATTTAGTATTTTATGTAACAAAGTCATAACATTAATGATCATATAGTAATTTTTAAAAGTTTAATAACCAAAACATAATTTTAAACAAATATAAGTCACAAAAAAAATATTTTGCTCTTTATTTTTAACATAGCATTAATAATCGGATCAAAAAAATTTTTTTTAAGTAAATTAATTTAATGTTTTTTAAGGTAAGCAAAATTATTAATGAAACAAATAGAGAAAACAAAGAAAACTAAAACCGAGGAAAATCTAAACCCAGGCTAATAAGCTTCCCCATTATACTCGGTCCTATTATCCTCGAAAATCATTGCTAGAAGACATCAAATCGAAATGTAAACAATCAAGTAAAAAGGACGGAGGAAAATTCCAAGTAACATCATAAGCGCATAATAGTGCCGCTCTAGCAAGACAATTAGCGGCTTAATTTGCATCCGGACACATCCAATAAAAGGATAAAGCTTTGGAAAGATTCTTTCAAAGCCAAACAGTCCCGAGATAATGGGCCAAACTCCGACAGCTGATTGGAATGAGAGAGCAATGCATCAATGGCCACTTTGCAATCGGACTCTACCATTACAATGTCCATAGGGAGAGACTTAAGCCTCGAGAGGGCCTCACGAATGGCCATAGTTTCAGCCGAAACATGTTAAAACACAGAACGCAGCATAATAGCGTGCCCCTTGATAAACTGACCTTGGTCGCCATGAATAATAGCTGCCAAGACAATACGTTCCAATCAGACGAGATAGCAGCGTCCACGTTACATTTAAAGCAATCAGGTGGAGGTCTCAACCAATACAGCAGACGAGGAGGATGCCCGAAAGATACGCCTTGGACACGTTGGAAAACAATAGTCGCCTCTCGCCAATCCTGAAGGAACGTATCTACAAAAGGCGCAATTTTGGCAGGTTGAGTCACCACATTCTTCCAACACAAAAGGTTCATCTGGAACCAAATACTCCCAAGAAATGGTGAGAAAAAGTTTGCTGCGAGAGGAGTCCGGAAGATGTAGTAGGTAATACATAAAATCAATAAAGAGTTATGCATGGGAACCATCCCAAGACTGTCCCAAACAACCGTAACAGTCGGGCAATGCATAATAGCATGCTCCAAACTCTCATTTCCCCTGCAACTAACACAACTAGGATCAATGACACAGACCTTCTCAAGTAAACGACTTTTACTCGGGATAAAATGTCGCAACCCCCGCCATACAAAGGATTTAACTTTTGGTGGAAGAGCCAAGTTTCAAAGTTTGAACTAAGCACCCACAATTGCCAACGACGAAACATTAGTGCTAGTTTGAAGAGCAACCGATAGCCAGGCTTCACATTATACCGGCCATCCTTAGAAAAATACCAAATAAGTTGATCTGGTGGCTTTGAAATCGAAAGAGGAATGCTAAGAATTTACCTAGCATCTCGAGGCGCCAAGAGAGTAATTCAAACTCAAACCATCGGTATTGAACAAAGCTTTCACCAACAAATTTTCAAAACCCGGTAAGGCCTCAAATTTAACAAAGAAAATATCATCATTAAGTAACTAAGGATCCGCAAAAACCTAAATAGAGTTCCCATCCTCTAATCTCCAATGCAGCCTTTTAAAAAGCAAAAACGAAAGAAGGATTACTAACTTCCGAAGCATTGAATAAATCCCCAACAGAATAGTATTTTGCTTTGTAAATTCTATTAGCAAGAGAGTCTGGACTGGCAAAAAGACCAACATTGCTTGCCCAACATCACTAAATTAAAAGAGTTGGGATTTGGAAATCCCATACGACTGTGTTTTTTAAGAACACAAAACTTGTCCTAAAAGACCCAATGAACTTGACCCCGAGCCCCACCAAAAGAAATTCGTCATTTTTTGGAATTCCTCACAAGTACCTACTGAGATCATGAAGACATTCATGCAATAAACCGATAAAGCTTGGGCAACTATTTTAATAATGATCTCTTTACCATATTTCGATAACAACTTATTCTTCGACTAAAGCTCTATTTGGTAAGTCGATCTCGAATGAAAGCCAATTTCCATGCCTACACTATCACAGAAACAAACAAAGAAACGAAATCAAAACAAGCAAGATAGCAAAGATGTACAGAGGCATACACAACTTGCACTCTAGAGAGAAAAAGAAAAGAGCCAAGACTTTTAAACATCATTTTTAATTTCAACACTTAAATCATCGTAAAAACATCAAATTTATGTTGAAGTTAAGGGTTTTGTTGACGAGTGTTTTTAGGCACATAAGCTTGTGCTTGCCAATTTGGCATTTCATCCTGGGAAAAAAAAAATATGGAATGGCGTATGAGATTTGATTGATCATATATAATGCAAAAGAACAAAAACATGGTTCCAATTACTTCAATTTTACAGATTTTATTTTTTTGAGAAAAGATTGAATCCATCAATAAAAATGGTATCATTTCTCTCAATACGTTTATAGTTGAGTTCTGCAATTTGTAGAAGGTTTTTGATAGATTGATAATTCCCATATTTATATTTATTTGTCTTTTTTAAGTATAATTACAATTGTAAAACAGTAATTTACACATAAAATACATCATTTGGGTCCAACCAAATTTTAAAAAGAAAACTAATTTATCCCTCATCTTACAAAATAGTAAACATTATTTCGCGGATATTTTTTTATATATTTCTATAAATCTAAAAAAAAAAAAAACACTTGCACATAGGTGAGCTATAATCTAGTGGTAAATATTATTATGAGAATATTTTTTTTATATTTTTATAAATTAAAATTATATATATACACATAATTCAACTATAATCTAGTGTTAGTGGAGTGTATTAAGAGTCTTTAGACTCTATAATCTAGGCACGTATATTTGAAGTTACAATTACTAACTAAATATAATTCAATTAACTATTTAATCCAGAGTTCAATTTTTGTCACAGCCAAAATCTCATTAATAGTAACGTATACCCTCAAGTGATTGCATTAAATAGGAACCCTAAGATTTATTTTCTACAAATAAGTTAATGATTAAATAGGAACCCTCAAGTGATTAACACTAGCTTTTTTGCTGAAATGATCTATTTGACATCAATGTGCTTCTAGCTTGCAATTAATTGAAACTGTGAAATAGCTTGGCAAAGCAAAAGTTGGGTTTAGTATTAATAATTTATATTAACCACATATATTAGAGATAAAATATAAAGGATTTATCTCGCTTGAATATTATATGATCACTCGACTTTCGCAGCAGAATAGGTTTAGTATCACAAGTAATTCATGATGAACCCCAGAAATTTAGCAGGAATTAATTATTATTTTAGTATGAGAAAGTACTGTTAGGCACACTAGAGTATATACTGGCTTGTCGATCATGCAAGTTGGATGCCCATCTATATTAAATATTTAAATTTCAGAAAACTTTTAAGAATATATAAAGTAGCAGTTAGAATTTACCTCGATTTGATATCGACACCAAACAATGGTTCAACTTTGGATGTCCACATGTCTAAATGAGCATCTAGGTATTCTGACATGACATCACCAAGTTGATGAACTGAAATTCTCTAAAGGACAGGCAATGGTTCGTGCAGTCTTCCACTCCCAAGTTCTTTTTGTCTTTGCATTTGGTTCCTTAAGAAAAATGGATTAACGTAAACCTAAACAAACATCAAAGTTGAATATAGTTTTTATATATAAAAATAGGGTTGTCCATAACTAAATACAAATCGACCAAGTTCACGCCATGCCTTTTTTAGTATAACCAAAATATATTTTTATATTTGTTTTATAGTGAATAAAGATTAATCTTTTTAACGCGGCATGCACTTTTTTGTTAATTTCTTGACATTACAGATCATTGCTGACAAAAGGAAATTAAACACATAAAGGAAAAGCAAGGTTTCAGTTTTCATGTCCTCTTTTAAGGAACAATTCTCCTTCAATACATTTTGGTGTGTAAGAAAGACTAAAACCCTTTTCGGGATTATTTTTCCGATGATGAAAAAATTCAAATTGATTCAACTTTGATTGAACGAATTTAACGCCGGCGGGGATTAGGATCGAACTGAACCTCCTAATTCCTCGTCACCGTTATGGCCATTGTCATTGACAACCCCAACGGCCCATCCGAATTGAAAGGTAACATCCAGGAAATACAACATGAAAACAAGGGCAATGCAACAGAAGAACATAGGAAGGGGACCGAAGATCCACAAAAAGAGGGGGAAAGAGAAGTAGAAGGCACGAAGTCCTAGGGACCAAAAATAGCTGCCTCTGTTCACAGTGTTGGCTACATATTCAACCGTGAGATGGTGGTGGTGGTGGTGGTGGGACATCTTCTTCACCGGCACGTTGATGAGAATGCTTGCATGGCTGTAATACCTGATGGACTGCAAGTTAAGTAAAAAAGCCACCAAGAAGCAAACCAATATCGAGAAAAACTTGATCGAAAATGCCAGGTCGCTTTCATCTCCGAATATGAACCACGACGATCTATCGCCTTTACCGTTAGTCATCAAAACGGCGATGAGGGAACTCAACATGATAGCCGTCGATGCCAATAGAGTCGACGCCATTATGTTGTTTCTAAACGTTTGCACGGCCAAAACCCCATTTTTTGACGCTTCCTAACCAATCAAAATTATGGAACTCGGTTAATTTTTTACATCAATTAGAAACAACCACCATTGAACAAAAGGATATATAAAAGACCAACCTCCATCATAGCTTGAACCCAAAAACGACGGTTGATGGCGTTGACGCCGATGACAGTCTTGGTAGGATGTTTTAAGATTCGATAGAGAAGCCATACATGGTAAGCCACCATCAAAAGAATCCCCATTGGAACTAGTACCCAATCCAAATATTGTTTCTCCATAGTCATATTGGATAGAGAAGAGTGCCTTCAAGGCAAAAAAGACGAGTATTTCAGTTTGAAGAGTGAAGGGTGAGGGTGAAAACAAAGAAACAATGCTTGGGTTGATGAGGAATGTGTTCGTTTACAGTTCGCTCGTACGCATGGAAAGAATCAAATGAGGCGTATTTAAAGAACAGTCTCGAGAGAGTGTACCATTTTTTTATTTTACAATTTTGGTCATAATTAATTATAATTATAACATATTCATAACACCATGTGTAGTGGAGAAATAAATAGGGCAATATTGAATAATAGGATTTGGAGCATGAAAGTGGGACTCTTACGTGGACTGCACAGTGGAGAGTAAATCCCACTTGCCCGCCCACCAAACCCTTCCCCTTCCATCACCTGTTTTTTTCTATGCACTTCAAACGCTAAACCCAAAGCAAAAAGATCAACCTTGGCTACTTAGCCGTGCCCTTTTGACTCAAATGGTTGCCTCTACGCGGCGGGAAATTGTTAAACAAAACTATTTTAATCTTTTGGGAGAAAATAAAACTCTCATTAAAAAGTAATAATAAATTATACTCTTTTTTTATCAATTTGAAATTTATTTTCTTAGTTAAATTTGATTATTAAATTTAAAAAAAATAGATTAATTTTTAATGATGATAGCATGGTAATTCATGTATATTTTATACTAATATGATACTATTTATTTTATATCACATTAATAAATAATTTAAAATTAAAAAATAGCATGAAGTAAATTGTAAATTATCATACAAGTTGTCATATTTTTAATTAATATTTTTGTTAAAAAAAACCAATAATTTAATTCTTTTTAAAAAGTTGATGAATAATTTTATATTTTTTAAAAAATTTAAATTTAAATTTAACTTAAAAAAATAAAATCCAAATTAATGAAATGTATATATTAAAAGATAAATTTATCATTAATTAGAAAATAATCGACCCAACAAACGTATTAATTTCCTGTCAGCATTTATGGATTGCTTTCAAGTTAAGACGTAAACTTTTTGAAATGACTTTGGCAGGTTCGTTTTTGCTTTTGAGAGTCGACCGAATTCTAGCACGAGGCGGTAGCTACTGCTACACTTTATTTTATGAGCGTTGAGGTTTCTTTTCCCTCTTTTCAGCACAATTTTAAGTCACGCATGGTTAACATGTTGTCATTACAGCACTTAATTAATTGGCATTCGCCCAGGAATCAATTTTTTAATCACTCTTGGTCGCTTCTCTACCTTTATATATCTATTCTTTTTTTTTTAATATTTTATTAATTTGATAATTGGTATACCCACTTACAAATTAAAGTCCAGGTTCAAAAGAATTTAATTACACAAGAGTTTTAGACAATTAATTTGTAAACCGAGACACTTGGTATAGCTATTAATTATCAAGATCTGATGATTTTGTTACTCTCAACAACTAAAGTGTTAGAATTAAGTGATCCGAATTCTTATTTAAATAAAATACAATGGTAAAATAAAATAAAAAAAGAATCCCTATAGAACTACACTTCTTTTATTTTATTTTAAATAAGGTTTTTTAAACATTATTAAACTCCATCTATTGGATATTGATTAGAATAAGGAGTTTCAATCTTACTACACTCCTATTAGAATATGGCTTTACAAGCCTATAAATAGACATAGTCTATTCCTCTTGTAAACTGATTCGAATTCGACATAGTGAATTTTCTTCTCCTCTGCCCGTGGTTTTTCCCGAAAGGGTTTTCACGTAAAATCTGTGTGTTCTTTATTTTTTGTTTCTTTTTTCTTTACGATATATTTTTCACAAATTGGTATCCGAGCTTCCGAGTTTTTTCATCTCGATCACGGTAATTGCGTCTTTAAAGTATGAAATTTTGTTGTTGGATCACAACACCAGATTTGCGTTGTGGCAAATAAAGATGCAGACAGTTCTTGCACATATGGATTTAGAGAAAGCCCTGCTAGGGGTAGATAAGATGCCTTCGACATTGACGGAGGAAGAGAAAAAGCACAAGGATCGAAAGGCGTTAACACAGTTACATCTGCATTTGTCTAACGAAATTTTGCAAGATGTGATGAAGGAGAAGACCGCCGCGGCATTATGGAAGAGGCTAGAACAAATATGTATGTCGAAAACTCTAACCAGCAAGTTGCATATGAAGCAACGTCTTTATGCTCATCGTTTGGAGGAAGGTGCGTCTGTGCACGAACACTTAACAGTGTTTAAAGAAATTCTCTCAAACTTGGAGGCCATGGAGGTTCAGTATCATAAGGAAGATCTAGGGTTGATTATACTTTGTTCGTTGCCCCCGTCTTATTCAACCTTCAGAGACACGATTTTATATAGCCGTGAGTCTCTCACAGTTGAT
This sequence comes from Gossypium sturtianum, assembly GCA_025698515.1. Classification (NCBI taxonomy): domain Eukaryota; kingdom Viridiplantae; phylum Streptophyta; class Magnoliopsida; order Malvales; family Malvaceae; genus Gossypium; species Gossypium sturtianum. The sequence continues at coordinate 3,208,210 of CM046954.1, forward strand.
GAGGTTTATGATTCTTTGACCTCGTATGATAAGATGAAGCATCTTGTGGTTAAACCCGACTCTCAGGGAGAGGGTCTCATTGTTCGTGAAAGACAAGATCGGAATGCTGATGATGATCGTGGAAGGACACAGGAACGGAATCCTCGCGGTAAATCTAAGGGTAGATCGAAGTCTTCAAACAGAGGTAAAACTTGTAACTTCTGCAAGAAGAAAGGGCACATTAAATCTGAGTGTTATAAACTACAGAACAAGATTAAAAGGGAGGCTGCGAATCAAAGGGAAAACAACCGTAAAATTCGGTGAAGGCGATGTTGTAGAAGACTACGGCGATGGTGAACTTCTAGTCGCTTCACAACAATTCTAAAGTGAGCGAGTGGATACTTGATTCAGTTGCACCTTCTACATGAGTCCCAATCGGGATTGGTTTACAACTTACGAAACAATGTTTGAAGGTGTTGTTTTGATGGGAAATAATGCTTCGTGTAAAATCGCAGGTGTTGGAAAAATTAAAGTTAAGATGTTTGACGGAGTTGTCAGAACACTTAGTGACGTCGACATGTTCCGAATTGAAGAGAAATTTAATTTCGTTAAGTACTCTTGATTCAAAAGGGTACAAATACACAAATTGAAAGTGGGATTTTGAAGATTTCAAAGGTTCCTCGTTGTGATGAAAGGGCGCGAAAAGACTCATCAAGTTATATGTTTTGCGGGTTTCTCTCATATTGGTGATGCAGTTGTCGCTTCCTCTTCCTTGTCAGATGATGATATTACTAAACTTTGGCATATGCGCCTAGGGCATATGAGTGAGAATGGCATGGTAGAATTGAGCAAAAGAGGACTTCTTGATGGGCAAGGAATTTGCAAACTGAAGTTCTGTGAGCACTGCGTTTTTGGGAAGCAAAAGAGAGTTCGATTCACCAGAGGAATCCATAACACGAAGGGAACGTTGGAGTATATTCATTCTGATCTGTGGGGGTCATCAAGAGTGCCTTCAAGAGGTGGAGCTAATTATATGCTAACTTTTATTGATGATTTTTCCAGAAAAGTTTGGGCATTCTTCCGAAGCGAGAAAAAGCGATGTGTTTTCCGCATTTAAGTCTTGGAAAACTATGATTGAAAAACAGACGGGAAAACAAATAAAACACCTCCGCACAGACAATGGCTTAGAGTTTTGTTCTGATGAGTTTAATAAATTGTGCAAGTTAGAAGGGATCGTGAGACACTTGACAGTTAGTCTGTAATAACCCAAATTTTAATGATATTAGAAATAGTGGTTCGAGACCATCAAATCTGACAAATGAACTCGTAGATTGTATTATTTAATATTTACCAGCCAAATGTAGCTTTAAAAATATTTTTGAAATAGTAAATTGTGTTTTATAAAGATTTATTTGGTCAAGAAATCGAGAAAAAGAGGTATCGAGATCTCGGTGTTATAAACCGAGTCATAAATATTTTTATGAATATTTACGGAATGTCAATAAAGTAGTATAAAAAATTCGTTAGAAAATTTTGACGTTTGGGTGGTTAATTAAATAAAAAGGACTAAATTGAAAAAGGTATAAAAGTTACTAGAAGGATTAAATAGCTTAATTGTTAAATGAGGAAGGACCTAAAGTGTAAATAAGCCCAAAGGAGATATTTTGGGCGGCAATAGCTGAGAAAAATCAGGAAATGGGTGAAATAAGGGTAAAATTAGAAAATTGCCAAAATTAGTTAAATAAATATGGGACCAAATTGGAATATCTAGAATTCTCTTCATTTTCTCTTCAATTTCTTCAGCTGAAAAACAGCCATGGGAGAGAGTTCAAGTTGGTTTTCATACTCAAGCTTCATGTAAGTTTAATTCTTGCTTTCTCCTTGAAATTTCTATGTTTTTGGACTTTTACAATTGGGTCCAACTTATTAATTCATTAGTTTTTTATTCTATGGAAAATTTTTAAAGTTGATGTGGATTATTGCTGGAAGAATATGATGAATAAATATTGAATTGAAGCTTTAATTTTGTTATATGATGATTTTATCAAGTGAAATTGATGGAAATTGGTTTATGACTTAATTGTGAAAGAGTTGAAATTAAGGCCTAGTGTTAAAATTCTGATTTTCAAAGGTTACGAAGTAGTTTAAAATGATAGATAAAAGTATTAAATGAGAAAATTAGCTCAATTGAGGGGTGAATTGAGCAAGGACTGAATTGTATGAATTGTGGAATTTGGGACAAAATAGAAATCAACATGTTACACTAAAGCAGTTTTGGACAGCAGCAGTTGTCTAACTTTGAAAAATCACCAAAAATAGTATAAATTGAACTAGAAGTTGAATGAGATATAGAATTAAAGCTTGTTGAGTCTATTTTCATATAAAAGAAACAGAGAAAGCAAAGGAAGTCTACATATTGAGATATTTAATTTTTTGTAAGATTGGTTTAGAATAACTTCGTGTTCCCCTGTTCTTAATTTAGAAATTCACTAAAAATTGTAAAAAAATAATTATGAGTTATAATTTATATTTTTGTATTCCTTAGTGAGCTTATTTTCATTAGAAATAATCGAAAACACTATATGAAAATCGTACTATGATATAATTGATTTTTAGTGAAGAGAGGTCAGAGCTGTCGGACTGTGTAACAGGGGAGAACTTAACTAATAAACTGTACTAATTGGCCACACCAAAAATTCTGGAAAGATTATAGTAAGAAGAAATGTGAGTCTAGTTTCAAAGAAAATTAACGGATATTAATTTAGAGTTTTGTAGCTCAAGATAAAAATAATTTAGTGACTATGACACAGATGGACAGCTTGAATATTCACATAAGTAAATAGTGAAAATTATAAATAATGTTACTTACAAGTGTGTTGTTTATATTAAGGATGTGGATGGAGAGGAGGAGGAGGAAAAATAATATATGAACGACTTGTGTATAAATTGATTACATGCTCGATTATAATTGATAAATGTTGAATTAGAAATGATATAATGTTTTATTTGGAATATTTATTAGGAAATTATGATTATCGTTATAATACAAAAATTGAACTTGTGAGTTTATATGGCTAAATTTTAGTGATCATTTGTTAATTTTATGAATTTCATGATGTGTTATTTCATATGTATTGATGATAAAATCGTGAATAATGTAAAAGCATGAAAATTGAATAAATGATCAAATTGAGCACTTCAGTTCAGTGACAAGATGAATTGACGGAAAAGACCATAGTTGAACTATGGCAACAAGTGATAAGTGATAGCTTCGGCTACACTTATCTGATCAATGACAAGTGAAAGTGATAAGTGATATACACTTATCTGATCAAGGACAAGTGAAAGTGATAAGTGGTAGCTTCGGCTACCTGATCAAGTGAAAAGTGGTAGCTCCGGCTACCTGATCAGTGAAAAGTGGTAGCTCTGGCTACCTGATCAGTGGATAGTGGTAGCTTCGGCTACACTTATCTGATCAGTGACAAGTGACAAGTGATAAGTGGTAGCTTTAGCTACACTTATCTGATCAGTGATAAGTGACAAGTGACAAATGTGATACGTGTTTAAGATGTAAGACCATAGCTGGGCTATGGCATTCTAGTGAAAAGTGATGAATTGACGGATAAGTCCATGGTTTCACCATGGCATAATGATAGTGAAGATGTAAGACCATGGCTGAGCTATGGCATTCTAGTGAAAAGACCATAGCTATGTTATGGCATCGGTGATTATCGGTGAAATTCAAATGCATACAGTGCGAGACCAATTCCATAAGAAGTTCACTAATTTGACAAAGCTTGGTAAGTGTTACATAGAATTATGTGATATAAGGAAGTATGAGTTGATGAGACATGAACATAGAAGTTGGTTGATGAATGAGTTCATTTGTGATTATATATTTGTACACCCTTGAGTGTATTATCCGTATGAATTGGTATTCCAAATGAGTTAATGAGAAGAGTTCTAATATGACATAATCTAAATTTGAAATGAAATATTATGAAAACGTACTTGGAATACATTGGTATGTCTTGTATATGTTATTTGAGTTCATAATGTGGAAAGTAAATGTATGTGAAAATATGAGGTGATGATACCTGTACATGGAATTTATTGGTGGATATGTACATCCTAATAGATTTTAGTGAACATTGAAATTAGGCTCAATAAGTGATTTGTCAATTTAAATTGTGATTGGCAGGAAGAGTTAGTGAATTGCATGTTTATGAATTGTTACATGTATTTTTCAAAATACAAGGAAATGATGGTAATTGATACATGAAATATGAGACTATAACATATAAAAACATGGAATATGTTTGATAAATGTGTTCATTCATAATTATAGAATTGTGCATCTCAAGTGCACTATATGTGTAAAGATGATGTTTCAAATGATTTGATAAGTAAAACTCAAATATGAAGTAGTTTGAAACCAAGACAATTTGTTATAAAAATGTATATGAAATACAGAGGTGTGATTGTTATATGTTATATGAATACATAGTGTGAAAAAGTATAAGTACAAGAGAAATTTAATGAGAATTGAACCCATATACGTTTCTTGTTATTTATATGAAGTGTACGACTAACAAGTGGTATTAAGTATAAGGCTCATTGAATATCTTAAATTGGTTTTTGTATGTATTAAATGTGAGTGAAGAATAAGGATCAAATGAGAGAGAAATATGGCTTAGAAAATAGCCTAATTTGTGAAAATTAACTTTACCACACGCCCTAGCAACACGGGCGTGCGTGTACTAAGGCCGTGGTGACCCAATTTCTTTCATAGATGCAAGTCGAGAGAGTTATACGCCCCCAGCAGGCACGGCCATGTGAGCCACACGAGCGTGGGACCCTTGTAAATGAGATAAACTTAGGGATTTTGCGAAAAATTTCATACGATTCGATTTAGTCCCACCCAATCCCAATGCATGATTTGGATTTCAAGGGTCCGTTAAAGGAACTTTTATAATCAATTTTGATATTTGAGCGATAAATGGTTTAAATCATCTGTAAGTGTTCCGTACTCTTCGGTAATGCCTCGTACCCTGTTCCAGCGTCGAATACGGGTAAGGGGTGTTACATAGTCATACTCCACAACAAAACGGCGTTGCAGAACGAATGAACAGAACGATCATGGATAAAGTTCGATGTATGTTGTCAAATGCCAACTTACCAAAGTCATTTTGGGCGAAGCGATCTCTCATCGCATGTTTTTTGATCAACCGATCTCCATCCATTGCCATTGAGAAAAAGACTCACACAAGAGGTATGGTCCGTAATCCCGCTAATTATTCCGATTTAAAGATCTTTGGGTGTCCTGCGTATGCTCATGTTGATAATGGAAAATTGGAACCGAGATCCATTAAATGTGTTTTTCTTGGTTATAAAGCTGGTGTAAAAGGGTATAAGTTATGGTGTCCTGAAAATAGAAAAGTTGTGATTAGCAGAGATGTTGTTTTTGATGAAACTGCTATGCTACCTAACTTATCTCTTAAAGACTCTTCCAATAAAGAAAATCAAAAGCAGGTGGAGCATCAGATTAATATAGAGTCGACTCCTCAAGTCAGTACAAAAATTGAGAATAGAGTTGCTTCTTCACCACAATACTCTATCGCCAAAAATAGAACTAGAAGAGAAATTAAACCTCCAAAGAAGTATGTCGAGGCTGATCTAGTTGCTTATGCTTTAAATGTGGCTGAAGATATATATGCAAACCAAGAGCCGTCTAATTATTCTGAGGCGGTTAGCTGTGAAGATTCAGAAAAGTGGATGTTTGCTATGTAAGAGGAGATGAAATCACTTCATAAAAACAGAACATGGGATCTTGTGAAACTTCCTAAAGGTAAAAAGGTCATTATTTGTAAATGGGTGTTTAAAAAGAAAGAAGGGACTCCAGGAGTTGAAGAACCCAGATATAAAGCAAGGCTTGTTGCAAAGGGTTACAGTCAAATCCCAGGAGTGGACTTCACAGATGTGTTCTCCCCAGTTGTGAAGCATAGTTTGATTCGTGATATTATTGCTCGTGGTGATATTGTTGTGAGCAAAATTAGTACTCATGAAAATCCTGCAGATATGATGACTAAGTCACTTCCTATAACCAAGTTTGAGCATTGCTTAGACTTGGTTGGTGTTCATTGTTGAAGTTAAACCCTTAAGGGGTTTTGTGGAAGAGGTGAAGAACTTGTTCGTTGAGAGTTCGCGATGAAGAACTTGCTCATTGAGAATTCGTGTCAAGGTGGAGATTGTTAGAATTAAGGGACCCGAATTCTTATTTAAATAAAATACAATGGTAAAATAAAATAAAAGAATAATCCCTATAGAACTACACTTCTTTTATTTTATTTTAAATAAGGTTTTTTAAACCTTATTAAACTCTATCTATTGGATATTAATTAGAATAAGGAGTTTCAATCTTACTACACTCCTATTAGAATATGGCTTTACAAGCCTATAAATAGACATAGTCTATTCCTCTTGTAAACAGATTCGAATTTGACATAGTGAATTTTCTTCTCCTCTGCCCGTGGTTTTTCCCGAAAGGGTTTCCACATAAAATCTGTGTGTTCTTTATTTTTATTTCTCTTTTCTTTGCGATATATTTGTCATTACCGACGTTATATTTTTTCACATAAAGTTATAAGACAACAAACTATAATAATAATAAGAAGAAGATTTACAATTTTCTGTGCAATTAATTACCTTTAAGTTAGCTTACTTAACACCTCATCCTCGACCTGGTCGTCGGGTTTGAGCTACGGGATGCCACAACCGTTTCCGAAGCCACTACATTCAATCATACACCATACAACCATTTACACATACAATTCGATATAATTCACATTCATACTATGTTACATAGTCGTTTATGGATCTCATATGAGCTTATGAAAGCTCTTTTGTTAACCCGAAATCGAATTAGGACCAAATTGTAAAGTTTTTAAACTTCGAGCCGACATCATGACATCATGGCTTACGCGTAGCGACATCATCAAACAGAGAGCTCATTGTCGACCTATGTCACGACGTTGGGAACTCGAGGTCGCAACGTTGTCCCTATTTTGGCAAAGACCAGTTTTGTATGTTTTTTGTGCTTTCTAACCACCATTTATACACTTCCATAATATCATCCCACAATCAATACAATATGATTCTATATTCATTTATATCAACCAAATTACATGAGCATTTGGAACCAAGCATTTAATATAGCATATAACACATAATCATCTATCAAACTCATTTAAGTCATTTAACATTCTAGCCATGCCAACTATTTATTTCAAGTTGAATATATTATACCTATGCAATTTATACATCAAAAACTCATATAACCTTGGCGTGAATCGAAACAAAGCATAAGCTAACTATATTTCAAACATAACATTCAAACTTACTATTCGCAAACCATGCATTAATTTATCTTGCCCAACTATTTCAATTTGCAAGCCTTAACGTACCAAGCACATGCAAGTTTAATATCATCATTATTAATAGCATTAAACTTGACCAAACCATGCATCAATTAGGTCATATGTTATGCTTAACATACAAGTTCAACCACGACCACATATATCACATGACTATCAACTCAAAAATAATCATTTGCACAATAAGGTGTCCTTATATACATGCTACAATATTTGGACTCAAAATGAATATAACTCTACCATCTTGTTAATAATGTGTGCTTCGCACTGATCCGACTTGGTTGGTTTTGCAAAGTGATGATCTACAAGTAGGGAAACCACTATAGTAAGCATACAAATGCTTAATAAGCTCGAATGAAAAATACTATGCTTACCTTGTTCATACATAAGCATGTTAGCTACCTTAGTTTGGCATAAGTTTGGTTAGGACATGGCACTTTAAAATATCAACAAAGTGAGCATATGTATCCATGATCATTAAACATTATAAGCAACTCAAAGCATGCCAATTCATATTACTATCACATAGCTTATCCTAATATCGTATTATATCATCAATCCATAAGATTATACCAATTATACATGATTCATTTCAATTATATACCGATTTGATATATCAAATTCACTCCATCACATTTTCAAGTTTTCAATTTTAAAATAATGTTTCGTCCGATGGAACCCTAGTAAAACGGACTTGGATATACAGGTAAATTAGACCACACTAGGTTGCTCATCTGAGCTAAAACTACGTTAGGTTGCTCATCCCTGTAATCAATCATTTATATACATTTATACCCTGTAATCATTCAGATTTTCACATTTATGCCCTATAATATTACATAATAATCAATCATCATATAACAATTCCAATTCAATCCACTACTAGCCATATATGCCAAATTCACTAGTATTTCAAGTTACACTCAAACATACATATGTCAAATTAAATACAAACACTCATATCATACAAGAAACAAGATAGTAAGTTCCATGTGAACTTACCTGTTCAAAATATGAAGTGAGTGAATACTTTAGGGACTAATATGAAATTTTAGCTTTTCCCTTATTAGCTCCACTTTAATCCAAATCTTAATCTATACAATTATTTTACATAACAAATCAATACCAAACATTTTCATACAATGTCATGCATGATCCTATATAAATCAAATTTTCAACTTCTCTCCTTTTTTACATTTTATTCAATTTAATCATTGAACTCGAGATAAGCATAACTTTTGATTCCTAGCTTCGGATTAAAATCTAATTTTATATATTCTCATTAGGGACCTTATACTTTCTATTTATAACATAATTTCATGACATGTTTTACATTTATTCAATTTGGTCCCTAATGTAACAAAGTTAACAAACAAGCTAAAGTAACTTTACAATCTAATTCTTTTCATAATCTAAGTTTAAATTCTATCAAATTTAAGTCTAATTCATCAAGAAATCGACAATGGCAACTTCCTAAAATTTTAACAGTTTATCAAATTGGTACATGGACTAGCTAAATCTAGCTCCCATGACCTCAAACCCATAAAAAAAAGTACTTAATTTCTCACCTAATCAAGTGACCGAATGTATAAGGATTTTGAAAGCTTTCTTTGGTTTCTTCTTATGGTGGACAGTTTAAGGTAGAGAAGAAGATGACCATCTTCTCTTTCTTCCCACCAATATTTTATATTTATAGTTAAATTAAAGTTTAAGACTTAACTGATCATATTTACTTATCTTAACCAATCATTGTTCATACTTAATCAATAAGCCACCATCATCCATTATCTTTTAATCCAAAATGGTTTATTAATCATTTTGTTCATCTGGTTAATTGATATTTAAGTCTTGAAACATTTTGTTAATTAAAATTCTATAACAATTGAATTTTATAATTTAATTCTCAGTCTTAATTAACTATTAATTCGACAAAATTACTCGATTAATTTTTAATACATTTTTATGTTAACTTCGTAAATATTCATATTTAATATTTACGGACTTAATTTACAAAAATAAAATTTCAAAATCGTATTTAATTTTCAATATCACTGAAAATCGAGCCGTTCGATAAACCTTATTTCATTTTCATGTTTTGCTGATTTAAGTTTCATAATACATTTTAAAGCACTGACTTCAACACTCCTAAAGGTTACATTTGCTTTGTAAGGACTTTCAATTTCCAAATATGGTCTTTTGTATTATATCAAGTGCCTTCACGTCATCAAAAGACATTAACATAATATGATTTATTTAATATTAATCAAGGAAGAAACTTCATTAAGTGCTTCAAAAACTTCATTAAGTGGTGTATAAAATTAAAACTACAAGTTGAAACACCATTTGAATTTGCCTGATAGGTAACTCTTTCAAATATGATTGCTAAGCAAGGAAGAAACTTCATTAAGTGCTTCAAAAACTTTTTCATGGTATTGATTTACATTAGTTACATTTTTATTGGTTTGATATCGATATTCGATATTTGTTTTTAATACATATTTTAAAATAAAAATATGGGTTTTAAAAATATAAATACATTTAGAAAAATCAATCTGATATTTATCTTTGAGTCCACGTATACATCATGGATAATAATAATTTTTTAAAAACAAAAAAATATGTAAAAGGAAAATTCGGCATGCTGGACATGGAATGTGATATTTGGGAGTTAACACTTTTTTTATTTTTTATTTTAGATATGATTAACCAACTACATGAATATAATCATATATTATATTTTCTTAATTCATAAATTTATACTTAAACTATTTTTTTTATCTTGGTATTTAATTTTTTTTTGTCAAAGTATCTAAACTACTTTTTTTTCCATGTTAGACTTTCGTTAATCCAACCGTTAAATCTATTTTAAAAAAAGGCCGAACCTACAAATTGGCATATAAATTGTGCCCTTTCTCTCATTTTGACACATAAATGTTCTTTTTTTTTGTCATAAGTGGTACCTAAAATTAAGGCTATGCAAGAATTGTTCCGGACCGGCTAAACCGATTAACCCGAATAGTTTCGGTGTTTCCGAATCGAGTTTAATCAGTTTGGTTTGAAATCGATTCATAAATTTGATTATTTTAATTGAGTTGGTTTGATTTCAGTTCTGGAAACTCAAAACCGGATTAACTAATAAAACCATTACCCAGCCCAAACCCAATATTTATTATACACAAAATTAATAACTAAACCCAAAATTAGAAATAAAACAAAATCCAAATTGTAACCCAGCACTCCAGGAGCGTGAACCCAAATAGAAAAACACAAGTAAATATGATGGTTTAGAAAACCAAAAAACTATAATTAAATTAAAACTTTAGCAAAAATAATAATAATTAAAATCGAAGAAAAATTCAATGAGATGAAACTTTAGTTAAAGGTAAAACATACGTTTGATTCATAAGTTTGATTATTGATATAAAGATAATTTTAATGTGCTTTAACAAATTAGTTATAGCTATCAATGTAGCGCCTAGAAATTAATCTCTCGTCACCTTATTGATAACCGAGAGGTAGCTCGTTGTAATTGTTTCCCTTATCGATAAACAACTCTATAACTTAACGCCTAAGATTTAGCTTATTGATAACATTAATGACGAAAGAGATCTAATTCAAACCAACAAACACATATTCAAATTAAACAATTACGTAGCTCATACGACATAGATTGTATATGTAGCTTATATTCACTTATGATGTTCGTTACAAGTATTAGAATCAATTAAATAATTACGAATTTAATAATTTTTATTAACAAGACAAATATTTTAAATAATTGAATACGAGCTCTATATTCAATGAACTTAAATATTTGTAATTAAATCAGAAAATATGCAAATACTAAAAAATAAAGAAATATGAATAACAATTAATCTCACAAACTATTTGAAATTCCTTTTAACTAAAAAAAAAAGTTTAGCAATTCATAGAATAAGAAAAATACAAAAATAATAAGTTTGCAATAAGACAAAATTCAATGGAAGAAAAGTAGTCTAACCTTCTAAAAACTCCTATTTATAAAGCCTATTTGACCCAAACTAGGACTACAATATTTGCTTGGGCTTTAATCCTTGAGAAAATGACAAAAATAGCCTTGAATCTGGAGTCAAAATGGCAAGAAAATCCATGGCACACAAGCGTTAGTGCTGCGACTCGGGCTTTTGGTGCTAGGGCTCCCGGGCTTCTGCACTGGGGCTCCGCAATTTTGAGATGCAACCCGCTCTTCCACCTTTTATTCTTTGTGTTTTACTTGTTTTCGCTCTTTTATTTCACACTAGTGATCCCTATTTTATTACTGTTCATTCTATAGGTAATCTTAGATTACATGTGTAATATTAAATTTGTAACTAATTTTCCCTTTATTTTTATTGTTTTAATAAATTTAGGTTTTTTTTTCTTAAATATAGTTTAAGAGTAATTAAAAAAAAATCTTAATAGTGAACTAGTAAATATCATACATTACAATTATAATAATTATATTTTATTTAGTAGTTTATTTATTAATATGTTAATTATGATTATAACCATAATTATGGTTGATATTAAATCACTTTTCATTAATTATTATAATTATGATTTATAAATTTATTCCAACACAATAAATTGTAATAAAAAATAATAATTGTAACAATTTGTTATAATTTTATGGAATTTGGGACTAAAAATATTAAAGGAATTAACCTTGTTTAAAAAAACAAATTCTATAATAAGGACAATTGAGTAAAACGTGCTTTTAAGTAATCTCACATTCTGTCAACCAAACACCTGAATCTTACATTCCAGCCAAATAAACCAAACAAGTTAATCTCACATTCTACCGGTAATATTATATTTCTATAATCCTATTACAAAACGTAATCTAAGATTCGACGAACCAAATATTGTCTTAATCTTAGGCTCCGTTTGTTTCAACATAAAAGTTTTTACGGAAATTATTTTCAGCCTTTTCCGATGTTTGTTTCATGTAAAATAGGATGGTCAATGTAAAAGATTTTCAAGTCAACGTAAAATTACCCTCTTATTCCTGTAAAATGTCTTGTCAAATTTTTTTCCGTAAGACATTTTCCAAACTGATAAGGCTTTGTTCACTGTAACACCCCAATATTCAACCCGAATATCGAGTCAAAGCATCAGGATGTTACATTCTCTACTACATTCTTCACTTATCAATTATTTTCTTATAAACTTTCACAACTTTTCAATTTAGTCCATTTTTGTCATAAAAGTTCAATATTCACTAATTAATAATATAAAATCAATATTCTTTCTTGTTACACTTTAATCACATAATTTATCTCAATATCTTGTTTAACGTATCAAATTTCTATGTATTTCAATTCTATTATTTCATCCACATATTTTATCAAGTTTAGCAATTTAATCCTTGTCATCAGAAAAATTAAATATTTCTCCACAATTTCACTTTTACAATACTTTATACATATTTTATTATCTCATAACACATTCATTAAACTTTTATCATAATTCCTTATTCACATATTAAATCGTTTCACACTTAAACTTTTGTACAATTTTCAATTTAGTCCCTATTGCCATGTAATTTATTTTTCACCATATAAGCACTTTTATCAAATAATTTATTATAATATCTTATTTCACATAACAAATTTTCATACATATCACATCTCTTGTTTCAATTATAAATTTCAAAAATTTTACAATTTAATCCTTAACATCATGAAGATTCTTTATTTACTCGAACACTCGAAAATGTTCATGTTTATAATATAATTTTTATAATTTGTATAAAAACAAAATTTTAAAATTGGCTTTGACTATAGTTACTTGTGTAATTACTCCAATTCTTATTCTCCCCCCTAAGACAATTCGGCGAGATCCATAATTATAATGGTTACCCAAATATATTATCATTGTATAATTATGAACAATTACGTCCAAATCTAATTATCGGGTGAATTTTCAAAACATTTTATTATTATTTAAGTGCAATCGAATTGACTCTCCAATTCAACCATATTATTATTTTGAGGCTGAAAATTTATGGTTACTTTTTTTTAACCATATTGATTTCAAATCCAGAGTCTCTTAATTTATAAATGTGGTGCCATGTTGTGGTGGATTTTGGGGCAAAGGGAAGGAAGTTAAGGCCGAAAATAGTAGTTAAAATAAGCCCATACATTATGCGGCATGGAGTTCATTTCATGATCCAAATCATTGTGCATATTGAAAGTTCAATTTTATATCATAAATTCCACCTTTAAGATAATGGTGTTAGGGTAATCGTTTTAATAATGCATTTAATTTAAATCTGTATCAATGTTTTTTCCAATAAAAAATTATAATTTTTTCACTCAACATTCAGTTGTGTTTGATTAAGGCTTAATTCACAATTTGATTTTTGAAGTATACTCATATTTTTACTTTGATACATATTTTTATTTTATCTCAATTCGATACTTAAAGTATGCATTTGTTATATTTTTTAGTGCATTTTTTGATAGACGTTAAAAAATAATTTATAGTTAATCATAAAATCCCACGTGGTGGCTTTATGTAAAAGAAAAACATATATTTTATTTTATTAAATATATATATACACAAAAAATATATGAAAATGGAAATGAATATATAAAAAATTCATAATAATATATACAAAATATAGAAAAAAATATAAAAAATATAAAATAAAATTTACAAAAACATGATAATTGAAAATAAATTAATTTAAATTAATAATACTATTACAAAAATGTAAAAAAATTTGTAAAAATGATTTTAAAAAGTTTAAAAATATCTTTTTATAAAATTCTAAAAAGTATTTAAATTTAATGTTTTTTTTTTGCAATTACTTGAAATTTAAATATATTTTTTAATTTAAATATTATATGTAATTTTTTTACATTTTTAATCGATATAACATATAATATATATTTTTTTAAATGACACGTGGCGTATTCTAATAGTGCCACGTGGTAGGTCAATATCGATCAATGGTTAGTTAACGATTGGTCAATGTCAAAAGTTTTTTATAATATTTAAAATTATAAATTTATTTTTTAATTTTAATTTAATATTTATATTTTAAATAAATTTAATTGCTACGTGGCATTTTTTCATTGGCAAAAAACAAGTCACATGACACTTTTCCCTTGGCCAAAGTGGCCTAACAGATTTGTTTAACCGTCGTTACAAAATGGACCAAAAATAGAGAAAATTGATACTTTAGGTACCAAATTGGGACAAAAAAGTTTAAGTACCAAAGTGGAAAAATGGATATACTTTATGGACTAAATCGTGAATTAAGCCATTGGTTAATTTTTAAATAGATAAAATTGTCATATGTTCTTGTTCTCTTCAAGATTTTAGAATTTAGTCCTATATTTTTATTTATATGGATTTAGCCCTCTACTTTCAGCTTTTAAAAATTCAGGTCAAACTGTTAACACTTTTTTTTTTTGTTAAATTCAGGTTAATTACAACTCGTTTTTTTAATTACATTGCTACAAATAGAGGTGAGTAAAATCCGATTCGATTCGGTTTAACTCGAATATGAATTACACAATTCGAGTTATCTGAAAATCTGAATAAGAAAAGGCAAAACTACGTCGTTTTGATAAATGTTTTCATTTTCTAAAGTTAAAATCAAAATCATTAAGTTAAAAGGCAAAACTACGTCATTTTGACCGTTAAATTGTTTATTTAGTTAAATGACCTTGTACTTCGTCTACTAGTTAAATAATAGGTCTATATAAACGCAACATTGAGTATAAATAATATAATTCGTTAACTCGACTCGAAATTTTTTGACTCGATTCAATTCGATTAAAAAAAATTCAAATTGAATTCGGTTACTAAAATAAGATTCGTCAACTTGACTAGCTCGAAATTTTTTGACTCGGTTCAACTCGATCCGATCAAATACTCACCCCTAGCTACAAAGTAGTACTTTTTTAATTTTAAAATGTCATACCAACAAATTTAGCAAAAAAAAAATCTAATAATATTAACAGTTAAATCTAAATTTTAAAAAAAATTTAAAAATAATAAAATTTTAAAAATAAAATAAAATAACTAAATTCTAAATTTTGGAAAATAGAACTTCCAGCGTATTTTGAATTTAGGGTGGGTTTAGATGGGTTATGCGTTTACCTGTAGTTAGTGTAAAAACAATAGTGACGGTGAGATTAGATATTGTAGCAATAATGTAGCGTAAGACAAAAAGTAAACTAAACATATCACGCACCTGACCGTCCATCCAAACTCACCCTTAAAGAAAAAAAACCATACAACGGACGTTTGTAAATAAAATTAAATATATAATATTTATCATTATTTTCATAAACAATTTGGTGTTAAAAGGTCAACGTAAACAAAGTGAACGTTAGGTTAGCACTTTAACCAATGGTTTTCCCTTTTTACATAATAAAATATCTAAAAAAGGGGGAAGATTCCATTAATTATCAAATCCAAGTTAAAAGGAAAAAGAAAAGCAACGTCAATAATTAATTATCATAAGATAATATGTTTTAGTTAAAGGGTTTTGTTGGTTTAATTAAAAAAAGTATATATATTACAGATATATAAAACTATATTTTTGTAAGATTAATATTTTAATAATCGAACCATCTTATTTCATATTCTATTTATAGTCTAAATGCTAAGTATAAATATTGAAATACGAGCCTTAATTTTTTGTAAGACTAACAAAATGATCACTAAACAACTCAAACAAATTGAAGAATCAATATAATTAAATGAGAGACTAGTAATCAAACACCGAGCAATTAATCAAGTAGTCCGAAGATTAAGTATAAATACCCAATTACGAGTCTTATTTTGCACATGGTCACTTTTTTCTCATTTACAACTTTAGGCTATTTTACCTAACTAAATCCATCACATGAAGTAACAACTAACAACAGTGATACATTGATTTAAATATCTTCACTTAAAAATTTATTTAAATAAAAAAATTAATTACCAAATACAAAATCAATAGTTATTATATATTTTTTATTCTTCCAAGTGTACCCAATCTAGTACTTCAATAATTAGATTGGATGAACATGAAATATCAAACAATTTGTTTATTCAATAATTGATTTACAAAGTCTACTTTATAAATATCTTTTTTAAAAGAATAGTATACATAAAAGATTTTATATTATTGCCGATATAACCACAGCTAAAATGTGTTATTAATTTAAAATCGACACAAAAAGAAAATTAAAATAAAATCTGCAGATCATTGAACAGATTTAGGTGGGTGGTGGGGCAAACAAAGTAGCCTACCTAATCATTAACTAAACCGTTGATGCTAGTGGGAGTGGACAAAGTCTCCTTTGCTTAAATTTTCTATGAAACATGATCCATCATTATTATAAAACTAAAATCAATCTTTGGTTGCTGGAGTAGTGAAATCTTAATTTCTTTTAAATATCGTCTCAATTTTAAGTTTTGGGTATAAAGGCGACGCCCTAAATTTTATTGAAATCAAGTATAACTATTAAATGATCGGAGAATCTTGGAAAAACTGTTGATTTAATCTTGGTCACCCAATTTGGTGACTGAATTCAATTTGGTACATGTCCCCTCTCCCCCCCATATTGCTGATTGATTTTGGCAACTTTTTTTAACTTGGATTTGTAGAAGTGCGATGAGATTACATTATGAGATTGCGTTATGTTATCAATTGATTTTTAAAAAAAAATTGCTGATACATGAGTGTCGGCGAGAGTGGAGAAAGAGGAGAAGGGGTGGTGTCGAGGAAGGTCAGTTCACTCATGCCAAGGTCGACAACCTAACGACCTAAATGAAAATTTTCTAATAGTTCAATGACCATTTTGTAACTTATTGAAGTTAAGTGAGCAAAATGCAAACTTACTAATAGTTTAGTGACCTTAGTGTGATATCTATACTATTAATAAAACCCTTGACGAAGTTAGTGTCACGAGTCAACCGAGCACTAACTTAGTTAGGAAAATTACAAAAATGACCTATTGTAATTAAAATAAACTATATTATTTGAGGGTACTTTAGTATTTTTATTTAAAAAAACCAATAAAAATATACATAAGATGGGATTTGAATCCATGCCAATTGGATTAGCAAAGTCTCAAATTTTCCACTCAAGTTATATTTTAATATTTTTTATAAATTTTAATTTTATTATGTATACTTTATTACCTCCATAAACTATATATATCTCTACTTACTATTTATAAAGCCCTTTACTGAGTCGTCGTCATCCATCAATCGAGTTCTAACTCAGTTAGGGAAATTACTTTAGTGTCCTTTTGCATTTAAAATAGATTATATTATTTGAGGGTGAACTAAAAAAAATGCATATGACGATATTTGAACCCATGCCAATTGGATTAGCAAAATTTCAAATTTATCACTCAACTAAAATATTATTTTGATATTTTTATACATTTTAATTTTATTATGCACATTTTACTATATACATCAATTCTATATATCTATACAATATATAAAGTGGTTGACTGAGTTGATGTAAGTCATGAAATTACTAAAATACTATTACTTTGAATGCTAATTAATATTATTATAAAAGTATTTTTATCTTTTGATACTTTTATATAATCTTCAAATAAAATAACTGAAAAATATTATTTGAGAATTAAACACAAGACCAATAAATTTATATAAAAAACCTTTGCTACCCTCTACTTTTATCTATTTATTTATATATTTTGGGCAAAGCTCCCATATATACCAAAAAAAAAAAAAATTACCGGAATATACCACTTTCAGAAAAATTTACCGGAATGTACCATTTCCCCCAAAAGCGCGCCACGCGTCGGCGCGTTTTTGGGAAAAAATAACTAAAGCGCGCCCGGAGGCGCGCACTTTTGGCCACCTCAAAGCAAAACGCGTCCACGTGGCGCGCTTTTCTTTGGTGGCAAAAAGCCTCTCGGGCCGCGCTTTTAGCCACTTATCCCCAAAAACGCTACCGACGTGGCGCATTTTTGGGGTTCCTTCCGTCCACTTGCAATGTGAAAAATGAATTGAGTTTTTGGCGGTAGTCTCCGGTAAAATAATTTTGAGGAGACGTTTAACAAACAAGCGCTGCAAAAGCGCTGCGCGTGGGCGCTTTTTTGCTCTGATGGACTCGGCAATATTATTTTGAGAGACGTTTACGAACAAACGATGGCCAAAAACGCTTCCAGCAGGGGTGCACCGTGAGCGTGAGTATCAAAAGCGCGCCCCACGTGGGCGCTCTTTTGCTCTGATGGTATCCGCAAACTTAGGCTATAAATCAGACAAATTTCATTCTCAAGTTGCAGAAGGCAAATTCAGGCAAAAGAAAAAAAAATTGAAAATGAGTGAACGTATTAATGATGTTATTTACTACGATGGTGAAGTTCGTGACACCGAAAATAGTGTTGTTTTCTTATCGGAGAACACAGCGCGATTGAGTTTTAATCGGAACGTTGATTTGGTAGAACTTCGCAAAAGAATTAGGTGTAAAATATTCGGAACAACACTAATGAAAGTTGTGTCTATTAAGTATAGATTTTGCGCTTCGATTGATCCGGTGAGATATGACTCATTCGACATCAAATGTCCTCGGAGCCTTGAGGCAATGGTGGAGACTCATCTTGCCAGTGGTTCACCCTATATCGAGGTATATGTAGAAATTTCATCTCCAAGTGATCTTTCTGCGACCTCAACATCTAGTATCGTTCGAGGGGAATACACGACATATATTGGCAATTGATGAGTGGTATGTAATATTCGCTATCAACGTATATTGGCAGGGTACGAGATCAATCAAGATCTGCTTTCGGAGATGTTGGCGGCTTGCGCGCAGATAACACCGGCGCGCGAGTACACATGCAATATTCCTTTTGAACAGTGGACACAAGCATATGACGGCGACCTACGATATGGTCATATGACCACAAACCTGCCGAATGCATAAATTACATGCTAAAAGGAACCCGCCATCCGCCGACATACGGCGGTTGTGCGGAGACATATTTTCGTTTAGCGGCACTATTTCCGAAGAAAGCAAATGAGTTATCGAGGGCAAATGCAAGGAGGCCATGTATGGAGCCCGAAGGTCTTGCAAGAAATTAAACGTGGGAAGGCACGGGCGAACACCATGCACACAGTGTGTCACGACCGCGACAGGCTATGGTTTCGTGTCACGGAGTTTGACAGACCGAACCAAGGTATTATTGGCGGGCATTATCGTGTTCACTTGACAAATAGGACATGCGACTGTGGGATATTTGATGCACTTCGTTACCCGTGTGCTCATGTACTTGCGGCTTGTAATAATCTCCGTCTTGATCCCATGAGCTATGTCGACGAAGTGTACAAATTAGAAAACATGTACAACGTATGGAGACACGTATTCCCACCAATCCCAGATGAACGTAAGTGGCCATCGGTATCGCTTGCACCGTATAAGCTGTTGCCGGATAGACAATTGAGGCACAAACCAAGAGGTCGACCTTGCTCGACTAGAATACGCAACAATATGGATATCCGAGAATCGACCAACCAAAGTCGGCGATGCGGATGGTTTAGGAACCCGGGCCATACATCTCGCTCGTGTCCAAATCTGAATAGTTGACCGTGTTCTTAGCTTGTTTGTCTCCTGCTGGCTATGTAATTTCTATTTTTTTGGAGGAAAACGGTGAACTTTTGTACAATAACTCAAATTTTATGAAATATAAAAAAAAATTAAATTGCAACAACTAAAAATTAAACCATGTCTATTTTATCAAAGATATTAATATTAAATTAAAAAAATTAAATTACAAAAGAAATAAAATTAAACTCAAATTTTATTAAATATAAAAAGAATTAAATTGCAAAAACTAAAAATTAAACCATTTCTATTTTATCAAAGATATTAATATTAAATTAACAAAATTAAATTGCAAAAAATAAAAATTAAACCATTTCTATTTTATCAAAGATATTAATATTAAATTAAAAAAAATTAAATTACAAATGAAATAAAATTAAACTCAAAATTTATTCAATATAAAAAAAATTAAATTGCAAAAAAATAGATCATTTCTATTTGATCAAATATAAACATAATTAAATTACAAACAAAAATTACAAAACTAAATTACGGTTTAGGGTGATGCCGTGGGAACCGAGTGCCACGAGGGCGGTCGGCGATTCTGCGCTAGATTCCTCATTCTTCTAGCTTCCGGCGGGTCGTGGAACCTCGGGCGAGAATCGGGTTCCTCGGCAGTGTGGTCCAGTTACGGGTGTTGCGATGATGACCCACCTTGATAAAATAATGACCCGGAGAGGTGTTTGCATAAACCACGGCGGGGGTGATCGCATCCGTCTGGCGAAAGAGTCTCGTAGAAAGAATCGCTCCCGACGGCGCCTCTCTAATCCCACATGCGACGCCGGTCTCACGATCGGTGGCTATCGGGAGTAGTTGGGAACGAACTCGAACCGCCATGCATTCCAACTCGGGTAGGGCCGGGAAAAGGAAACATATATGGGTTAGGAGGATACATATAAGGGGTAGGTACGCACTTTGACATAAGCGGTGGGCCACGCCGTGATGTCGGTGTTGTCGGTTGAACTGATGGGCGGTGGTCAGATATGGCGCGATGCTTTGGGCGATGACGTATGCAGCGTTGTTCTTGGCCCGGTGGTGAGTAGGCGCTGTTGATGGCCCCGTCTCATCACCCATTCTCCTTGGATGTAATGGGGCCCGACGTTTCATTCGCTCGCGAATTTGCCGTCGCCTCTCTTCATTCGACAATAGATACGGCTTGCCATGGATTCTAAACCATGGCATGTACTCCGACACGCACGCTTCTTTCGGGAACGATGATCGGTTCCCGGTTAGGTAAAAAGTCATATCGGTTCTCCCACGTCTCGATATGACTTGACCAAAATCTTGGCCAATCCGTGTGCGGTTGTCGTAAGTCCACTCGGTGCTCATCATCGAGCACCTCAGGTGGCACGGGAATCGGTTGCTGGAATCCAAATTGCCGCAGCACCCGATCTGACTAGTGCATCTCCACGGTCGCGTAGGTGATTATTGGGACCTTAACGTGCCAACTGTTCGGATTTTGGAAGAACTCCTCCGGAATTACAGCCCGAATTTCGGGATCCTCGTACGGTGTCCATTGAAACTATATTAACATTACCAAAACATTAGTTATATACATAATACTAGACACTACATACGAAATACTGAATTATAATAACGAAATTCGAAACTTACTTGTGATTCCGACCGTTGTTCTAATAGGAGCCGTATATCCTCAAGCGAGTTAGGTATTCCAACATGACTCGCCGGATGGGACCACCTAATTAAATAACCTTTTAGCATGCAATTATACTATAAATCTACGAAATAATTATAAAATATAATATTAAATTTACCTCGTTATTAGTGGGAATAAATATGGCTGGTCGAGTCGAGGACGTAAAAATGGAAATCGAAACCATGCCCATGACTGCAGTAGTGATAGGCAACCTCCGATTTTTGCTTTACTCGTAGTGTCGCCCGCACATCTCCCGTACAACCTCGATAGCAGACGACAGATCCCCAACTCAATTCACCGGTGCTCACGAAATTAACAAGTTTCGGGAGCCATCTCGTGTGGACGAGGTTTCTAGAGAGGTCCGGCATCGATAGCCTCCAATTATCGAAGAATGTATGCCCGAGCATACCGTATTCTTTCTTCTTCTGTCGAACCCTCGTTCGGCAATGCGGAATGCGTCTCGTAACTGAGCCATATCGATCCGAGCTCATTGAATTCTATCCGGAATGACACCCGGAAGCTCGTAGCATACGGCCATCCAATCGATAGATGTTGCGGACCGGTGACTACTGACCCGCCCACCGGTAATCCCAATCGCAATCGCACATCTTCTAGGGTGATGGTACACTCTCCGCATAGCGGATGGAAAGTGTGCGTCTCGGTCTCCACCTCTCTATCAACGCTACCGATCAAAGCGACTCCAACTTGAACCCCTACCTATCGTGGCCCACGTGCAAAAACCCACTTCCGCGGTAATTTCTCGATCAATCGGCGATGAGGACCGTGCATGTTGCGAATATAACATTCCAACACCCGATCTACAGACTGTTTAAAAAATTATAAAATTAAAAATTAATTAAAATTACATAATTGAAAAAAAAAATTTAATAATATTGAAAAATTAAAAATTAAAACTTACCATATTCATTTGCTCGACGGAGATGTGCTTGTTGTCTAGGCGAAGTAATTCCCCGGCCATTGTAATACGATAAAAAATTTTAAAATTTTCCAAAAAATAGATATTTTAAAAAAATTATAATTGGCTCTTTCGTAAATAGTAAATGATTATTTTGAAATTTGAGCGTAAATTTCAAGGACTTTGAGAGAAAATTGAGAAAGGATTGAGAAAGGATTGAAATGTGAAAAAAATAAAGGGTTGGGGGGTTTTTATACTTTTTTTTTTGACCGTTCCCCAACGGTCAAAAAAAATTTGACCGTTTAGCCATTTTTCCCCAAAAAACATGCTGACGTGGCCGCATTTTTGGGAAAAGTGGTACATTCCGATAAATTTTTCTGAAAGTGATATTTTTCGATAATTTTTGTTTTTTTTAGATATATATGGGAGCTTTGCCCATATATTTTTGATATAAAATATTTTTACACGCGTTACGATAAAATCTAGTTATAATTTACCCAAATTATATTAACCAAAAAATTATAAAAATAAAATTTGAAAAAAGAACAAGGGAAAACTGCGAGGAAACCGGAATGAAAAGTCAATGGAGAATAAGGAACAGAAGGCGACAAAAAGTGGGACAAAGAGACGTTAGACACGTGATAGTAGTGAAGTGAACAGTGGAAATTTAAACGGGTCTTTCTTTTGAGTCTTCTTGGTTCCCATAGAAATTTCATTTACATTTGACATGTGAATTTGTGGGGCATTTGAATTTCATGTACCCCCTCCCCCCCCCCCCCCCAACCCCCACCCACACCCACACCTATAACCTAACATTAATAAAACACCATTTCAATTTGCTTGCGTGTTGTGTCACCAATAAAATCCTCTTTTTTAAAATTTATTTTAACTAAGGGTGCGCCGCGTCAACTCAACCTCACTCTTCGCCCCTTCTTGCTGCGACCCATCTATCTTCCACTTATCCCCCTCCTTTTTGTATATATACCCCCCACCCTTCCCTTCTTTTCCCCATTTTTTTCTTACCCTCTCTCTTTCTTTTTTAGGTTGTTGCAGCTTCTTCTTCAAGAGACAGCTTTTTTTTTTCTTTTCTTTTCTTGTCTTTCTGGGTTTTCGTTTTTGTTCCTTTCACTGTCCCCTCGCCAGGTGAGTTTTCTTTTTCCCCATCTCTTCTTGTTCTTTCCTTTTAAAGTTTTGTTCTTTTCAGATCTGTTTACAATTTTATTATGTATTTTCGTGTCACTGCTTTAAATCTTTGATCTTTAGCTGGGTTGGGTCGTTTTGACCAAAAAAAGAAGAAGCCATATTAGCAGTAGGTAGTAGCTAGCAAGAGAAGAGAGCCCTTAGGTGTATGAAGAATTTGACCCTATTTCTGTTGGGATCTGCAGAAGGCCGGTTGAGTTATTTACACGGTTGGGAGCTTTTGGAGGATTCTTCATCATCTTTAAGGCTTTTTGTTTTCGGTCAATGGAGGTATACGGCAAAACCATGGCTGTTGCCCCTGCAAATGTTATTTATTTGTCTACTATTCTGGGCCGTGATGGTCCTATCCCTGTTCACAAATGCGATTGG
Source organism: Gossypium sturtianum (assembly GCA_025698515.1). Taxonomy (NCBI): domain Eukaryota; kingdom Viridiplantae; phylum Streptophyta; class Magnoliopsida; order Malvales; family Malvaceae; genus Gossypium; species Gossypium sturtianum. The sequence continues at coordinate 3,232,374 of CM046954.1, forward strand.
AAATGTCAAAACGAACATGTTTGTGGCAACATGTATCGCTGCAAACTAACTGGAATTACACACATCTGTGACAAGAACTGTAACCAGCGAATCTTGTATGATAACCATAGTTCCCTCTGCCGGGCGAGCGGCCAGGTCTTTCCCCTCACTCAAGCCGAGGAACAGGCGGTCAGAGGCGTCCGGAGGAAGTTTGATGCCGACAATTCCCCGTCCTCTGATAGCTGTGGTTTTAAGCGCAGACGCGATGCACAGTTCCATCCTTCTCCGTTCGAAAGATCTTTCTCTGCTGTGAGTCCGATCTGCAGCCAAGTCGGAGATGGCATGGATACTAGCTAGATTAGAAATTTACGTTACGTATAATTATAGTATCCTATTATTAACCATAAAAAGACTCCTATATTTCCTTTAAGTTTTCGATTTGCTTCTCATGGGACAAATATGGATAATTTGACTTTGATGTTCATCCACGGTGGGCCGATGGGGTTCTACCTGCCTGTAGGAAAAAAAAACAGAACACTTTTATTGCTTAATGCTATGTAGTTCCTCCTAGCTTCGATGTGAAACTTAAGTTTAATTCTGTTTCTTTCTAACTCTTCTTATGATTTATTAACTTTGACAGCTACAGGGTTCTTGTAGGTTCTTAAATTAGGAGTTGAAATGTTACCATGTTTTCGTTTCGTAGTTTCTTATTTATATATGTTCATTCTTCTTTAATTATTTGTGGATGTATGGTGCTTTATTTCATTGCCAGCCTTGCTCTGAATTGTATTTATAGCCTGGAACCATATCTAGTTTCATGGTTTTTTGGCATATTTTAATGTGATTCTATTTGTTGTTTTTTTGTTTGCCTAGTTGAATGCAGGTTGAAGAGGGATGTCATGTTTTCCATATATATATATATTCTAGTTTATTTTATTCTCTTCTTGTCCCTGTTTAATTTCCTAAATAAGATCCTGAAGTATATGTTGATTTTGCAGGGCTTGAAAGTGTCCAATTCAGGAAGTTTAAATATGCTTTTGCAATATTGAATGAATCTCTTCTTTTCCATTTATAGGTTTTGTGAATTTAAATGCCTGACTTATTTTCAATCATTCTCATGCAGGTAATTTTGTCATTGCTCGCTATTGATAGCGGAACCAATGTGAAGGTGCCATCTTATGCTTGTTTCCTACTAGGGATTTCCCATAGGTTGCAAAGTGGTTCAACCATATTCGAGTAGGACATGTATCATTGCTGACTTCAGACGGCAACCAGGTAGAACTATTGCTACTGCCGTATGTAAAGATGTACTGTTTGAGCTTCGCTCGTGGAAGAACTGCTACATGCTGATGCATGTGAGTTGCCATGTTCTTGCAGCTTTGATGGGGTGAAGAAACCAATGGGGAACATCCTTCTGTCTGGCTGGTTGCAGAAATGAGTTAATGATGTCGACTTTCTCAACGGTAATAGACATTTATGAACTGAAAATGGAGTTAATAGGCAAGTTGATTGATCCTCCTACTGTTTAATTGCTTGATCAAGTAGCTTGCTGTCATCTCTATCCTTAGAATAGTAACATACTGTCTGAATTGTACTGAATCAGTTGCCCAAAACCATGAAGAACTGAGATGGCCAGTTATGGACCTGTGAGAATCAGATACTGCTTACCAGAAGGCTTATTTGTCCGGCTGACAATTATGGGGAGTTTAGTTTAGCCGGTGAAGTGGATCTTGTTTAGCTGAATTGAAACATTCATGTTCTGGTCCCACAATGGTGTCTGTTTCATTGTTTGCTCATCCATGTTGATCATTGCCAACAAGTTCTTGTCTTGGCTTAATGACAAAATTGTAATTCTGGTTCAGGTTTGAGTCTCATTTGCGGGTTCTTGTTTAGGTTAATTTTGATCATAGACTGGAAATCTGTTGGTTATGTTTCTGTAATGTTTGATTTATTTTTATTATTAAAAATATTGATTATCACTTGAAGTTAAGCTGGGCATATTTGTATTTTTGGCCCTTTGCTGAAGAAGCAAAATTATGCTATTCACTTTGTGTAACTGATTTCACATATTTTATGGGAAGTGCTAATCGTGTATGCTAAATAGGGACTCGTTCGGAATTAAACGTCAACATTTTACTTCTTTTTTTATCAAAAAATCCCAAAAGTAAATAGGTGTAAGTTTTTGTTGTGTTATTAAATCAAAAGAGAGATTTATACTAGGACCGGTACCATTCAACGCCGCCCTCCCATTCTGCATCGCCGGCTAATGTTCTTTGGCCAATCGTATCCGTTACCTTTGCTCTATTTGGATTCGGGTTTTTTAGCCACCAATATAGTTTTCTCCATCCACAATCGACTAGTTTATAATTTATGCTCTTTTCCCCTTTTGTGGCTTCGTTAGTTTCTCAGCATCGTCTCCGATCTGGAAAGGCTCAGGTAGACTTGCCTCACCTTCCCCTTCGCCTCCTTAAGCTCTACTACCCTTGTAACTCCTCTTTCTTCGGTTGCTGACTTCAGTAGTTAGATTGCTTCCGATTGAGCATCCCTCTCGACTAGAAAAGTTTTTAGAGTTGAGATCTCTGGCAAGAGATTTCAAACAATGAGGATGGGTGTGAAAGGCTAGAGTTCATTTGAATCTCCCACCGTCCATGGAGATACATCTTTGATGTTGGTCATCGGCCATTTTCTAACATGTTATGCAATCCCCTCGAAATAATAACATTTGTCGATGGGTTGGGGTATGATCTGGCATCACAATTGCTACTTGTAGCTCTTTCGAGTTCTTTGATACTTATTTTTAATTGGGGATCAGTGTATCTGTTGTTTTGGGTCAAAGGTTTTTTCACTACCAAGATGACAAGAATTTGCATAAAAACTCACCGGATAAATGAAGAGTGTGGTGATGATTACTACGGTCGTTCTACTAATAGGAAGCTTGATTCAAATAAGAGGAGCTCGTTTCTGTTTCATAGAGTAATAGATTTTAGTTTTAAGAAACAGATCTATTGCTTTTTCCATTCCGTGTAGCTGAGCATGTAACTTTTTTTGGGCCTATGTTCGTATGGGACATTAATCGGGGTTTATTGTAATACCTTCTTTATGAAAAAAGAAACTAGGGCTGGCATCAGGCAAAAAATATTAAATGGGCTGAAAGATGTGTGGGCCAAATTCCCATTCAAGAATCAAACCTAATCCAAAAGAAAATTGGATTACCAGATTGAGCTTTGTCGATAAAAGATTCTTCACTCGATTTCAATTTTTTTAGATAAAAAATACGGATTGATTCGGGTGAAAAAATATATCTATATCCATTTCCAGCGGCAGCACACCCAGCATTACAAGCATCTCTTAAGCCTCCCTCTCCTATCCTTTGAGCATAAAAAAATTATACACAAAAATGGAGCGAGGAAAAGAGCAGGGAATGGTGGTGATGCCTCAGCAAAACCCTTTGGAACAGTTGCAAGCTAAGTTCAAGGAAGTGGAGACCAGTTTCAGAGGATGGCTAGCCAAGCAGTCCTTGCCCGTCGAGGCGGCTGTTGTAACCACCACCAGCGCTGCTCAGGGTGCTGCTATCGGTGCTTTCATGGGTACCCTCACCAACGATGTCTCCTCCTCTCTTCCAACTCCCCCTCAGGCTTCCCTCGATCCTCAAGCCATGGCTTCTCTCAAGCAAGCCCAGGTCTTGTCCCCCTTTTTTTTTACTTGCTTTCATTCTCATCTACCACCTCTCGATATTTGTAGAGAACTGTAATCGTCCTTTTTTTCAATTGCGTTGACTCCAATTGCTGGTTTTAGTTAGAATTTACAACTGGTGAAGGGTTTTTGAAAGAGTATCGAATCATTCATTGGTAAATGGAATTTATTGATGTATGGTAGGTGTTTTACTTTATTACAGGCTCTATCAGGAGGCCCCTTGATACAAGCTCGGAATTTTGCTGTGATGACGGGTGTGAATGCAGGCATATCTTGTGTTATGAAAAGATTGAGAGGAAAGGAGGATGTCCAATCTAGGTGAACCATTTTATCTCCGTTGATTTCCTTATGTTGTTTTATAGCTAGAGGAGATTGCTAGTAGTCATAGCTCTCAATAAACCCATAAAAGATACCAATTGATAATTGCTATAAGGGACTTGTTTTAACTGTTAACAGTTGAAAGGGTGATTAATTGATTATATCTCATGTTGAGTAGCAAAAGAGAGAACAAATTTTGCTTATTTCCCTGTCATTTTTGAAGCTTGGAGCTACTTTTACATCCTGCTCTCAAGGGGGCAATCTATTTTCTGTACCTCCACTGAGCCCGTCATAAATTAGAATTGCTATATTATATGTGGAGAACATTGTATGGACAATTCAAGCTTGTTTCTGACTAAAGAATTGTAGACTTCATTATTTATCTTTTTTGTATTAGTTGACCTTTATACTTTAGGTTTACACTGTTGTTTAAGATAAATACTGTATGTTGCAGCATGGTGGCGGCTTTCGGTTCTGGGGCAATGTTTTCTTTAGTGAGTGGTATGGGTGGCCCAAATCAGATTGCAAATGCAGCAACATCTGGTCTTTTTTTCGCCCTTGTTCAAGGTGGCCTTTTCCAGGTGATTTATTATCTCATTAACCTCTCCAAAGTCACTGTTCTATACAATATCTGGTTATTGACTGGTTCGGTAGCTATATGTACATGATGCAACTAGCATAACTGCAAATGGTGTGCTAAAGTTTTAGAATCAATTCCATGAGTTTCTCGATTGAATTTCCCCTTCCAACAGTTGAATATTCTGAATGCCTAAAATATTGCTCTACTGGCCTGTAGTTTCATATCTGACAACCCTTATTTTGTGATTACAGCTAGGTCAAAAGTTTTCTCAACCACCTGCCGAGGATATATACTATTCCAGAACAAGATCCATGTTAAGTAGTCTTGGCTTGCAGAACTACGAGAAAAACTTCAAGAAAGGCTTGTTAACGGACAACACATTGCCTTTGCTCACTGATAGGCAAGCAATTTGATTTTATCTTCAATTCAACTTCCAAACTAATAGTTCAGGAACTGTTTAGTTATAATCTGATGACCTTTAAATCAAAACGATGTGTTTCAGTGCTCTTAGAGATGTGAAAATACCACCCGGACCCAGGCTCCGTATTCTTGATCATATTCAGAGGTTTGATTCAATCTTCCATATAGGATAATCATACATTGCCATTTACTACCATCTCACCTTCTGGTTTAATATTTGTCTTTAGGGACCCAGAATTGAAAGAGAAGCAAGGGCGACGCCGGTGAGCTTCTACTATCAAGCTGTTTCTCCATTAAGGGGCATTTTCCTATCCATCTGAAACTAAAGAAGAGGAGCCAGCTTGTAATGGAAATGAATTTCTTTTCTTTATATCATGCTGTCATTAGGATCCAATTTGGATAAACATGGTTGTTTAGGATTCTTTAAACAAGTTTTCCTTCTTGCTTTAATTTATTAAGTAGTTTCAGTTGGTGTTATACTAAATATCTTTATAAAGATCCCATATGCATGAGGTTAAGGCATGAGTGCAGTTATTTTGGTATTTTTGCCTGTGCTTTTGTAGCCAAAGCATTAAAGATTACCAGCCAATGTGTCTTTGGGTAGCATCTAAATGCAGATTGATAACTGTAGACTGCTATATCGGGAAATTGGATATAGGCTTCCTTTGAGATTAAAAACAACGCGGTGACGATGAGTTTAATTACTAGTAGTGAGAGTGCGGTAGTGAGTTCAAAATTAGGCGATGTGTCATTTTTTAAATTTGTTTATTGGTCCGATCTCGTTATTTATTTAATATTAAATAGTTAAAAAAGAATATTTATATATTTTTATAACTCTGTTTAAGTTGAGATCAGATCTGTGCAGCCCTTGGAGGTATATCTATACTAATTATAACTTTCAATCACCAAATATTATTTTTAAATAAAATAATCGTAACTTTGATGATACTTTACTAAAAAAAAATTATAATGTTATTCTTGTCGATGAAAATCAATTAAAAAAATTATACTTATTTACGTAATTAATATAAAAGAGAAAATTATCGGATTAACCAAAAGAAACAAAATCTTGTCGTTTGGTCCACGTCTGAATTCCATTCATTATCAATCATTATCATTTATCACCAAAACAGTACATATAAATTTTATACGCTATAATGAATAATGATACAAAAAAAATTAAAATTTAAACTTCAAGAACAACTTTTTATTACCACATATATATATAATATTTTTTACTACAGCGGATAGATCAGATCTGTTTTATCTTTTTATTTTTCATTCTCAATCAAATCATATTCTAAAGTCTAATAATCCTTTAATTAATTATTTGCGTTGTACGCCATTGTTGTTGTTTATGATTTTCACGTCTCTTTTAGCTTTGACTGCATATCTCACGACACCCAGTTTTTGGCCCATAGTCAATCATCTTCCCCACTCTTCTCCTGTCAAAGTAAGTTGATCTATTTTCTTATACTACTTATCTCCTTTTTCTTTGATTTTTTTTTTTTTTTGTTTACTTTTGCCTTTTGTCCGATTGTCCAGCTCCTATTACAGATCTGCAGGTAAGGTTTTATTTTTTATTTTTTGAATTCTTGAATCCTTAGATTTACTGCCTGATTAAATTATTTAGTAACGGATATTATATGAATGTTTTTTTTATCATCGGTAATAGGTAATGATCAGTGAAATCGTTGGTGGGTTAGATTTGAGAGGGAGATTCCTTTCTCCAATTCCATTGTTGTTGATTAATTATAGCCATTTTCGTTATACATCCCAATAATTGACTGTTTATTTTGGGGATGGACTGATTGCTTGCCATGGAAATGGATCGAGAATCTGGGAAATTGGAGCAAATTGTTTCCCAATTTCGTTCCAAGATCTTGCACGTTATTTTGGACTCTAGGGTCCCTTCTCTTCACCACCACCACCAGCAACAGCAAGAATCGCTTTCTCATTCTCGGGTGAGAAAGACTGACAAATGGTTCAATTTAGTATTAGGAGACCGTCCCCCAGCTCTGGAGAATCTCAATTTCTCCCTTAGGAATCTCTTGGATCCTATGGTAATAGACATAATACTGGTTCACTGTGGTTCTTGTTCCTCATCGGTGGACAATCTTTATAGTCCTTCAGCTCCAGCTGCGGGACATGCTGATGAGACTGTTATCGAAAGATGGGTTGTTCAATATGATTGCCCACGGTTTATTGCTACTCCAAGCGGTGCTGATGCTTCTGTTTCTTATAAGAGGATTTACAAGAAGTCAATCATACTTTTGAGATCACTTTACACACAAATGAGGCTTCTCCCTGCATATAGAATCTTTAAGCAGCTAAGTTCGTTGAGCCAAACATATAATTTTGATCTTGTTTACAAGGTTTCATCATTTAGTCATCCCTTCTCTAGGGAAGAGGAGAGTGGAATGAAAGAATATAGTTTTGCACCTGTTGAGGCTCTTTCAGGTTGCCTTTCTGTGTCGGTGACCTACCGTGCAACTCTATCTGATTTCAACCTTGAGCCTTTGGTATCTTTGCCACCGAAAATTATAACAGACTATGTTGGCAGCCCTACGACGGACCCTATGAGATCCTTTCCTTCATCAGAGAAGGGTGCTCATGCTACATCCTTTCCTTTAAGAGGAGCACGACCTCCATCTTCGTCTCCATTTCAACGTCCACACAGCTGGTCTAGTGGTTTTCACAGAGGATTCCCTTCTACAAAAACTCAATCTCTTGCAGGATCTCCACCTGCTTATCGTACATCTCCCAAGCCATATGATATTGCATCTCCACCTACTGATTTATATGGTAATAGAATTCAAAATCAAAGAGTGTCAACTCTACAACAGGTTACTGCTTATGATGAATATAAGTCATCACCCCCATTCTCACCATCTGCTTCTCCATCAACTCCATCTTACTTATCTGGTGCTAATCCTTTGCTTACTCGTCATTGTTCTGAGACGGCTCCAGTAACCATTCCACTTCCACTAACTGGCAGAAGTACTAGATATCTTTCTCCTAACTCTTCTGATCCAAGTAGGCATTCCCTTCCCCCTTTGTCTCCTAGAAGCTCAAAGCACGATGCCTCATCTCAGGAATCTCCTTCTGGGATTCGGTCATACAGGAAAATAGAAGCTCTAAGGGCAGGAGAGTCTCCTTCTGGCTTATCGAATAATTATTCTGCACAGAAGGTAGTCTTAAATTTCTGTTCCTTTAAAAGTTCTGCGCTCCTACAAAACCTTGTATCTTTATTTATATCCCAGCTGATGAGGCCAATACTCATTTGTTTCACAGGTGGTTAGAGATAATAAAGATGACTCGGGTCGATTCTCTGCATTGTTGTCTTCTAGTGGATCACCTCGTATTGGATTCTCTAGAAGCTCTAGTAGATTATCTTTCCAGGATGACATGGATGATTGTGAATTCTCTTGCCCTTTTGATGTTGATGATGTCGATGTATCTGATTCATCCAGGTACATACCTTATTCCTTTTTTCAATCTCTCTGCCTGTACTGCTTTCCTTGAAGAAATATCTAGAATTGGTTTTGATGTCTGTTAGTTTTTCATTGAACTAGTGCTTATTTTTGAATCGCTTCTCTTGTGTGGCAAGACCTTGCATGATATGAAAGACTGGACCTGAACTGATATCTTAATGCTGCATTCATCTACTATGTCTAATTCTGCCTCAAGTCTTTCTTACATAGAGTACATCTCGGTTTTGTTAGTTACTTGCCATGGAGGCAACTACGAGTTAAAAGTTTTAGATGCTTATGTTGAGCCATTTTATACCCTTGTTCCTAAGCTGAGAATATTATATTGATAAAGATAAAGGTTTAATTTCTGAAGTATGGCCCTGCTTAAAACAAGAAGGAAACTGAAAGTGTAGAATTAGGTTAAGGTTCAGAAGCTGTGAGCCTGATTAATATATTAATTTGGCTTATAGGCCATTTTTGTAATTAGAAGGAAGAATCCCTTGGAGAGCAATGAAAATGAGAAAAATGTTTTTTGGATTCTCACACAAACTTACCCTTTTACGGATTTAAATCAATTCATTATGGGACTTACAATTTGTGTTTATCTTTGCATTCTTTTCATGCTTGCAATGTGTGTTTACAGTCAAAACACAGAGGGGAAAAAGGCTTCAGAATTCACTGCACAGTCAAATCTGGTTGGTAAAAAATCACAAGATGCTGCTGTTGGCATTCTTGTTCACATGCTTAGAACAGCACCGCCTCTCCGGCAAGACTCGAGTTGCTATTCGACACATTCATTAAGGACTGAATATGAGGGAGGTGTCAGTATCGCTTCTGGATTTTTTATGCCACGTAAAACGGCAGATGCGCTCGAAGAGCTCAACAGCTACAGAGAAATGAAGGATCTACTACTATCGAAGAGTGGAACTCGGGTTGTTCGGAAAAAGGAAATGAAGTAGCTCTGGGTTGAAGATGATCATATGACTGTCAACTGTTATTAAATACAGCAGCAGCTAATGCATTTTAGCTTTAAAATGGAACACATTTTTTAAAAAAAAAAAGAAAGGATTAACAGTTTATGTACATATTTATATTAGTTACTAAAATTTGCTAATGCAAAGAAAATATCTCTCATGTAGATATTGCTTGTATGTTTTTGGGAGTTCCCTTGTGAAATCAATTCAATATAAAAAAAATGTATCAATTTACGATAACTATTTCATTCATAGTTATTCAATGTTACAATTTTCTTTTCATTTCTCAAAGAAAATTATACAGTAGTAGCTTAAATGGTACTTGTTGTAATCTAGAAGGATGTAGATTTTTAAGTGAATAAATTAGATTAGTGTTGGAATTAAGACTAAAATTGGAATTTAAAAAAGAAATATTAAGAGTAAATTAAAATTTTCAATAAGCAAAAAGAAATTTTGAAAATTGCAAATTCGTATGTAATATTTTTGAAGTGAATAAAGGCAATAAACTAGACAAGGTATTATAGTTAAAGGGTAGATTAAAATTCTTAAAAATAAATCTTGATTTACGAGAGAATAAAAAAATAAAAGATAGGAAATTATATAACATTATTAAAAATTATTAAAATAAACTTTTATTATCAATACATGATAGTTTAATTTATTTGAAAAGTTGTATTTATGTTCAAGATTACTAAACTATTAGTAATTTACATGTTGATCATTCAACTTCAAAAAGTTATAAAAATGTTATTAAACTATTCGAAAATTTTCATTTAAGCTATTAGACTGTTATAACCACTGTTATGTAGCCTTCTGCATTCTCACTCCTTAGACCAATTGAAAGCTCTTATTCCCATTTTCTTCTGCAATTCATTTTTTTAATGAAATAACTTTAAAAGTCACAACTTTGTCAACCAAAATCCAAACAATTTTCTTCATCAATATCTGACACTGACCATTAGATTAACTTGGCTCTAAGGTATGTTCTTCTACTCTTCGATGAGTATTAACTGATCCACCATAACAATCGCTGAATCGTTGTTGGAGCTCGCTAACCGGACTTGAGAAAAAAAAAATTTAACAACCTAGTGACCTAAATAAAAACTTTCAAAGAGTTTAGTTACTTGAATGAAAACTTTCAAATAATTCAACGACCATTTTATAACTTTTTAAAATTAAATGACTAAAACATAAATTTATTAATAATCAAGTCAACATACCAAAATCATTATAAGTAAAGGTGCCAGCAGATGATTTAAAAATAATTTAAAATAGATTGGCGTGCAAATAAAATGTTGCAAGAATCAAGATGATGAAATGTGGTACAAAAATTTCATTGTCACGGTTGCCTTCCTATTCTCAACAATCTCTTTTATATGAAAGCAATCACATCTTATGGTGATTGATTACTTTATTTAAGTTGCTGAAAATGATTGACACACTTTTTTTATATCAACACAACGTGGATATAAATATTTGGTTAAATTTTATTATTAGGTACAAGCTTTTATAATTTGTATTCTAATTCAATTAAGTTTAATTTATAATAGTTAAATTGGTTTAAGCAAATTTTGCTATTAGTTTTGTGTAATGGTTGTAAGGCCCAATTTCAATACCGGGGCCCAAATCAAAAGTCAGAATTAAAAACGGCCCAAAGTTTTAGCCCCAAAACTTAACAAAAACAGGAATTAAAAGGGAACCCTAGCAGAACGGCGCCGCAAGCCCCGCAATAGTTCCCGAGTCGTGTGTGCCTCTGCCACTAAGCCACGTTCGTCACGTCCGTGTGAGGAGCCCCTCTCCATCACGTCTTTAGTGTGCCTACAAAATAGGAGATAACAGTAGAAGTGGGGGGCTATACTCTGTTGTTTTTTTTAGGCTATAAAAAGGGAGAATCAAATCTGTAACAGGGGGATTTTTTTCTCTTTTAGGGATTTTTACAGCAAAAATACAAAGAGCAATACTACATTTTTTCGAAATCCAGAATCAAATATCAGCCAAGGTTTTTTTTTTGTGTTTTTTTCTCTCTTTTCATTTCTGATTATACAAACATATTTTTTTTTATTTTTTTATTTCCAATATATACATCTAAATAAAATAATAAAAAAGGAGAAAAAAAAACTTACTTTTCAGATTTCGGCCATCAGTGTGTGTGGTCGCTGACGGCGGCGACGGCGCGGAGCCTCACGCGAGGAGGGCTCACGAAATCGCCCCAGCGAGAGAGAGAGAGAAGCAATTTCAGTTTTTTTAAAAAAAGAGAGGAAGAATGGTTTTTTTGGAGGAAATTTTGGTATTTATAATACCCATGAAACGGCGCCGTTTTGAGCATTGGGTTCAGAGGCCAAAACGACGTCGTTTTGGGCCTCTGACCCGCGACCCGACCCGCTCCAGCAATAGGATCCGCGCCTTTTTTAGGGAGGGGCTAATTGCGCATTTAGCCCCTCCGCTTTTTATATTTTTACAATCAAGTTTTTTATATTTCGATTTTGCACGAAAATTATTCCACTGTTTCAATTTGGGTCCTCATTCGACGCACCGTTTCAGAATGCGGGGTTAATTGCTATTTTGGACCCTCCAGGTTGCGCGCGCATTGCAATTTTGCCCTATTCCGTTTTTTTTATTTTAAAATTGGCCCAAATCTTGCGATTTTGAATCAATTTAGTTCTTTTTCGATTATTTTGCTAATTTACCATTAAATTAATTATTTTTAAATATTTTTTATTACCACTTTTTTATGTATATTATTATTATTATATTCTTTCTATATTCACTATTCTTATATATATTGTTGTTTTAATATATATTATTATATCTATTATTTTTTATTATTATCGATATACCCTATTTTTTTTTGCTACTATGTTTTATTAATACTATTATTTTAATATTATTACTACTATAGTTTTTTCATTTTTAATTATTTTCCCTATTATTATTATATTCCTATGTATTATTATTATTTTACTATTCCTATCATTATTTTTTTATATTTCTCATATTTCTATATTTACTATTATTTTTATTACAAATGTTATTATTATTACTACTAATTTAGTATATATTTTTATTGTGATTACTATTTTAACATCACCATTACCATATCTTTTATTTTTTTAATTATTATATTCATTAGAATTATTATCGTCTTTTTTATTTGTCATTATTTATATATGTACATATATTATTATTATTATTCTTATTATTATGTTTATTATTCCCATTATTATTCTCCCTTATTATTGTTGTGTTTACATTTCAACATTTTTGTTTTTTTTTTTTTTAAAATCCATAAAAAGGGTTTCACAAAGGTAATATTGCGTGTTTGGAAGTTCGAGAAATCGTGCCCAATCGTGCTGGGCTTCGATTTTTTCGTTCATCTAGATTACTAAATATCCTTTAAAGATTTTCATCGTGATTTTTGAAAATAAGGTAATGTTTCGTGTTTGGAAGTTCGAGAGATCGTGCCCAATCGTGCTGGGTTTCGATTTTCCATTCGTCCAAATGACCAAACATCCTTTCGAGATTTTGATTGTATTTTTGAAAATAAAGGCAATATTTAATGATTGGAAATTCAAGGAATTGTGCCCAATCGTGCTGGGTTTCGATTTTTAGTTTGGCCAAATAGTGAAATACCCTTTTTAAATTGCAATGTATGAGTTTTAGAGATCATGAAACAATCTTGGTATCGAGGGTTTGAAACATCGCGTCCTATCGTGCTGGATGTGGTGTTTCATCTTTTCGGAATAAGAGAGTTTCGATATCCAATGTGGGTTATCCAAACATTTTTGAAGATTCATATTTTAAAATATTTTCTAATTTTTCGATATTAAGGACATTAATCAATCAATACGGTACCAATTTTGGGCGCTATGAGGTGCTAACCCTTCCTCGTATGTAACCGACTCCCGAGCCTGCTTTTCTTAAAATTCGTAGACCAAAATATTTTATAAGTGGCCCAATCACACTTCAAAAAGATTGGTGGCGACTCCGCTTCCATATTTTTAAAGTCGGCCCGTTTTCCAAACAAAAATGGTTTCGACAGACTTGGCGACTCACTGGGGACCGATGAGAGAGTCAAGCCGTAAAATTGGTTGATTATTGTCCTTTTATCGAAAATAAAATTTTGATTTCGTTTCTTTCATTGCATGAGTTTGTGTCGCGTCATATGGTTGTTGTGGTTTGAGACCCATAGGATATTCCTGCATTCATGTTGCATGACCGTTGTGGTCACACCCTTAAGTGGGAGCGAAAGCTACGCCGCCGTGAGGTTTTCACCTCCGCATGGGCTGGGGGATCGCTTCCTCGAGTACATCCGTACCTATGGTTCCGTGAGGTTTTCACCTCCGCATGGCCATAGGGAAATGTATTCCCGAACCAACTCGATCCGTATGAGCCTATAATGGGTGAGGATTGAGGAATCTGCTAGTTCAGTACCCTTCCTTTAGAACTAAACCACATATAGTAAACCTTAAGAGCCCACCCTAGGTAGAGCCATGCTAAACCTTAGTGGCTACCTATGTAATGGTTCGACATTTTTTACTTGCTTTGATTACTTTTATGTGATACTAACTTATTTTATTTTGGTCATGTTTGCATGTCATTTCATACTTAAAAGGCGTCGATTCTGTTTTAATTACTAAGCTAGAAAGCTTGTTATGGAGAACGGATTCCTTGATAACGTGAGAGATAATGCGGCCGTGCGTATATGGTCGGAGAAGACACGACTTGAGAAGGGGATAGTCTAACCGAGGGGTATACATCGAATTATTGGACTTCACTCGCATCGGTGTGACACGTAATGAGCTCCAAGAGTTAAGAGATGTATGGGCTGTTGGGATGAAGCAACTAAGCGACTTTTCTACCTTAATTATGGTGATCTACCCTACTTCATCGGACATCGAGTTGACAAACACTTATTTCGGCTATGACTCAAGATTGGAATTCCGCTTATAGTTGTTTCACATTTGGGGAAGTGGATTTGGTGCCTACAGATGGAAGAATACACGGCTTTGCTTCATAGCCAAAGGGTTCAGTTGACAAAGTTTATTTCAGGGCGCTAATGCACCAACTTTTGTAAAGAAGTCGATGAGTATCACCGGGATGAGTGAACGATGGGTCGCGACACGAATTCAACAAAAGGTGAAGGGAAATGCATTCCTTGGGGAGCTTGAGGAGCTGATTGTGGCACATCCGGATGCCAAGAGGAAAGTTGACATGTTCGCCTAAGTATCTACGGCTTGGTAATTTTCCCCAAAGTTACGAGACATATAGATGAAGCGGTTCTTGACTTATTCGATCGACTTGACAAGGGGTTACGCCAATGCCGGCGATTCTTGCGAAAACGTTTAGATCTTTGAACTCGTGCGGAGAGCGGTGAGGTAGATTCATAGTCGCGCGCAACTATTGTTGGTGTGGTTCCATAGCCATTTCTGGAAAGTAGATAGATCTTCTTGTCGGGTTTTCTTTGCGCGGTACTCCCCATTAAAGGAGTTAGCAACCGCACTCAGGGGAGAGATGACGTATCGTAAGAGAACTGGATCGCGCTTCTTCGAGAATCTTCAAGAAAAAGATGTGGAATGGAGAGCTTCTTGGTTCGCTCCGATGAAATTCTCTACCGGTGTGGGAGTTATGATTGGGTTCCTCTGTTAGGGATCCGGGAGCCGTTGGGTATGCTCCTTTGCTCGTGCTAAGCGCAGTACCAATCGAGACGCTTTATACCGTAACGCATGGGCTAGCTTCGCTTTTGAATTCTCGTATAGTGGGAATAATTATAAGAAGAGAGTTCGAGAGATTTCGATGCTTGGAAGCGATTCACCGAATGAAAAGAGTTGCAATGGGTCCAATGGCAACCCTCGAATATAATACATGGCGGAGTAGGAGATTAAATGATAATATCCCCGGACCGACACAGGATGCTGATCGATCGATAGAGGAATACCTACAAGTAGTCCCTTCTGAGTTGGAGATCATGAAACAAGACTTTGAAAGTAAAAATTCAGAGTTAGGGAAAAGGATAGAACAACTGGAAGAGGAAAAAATGAGCTTGGGGTTAGATATTGATATCCGTAAGTCGAGGTCGAGAAGGCGAGGAAAGGAAAAAGGAAGGTCAAGAAGATTTGGATAGCTTGAAGACCGACATAAAAAAGTTGCATCGATCGATGAGGGCTCACTGGTTGGGTAAAACCTCGTAACAATGGCATCAAGAAGTTCGGGAGTGAAGGCCAAGGTTGATCGGTGGAAGGAGAGGTTCCATGAGGCCGAGGCACAAAAGGATACTCGAGAAAGACTCAGAGTGAGAGCCAAAGTGAGAATGAGATGTTAAGAGCTCGAGTAGCGAGCTAGAAAGGGCATTGTCTCAAGTCGTAGCTCTACGGTGAAATTAGAATCAAGCCTAAATCAGATTGAAGAGTTGAAAGGAAAGGTGGTAACACTTGAAACGGCGCCGCAAAATAGTGAGCTTGGATCCAACTATTGGAGGCAAATAACGAGCGACGGAAGAACAACTTCAACGTTCTCGAGAACCAAATCGAGAGAAAGAGACTACCTTATGGGCGAGGCCGTGATTCGAGATACAAGAAGTGGCTGAGCATTTACAAACCTTAGCTGCTCAGCCGATGTATTAAGTATAGTATATGAGTCGAGTCAGTCAAGGGCCGAGAGTTAGCCTCTCTTCTTAAGAAAGTTAAAACTTTGGGCATAAGGGCTAGGTCGTATATGTGACTCTGTTTTATGTAAAGGATTTTGTTTTTTAAATAAGTTTTCTATAAGAAATTGAACCAGACTTGACGCCTTTTTGCATTCATTCATTTACATTGCATTTCATGCATTGGCATTGCATCATATCATTTGCATTAAATTTCATAAAAAAAACCCTATTAACTAGAGGTCGTATTTTAGTTATCCTGGAACACCACTACTATACACGAAGGAAAATAAAAATCATGGATCAAAGGTTGGAAAGGTTGGAGCAGATGCAGAAAGAGATGCAAGACCAGTTGCAGACTCAGATGCAAGAGCAGTTGGCCAAAATCCAACAAGATGTGAGGGATCAAATGCTAGAATCCCAGAGAAGTATGATGAGCCAGTTAACGCTGTTGTTGACCGGAGCGCAGGATAAAGGAAAAGGCCCTATGGTCGATATTGGGGATGAAAATGAAAATTACGCTTATTCGTCGTGCCTAGCCCAGTAAATTCTCAAGCGCGACCTCCAAGAGTGTCTGTTAATATCGGGCCTCGCAGATCAAACCGGTGCCTCGGCACCGGCAAAAACTTCCCGATGGGCTTGAGCTCTAACCACGGAGACAATTTGCCAAAGTTCATGGTCCCCGATTTCGACGATGCATGTGGGGGAGAAAGCGGCGCGAGTTTCCAAAGGAGTTTGAGGATCGCCGCAAATGGTGGAGAGGAGAAGTTTAAAGCATTGGAAAGTGTTGATTACCAATGCGAGGTGGATGCTAAGAAGTTTGAGTCTAGTCCCGAATTTGGTACTTCCTCCGAAGTTCAAGATGCCGAGTTTGAAAAGTACAACGGGACCACCGCCACGAGGCCCATATTACGATGTTCTCGTCGTAGAATGACGGGATATGTCAACAATGACCAGATTATTGATCCACTTTGCTTTGGGACGATCGACCGGAGCTGCGCAGAAATGGTACAATCACCGAGTTGTACCCAAATCAAATCGTGGAGAGATTTGGCACAAAGCTTTCATGAAGCATTACGGCCATGTGACCGATATAGCACCCGACAGGATCACGTTGCAAAATATGGAGAAAAAGTCGGCGAGTTTTAGGAAATACGCCCAAAGGTGGAGGGAGGTCGCTACGCAAGTTCACCCACCGCTACTAGAAAAAGAAATGACCATGCTCTTCATTCATACCACAAAGCACCTTTCATCAATCACATGTTGGGGAGCGCGACCAAGAGTTTCACGAGACATAGTGATGTCTGCGAAAATGATAGAGAACGCAATAAGGTGTGGGAAAATAGAAGCTGGAGAGGGCATGAAAAGATCGGCTCCAAAGAAAAGAGAGAATGAAGTGGGTAATGTAAGCTCGGGTTATCCCAAACCTATTACTATTAATCAACCAAGGGCGGTGACCATGGGCCAGCAGGCCCCATCAAGACAAGAGCCTAGCACGAGGCAGAAGACCGAGAAGTTTCAGTTTACTCCTATACCGGTGACGTATAAGGAGTTGTATAAGACTTTATTCGATGCGCACGTCGTATCCCCCCGCTTTACTTGAAGCGCTGCAACTTCCATATCCCAAGTGGTATGACACAAACGCCGGTGTGAGTACCATGCGGATGTAATGAGGTCACTCAATAGAGAACTGTACTTCATTCAAAAGACTAGTTGAGAGACTTATCAAGGCGGGGGTGGTAGACTTCAATGACTCGCTTGGTGGAGGAAATCCGTTACCCAGTCATATTGATAATGGGGTAAACGCAATAGTTGAAAACAGGGGAAGAAGGTTCAAACAGGAGATTGTTAAGGTCAGAACCCCATTGAGAGAGGTTTGGAAAGAAATGCAGAAAATTGAGTTAGTTCTGCAAGAGAATGTAAACAGATCTCAAGATACAAGGAACTACTGTGAGTTCCATGACAAAGAAGGCCATGAAATCCAGCAATGTAACGAATTCAGAGCCCTAGTACAAGGGCTAATGGATAATAAAGAGCTGGAGTTCTTTGACTTGGTGGAAGGAGATGACGTATGTTCCACGTAAGAGAGGTCTGGCAGGAGGATCCCAAAGTCAATCACCCACTAGTGATTATCACACGGCCGGGGTCGTCGACGACGCCGGAGTGAAGGTAGAACCGAGGGTCGAAATTAAAAAACCCGTGACTTTTCCTTATAAGGGTACACCGAGGGTTGTAATCAGAAAACCCGTAACTTCTCCTCCGAGGATTATAATTCAAAAACCCATGACTTTTCCATATAAAGATGACAAGAGGGTACCTTGGAATTACAATTGCACTGTGATAGTTTCCGGAAAAGAGAGTTCGGCCAGCACACCCAACCTAGAAGCTGAGTCCTCTATGATGAGAAGGGGAGACGAGAAGACAAGACCACTGGTTAATGAGCCAGTAGCAGAGAGTAAGGCGAGAGAGTTTTTAAAATTCCTGAAGCACAGTGAGTGCGAAGTCGTGGGAGCAACTACACAAGCGGCCGCAAAGACGCACATCAAGCATTTCAACTTTGATCCTAAACTCAGAGGTACATCGCAATGCGCTAATGAAGGTGTTGAACGAAATCTATGTCGCCGAGGACATTTCGGTAAACAAGCTAGACCGCCTCGTTAGTAACATAAGCGCAGACAATCTCATCTCTTTCAGTGATGATGAAATACCGCCGGGGGGCATGGGATCTACTAAGGCTTTGCACATCACTACCCGATGCAAAGGGTATACACTGCCAGGGGTATTAATTGACAACGGATCGGCACTAAACGTCTTGCCCTATCTACACCGGACAAAGTTACTGTAGATAGCTCTCACATGAAAACATGCCGTAATATAGTCGAGCCTTCGATGGCACCGAGAGAAAGTGATAGGGAGGATCGAGATACCCCTTCTAATTGGGCCAAACACGTGCGAGGTAGATTTCCTCGTGATGGACATCAAGCCTTCTTATAATTGCTTATTGGGAGGCCGTGGATCCACTCAAAGAGTCGTATACCATCGCCATTGCACCAAAAGTCAAGGCTGGTGACAGAGGGCGATTGATAACCATAAATGCAGAGGAGGATATCATTGCGTCATTTGCTCGTGATGCACCGTACATAGAGAATGATACGGAGGCTATAGAGTGCTCCTTCAGTCATTAGAGTTTATAAATGCGACTTTCATCGATGAAGGTGGCAAGGTCCCGATACCAAAAATCTCTCAAAACCACAAGGATGGGCCTACGATCGATGGTAGGAAAAGGAGCATTGCTCGGAAGGGGACTCGGAAAATACCTTCAGGGCCCTGTTAGAGTGCCGGGATTGGTTGACAAACATGATCGCTTTGGTCCGGGGTATAGGCGGATACCGCACAGAGAAGGGAGGAGCTAGAGAGGAAGCGTGAAAGACGAAGGGCACGACTGAATGGTGTAGAGATCGAGTGGGGTCGAATGACTTTTCCCCATATATCTAATACATTCATGTCAGGGGGAATTATTCATTCGGGACGGGAGAACGTGAATAAGGAAATGGCTGAGGATATGA
The DNA here is from genome assembly GCA_025698515.1 of Gossypium sturtianum. Classification (NCBI taxonomy): domain Eukaryota; kingdom Viridiplantae; phylum Streptophyta; class Magnoliopsida; order Malvales; family Malvaceae; genus Gossypium; species Gossypium sturtianum. Next base: position 3,252,017 of record CM046954.1, read on the forward strand.
TGGGGGCTTTGAACATTAATGCCGTGTGTCAAGAAAGTTCGAGGAGAGGAAACTTGGCGGGTATTCGCCCTCTACGAGCTGGAAGTGTTCTCGGACAAGCTGGATGCGGAAGAAATTCTGTAGTTTTTAGGACTAAAACAGCAGTAATGTTCAAAACACACTTGTTGTTTCAAGCCTAGGGAACAACGAGAATCTTTTGTGAAATAGGCTCATGTTTAAGCATCTTTACTTTCAATAAAAGTGCATTTTCCTTTCATACCGTGCGCTTATTCTTTTGTTTCTTTTCCATTCCATTCATAACCATAACGCATAAGTATTTCTTAAATGTATTTTCATTGAATACTCTTTCATACCTACCATAGGTCCCCGTGATATCGATGTCATGAACAACGCCTTTCACGGACCTGCACTTTCTGATGAGCAAGACATGTGCCCGTAAGAACCTCAAGACTTTACGGATGACGGAGATTGTAGTATATCCCCGGATCTGTTAAGGATGATGGTGGAGCAGAAGAAAAAGCGATTCGCCTCACAAAGAGACAATTGAGAATGTGACTCTGGAGGAAGGAAAGAGGTGAAAAGTAGAACCCTCATCACCAGGGAAACAAGGCGGGGACCTCATCAAAGCTTCATTAGAGTTCAAAGATGTCTTTGCTGGTCATACCAGACATGCCCGGTTGAGCCCCGATATTACTGCACATCGTATCCCAATAAAGGAAGATTGCAAGCCGGTTCAACGAAGCTCAAAGGATGAGACCCGATGTTGCGGTGAAAATCGAGAGAGAGATCAAGAAGAAATTTGACGCTGGTTCTTACGAGTTGTGAAATACTCGTAATGGGTAGCCAACATTGTCCCCGCTCCTAAGAAAGATGGGAAAGTACGAATGTGCGTCGACTACGAGAGACCTAAACAAGGCCAAATTTCAAAAGACAACTTCCCACCGCCTCACATTGACACTCCGGTGGATAACACTGCGGCGTTTCTCATTCTTCTCATTCATGGATGGTTTCTCGGGATACAATCAAATAAGGATGCATCCGAGGAGGACATGGTAAAGACTACCTTCATAACCTTATGGGAACTTTTTGTTACCAAGTGATGCCATTTGGGTTAAAGAATGCGGGGGCAACATATCAAAGGGCTATGGTAACCTTGTTTCACGACATGATGCACAAAGAGATTGAGGTCTACGTCGATGATATGATTGCAAAGTCTCGAACGAAAGGGGAGCATGTGCAAGTGTTGAGGAAACTATTCTTGAGGTTGAGGAAATTTCAGCTGAAACTCAATCCAAATAAGTGTACTTTCGGGCTCGATCGGAAAGCTACTTGGTTTCGTGGTCGATGAGAAAGGAATCGAAGTGACCGGATAAAGTCAAGGCCGTGCAAAAAGTTGCCTCCGCCGCGCACTTAAAAGGAAGTCCGAGGCTTTCTAGGAAGACTAAATTACATCGCTCGGTTCATTTCGCAATTGACTGAGAAGTGCGATCCCATATTTCGTCTTCTTAAGAAACACAACCCAAGCATTTGGGACGATGAATGCCAGAAGGCATTTGACAAAATTAAACAGTACTTGTCTAATACTCCAGTGCTAATACCGCCCAGTCCTGACAGACCATTGATTCTATATCTGACGGTATTCGATAATTCAATGGGATGTGTGCTAGGCCAACACGACGAGACAGGGAAGAAAGAGAGGGCGATATACTACCTCAGCAAGAAATTCACCGAGTGTGAAATGAGATACTCGCCCATTGAGAAATTGTGTTGTGCATTAATCGACAACTCGGAGGTTGAGGCGTTACATGCCGTACCACACAACAACGGTTAATCTCGAAATTGGACCCTCTCAAGTACATGATGGAGTCGACCGCTTTGAATGGAAGAATGGCCCGATGGCAAATTTTGCTCTCCGAGTTTGACATAGTTTACGTGAACCAGAAGGCTGTGAAGGGAAGTGCAATAGCGATTTTCTAGCAGGCCAGGCGCGCTGAGACGACTACGAACCCCTGAATTTTGATTTTCCCAATGAGGATCTGATTTTTGTAGCGACAATTGAAGAAAATATCTTAGAAAATCGTCTCTGAAACTAAACTTCGACGAGACATCAAATGCCGCTGGTAATGGAGTTGGAGCAATCCGATATCCCCGAATGGAGACCATTATCCATTCACTTGCAAGTTGGATTTTGACCGCACGAACAATATGGCGTATCACGAAGCATGTATCTTGGGAATTCGAGCGACCATAGACCGCAGTTAAGTCGCTAGAAGTATATGGAGATTCCGTCTTTGGTAATCTATCACCAAAGGAGAATGGGAAACAAGAGATCCTAAATTGATCACTCACCAAAGTTAATTCTAGAACTAATTGAGGAGTTTGATGATATCGCATTCTTTTACCTCCCGCGTGATGAAAACCGGATGGTCGATGCCTTGGCCACCCTAGCTTCTATGATCGAGTAAACGAGCAAGAGGGTATGAAGCCCATCCAAATGAGTATTTATGAGACTCCGGCTCACCGCCGCAATATCGCTGAAGAAGAGGAAAGAGATGATCATCCTTGGTATCGTGGATATTTTGCGATATGTAAGGAGTCGTGAATATCCCGATCAAGCAACAGAAAATGACAGAGAACATTGAGAAGACTAGCCAATGACTATGTCTTAAACGGGAGATCCTGTATAAAAGGAGGAAAGATCGTGTTGTTAAGATGTGTCGATGTTTGTTGAGGCTAGGAAAATCCCGGAAGAAGTCCATGAAGGTGTCCGTGGGGACGCATGCCAACGGGTTTACAATGGCCGACAAATCATGAGATTTGGGTATTATCGGTCCACGATGGAAGGAGATTGTATTCGTTACGCCAAGAAATGCCACAAATGTCGATTTATGGAGATAAGATACATGTGCCTCCTTCACATCTTCATGTTATGACTTCCCATGGCCTTTCTCAATGTGGGAATGGACGTCATTGGACCAATCTCACCGAAGGCTTCTAATGGACATCGATTCATCTTCGTGGTCATTGATTACTTCACCAAATGGGTAGAGGCGACTTCATATGCTAATGTCACGAAGACGGCAGTTAGTAAGTTTTGAAGAAAGAGATCATATGTCGCTACTGGGTATGCCGAAAGAATCGTGTCCGACAATGCACTAAACTTGAACAACAAAGGCGATAGCGTAAGTCCGCAATCGCCTCAACATTAAGAACCATAACTCGCCGCCATATCGCCTCAAAATGAATGGAGCAATTGAGGCGGCTAATAAAAATATCAAGAAAATCGTGGGGGAAAAATGGTTTGAGACCTACAAGGATTGGCATGAAAAGTTACCACTTGCTCTCTACGCCTATCGAACAACGGTTAGAACCTCTACCGGGCAACTCCTTTCTCATTGGTTTATGGGATGGAAGCGGTCTTGCCTATTGAAGTTGAAATCCCTTCACTCCGGGTTTTATCAGTGAAGTGGTTGGATGAAGCGAGAATGGGTTCAATCTCGATATGATCAATCAACCTAATTGAGGAAAAGAGGCTAAGAGCCATTCGCCATGGTCAATTGTACGAAGCGGATGATGCGGGCTTACAATAAGAAAGTCCGCCCGAGTATTCCACGAAGGAGATTTGGTGTTGAAACAGATCCTCCCTATGCAAAAAGGACTTTAGGGAAAGTGGATGCCTAATTGGGAAGGACCGTGCGTTGTAAAGAAGGCCTTTTCGGAGGAGCTTTGATACTAGCCGAGATGGACGGCGAGAGTCCGCCAAATCCAATTAATGCAGAGACTCGGTCAAGAAGTACTTCGCATGAAAACGCGGCCAAGGCGAAAACCCGCAGCGGCGCGTCTTGAGTTCAAAAAAAAAAAAAAAAAAGAAAAAGGGAGAGGCCAAGGCGAAACCCGTGAAGGGCGCTTTGAGACCAAAGGGCTTTGGGTCGAAAACTCGAAAAGGGCGGCTCAAATTATGATCAACTCGGATGGGGCATACAGTGGTTTTCTTTGCATCGGATTAATGAGGAGGGTATGTTGTTTTAGGACATCGACAGAGTACCATGGTTCTCCTAGAGACATGTTGAGCTCGAATGGTCTTCAAGAAGTACGCATGCAGAGAAGCTCGGGCTATGATATCCAGGGCAGCGTGATTCCGCTCTTACTCATTTTGTACCTTAGCAAAATTTCTGCGCTTTGTTCAATTCATTCTTCACGGGTTTTGTCCCGAATAAATTCCAATTTCATTCATCTCTACAATCTTTTTCCAAGCATTTCATATTGAAGTAATGATTACTGAACAAATAATGTTTCATGAAAGAAGTTCTGGATATTACTCTGTAAATCTCTAAATAATACAAGAATCCGAAACAGGACAAGTATTTAGAACTCACCAGGCTTAAAGGGCTCGGAACCCTTGAATTAAGAGTCTAAGCAGTGACGACATTTTCTGGATTCTCTGTTAGAAGTTCAATTGAAGACATACGTCGTGGTATCACCCTAACAAGCAAATGGCGGTGATAACCCAAAAATTAAAAATTGGATCATGCTCATGACATTTGGCATTCATCCATTCATTCGCAATACATTGGTTAGTAGCATCTTTCAATCATGACATCCTAATCATTTGACATAAGCATAGACCCCATGAAGTCAATTCTACAGTAGGTTCCCAGGAGGACAATGTAGTAAAGTTGATGGGAGTTACAGAAGATACGGATCTTATCTCTCCGACCGAGCGAGAGTAGAGCGGATCGGAAGATTATAGCCTTATCTTCACCGAGCGGGGAGTGAAGCGGGCTAAAGATAGTGGATCTTATCTCTACCGAAAGGGAGTAGAGCAGATCGAAGATCAAGCCTTATCTCTACGGAAAGCGTAGTAGAGCGGGCTAAAGATAGTAGATCCTATCTCCACCGAAAGGGAGTGGAGCGGATCGAAGACAACAGATCTTATCTCTACGAGCGGGAGTAGAGCGGATCGAAGGTCAAAGCCTTATCTTCACCGAAAGGAGTGTGAAGTAGGCTAAAGATAGTAGATCTTATCTCCACCGAGCATGAGTGGGGCGGATCGAAGATAATGAGCCTTATCTTCACCGAAAGCAGTGAGTGAAGCAGTAAAGATAGTGGATCTTATCTCTACCGAGCGGGAGTAGAGCGATCGAAGAGCTCAAGCCTTATCTCTACCGAAAGTAAGAAGAGAGCAAAGATAGTAGATCCTATCTCCACCGAAAGCGAGTGGAGCGGATCGAAGACAACAGATCTTATCTCTCAATGAGCGGGAGTAGAGCGGATCGAAAGGTGAAGCCTTATCTTCACCGAAAGGTGAGTGAAGCGGGCTAAAGATAGTAGATCTTATCTCCACCGAGCATGAGTGGGGCGGATCGAAGATAATGAGCCTTATCTTCACCGAAAGAGAGTGAAGCGGGGCTAAAGATAGTGGATCTTATCTCTACCGAGCGAGAGTAGAGCGGATCGAAAGATCAAGCCTTATCTCTAATGAAAGTAAGTAGAGCGGGCTAAAGATAGTAGATCCTATCTCCACCGAAAGCAGAGTGGAGCGGATCGAAGACAACAGATCTTATCTCTCACCGGCGCAGAGTAGAAGCGGATCGAAGGTCAAGCCTTATCTTCACCGGCGAGAGTGAAGCGGGCTAAAGATAGTAGATCTTATCTCCACTTTGAGCGGAGTGGGGCGGATCGAAGATAATGAGCCTTATCTTCACTGAGCAGGAGTGAAGCAGGCTAAAGATAGTAGATCCTATCTCCATTGAGCAGGAGTGGAGCGGGTTGAAGACAACAGATCTTATCTCTACTGAGCAGGAGTAGAGCAGATCGAAAGACCGAAGCCTTATCTCCACTGAGCAGGAGTGGAGCAGGCCAAAGATACAGATCTTATCTCCACTGAGCAGGAGTGGAGTAGATCGAAGACAACAGATCTTATCTCTACTGAGCAGGAGTAGAGCAGATCGGAAGATTGAAGCCTTATCTTCACCGAAAGCGAGAGTGAAGCAGGCTAAAGATAGTAGATCCTATCTCCACCGAAAGGAGAGTGGAGCGGGATGAAGACAACAGATCTTATCTCTACCGAAAGGGAGTGAAGCAAAGCTAAAGATAGTAGATCCTATCTCCACCGAAAGAGAGTGGAGCGGGTTGAAGACAAGCAGATCTTATCTCTACCGAGCGGGAGTAGAGCGGATCGAGAGACCAAGCCTTAACTCCCTAAGCGGTAGGGTATCGGTAAAAAATTACAGGTCTTAATTCCCTAAGCAATAGGGTGACAGATCGAAGACGATGAGGCTTGACTCCCTAAGCAGTAGGGTAATAGGCCGAAAATTACAGAGCTTTAATTCCCTAAGTAGTAGGGTAACAGACTGAAGAGAGCAGATCTTATCTCCGTTGAGTAGTAGTGGAGTAGATCGAAACAAAATTCCTATACCCCTGAGGATGCAATGGGTCAAAGCAAGGCTACATCAAGTCAGGACTCAGCAATACGGGGCAAAATTGGTCCTTTTAAAGTCTTTGCTCTATTCTCGTTACACGACAATGAGCAAAGAGGGGCACTGTAAGGCCCAATTTCAATCACGGGGCCCAAATCAAAAGTCGAATTAAACGGCCCAAAGTTTTAGCCCCAAAACTTAACAAAAATAGAATTAAAAGGGAACCCTAGCGAACGGGCGCCGCAAGCCCCGCAATAGTTCCCGAGTCGTGTGTGTGCTCGCCACTAAGCCACGTTAAATCACGTCAGTGAGGAGCCCCTCCATCACGTCTTTAGTGTGCCTACAAAATAGGAGATAACAGTAGAAGTGGGGGGCTATACTCCGTTGTTTTTTTAGGCTATAAAAAGGGAGAATCAAATCAGAATATGTGATTTTTTTCTCTTTAGGGATTTTTACAGCAAAAATACAAAGAGCAATACTACATTTTTTTCGAAATCCAGAATCAAATATCAGCCAAGGTTTTTTTTTTGTGTTTTTTTCTCTCTTTTCATTTCTGATTATACAAACATATTTTTTTTTTATTTTTTTATTTCCAATATATACATCTAAATAAAATAATAAAAAAGGAGAAAAAAAACTTACTTTTCAGATTTCACCACCAGGTGGCGGTGGTGGCGACGGCAAGCGACGGCGATGGCGACGGCGCTGAGCCTCACGGAGGGCTCACGGAAATCGCCCAAAGTAGAGAGAGAGAGAGGAGCAATTGCAGTTTTTTTAAAAAAGAGAGGAAGAATGGTTTTTTTGGAGGAAATTTTGGTATTTATAATACCCATGAAACGGCGCCGTTTTGAGCATTGGGTTCAGAGGCCAAAACGACGTCGTTTTGGGCCTCTGACCCGCGACCCGACCCGCTCCAGCAATAGGATCCGCGCCTTTTTTAGGGAGGGGCTAATTGCGCATTTAGCCCCTCCGCTTTTTTATATTTTTACAATCAAGTTTTTTATATTTCTGATTTTGCCTGAAAATTATTCCACTGTTTCAATTTGGGTCCTCATTCGACGCACCGTTTCAGAATGCGGGGTTAATTGCTATTTTGGACCCTCCAGGTTGCGCGCGCATTGCAATTTTGCCCTATTCCGTTTTTTTTATTTTAAAATTGGCCCAAATCTTGCCATTTTGAATCAATTTAGTTCTTTTTTGATTATTTTGCTATTTTACCATTAAATTAATTATTTTTAAATATTTTTTATTACCACTTTTTTATGTATATTATTATTATTATTATATTCTTTCTATATTCACTATTCTTATATATATTGTTGTTTTAATATATATTATTATATCTATTATTTTTTATTATTATCGATATACCCTATTTTTTTTGCTACTATGTTTTATTAATACTATTATTTTAATATTATTACTACTATAGTTTTTTCATTTTTAATTATTTTCCCTATTATTATTATATTCCTATGTATTATTATTTTACTATTCCTATCATTATTTTTTTTTATATTTCTCATATTTCTATATTTACTATTATTTTTATTACAAATGTTATTATTATTACTACTAATTTAGTATATATTTTTTATTGTGATTACTATTTTAACATCACCATTACCATATCTTTTTATTTTTTTTAATTATTATATTCATTAGAATTATTATCGTCTTTTTTATTTGTCATTATTTATATATGTACATATATTATTATTATTATTATTATTATGTTTATTATTCCCATTATTATTCTCCCTTATTATTGTTGTGTTTACATTTCAACATTTTTTGTTTTTTTTTTTTAAAAAATCCATAAAAAGGGTTTCACAAAGGTAATATTGCGTGTTTGGAAGTTCGAGAAATCGTGCCCAATCGTGCTGGGCTTCGATTTTTTTCGTTCATCTAGATTACTAAATATCCTTTAAAGATTTTCATCGTGATTTTTGAAAATAAGGTAATGTTTCGTGTTTGGAAGTTCGAGATCGCGTGCCCAATCGTCTTTGGTTTCGATTTTCCATTCGTCCAAATGACCAAACATCCTTTCGAGATTTTGATTGTATTTTTGAAAATAAAGGCAATATTTAATGATTGGAAATTCAAGGAATCGTGCCCAATCGTCTTTGGGTTTCGATTTTTAGTTTGGCCAAATAGTGAAATACCCTTTTAAATTGCAATGTATGAGTTTTAGAGATCATGAAACAATCTTGGTATCGAGGGTTTGAAACATCGCGTCCTATCGTCTTTGGATGTGGTGTTTCATCTTTTCGAATAAGAGAGTTTCGATATCCAATGTGGGTTATCCAAACATTTTTGAAGATTCATATTTTAAAATATTTTCTAATTTTTCGATATTAAGGACATTAATCAATCAATACGGTACCAATTTTGGGCGCTATGCGGGGTGCTAACCCTTCCTCGTATGTGAACCGACTCCGAGCCTGTTTTCTTAAAATTCGTAGACCAAAATATTTTATAAGTGGCCCAATCACACTTCAAAAAAGATTGGTGGCGACTCCGTTTCCATATTTTTAAAGTCGGCCCGTTTTCCAAACAAAAAATGGTTTCGACAATGGTATTCTAGATTTTTTTTATCAAAATAAATAAAAACAGTTAAAAAATTCTAAAATAAAACAACCTCACAAGATGGTTTCAAAATGGAACAAATTCTAGAGGAGAGAGCGAAAATCGGTTTCCTCCAAACCAATTTCAACGTTTCTCAATAAATTCACCGATCTCAAAAGAAATTTTCTAGGAGGAAAAAAATGTAACAGGTGTCAGTCACAGTCAAAAAGTCAAGTCAAGTTGATCATGAGGTGAAATTTATATAAGAAAACTTGTTTGGGGTAGTCCGTACTTTTTTTAAAATTTAAAATTTAATCCATCTTCTTTAAATAAAAACTAATTTTTTATTCTTTATATTCTAAATAAAATATAAAAATTATAATATTTTTTAAAATTAAAAACTATTAAAAAATAAAAACTCTTTAAAATTTTAAAAATGAAAGTGATTTTAAAATATAAAAAATCTAAAATTTAATGTATTTTAAACTGGACCAAACCGATCAACTGGACGGAGAATCGAATCGGTGAGAGGTAAAAAATCAGTTGATCCGTAAGCCGGTATAGATTGATTGAATCGAGCTAAAACAAAAATAATTTTAAAATATAAATGTGTTATTACACCAATTAGAAAAAAGGTTTTCATTATCAAATTAACGGAGAGTGACCAAAATAAGAATAAATTCAAACGTTAGTGTCGAAGTTGAAGTTTTTTAAAGTTTGGTGACCTAAGGACTATAACTCCATTAATGAAGTAGAAAGATTTATATATGTTATTATCATCATTGAAATGTTGAACACCGACCATGCACTTTTATTTCTTCCCGCCTTCCCAATTGCTTTGACTTTTAATTATACAATACCACCATATAGTTTTTATTTATTATTGTTTTATTTTTCAATTAATTATATTTGATTGTTGATTTTTATGCAGATAACATTTATATTTATTTAATTACTTAATCACTACCATATGACTTTTTTTCATATTTATAAATATCTCTTCGTATTATTTTATCATCACATTTACTTCAGGTAGATTTACTTCTTAGGTAAGCTCCTATATATATCAATACATATCCTATTTTAAGATTAACACATGTTTTCTAGGTGTAGGTTCACTTGCATGATAATGTAAACCCATCACGTGCGAACTCATATTGACGAACTATGCAATCTATCATTATGGGAGTAAAAGGGATCGAGTCGATCCCAGTCGGATAACCGAGTAGCAGGTTGATAATGGCAAACACCATAACAAGTATAAACATAAAATGTTGATGTTAATTTATACCATTTCCATGTTAACACTACATATGGTCGTATTTTTGTTAATACAATATTGACCCTATATATAATAAGTTTATTTTACTTTTTTTATTAAATAAATATGTTACAAGTCAATTACACACTTAGGTTAGTTTAATTTTTTATTTATAATTCGTCCTTTGCAAGTTGTATAAATTTATCTTTTAGGTCCTTAATATTTTAATTTTGATTCAATAATGTATTACTATAAAAAAAAATCTGTAAAAGAAATTGTAATTGGCGTTAATCAATGTTTGGAATACTAAGGTAGGAATATTACCTTTTTAAAGATTTCCATATATTTATAATGTAAAGACAATTTTAATGGAGTGATTAAAGGGATGTTTTTGAATAAATAATTTAAAGAATGTCTCTAAATAATAAGTATAATGGTGAATTTATTATATGGACATAATTACTAATAATTAGCTAGGAAAATTATGTTTTTTTTTTAGAAAAAGAAAACTATGTTATAAATACAATTTTATTTTATTTAATATTATTGAAATATTTAACACAAAATTTATGGTAAAAAACTAATTTTTGTGGTCATTTATTCCGTAATTCATATTGTAAAATACGTTTCTAAATTGTTTATAAACTTTTTCTTTAAATTTATTTATTGCTTAATATTTAATATAACTTTTTGTATTGCATCTTTCTTTGTACATATATATTTAAAATTTTTATGTATTTAATTATATTGTAAGTAATTATCAAAAAAACAAAAAATAATATCATAATTTATCATAAAATTATATCAATCTTCTCATGATTTCTTTTTTTTTTAAATATAAATAAGAAATTACATCAAAATACTATGAAAAACGAAATCAATTTACTAAATCAAACTTTTAAAGCTATGAGCTCCCCGAGAGCTTTGTTGAAAACCTGAACACCTTCATTCCTGTCTGAAGCCATTTTAGCTAGGAAATCTGCATTTTTATTCTCTTCTCTAGGAACATGCCTTAACCTCCACTGTCCAATATGCTCTAAAACTTAAACAATTCTCCTTACCAAGGCGGAATTTGAAACTTTCAACTGTCCATCTTAAATGGTTTTGATCGCCTCTAGGCTATTAATGTATATCATCACTTTATCAAGTTTTCACCTATGAGAAAGAATCAAACCATCCAAGATCCCCCACATTTCAACATCAAACACTCAGCATTCCCCCAAATAGCGATTGTAGCCAAGAATCCACTCTCCATTACGATCCCACAACACTTCCCCTGCAAAAGCAATGCCAGCACCCGACTTAACCGTCCCCATCAATATTCAAGTGATACCAAATACCTGTAAAGGAATGGTCTGAATCGGTTATATGCTGTCTAGATGGTTTTTTCATATGAGCCAAAGCATATTATTTCGCCCAACTAATAGAGACTTTTACAATCTCACGAGAGTTCCAAGTTATTCTTTGAAAATTGAGTAAATTTTTGTTTTTCTAGAGGCGTCAAGCAATCAACCTAAATAAACAAAGACCAACTAATCCCCACAGTAGGCACCCAAAAGTGCTCATTCAAATTATTTTCCAACGAATCAAATAAGTTGTTGGAGAAAAAATTACTTTGTTTATTGTTAGGCACAACCTGGCTCCAAACATCTCTTACTTCTGGACAATCTCTATATACATGTAAAATATTCTTTGACTCATTATGGAATGACGAACATAAGAGATCTTGATCAATGCCCTGCCTTACTTTTTCCTCATTAGTAAGGAGTCGTCATTTGAAAACGAGCCAAAAGAATACCCTAACTTGTTGTAGTCCTTTATACATCCAAGGGACTTTCCACATCCTTCCTTTAGTGTTCCACGAAATCTCCTGAATAGTCTGATATGCACTTTTAATTAAGAATGACCCTGTTTGAGTATTTAACCAAGTGATTCGATCTGGCCTCGCTGAAGGACGAGGAGGGGGAATGCTCACAATTCTTTTAACAAAATCCTCCGACAGCCAAACACGAAACATCTTAAGATTCCATGTTTCCTCTGTTGTAACCATTTCATTAAGCTGACAATTTGATATAATATTTCCATGATAAGGTATTTGTTTAAACAAATACCCTAAGTATGGAATCCAAGAATCCTTCCAGCACCAAATAGAGCGACCATCTCCTACAGACCACATTAAGTTTTCACAAAGTAGAGGCCATACATTAGAAAGGACTCTCCAAATTAACTTAAATATAATATACCATAACATACAATCACCACTTCAATATGAATTACAATTGATCTATGTATCGCACGAGAATGCACAAAAGTTAAAGTTTTCAGAGTTTATCATACTAAAATATTTTTTTTCCTCTTATTTTACTTTGAAAGAGTTTTTGAAAATATTTGGTTTCAAATTTATATGCTCTAACATGGAATTAGTTATATTTTAACAAAATTATAATTAACTCATTCAATTTAATTCGACACGAATTTCATTTTACTCGACTTGATTTGAAAAAAATTTCAAATCAAATTAGGATGATAAAATGAGACTCGTCGACTTGGTTAACTTAAATTTTTTTTACTCGATTCGATCAAACACTCATCCCAATGGAGAGTATTTAAATATTTTGGTTATTAACAAATATGTAACTAATAAAAGATAATTATTGTTTATTTATTTTTTTCTTTTTTAAAAAGTTAACTTATTTTTATTAAAGATAAATAATTTATTTTTTTAAACAAAAAAATATTTTTCTATTTTCAAGTAAAAAAAATTTGGCTTCTCAGTTCTCACTAGACCTGTTCATGAGTCGGGCCACCTGGCCCGGCCCGAAATGTGGGAGGGTTTAGGCAAAAATATAGGCTCGAAAAATGAGCTTGAACAAAAAAATAAGGCCCGTTTTAAAAACGGGCCGGGCCTCGGATAAGGCATTTTTGGCCCGAGCTAAAGGATATATTTTTTTTGTTTTTTAATATTATTTTCTTATTATTTTCTCTCTATTTTGCTACCATTTTACTATTATGTTGCTACTATTTTGTTGGTATTGTTTTGATATTATATAAAACTTATTTTATTGTTAATTTTGTTATTATTTTAAATACATTTGTTAATTTTATTATTATTTTAGAGGTATTTGCTTGTTAAGTTGCATCTATCTTAGTGTTATTTAAGTATACATATTTTTAAAAATTTATTTTCAATTTGTTGGGAAATATTTATTTTGATGTTTTTAGTATTTTTGATGTATTATATATTTTTTAAAATTATATAAGAAAATAATATAAAAATTAATATGTGAGGGCCAGGTCAGGTCCGGGTTTTAACATTTTTATCCGGGTCGAGCTTGGACAAAATTTTAAGCCCATTTTTCGGGCCGGGCCCGAGCCTAAATTTTTAGTTGAGCCCGGCCCGGCCCATGCACACCTCTAATTCTCACCCACATGAACGAATCGAAATCTAGTTATATATAATAATCTTTTTTTTGTCAAAAAAATTGAGCTTCATTAATGAGTAGGGAACTACAACCTGGCAGCACAATAACCAAAGGAAAAAAAAATAATGAAACGACAGCACTAAAGAGAATACAAAAAGACAATAAAACAAGCAACCAGAAGCAAAACAAAAGCACACAGAAAAAACAAATCGAAAAATAAAAACCAAAACAATCTGCCAGAGACCCCCCCCCAGAAACGCAAGACGAAACCCAGCATGAAACCTCCCTAAATCATCAGCAGAACCAAGATCGTCGAAAGGAAGGAGCCAGCTTTGAAGAACCAGCAGCCATGGAGATTCTAAGAACCTTCTCCACTCCTCAAAGCACCAAAGAACTCAAACACTCATCCTTGAACACGAATCTAATCTTCCCAATCCTTAACCGCAGCGCGATTAGCCCGACCCGGGACCTCTTCAACCCAACAGCACGATAAAGGCCAGCGACAACCCTCCGCCGCCAAGCTATGCGCTGCACGGTTCCCTCTTCGCGGAGAAAAATTGTAATAGATTTATTCTACAAACCTTTCCATCATGCGAATATTTAGTATTATAGGACGAATCACCGATCTGTCGTCCGAACCAGAACGAAGCTTCTTTATAACCGTTAAAGAACCCCCCTCCAGAATAATCTTCCTAAAGCCCATGTCAATCACAAAAAGAAGCACCCGCTCGCAAGCTCTTGCTTTCGCCACAAAAGTATCAGCGATATCAACATACTGGTAAACACATGCACCCATAACTAGGCCTTTATCATTACGTGCAACCACTGCTGCTATAGATGAATTAGAGTCCCTGTTAAACGAAGCATCAAAATTTAATTTGATAACACCAGAGAGAGGTGGACGCCATAAGACAGAGTCTGTGGTAACAGGATGAAAATCATTCTCACCGCCCATCTTTAACTCACAAGCATATCTCTGAATAAAGCATAATAGTTCTTTTATAGAAAAATTTCGCCCTTCATGGATTAACTTGTTGCGCATAAACCAAAAAGCCCAGAAAGTAATTGTTAACATTTTCCTATTATCAACAGAAGTAGCAATAAACTTGCTAACCAATTGATTTTTACCATCCGAGGTATCATTATCCAGGTCCACCTGAAGTCTCAGCAAGTTCCAAAGACATCGCAACACCTTACAGGACCATAACAGATGATCTGAATCTTCCGGAGCCGCCTTACACACAGGGCAGACAACCTCCCGTTTTAATCCTCGTTTATTAAGATTACATAGATGAGACACATAGTCTCTAGTAAGTCTCCACAAATGTATCTTAATTTTAGAAGGTAATTGAAGCTCCCATAGCATCTTGTAAAAAATATTGTAATTACCATCCATGGCCAAATTGTGATTAGTAAGCTGAGACCTTCCAGAGAGGAGCACCCTATAACCACTCTTAACTGTATATTCCCTCGTGTTATCATGACGCCAAACCAAAGTATCTTTTGCATTAGTCTGAGCCAAAGGAATATTAAGGATACGTCTTGCCTGATCGTGGTCAACCACCTCATGAACGATATCTTCCTTCCAGGTAAATGATTGTTTATCCATTAATTGATTAACAAGAGAGTCCATCGAGTACAAATATTCGCAGACCGACAATCGATCGCTTCGGACTGTGCAACCAATGATCGTTCCAGATATTCACCGACCTCTCGTTACCAATTCGCCAAAGTAATCCATCAGCTATCAATTCCCGGGCACCACATATGCTTCTTCAGGTAAAAGAAGGGTAAGACCCAACTTTAGCAGATAAAAAATTACTAAAAGTAAAATAACGAGCTTTGAGTACCTTTGCTAAAAGACAATTCGATTGAGAGAGTAGCCTCTAGGCTTGTTTAGCTAACAAAGTCTTGTTAAAAAATGACAAATCATGGAACCCCATACCTCCAAATATTTTGGGATAGCAAAGATCCTTCCAAGAGCACCAGTGGATACCTTTTCCAGACTTGCCATTAGCCCATCAGAACTTGTTCATGATGCCTTCTAACTTGTTGCATAATGTTTTCGGAAGCTCAAAACATTGCATAACATAGATAGGAATGGCTTATAAGACCGCTTTAACAAAAACTTCCTTCCCTCCTATCGAGAGAAAACAAAAATTCCAACTTTCCACTCGCTTACGAAACCGATCCACAAAATTAGCAAACGTCCAACGCTTCCTTCTACCAACCATCATCGGCAGCCCCAAATATTTTTTCGGATTGACAGCAATACGAACCCCCAAAATGTTTGTAATTTTAACCCTTACTGAATGGTCAACACTTGCTCCAAAATAAATAAGGGATTTATCAAAATTAACCTGTTGACCCGAGGCAAACTCATATTCATTAAGAATGTTACGAACAGTATGGGCCCCTTCCTCCGAAGCATCACCAAATAAAATACAGTCATCTGTGAAAATGAGGTGATTAATCATAAAATGTTCTCTGCCTATTGGGGCACCTAACATCAACCTCTTTTGTTTTGCTTCATTAAGCAGAATTGAAAGTCCTTCAGCACATATCAGAAAGAGATAAGCTCAGTGGATCACCTTGACGCAGTCCTCGCGATGGGGTGAAGACATCACTAATACCCTCATTTATTCCCACGGTATATGTAACCGAGCAGACGCACCTCATGACAAGAATAATCCATTCTTGACAAAACCCCAAACTCGACATTATACCAGCCAAAAAGTCCCATTCAACCCGGTCGTAAGCCTTACTCATATCAAGTTTTAGCGCAAAATTCCCTCTCTTACAAAGCTTCCTAGTCTTAAGAGAATGCAAAACCTCATAAGCTATTAAAATATTGTCAAAAATTTGCCTTCATGCAATAAAAGCGCCCTGAGCTTCATTAATACAATGACCCAAAACTAAACTCATCCGGTTCACTAAAACTTTAGCAATGATCTTGTAGATCACATTGCACAAGCTTATTGGCCGAAACTGAGAGAGATTTTTGGGTTTATCAACTTTAGGAATCAACACTATATGGGTTTTGTTTATCTCGCCTATATCAATCTTCCCTTTTAGAATTGCCAACAAAGAATAAGAGATATCACTCCCAACAATATCCCAAGTACCTTTGGAAGAACAAAGTTGAAAAACCATCAATTCCGGGAGCCTTGAGAGGGGCCATCGATTTTACTACTTGACAGATTTCAGTCTCCGTAAAGGGTTTTAACAGCTCATTATTCATCTCCAAAGTAACCCGTTGTTCAACCAGCTCAAGCACTCGATGTTCACTAGCAGAGTCCGAAGCCGTATAAATCTCACCGAAAAATTTCACAGCACTACTCAGCATCTCGTCCGGATTAGAAACCCAACCTCCCTCCTCATTTTCAAAGCCCACAATACGATTACGATAATGACGGGAAAGAGCTATTCGATGGAAAAAACTAGTATTCTTATCACCGTGTTTCAACCAATTGACCCTCGCACGCTGTTCCCAAAAAATTTCATCTTTATCCGCCTCCAGATTAAGGCCTAACTGCACCTCCATAATTTCTTCCAAGATATCGTCATTTGGATCATGCACCTGAAGATAAGTCAACCACTCCTCTAATCTCATACGTTGTCTTATAAGCTCTCGTGAACGTGATCGATTCCATAGTCTAAAGAATTGACCGGTTTTAGCTAACTTGACAACCGTATTATCACATGGCACAGCCCAGGCTTGTCGTACAACCTCACCAAAGGATTGATCTAGGCACCAACTAGCTTCGAACTTGAAACGGTGTCCTCCAAAATTCTCTCTACTAAGACGTTTACCAATCGTATCAATAAGAATCGGGCAGTGATCAGAAATCGAATGGCTCAGATGTTTAACCGAGTACAAATGGAAAAAGTCCATCCATTCACTATTAGCAACCCCCTATCTACTCTCTCACGTATGTTTGTAGCTTGAAACCTTCCTCTTTCCCACGTGAACCATCTTTCACTGAACCCCAAATTAACTAGGCCACAACCCTCTAAAGCATTTCGAAACTTGGCCATTTGGTTCTCCGATCTAAGTCGACCCCCTCTTTTCTCAAAAGAACTAGTAATTTCGTTAAAATCACCGACCACAAGCCAGAGCCCTAGATTATTAGAATAAAGGTGGCAAAGAAGATCCCAAGACATCGACCTTAAACCCTCCACAGGATTACCATAAAACCCGGTCAATCTCTACGTGATCCCATAATCAAAATCAGAAATATCAGCATCTATATGAAAAGAAGAATAGCTTCTAAGCGAAACCAATGAGTTTCCTTTCCAACCCAAGGATAATCCACCCTTGGAACCAACAGCACCAACATCAATACCACAAGAAAAACCAAGCTTCAGTCTAACCATCTCCATATCCTTCGCATTAAGCTTTGTTTCAATAAGAAACAAAATTTGGGGATTAATGGCCCGTAATTTATTTTTGAGCCTTTTAACCGCTCTGCGTGATCTCCCAAACCACGGAAATTCCAACTAACGATCTTCATTGTGTCCGTTTGCTTTGTCCAAATGGAGCGGTACCGATAACTCGTAGCTCTCCCTAGCGCAGGACAAATGTTTGGAAACAGCTTTCAATGTTATTCACCACACGTTGTCGTTTTTTCCCATCAATAGGATGAATTGGGTCATTCTCATCCAACATATTCGAATCCATAGGCCCAATACCGCCACCAACCCCAAAAGAGTCACCCACCTCCCTATTATGCCATAAATTATTTTCCTTAATTACCGTCATTTGATTTTTTGAAAGAGAGGAATTAGGAGCATAATTAATTGGGACCAAATCACTCTCCTGTTTACTCACAAAATCCTCATTTCCCCCTGAATTTTCTCCTCTTTGATTCCTTGCCATACCCGGAACACCACACACCGAACCATCAGCTTCCCTCAACCACTTACTAATCGAGGAGCTCCGCCACCGTACCTCCGCCCAAAGGGAGATATCCCAGCCAAAAGTTATATTAGCAGGTTCTAACACAGTACGAAGGGGGCAAAAACTCTCCACATGCCCAAGTTTTCCACATATGAAGCAAAACAAGCTAAGTTTTTCATATCGGAATCTGGCATAAGCAGTATGATCCGAACCAAACACTATCTTCTTTTTCCCTTTCAATGGGCTCAGTACATCGAGACAGACCCGAATTCTCATAAAATTTCGTATAACCAACAGAGAAACCGGCGTATCATACTCAAGGTATTGTCCAATAAAATTACCCAATTGTTTTGCCATATTTTCAGACATCAAACCTGGAGGGAGATCATGGACTTGGACCCAAAAAATAGAATAATTTAAAGGAACTGACAAGGGATATTCTCCCTCTTATATCCTATGAATCAGTAGAAGATGGTTGTTAAAGAACCAGGGAGCCCCCATAATGACTCTTTGGATATCAACCTCATGAAAGAATTTAAAAAGATAACGTTTCTCACCCAGATCGGAAATGTATATACCCTTTATAGGATGCCAAAGATCAGCCAACGTATTACGAAGGGAGGGAAAATGAACTACACTCTCAGTTAAACAGCGACCCACCAAGCAAAGATGAAAGGATTAATCTGTTGAAGCGTCTTCCTCCTGGAATGTAATCTCCTCCTCGTCAGCCAACTGTAAACTAGCCAGAGCATTCTCCATTCCAACCTAGACAAAAGAACAAACGAAAGACCCCACCACAGCAAAATAGAGAAAACAAAAGAGAGAACAAGAAAAGAAAAACAAGATCGTGTCAAAAAAACAGACGAAAGAACGTGTCAAAAGACAGACATATTTTCTTCTATTAACAAATCATAAAAGTGTGTTCCAAGAACACCTTGTAAGGTCAATTATATATAATAATCTTAAAAGTACATTATTGATATAATAATTAAAAAAATAAAAACTTTCCTGATCAAAAGACACTACCATGTGAACAAGGCAACAATTATTCACCTAACAATTAATACGAATTAATTTTTCAAAAATCAGGAATTTCATTTTTGTATTTATATTTTCAGAAATTTAATTTCTTTATTTTAAAATTTTTAAAATTTAGATTAATTAAATATCTTTTCTAATTAGATGATTATTAAGTAAGTATTTTTTTTCAAAATAATATAACAATAAATTTAACAAAAATAATTAAAAGGATAATAATTACACTTGAATTTTGGAATTTGATATGTATAAAAATAGGGACCAAATTCTTAATTTTTGAAACATACCTAGAATTTATTAGCAGTTGGTTAATGATTGCTACTTGGTTTAAAAAGAAAATCATAATGAAGGCAGAGACAGAAGAAAATGGTGGATTGAAAGGCTGGCAATATCCAGTGAGATGGGACCGTACTAGATAGGGTTTTCAATAATCCAACGGCTCATAATTTAGGATCTAGATCAAGTTCATTATGAAATAAAAAGTAGGTGAGTGTGGCTTTTGCAAAAATGGCTACCATGTATTGTCACTGGTGTCACAGTTATAAAGATAAGCAAATAAATAAATAAGACACGCGATCCAGGTGGGTGAAAGAACATTTAAGTATCCCCCGCCGTAGACTTCTCTTAAAGTCATCTTCCAACAGCACCAATCTAGCTTACCCCACTTTAATTAATTTCTTTAATATAATGTATTAGGATTAAGTGTTTTTCTTTGGCTATATAAGTCGTAGAGATAAGTATTTTGTTTTTCACAACTTCCGAGGAAATTACTAGGTGAGGTGAATACTGTGTGTGAGTTGTGGTGGGACTGTACCATTGATCACTTGGAAGTGAAAACATGGACATGGTGGTGGAACCACAACAGCAACTTGACACAAAGTTAGTCAATAAGAGTTCGTGGCTAAACCAAGAGGATGAAGAAGAAGAAGAGGTGGGTGTGAACCTGTTAGCAAGGCACTCTAGCTCAAGCCATCCACCGCTCAATGGAGTCGGAGCTGATGATGAGTTTGAGCCTGAGCCTGAGCCTGAGCCTGTCCCTGTCTCCGCCCCTACCAGTGGAACCACAAGTGAAAGCTCTGACCAAGAGGAGGAAGACAAAGGCGGTGTTCGAAATGAAGAGATGCGTGGTGAGAAGGTAGATGGAAACAGCGTTTACTATGACAAAATTGAAGGTACCCAATTTTCCTCATAACCATTCTCTGTTACCATGAATGTATGTTGGTTTCATATACATAATCATTCTCATGCTTATTCCAACATTGTGTTCATCTCTTCTCCTTCCCCTGTTTAATTTTTAAGTTCTTCAATTGTTGTCTTCCTTTTTGTTCATTGATTGTTGTATGCCCACAAAAAATAAAGGTTATCTTGCCATTTTACTAGCAACCTGTTGTTCACTGGTCAAGTTGGTGAGGACCACGAGGTTTTGGTTTCTTTTGGCCTCCTCCTACACGTGACTAATACTGACGCTCAACCTTCACAATTATTCACCATTCACGGTTAAATTTTCATTTTCAATTTATCACTTCATTTCCCAGAGGAAGTAAAGGAACTAGTTCTCAGTATCATCGGAAATTTGCATAAAGGTCATTGAAAGATAGTTTAATTGTTATAAGTCTTTGATTGGTGATTGAAGAGCTTCACTATAACATATTGCTACCATTTCTCTTTGTTATTTCTAGCCTCCGATGATAGCCATCTTATTCTCTTTGAGTTCACTTCAATTGGATTTTTTCTGTATTTATCTTATTCCGCCACTTGTTTCATCATCGTTATCCTCTCTTATATCTGTTATTAGTGAGAATGCAATTGGTTTTCATTGTTTGTGGCTGAAGGAACATGGAAATGTCGCCATTGCAATTGGACCCATCAAAATGGAAGTCCTTCTATAGTTGATATCGAGAGTCATGAGGGGTACTTCCACAAGGCAATGAATACAAAAACGTTAAACCAGTGGGGACCCTGTTTTGGTTTAGAAACTAAAGGTCAGTAGACTGTAGATGCCAAGATTAATGCAGGGATTGTGGCAGGTAGCTGCTGGTCAAGATTCCATAGACTGAACTGAACCTCGTCAAATGGGTTATTGTAGTGATTTGTGGTTAGATATTTTCTTTCATTATAGCTTAAAACTGGACCAGTTGCTTTAATTTTCCTGATGTTGGGTATCTCTTGTTAGATAATATTCCCGGATTAAGTTTATCCGACAACAAATGTCGAGCTTCGGTTTATAATGTTGTGCTGGTTCTGTGTGTTCTGCTGTGTATGAGTTTTTTTGTTTTTGTCATTGCTGGGTGGTAAATTCCTTTGCACTTTTGTTGTGTGTAGATATATTTACATACTTCACTTTCCATCTATAAAATGTGACTTTTGGTGCACATTCTAATATTCCAATTATCAGTTGCAAGTTTAGAAATTTAACTAGATCATGGCTTATTATCTGAACATTTTTGTTTCTTTATATAGAAGGTGCTTGACTGCAGTTGCATAACAAAGTATTCATCTGCTTTCATGTTTGCAGGCGCTGAATCCATCGATGAAACTTATGAAATGCAATCTGAAATTACAAAAACCTTGACCATGGAAGTCAGTCATCAAACGGTGAGAAATGTAGAGGATCAGAAAGGCTTTGGTTTGAGCCCTGCCCCGGTTGAACATTTACAAGAAGAAGCAAATGGAAGCTTCAAGCATTTTGAGAAAGAGGCCAAAGTAGATGCCAATGTTGACTTAACTGGAGAAATCAAAGAGGATTTGTACTGTCCAAATGGAAGTTTCAAGCACATTGAGGAAGAGACCAAAGATGCTAACATTGACTTAATCGGAGAAATCGAAGAGGATTTGATGGACTTAGATGTTGAAGGGGTTTTAGAGAAACAAAATACACATGATTTGTACTGTCCAAATTGCAATTCTTGTATCACAAAAAGGGTGATCCTTGTTAGAAGAAAACCTAAAGTTTCAATACGCCACAAACCAAAGCGTGGCAAAAAGCCGGATCTGATTCCTACTTCTGCAGGTTTTGTTGTCAGTGGTGACACACCTGAAATACATTCAGATCCTAGTCCAGCAGCAGCACCTGACGAGCAAGATGCCAGTAGAGAACAAGAACAAAAACAAGAACAAGAAGTATTCAGCTGCTTATCATGCTTCAGCCTTTTCATTCCTATAGGTATTACATTACTTATGTCACATAATCATCTAAGTATCTTACTGATCATTAGAGTAGAAACAACCAACGAAGGTGTAGATGCATTCAATAGTAACCTCACATGTATGCAATTTCTATTTTCATGCATGCTTGTATGTTACTTGTTAGTTCCTTGGTATGAATTTCGAATCAAATAAATTTAGCTTTTTAACTTGACAAATTTTAGATCATTACCATGTAGGGTGTTTTATGTGCATGAAACCTAATTCCATTCTTTAAATCTTGAAGGAAATGGTTGTTTCAAGATCTTTCAGTTCTTCAGAGGGGGGAGACAGACTGAACACACCCAAAGTCCACAAGAGATAAGGCAGAGGGAACACTCAGAAAGTACCCAAGGAACCAACCTGAGTGAAAACAATCTAAGTCCACAAGGAACAAACCTGAGTGAGAACACACAAAGTCCTTCAGAGATTAACTCGGAGGGAAAAACACAAAGTCCTCAAGAGATAAGCCCGGAGGGGAAAACACAAAGTCCTCAAGGTATTAGCCAGAACGAGTACCCAGCAACTTCTCAACTGATAAGCGGCAATGATGACACACAAAGTCCTCAGAAGAGAAGCCATGATGCAAACATGAGTAGTCCTCAATGTATAAACAATAATGAAGATGCACAAAAACCTCAAGATATAAGCTGGAATGGAGGTACACAAAGTCCTCAAAAGAGAAACCGCGATGCAAACATGAGTAATCCTCAACATATAAATCCTAATGAAGATGCACAAAAAGCTCGAGATATAAACCGGAATGAAGATACACAGAGTCCTCAAAAGATAAGCCGCAATGAAAATGCACAGAATCCACAGGATGTAAACCAGAATGACAGCAAGCAAAGACCTCAAAAGATTCCTACAGAGAAAACAAATTGGATTTTATCTATTTTTGGATATTATAAGAGCAAAGGAGGTATGGTTAACTTTAGAATCATTAAAAGATGAAAATCTGTTATGTCTATTTGCTATTACTGTCTTTGTATGTTTACTGTTTACCTTTTTCTTTTTGCTTGGAGTTCATAGTTACTTTGAAGGTTTCAGATTGCCTTGGAACGGTTTAGATGAAAGCCTTCACCATCTTGGCTATCACCATCTTATCATTCTTACTAAGAGTGGTCTATTTGTGCTTGATATGGAATATTAGAATATCCACCTGTTCAAGCTGGTCATGCTGTATCAGTGCAAAGTGCTGCAGTGCCAACCCCATCAGTTATCAACGGTGAACATATAGATGCGACAGCTATAAAACTCAAAGAACCTGGAATAAGTGACATATTTTCCTCGACAGACAGCTCTCTACTTGGCAAGCTGAAAGGTGAATCTACAGTGCAGAAGCCAGATGCTGACTTGTTTCAGAGAAATATTGGTATGTGCATATTTGGGTGTATTTTACTGCTAAACCATCCTTTTCACATTTGATTTTAACTCCTTAAATTGTTTCTTTTAAACTGGAAAAGGATTGATTTCTCACTTGTATCGACTCATATACTTGATTGTCGTGGTGCAATGTATTGCATGTTAGATTCGCTGAAGTTTCTAATTTTCTGCATCTTCTGCCACTGCAATATGAAGCAGGTGACAATGACATAAAGGATATTGAAACTGGGTTACTCGAGCCATTATTACATCCCAGTGTGGAAGTGCCACCTTCGTCTCAACCAATAACAGAAACTGAACATAGAGGTACTGATGCTGGTGAAGTTCATGAATGGGAAATTCTGAAAAGTATCGCCTATGGTGGATTAATTGAATCAATCACAAGTTTAGGAGTTGTGTCTTCTGCAGCCGGTGCTGGTGCCGATACATGTAAGTTTTCTCTCTTTTTCCCCTCTCCAGATTATATCAAATAGTTCGAGTAGATGCATGTTTTGTCATATTCTCTCATCCCTTATCATCACACACATATATATATATGTAGAATGTAGAATATTTCCTTTGCTTATAGAATAAAGAACAACTTGAAACTTCATAATGACTCCACTTCCTTGCATGGAACATACTAGACCCAGTTTTTGCTTTGATATTGCAGTGAATGTTTTGGCTTTGGGAGTGGCAAATCTGATTGGAGGACTTATCATCATTTGTCATAATGTGAGTCTTTTTTCCCTTATGAATAACATTCCTTGTTTACAATGATGCTTGATAAAAGTTGTCTATTAATATGTACATTGTAATCTGTAATAAATGCTTTTTAATTAATATATTGTTCTGCAAATCTCCTTTCACTTATAATATAACTTTACAGCTTAGGGAACTGAAAAATGACCAACCTCGAGCTTCTGATGTTGAGGAAGATCGGTACCAAGTGCTGTTAGGACGGAGACAGAATTTCAAACTGCATGCATTTGTAGCTATTTTATCATTCCTCATATTTGGCTTGGTTCCTCCTGTCGTCTATGGCTTCTCGTTTCGCATTAGCGATGATAAAGACTTGAAGCTAGCAGCAATGGCCGGTGCTTCTCTAATATGCATCATTTTGCTTGCACTAGGGAAAGGTCATGTTAGAAAACCAAACCGAGCTTATTTCCGAACTGTATTTTATTACCTCAGCCTTGGGATAACGGCGTCTGGCATCTCATACGTAGTTGGTCAACTGTTGAAAAAACTCGCCGAGCAGCTCGGTTTGTTCGACTCGAGTTCAACTGTCAGCATGCCGTTTTTGGAGACAATACCAATGGAGGTGGGAAGGGCATCCTATTGAAAGTTATGGGATTGGATTCCGAAGGAATTTTGAAGAGAATGATGGCATGAGAGCATCAATTCTCAGTGAGTCACATAGCATGTTTTTAGCTTTTTTTCTTTTTTGTTGGTACATTTAATATTCTCTTCAGTGACTTGCATTTTTAGCTTTGTGGCAACGAACAAACTAATTGAAGAAATAAGTAAAATTTCCCAAAAGTTCTTCACGCCATTTTTTGCACTCTATTTTCGTTTTGGTAACATGGCTTATATTATTCGTTAATAAATTATAATGAATACTTTTTTTTTCTTTTAATTTGCTATTAGGTCCTTTTAAATTTGGGTACAATAGACTGATATAATAACTCTTAAAATTTAAATTACATTTTCAATTCTTTTTAAAAGTTAATGTTTTTTAGACAGCATCACGCATTTCACTTTCAGTGATTTATAATATAAGTTTTTTCTTTCAAAAAACAATTTATTGACATAAGTATTGTTGTCGAGGAAGTGAATTCAAGTGCGCTGAAGCGTATTTTCTTTTTATTTATAGATTGAAGAGAGATAAGAGTAATTTTAGATATTTTATCAAAAAAAAATAGATATGAAATTATTAAAAAATTTATTTTATTAAAATCAATCAAATCTTTTCATTATCTTCGAATAAATAGGCACGCGTTCCCGTAAGGATTAAGGACCGTAACGTCCCAATCACTGTACAGCCAAACACTAAAAAGTTAAAGGTTTAATAGACAATCTGGTATTTGAGTTTTGACATTTTTTAATATGGTACATATAATTTTTTAATCAATGTGGTACTTATTTTTGACAAAAAGTTATACGTTTTGATACTTTAATATAATGGTGTTAATTTTTTAATATTTAATTAGGGTTTTAGAGTTGATTTGATGAAAATTTACAATTAACTAAATAATATTAATAATTAACTTTCATTAAATCAACTTTAAAATTTGAATTGAATCACTTCCATTAGACCGCATTGACAAATTAAATACAAATTTAAATAAATCCATAATTGACATTAAATTTATTCCATTATCAAAATCATGATAATTTCAATTTTAATAATATTAGCAAATATTTTTTATCAAATTAACTCTAAAACTTGATTAAACAATTAAAAAGTTAACATTGTTACCTTTGAGTATCAAAATATATAATTTTTATCAAATATAAGTACCAGGCCAAAAAATAACACAAGTATTATGTTAGAAAAGAGTGTTAAGCTCAGGTACCGAATCATATATTAAGCTAAAATGAAATCATTTATACCAATAACTTAAATAATAATAATTTTAAAAATTAAATAAATAAGATACATGATAATTTTTTTTCAGTTTTGCTTATGGAAATAAAAAAAATTCACTACTAATATATTAAATAAAAACGTTTACAACCATATAATTAGATAATATGGCAAATGTCTCTTCTACTTTAACCAATGGTCGAGAGTCACTCCTCATTTTATAAAAAAATGTAGAAAATAATAAGTAGATAAGAGTTACTTATCATTTACTATTAGAATTTGATTTTGATTTAGATTTAGATTATGATGATATGTTTAAAAATGTAAAATATTTTTTAAAATTTAAATTATATATTTATCAACAATATAATTATATTTAGCAATTAAATTTAAATAATATATCAAATAAATTTATAACTTAAATTTTCAATATTTAAATTTTTAATTTATCACATAACTTAATTAAATTTGATAATTTTTAAATAAGATTTAAGACTTAGAATTATACCAAATGGAGTAGGGATTGAACAAAAATAAAAAATTTAGAAAAATAAAATAAAATAGTTTCCAGTTGCAGTAAAATTAGTGATATGAAAATTTGAACCATCGTACATTTACTACAATAAAATAGTTTTTTGGTCTAATTTAGGGGCACACATTCCAGACCAGGACAGGCCCTGATTATCCTTTTTACCTACGCAAATTTACTTACAATAAAAAAAGACCAAAGTATAAACAATTTTCACTTTTGAACCCAATTGACAACTATGTTTGTCACCATCAATTAGTTATTTATGGCGGCAATCTTTGGCCGGCGACAAGAGTAAGTCAATGGAACCCATTTTCTCCTTCATTATTTGCATGATTTGCGAAGCTGATGGCCTAATAGTCGGCGACTGGTGAAGGCAAAGTCCAGCAATTGAAACCATAGCCTTAGCTTCATCCAAGTCATATTCTCCACCCAAACGTGGATCCACCAGCTCCGCCACTTCCACCGCTGTCCCAACTTCACTAATGGCTTTTAAATTGGGCGCCATTATCGACGTCAATAATTGTCCCCTTTCGGGACAAAAAGCTTCCATCCCAGTAACAAGCTCTAAAATAGTAACACCCAAGCCGTAAACATCGTTCTTTTTGGAAGCCAACCCGGTTCTCAAGTAATGAGGGTCGGTATAACCCGGTGACCCTATCATCACTTGCTTCGTCGTCCTGGAACACGACGGTGGCATCACCGTCGACGAAAAACCCATCTTCGCCGACCCGAAATCACAGAGCTTACAATTAAAACGCTCATCCAACAAGATGTTCGAAGCTTTAATATCGCCGTGAATGATTTGGAGGGTACATTTTTCGTGTAAATATTCGATTGCTTGAGCGAGTTGATAAGCTATGGCCGTGCGGGTCTTCCATGGAAGTACTTCGTTATTCCTTTCGTGTAACTTTTCTTGTAAGTTTCCATTAGGAATGTACTCAAACACCATGGCCCCTTCCTCTGAAAAAATATTAAAAAGTTTTCAATTAATCCAAAAAAAGAAGAAGAGAGACTTGTCCTTTTATCTTTTTGAAGAGTAAAGCAAAAGCCTCACGCAACGCACCTAGATCATTGCAGTAACCAAGAAGTTTAACGATGTTGTCGTGTCGGAGCCGGAGCAAAATATCCAGTTCTTGTTTAAACACTTGGTTAAGTCGATCACCGCCGATGTGGACTTTAACTGCACCTTGTCTTGAATTACCAGACAAGTTAGCCAAGTAGACATTGCTAAACCCTCCTTGACCAATCACAAGTGAGAAATCTTTAGTAACATTCTTAATCTCATCCCAACTGAATTTCCTAACAAACCCTTCACCGCCGCCGTCGACGGAATCTTTTCCCTTGCTTTCGGTTTCTTCAGGTTGAGCGGCTGATGTGAGTTTACTTCGTCGGAGTTTCCTGAGTTTAAGGAATCTGAACAAGAACCCCATGGCAAACAACAAGGCTAGAACCAAGACAAGAGAAACGGTGATGAGGATGTCGATTTGAGGGTGAGAGTGGGGTTGGGTTGTTTTAAAAGAGGGTGTCGGTGGGTCAGTGCCGGAAGTGTGGGGAAGAGTGGAAGCGACGCAGAAAGTGAGTGGAGAAGATGAAAGGAACAATGGTAGTAATAAGAAAATGGATGGGAAGGGACATGAACGGCAGTACCAGCAGACAAAATTTGGAACACATAAAATCCATGTCCTTATAACCTTAGATTTGTCAGTAGTCAAAGATGTAGCCATGGAGACGTGCACAATCCGACAAAGCTCGATCTAATATTCCGATCTAGGACGAGGGAAAGAGAAGAGAAAGAGACAAAGGATGAAAGCCAGAGAGAGGTTCTTCTTTTTCTGCCTAATAAACCATTTGAGTTTGACCGATCGGCTATAAACATATTTTTTTAATTAAAAAAAAAACACAATTTTTATCCAATATTTTAAAAATTGAGAATTCTTTTTTTTTTCATTGGTTTAATTTATAATTTTCAAAAGGTTAATCTTTTTATTTAAACATTTAAATTAAAGTGTTGATTTTGCTAATTTATCGTTTGTTGACATACAATTTAATAATAGCATTTAAAGTTTTTATAGTATTCTTATTATTACCCATAACCCCTAAACTATTAAATAGGAAGACGATTTATGTTGAAATTCACTTCTTTTTTAGTACAACAACATTATCAACTCAGAAAAATTCAATTATTATTTAATTTATATTAAGGTAATTAGATTAAATTTTCAAGTATTTATATTTTTTTTCAATTTCTTTATTATTTAAAAATATCTACAATAAAATTACCTCATACTAAATATATAAAATGAAAGCTTAATAAAAAGATAAACACAGAGTTCTGTTCCAAAAGTTTTTAGAATTTTTTCTTTCTTGAGTTTATTTGTTATTTAATTTTTTTACTTATTAATTTTTTTAAAGTTGCTCATTAACCTTAGTTAAAATTAAAGTTTAATATTTAAATTTTAAATTTAGCTAATAAAAAAATTTTAAAATAGGTAAAAAATTAATTTTTAGTATTATTCATGCATTAGTCCGTGTGAAATGTTTTAGTCAGTGTAAACGATACGGATCAAAATTTAAATCGGTGTAGAAAAAAAATTAATTATTCTAATTTATTATTCAAACAGCGTCCACCAAGAAATGCAACCAAAACCGATATACAACCTGCTACATTAATACCAACACCAAGACCAAGGGCTAAAGATGATTCCCGCGGTGTTATGGCATTGATGATTTACGTATAAATTATTAATAAAGTCTTAAGTCAAATTAGGATATTTGCCGGGGATTAAGAATTGAAACGTTAACAAACCAAAATATTCAATCCATTAAAGCAAGATTTATCAAAATATAATTAATTTATTTTTAAATTAAATGAAAGGATAATTAAATATAGAACAAAAAAAATCTTATGTATTTGCCTAATGGTTAGAGTGTCTATTGTGTCAAGTATGATTTAAATTTGAATCGTACCAATCGTGTAGTTGTTAAAGCTTTATCCTCTTCTTATAATTTATAAAAGAAAAAAATTCTTAAAATGAAATTTAAATAATCATTTAATCCATTAATTCACGTAAAAATAATATTAATTTTTTTTTAATTAATTGAAAATGGAAACCGACTCCTCTCCTCCGTGTATTGTTGTAGTCCTCAATCAGAATAAAATGTGTCGGACTAATAAATTTTAAATTTTGTACGCCTCACAAAAATAAATCAAATCAAAGCTTGCTTAGGAAAGCAACTTTGGAAGGGTCCATATAGTTTGCCTTAGACACTATATAGAACTCATTTTTCATGTGTGTATGTGTTCTTTTTTCTTTTTCATTTAATTGATATTTTAAACTCAAAACTTGCATATTAATCCAAAATCGTCGTTACATGTTGTTCATGCTTGGTTATTATAGCGTATGATATAAAATAATATAATCAATGTTAAATCAGTTGTTACGAAAATTAATTTAATCAAAGATTTCACATAATTGTCCTTATCAATCTAACAACCCAAGCCTTTTTTTTTTTTTTAAATAATATCATAGTGTACGCATTATTTATGATGTCAATGGTCGCACGGGGGAATTGGTCATATTGTTTTCCCTCAATCATTTGGATGTTGTCTTTTATAATGAAAACGCAATTACAAGTCACTATTTTCCCGGCAGCCGTCCATAAGAGTTAATTCCAATAAATGTCCTTAAATTACGAGTATCATTTCTTAATTTTTAAAGCATTCTAATTATATCATCATTTAGGTCCAGAATCTCTCTTTTTTGTTTTGTTTTTAGTTTTTACGTTTAAAAGTTTTCTTTAATTATTTTATTTTAAATTATGTCGTATAAAAATTTGATGTGTCGTTTAATTGTTAAATTGAAGATTTTAATAATGGAAGGACTTAATTCATGTAACCTTAATAATTTTAAGATGTAATAAGAAGGTTTTGAAGTTCGGGGATAAATTTAAAATAAGGGCCGTGATTTGAGAATGCTCAATGCAATTAACTCTCTTTAAAAACTATTTTGTTTGCCAAATCACCGCTTTAAAATTTCTTATAATTATTAAACATATATTAGATACCAACAAATGTTGGGTGCGATGGTAAGATACATTGCACTCTCAACGAGAGAATACAAATTTAAACTTTAGAGACGACATTATTAAAAATAACAACCTCGAACATAAATAATAAGAAATATTTTTTAAAAAAATACTAGATAAAAATAAGTATTAATTGTTGCAATATTCAAAGATGATATAAAGCTCATAATAAAAATGACATTTATTTTGAAAAAAAAAAAGAAAAAAGAGAGAGAGCACTGGATAATTTAATAACAAAAATTTCGTCAATCAATGATTACCATATTCAATTTATTCCATAACAAAATCATATAATTTTATTAAAATTAATTTGTTGAAATCAATCCATTGCCTTAAGTGATAAAAAGAAGGATAAACTATAAAAAATAGATACTTTTGTTTGTTTTGGATTACATTTTAGTTGTTTATGTTTGAAATGTTATGTTTTAGTCACTTACGTTATTGTTTTGTTACGAAGTTGCCACTTTACCGTTAAACTCCGTTACCTCCCTAACGACAGTCCTACGTGGCAGTCCAAATGGATTTTAAATATCAACTTGGATGTCCAATTCCTGAGATGAAAATAGGTTTTTAATTAAATAAATTTAATTTGAACTGCTACGTAAGACATCTAAGTTGGCATTTAAAACCCATTTGGACTGTCACATAGAACCGCTGTTAGGGAGGTAACGAAGCTTAACAGTAGATTGACTACTTCGTAACAAAACGATAACATAAATGACTAAAACGTAATATTTCAAATATAAGTGAATAAAATGTAATATGAAGCAAACAAAAGTTACTATTTTTATAATTTACCCTAAAAATCAACATATGACAGATACCTAATAAAATGGTTGAAATATTTCAAAAATAAATAAAAATAACATGGTTGAAAAAGTTACTCTCTATCTCAAGCATTTATTTTCTCCTTTTTAAATTAAAGAAAATTAATCCTTCCTATTTAAATTTAAAAAAAATATCTAATAAGCCTTTTTTTTTTCTTTAAAAAAGAAGGAAAAAGATTAAAGCTCTCTATTAAAATAATATAATCACAAAAAAAGTTAAACCTTGAATCGTTCAAATTAAAATATCGCTTATTAGTAATTAATTTAATATAAAAATAGTTTGAACAATTCCTTTTCTTAATTTCCCCTGTATTTTGATGGTGACCTAATACCATACACTTCCGAAAAGCTCAATACGGCAACGTTTATGTTTACCAACCAAATCCCTACGAAGAGATAGCTGTTTGGCTTCCCACTATCATATAAGACCACCAACAGACAATAAATAGGGCAGGGCGCAAGGGACCCTTTTCTTTATAATTCCTCCATTTACTTGAAAATGTTCAATGTACGTAATTAATAATAATTAATTTAGAAATTATCCCCAAATCCATGGGGTAGCTCAATTTAGAAATTATCTTTATTTTTTAATTCTATTTTCATCAAAATGTGTTATATTCTCTTTCATATTCTTTTTATGTTTATAATTATACATTTTATTATTAAATATTTTATGTGTATCTATATAGTATGGTGTCTTAATTCAACTCACTATAATCATTCAATTTTAATTCTAATTTTATTTAATTAAAATTATTATGCATTAATTATTAATACAAAACATATGATTTTTTTATTTTTTTTTTGAAAAGAATACAAACTAAGGTCTCTTAAGAGACATTAAAGGTTTTATCATGTTAAAAAATCGTAGCCACCAAACCAGGTGGATCTCCAAATATCCAGAGCGAATTCTGCCAAGAAAGCCCAATCTTCGCCATTTGGTCTGCAGATAAATTATTCTCCCTGGAAATATGCTTGATTTCCCATTGTTCTTCAGATAACAGAAGTCTTTTAACTCTCCTGATTAGCGTAGTTCCAGAATCTGCCATATCATCCGTGGACAAAATCCTTACCACTTCAAGGTTATCGGATCGAATTTTGACCCTCTTGTAACCTCTATTAATTAAAATGAACACACCATCCAGGATACCCCAGAGTTCAGCTTTCAATGGTGAACAATTTTCCAGGTAATGCGTATACCTTAGCACCCAGTTGCCATCCCGATCCCGAACCACTCCACCTGCTGCAGCATTTCTGGTTAAATTTAAATTGATATAAATAAAATAAGTCGATGGAATTTCGATAATATAACTAAAGGTCGAGGTTATATAAATTTAGATACCTCGATTAAAATCTCAACACCCATAAATATTATATCTAAATTATCTCATATTATTTTAAATTTAAGATTGATCATGTATGGAGCCTAACAAATGCAATCATAGTCACCATCATTTCCGGTGTTCATCTTTATTGCTAAAGTTTTGTTGTTGTTTTTCTTTTAATTGTGGATAATTAAGCATATGAATATGAGCACTTAATTTCTCCATGATGTTCTGCTAATCATTGTCTTTTAAATATTCCATTGTGGATTTAGGTGGTTAAGTGTTTTCTTAAACAACATGATATTGCTATTATCATTTTGCATTAATCCAGTGATCAAATGGATCTCTTTTTAATGCGCACCATTCTAATTGGACCACGATATTGTTGGATTGTTTTATTTTATTATTTGTATTTTTTTTGCAATATAAAGTTTATTATAAGTCCCTATATCATATCAAAAAGTTTATCTTAACCCCTCTACTAAAAATAAAAAAAATAAAATTAGTCCTTACATGTTAATTTTAGCTTTATTGTTAATGAAGTGACATGGCTTAACCGTAACTAACTTGACATTAAATTAAAGATTAAAATCAATTAAAAAGCTAAACAACAGTTTTGATTCAAAATATTCTGGTTTTACCCCAAAATTGTTTTCAATTCAAATTTTTATACATAATTGTTGTGTTTAAATTGTTTGTACTTTAGTCCATGTCAACCACCATTAAGTCACGCCAATCTATTTATTTTCAAGACCAATAAAGTGTTAATTTGATTTAATGTTAGGTCAATTACCGTTAAACCATGTCATATAATTAATGGTAAAATTAATGTGCAATGATTAAAATATCATTATTTCAAACGTAGAAGGACTAAAATGAATTTTTCAATATTATATAAGTACTTGTATTAAACTTTAATCATTCTTATGTTGTTTTAACTTGCAATTATTTAGGTCATTCAAAATTCTGATGACAAGCGTTTAAGCTTAGATTTTCTTCTTTGGGTCTCGGCCCATTAATATTAGGCTATGGTTTAACATATAGATCGGTGTAATAATGTGAAATTATTTTATAATTTGTCATTCAACTTGTTAAATTATTTTATAATTAGATATTTAAAAATGTGAAATCAAAGTAATTGAACTTGTAAAATTTAAAATATACCAATCAAATATTAGTTTAATTGATGTTGTTGCTATTACAATATCAATTCTCTCCGTAACAATCACCTGTTATAATAGCATTTCGCTATAACAGTTAAGTTTCTAGAAAAATTAATTTTTTTATGTTTTATTTTAACCACTTACGGCAGCAACATCTATAATTATGACGTATGTTCTTTATTAAATTAGTTTTCTATAACAACGTATGCTCTAAATTTTTAAGTAAAATTATAGTTATTTCATATAAGCAAGCCTATTAATTATTATTTATTAAAAAAATTATATTAATTAAAATATTATTTCAATAAAATGATTAAGTTTCACGTGAAGAAATATATTAATCATATTTCATTAATTGAAAATAATCTACAATAAGTGAAATTAAAGATATCAATTCAAGAAATTATTAAGTTCTCTAATTAAATATTTTACTATGGATTTGGAACAACATAGACTTATAAATTAATTACTTGAATTTACTAACTCATTATAAATTAATTAATTTAATTTGATAACTCACATTGATTAATTAAACTTGTTAGATTTATGAACTTTATAGTTAATCACGTGAAAGAACGTAAAACAAAATATGCATAAAAACAATAATACATGCACATGATATACATCTTTGAGTTTTGTTGATTTGATTCTTACTTCTTTTTTAAACATAATTCTCACATTCTTTATTTAATGGAAATTCACGATATGAAATCTATAATAAACTTACAAGCGATTATAGGTGTATAGCAAATACTTTTTTTATAATAAGTAAAATTTTAACAAATAAAATTTTTGAAGGATAAGGATTGAAATATGCTTTAATGAATGATACAAAATTGGATGATCTATTCATGAATTTAAGACAAACTCATTATTACTTGTTTTTTAATGTTTCGTTCTTTCTAATAAATTATTTTTCAAATCTAATTAAGTTTGATAAGAGAGACAAGTAACATTTTAGGATAGGGCTGGCAGTACTTGCGGGCCTTGTCATAAAAGATGATGGGCTTTGGAAACATGCATATAAATTAGGGCTTTGGGCGACGCAATCAACACGTCATAATCCCTAGCACGTGACTCTGCCGAGAAAAGGAGTAAAAGGCCAAAGGGAGCAGCACAGACCACTGACTCAGCCTCATGCATTAGTAAGTTTATCTTTTCTATTTTTTTGTTTGGTAAATTCCAGTTCCAGTCATTTAATTATTGATAAGTTTTTCCATCATTTAATCATGTGAAAGTTATGAAATAATCCCCAAATTTTTCTTTGTTAATTCAAAGTAGTTGTTGTGACACAAGCTATGTGTTTGGAAGGAGTGGTTAAGGGAGTGAACACCTTGTTCGAGTACAGCAATAAATAGAAATAAAATAGGGATACAAATGTTGTTTACACAAATTTTTTTTTTTTTTATGTTTGCGGAGCCTAGCTCAATAAGATATAATCTATCTTGAACACTTACAATAAGTAATCCTGAATTTATCACACCTGTGACAATTTCCTCACTTTTGCACCTTTAAGATTGATACTTTCACCACTAAATTTACCCCGTGAACTTAGCAAATAAAATTACAACACAAGATGTTTTACCATAAAAATTCAATCATAAAATGAAGTTCATCACAAAAACAATCAATGCTCTATATACAATTTCAAAATATTATCTATTGATTATATAGAATATTTAAAGACTTGCTAACATGCATAAATAGATTTATCATAATTCCTATAAAACAATAATAAAATAAGATCTATCGCAGTCCGTATAAAATAACAATAAGATAACATCTATCACAATCAATAAAAAACAACAATAAGATAAGTTGAATATAATAAAATAATAATAAATAAGGTAAACATAGATTATTGGCATCTAAAAATGTA
This sequence comes from Gossypium sturtianum, assembly GCA_025698515.1. Classification (NCBI taxonomy): domain Eukaryota; kingdom Viridiplantae; phylum Streptophyta; class Magnoliopsida; order Malvales; family Malvaceae; genus Gossypium; species Gossypium sturtianum. Next base: position 3,288,575 of record CM046954.1, read on the forward strand.
ACGTTTTAATTCAATCTAATATTCGCAATCCAAGGGATTAGATAAGGGTGATTTTTTTTTTTCCGATCAAGCCCAAAATTTGATTTAAAAAGACATATATCCTGATTTTATTTGATTCCAAATAATTTGATTTGATTTTATTCAAATTGATTTAATTGCTCCTTTAATGCAAATTTTGTATCATTATTCATGGATATTTTCAAAATTCCTCCATATTGAATGCCTATAAAAGGCTAAGAATTGTTCAGAATTTTTTAGACAATTACACACTCTCACACCGAACTTACTTTGCTATTCAAAATTCTTCTTTTTTCCTCTCCATATTTTCCAACATTTCAATGATAGAAAAATGCAACGTTTGTTCGTTGACCACTGTAGAGGTGCTACTGCTTTGATCATCATGTTGTTGTATCTTGTGAGATAGTCGACCAACATTTCTCTAAGTACCGTAGGAGCGGCCAAATCTATCTTAAGGAAATTTTGTAAAACAGGCCTCAACATTTAGTAAAACTCGATTCTTCTTTTAGATTTCTGGTTTTCGTTAACTTATTTTTTTCGTATATGATATTTTAAATATAAATTATTCAATTTATTTTATTTTATATAAATATTTGTTTATTTATATTTATATATTTGTTCGCTAACGTGTTTTGTCTAACAATCTTTAAGATAAAGATTTATTATTTTGCAATTCTCTAATACGAGACGAACGAGACACCAAGGCGAAGAAAAAAAAATTGTTTTTATTTGAAAATAAAAATAAAAATTGAATAAAATCTGTTTCAAGATTTATTTCTGTCGTTCAACTGATTTTATTCCCGCTGAAACAAATTTTATTTAATTTTAATGCTCGTTTGGAAACAAAATCAAAGATGGAATAAAATCTGTTGAACGGCGAGAATAAATCTCGAAACGGATTTTATTCAATTTTTATTTTTATTTTCAAATAAAAACAATTTTTTTCTTAGCCTTGGTGTCTCGTTCGTCTCTGATTAGAGAATAGCAAAATAATAAATCTCTATCTTAAGATTGTTGGACAAAACACGTTAGCAAACAAATATATAAATATAAATAAACAAATATTTATATAAAATAAAATAAATTGAATAATTTATATTTAAAATATAAAATATGAAAAAAAAAATAAGATAACGAAAACCAGACATCTAAAAGAAGAATCAAGTTTTACTAAATGTTGAGGCCTATTTTACATAGTTTCCTTAAGACAGATTCGACCGCTCCTACCGTACTTGGACGTTGATCGACTGTCTCCTAGGATACAACAACACGATGATCGAAGTAGTAGCACCTCCACAGTGATCAACGAATAAACGTTGCATTTTTCTATCACCAAAACGTTAAAAAATATGGAGAGGAAAAAAGAAGAATTTTGGAGAGCAAAATAAGCTCGATGTGAGAAAGTGTGATTGTCTAAAAAAATCTGAAGAATTCTTAGTCTTTTATAGGCATTCAATATGGAAGAATTTTGAAAATATCCATGAATAAGGATACAAAATCTACATTAAAGGAGCGATTAAATCAATTTGATTAATCAAATTGATTGGAATCAAATAAAATCAGAATATATGTCTTTTTAAATCAAATTTTGTATATTTGCTGAGAAAAAAAATATATTTTGTGTTGAGCTAAAGTCCATTTTGGGCCCGATCGGAAAAAAATATATATCTCGTCCCAATTGAATATCTAAGTTAGCATTTAAAATCCATTTTGATTGCCACATAAAATTGTCGTTAGGGAGGTAGCAGAGTTTAACGGCAGAGTGACCACTTCGTAATAAAACGATAACAGAAATGACTAAAGCGTAGCATTTCAAACATAAATGACTAGGATATAATTAGAGACAAACAAAAATGACTATTTTTATAGTTTATCCATATTTTTTTTTATATAATTCACGCATTTTGTTTCTATAAAAATCAGAGTCAAATCATGGGGAAGATATGATTATCATTACATGTGAGCATAAATTAACAGCGGAATTTGCATTTCATAAGGAAATATTTCATGGGGAAAAGAAAAAAGCAAATTGCAAATTTTTCCGATCAAAGCATGCAAATTGCATATAAATATATTGAAGGGATTTCTAGTACTGTATTGCTCTAAATGCTCGACTTTAGTATGGATTATTTCATTAATAAAATGGAATTTACGCATATTAAAAAACCTATGGGACAATGGTAAAATTTATCCTTGTACTTTAATAAATCTTTCAATGTGGTACCTCTATTTCTAAAATGTTCGATGTGTTATTTGAACTCCGTCTATTAAACTAGTCCCTCTAACGGTGCTATAAAATCTTATTTCATTTGACACGTGATACTATGTCAAGTATTAAGCCTCTTCTTTGCATGACATGTGAGATTTTATTAAGTCCACTCAAGTCTAATCGTTGCCTGGTTATCAGATCCAACAATCCAATCGTTGTTTGGCTAAAAAATCTTTACATACACATGTTAAGACTTTGGGGTGATAGAAAGCATTATAAGAAGTATGTTGAATGATTGAAAGAGGAGGAAAGCTAGTAACCTAACAACCTAGCTTTCAAGAAACGAAATTGTAAAGAGACAATAAAGATAGTTGAATGGTAGAAGAGAAAAGAATGTATGATAATAACAATGTTGAATCATAGAAGAAGAAGAAGAAAAATGGAAGAAAATGATGAGAAGCAAGGAATCTCTAATGGAACTACTGATTGTTAAGAGCAGTTTCTTTGTTATTTTCATCTATAAATGCACCAAATAGACAATGCTTAAGAATAAGCTCAAATAATAATATCAGAAAGACTTCCTTTCTTTCATTATTTCTTCAAAAATTCATTATCATTGATGAATTCTCACATAAGGACACTTAGTGAGTCGTGACTAACTTTATCTATAAATATCCCCTCCTTCATCATAAGAGACAATACCTTCTTTTATGCCGAAAACACTGCTCAACTGTCTCCAATAAGTCCGACTTTCTGCATGATCACTTCTCTTCGCCATGTGATCTGTTGTTTTCTCATTCTTTGCCTCAATAGTAACAAATTTAAAACCATTGCTTTACTAGGATTAAATTAATGAAAAAGAACTAAAAATACTCAAAAATAAGGAAACCCATATGTTAATTTCTTACCTAAAGAAAGACAGGCCTAAAAAAAAGTACCTTTGAAGGTCCTTACATGCTTAGCTAAAAGCGTGGTTAAATGGTTCAAACATAAAATATAATGATAATACCATAAATGGACCATTTCGAAACATTAACAAGTTCTTAAGAGATTTTTCTCGAAATCAAAGGAAGTAGCGAGAAGTAGAGGAAAGGGGAGAGCAAAATTGATAAGAAAAGGAATGATTTTGTTTTTAATTTTTATGTTCTTTTTTTTTTTTTACAATCTTTTAATCATTTTAGAAAATGATAAAACTGATATAATGTATAAATGTTGAGTGTTATTTTTTATAATTAAAATCGGATCGATATGATATACAAATATTGATGACTAAATTTACTATTATACCAATTAAAAGCAATTCATGTTTCAAAATATGGATTGGGTTATAAAAATAGATAAACTTGAGAAGATTATATAATTTAAAAAAATATTAATAATTGAGCGATTATTTATGTAATTTACTTTTCGGTAAACTAGGCTATTAGATTATTAGTAATTTACACTTTAGTCACTTGATTTCAAAAAATTATAAAATGATCACTGAACTATTAAGATTTTTTTATTTAAGTCTGTGGATTGTTATGTTTTTTTTTTTTTTTTTAAGTTTGATTGGCAAGCTTCAAGTAACGATTCGATGATCAGTACGATAGAACAATACCCACTAAAAATAGATAAACATATCTTAGATTAAAGTCAATATGACGATCAACAATGAAAATAGGATAAGAAGAAAGTCATTCAGAGCTTGGTTAATAGATTTGTGACGTTTAAGACTGTTTTATAATAAAAAAAAACTAAACTGTGAAAGAGGAGTGAAAGTAGAGCTTCCGGTGGTGCCAACGGTGCAAACAGAGAAAGCCATAAGATGATAATTTTAACAATATAATAATTTAAATAAAAATTTTCGAATAATTTAACGATATTTCATATCTTTTTAAAGTTAACCAAAAGGCCAAAAGGTAAATTTACAGTAACATTAGAGGTAATTTATTATTTATTTTTGGAAAAATCTTTGATAACAAGCCGGATTTAGATGATGACAAATATCTTATAATATATAATATAATATTATAAAATAAATATAAAAAATTAAAACACATTATGATTATTTAACTCTTCTCTCGTGTTAAAAAAAATATTTATTAAAGTACCAAATATTAAGGGCAAATTACCAGAAAATACCTTTTTTTACAAAATTTACGGAAAAGGACCTACAATTTAATTATTTACCGGAATGGGCCATTTCCCCAGAAAATGCGTCCTCGTCAGCGCGATTTCAGGGGATGCAGCAGGAAAACGCGTCCCTAAGGGAGCGTTTTTGCTCTTTCTCTCCACCGCTAGGGTTTTCAGCTATTTTTAGGGTTAGGGTATAGGTTTTTAGGGTTTTTTTAAGGTTTTTAGGGTCTTAGGGTTTAGGGTTTTTAGGGGAAAATTAATAAACTAGAGTTTAGGGTTAATTAATTAAAATAATTTTAGGTTTAGGGTTTTGAAAAAAATATATCAGCAATATAAAAATTATTTGTTTTTTTTTTACAATAGTATCTGGTAAAATAATTTTGAGAAGACGTTTTTGAACACATAGTGACTAAAACGCTTCAAGCAGGATGCACTGTCAGCAAGAGTACTGAAAAAAGCTCCTACGTGGACGCTCTTTTGCTACAGTAGTCTCTGGCAAAATAATTTTGAGAAGACGTTTACAACAAATAGTGACCAAAACGCTTCAAGTAGGATGCACTATCAGCAAAAAGTATCAAAAGCTCCCACGTGGACGCTCTTTTGCTACAGTAGTTTCTAATTGTCCTTAGACTATAAATGAGCCAAATTTCATTCTCAGGTTGCATAATAGAAATTGAGGCAAAAGTAAAATAGAAACTGAAGATGAGTGAACGTATTAGTGATGTTATTTACTATGATGGTGAGGTTTGTGACACCGAAACGGTGTTTTTATCGGAGAACACAACGTGGTCGGTTTTTAACCAGAACATAGATTTGACAGAACTTCGCAAAAGAATTAGGCGTAAAATCTTCGGAACAACGCCAATGAAAGTTCAGTGTATTAAGTATAGATTTTGTGCTTCGGTTCATCCCGTGAGATATGACTCATTCGACATCAGAGGTCCTCGGAGCTTGGAGGCAATGGTGGAGACTCATCTTGTCAGTGGATCACCCTATCTTGAGGTATATGTACAATTTTCATCGCCAAGTGATCTTCCTTCGACTTCAACATCTACTGCTGTTCGAGGGGAATACACGACCCCAAGCCGACACTCTGTTAGTGGGAGGTAGAATACGGAAGCGCCCGTGTTTGGTGGTAGTATGGAAAACACAACCCCTGCACGATACTCGGTTGGTGGATGAGACATGCATATCCTTCCTTCAACGTTCAATGCTAGAAATACGTATTGGGGAACGTCATCAACTTCTAGTGGTTGGCAATCCACATATGATTGGGGACGTTACGAAAGTTGTTTAAGAAGAGATAATGTACTCCCCACGACATCCACCGGCGAGGGGACCTCGTTCGTTGCAGATGATGGTGGGTCAGATGATGAGTCCAATGTGGATCCACCTCGAGAGTCCGGCCCCGATGGTGCGAAGTTGCATTATTTTCTCGACCGGCCTGCTCCAACCATACCAAGATGTTGAAGGGGTTCGGATAAAGAAGAAGAAGATCCACGATTCAGTATGCATCGCCTCCAAACCACATGCATAATGTCGATCTATCTCAAGACGATGCATTGGAGGTTCTCTGAACTACCACACGTAAGGCGTGGCCTGCATAAGTTCGTCGTTGGATTCGGGTGAATTAGAAGTTGGTAAAGAGTTTTCCAACAAGGATAGTTTTCTTGGTCATTGAAACAATATAACATCAAGAACGGGGTTAACTACAACGTGGTTAAATCCAAACTCAATAAGTACAAGGCTAAGTGTGTAGTGCAAGACGGTACATGTTCATGGAAAATCATGGCCTTGTTGAGGAAAAGGACAGGCTTGTGGGAGATTAAAAAGTACAAAGATCCACATACATGTCTTGCCGGTACAGTATCACTAGGTGTTCAAGGTTTTTGAATAATACTGATATTACGTAATGTTGCATTATTTAACGTACTTCGTTGATAGGTGTTTCACAAGATCATCCCAAGATGGATTCAGATATATTGACTAACTTAATAATACCGACGGTGAATGCAGATCCCAAGACTTCAGTGCCGTTCTTAATTGCCAATATTCGTAGCCAATTAGGGTACACGCCCTCTTACCGTATAACTTGGATAGCTAAGCAGAAGGCGTTGAAAAAGTTGCATGGTCGGTGGGACGCTTCATATAATGAAGTGTGGCAGTGGTGTCAGGCGCTGGAGAGATATATCTCAGGCAACATAACAGACCTTGAAACGGAACCTGCGTACTATAACGATCGATTGCTCCGTGGATGCCAAGTGTTCAAGCGTCTGTTCTGGACATTTAAGCAATGCCGATACGCATTTCTATACTACAAGCCATTGGTACAAATTGACGGTACCTTTATGTATGGTAGATATACGCATCGGCTATTGCTAGCTGTGACACAGGATGGCAGTGGGAGAATTATTCCAATTGCGTTTGCAATAACACCGGGGGAGTCAGCTGATGACTGGGATTTCTTTCTATCTAGGTTAAGGAGGCATGTCTGCCCCCAACCTGATATATGCGTTATATCGGATTGGGACCCTGGAATACTAGCCGCAATAGAGCGAGAGGGAAGCCTATGACATCGCACACACCATCGATATTTCCTAAGGCATGTTGCGTCCAACTACCACGGGCAACATCGATCTACTAGTGAACGACGGCAAGTGACCAACATGGGTATGTAATATCTATTAATATAATTCCGTTTGTAATATTCAATTTATTCTTAATTGAAGAGTGGTATGTAATATTCGCTATAAACTTATATTGGCAGGGTACAAGATCAATAATGACCGTTTTCACGAGATGTTGGCGAGTTTGCGCTCAGTTAACGAAGAAGGCGCAAACTACCTATGCAACATACCTTTTGAACAGTTGACACAAGCATACGACGGCGGCCTACGATATGGTCATATGACCTCAAACCTGGCTGAATGCATAAATTTTGTTCTAAAAGGAACGCGTCATTTGCCGATACATCGGTTGTGCGAGTGACATATTTTCGTTTAGCGACACTATTTCCGAAGCGAGCAGCGAGTTATAAAGGCCAAATGCAGGGAGGCCATATATGGTGCGCGAAGGTATTGCGAGAAATTAACAAGGCGAAGGCACGGGTCAACACCATGCACACAGTGTGTCACGATTGCGACAACCTATGGTTTCGTGTGACGGAGTTTGACAGACCGAACCAAGGTATTGTTGGCGGGCAATATCGTGTACCCTTGAGAAATAGGGCCTGCGACTGTGGGATATTTGACGCACTTCGTTATCTATGCACTCATGTAATTGCAGCTTGTCTAAATCTCCGTCTGGATCCCATGAGCTATGTCGACGAAGTGTATAAAATAGAATACATGTACAATGTGTGGAGACACGTATTCCCACCAGTCTCAGATGAACGTAAGTGGCCGTCAGACGCTTGCTCCGTTTAAGCTTGTTACGGATAGAGAAGCTGCGTTACAAACCAAAGGGTCGACCTACTCGACTAGAATACGCAACAATATGGATATCAGAAACGACCAACCAACGGAAGTTATGCGATGGTGTAGGAACCAGTGCCATACATCTCGCTTCGTGTCCAAATCGGAATAGTTGATAGTCTCCTTACCATTTTTGTCTCTTGGTGGCTATGAAAATTCTTTTAATTTCTTAATGAAAATGGTGAACTTTTGTAGAATGACTAAGTTGCAAAACAAAAAAAAAAGTTATTCAATTAATCTAAAATATCACCATCATCATTATTCTTCAAAATTATCTTTCTTGCTAAATGATTATTTTGCCCCTTACGATCCTTCAAAATTCCTACATTGGATCAACATCCATCTTGATAAAATTACAAATTAACCCTTATACTTTTTCACTTATTCAATTTAGTCCTAATTCATCCATTTCTTATTAGTTTCTAGATCGGTTCACCCTTAAAATATTTACACCATTGGCCCTTCAAGTTTTTTTTCATATATACATTTTAACCCTTCAAATTTTTCTCACATTTTACTATTGATCCCAGAAAATTTTTCTCACATTTCCGATTTTGTCCTTACTTGAACCAATACAATTAGGATATTAAAAACAACTTTTATTTTTTTAAATAATAAATTTAAATCACAATTAGGATATTAAAAACAACTTTTATTTCATAAAAAAATTACAATAAAAAATAAAAAACAAATTTTATTTTTTAAAAAATATAAAAATTAAATTAAAATTGAAATATTAAAAACAACTTTTATTTTATAAAAAATAAAAAAATAAATTACAATAAAAAATAAAAAACAAATTTTATTTTTTTAAAAATATAAAAATTAAATTACAATTGAAATATTAAAAACAACTTTTATTTTATTAAATGAAACAAAAAAATATATTTAAATAAAAAAATAAATGAAACAATATAAAAAAAGTTTATACAAATATATTAAAAAAACCAATGTTGGTGCCAGTCGGAATCAGTGCCACATGGGGGTGGTCGACGGTTACGCGCTGAATTCCTTCTTGTTCTAGCTTCCGGCGGGGGTTGTGGTTGCTCAGGCGGGGATTCTGATTGTGGGTGTCGGGAGGATGACCCACCTTGATAAAATATTGACTGCGGAGGTGTTTGCATCATCCATGGCGGAGGTGTTTGAATCCCATACGGCGAAGGAGATTGGTAAAAAGAAGAGCTCCCCAACGGCGCCTCGTGCGATCCCTCATGCGACGGCGGCCTCTGAGATCGGTGGCGATCGAGATGTCGGTCGAACGGACTCGAACCGGGCCATGCATTCCAACCTGCCATTGGACGGGGAAAAGGAAACAAATAAGGGTTAGGATACATATAAGGGCTATGATACGCACCTGGCATAACTGGAAAAAGCTGTGATGTGGGTGTCGTCGGCTGAAGTGTTGGGCCCGGTGACTGTGTGGGCGCTATTAATGGGCCCGATGATTGTGTCGGCGCTGTTGATGGGCCCGTCCCATCATCTCTTCTCCTTGGATTTAAAGGGCCCCGTCGCCTCTCCTCTTCTGACAATAAATACGGCTTGCCATGGATCCTAAACCATGGCATGTATTCCGGCACGCACGCTAACTCAGGAACGATGATCGGTTCCCGAGTAGGTATATAATCATACCAGTTTTCCCACATTTCGATATACGCTGACCAAAATCTTGGCCAATCCGTATGCAACATCCGTAAGTCGACTTTGTGTTCATCATCGAGCACCTCAGGTGCCACGGGAATCGGTTGTCGGAATCCAAATTGACGCAGAACCCGATCTGGCTGGTGCATCTCCACGGTGGCATAGTTGACCAATGACACCTTTACATGCCAAATGTTCGGATTTTGAAAGAACTCTTCCGGAATTACTGCCCGAATTGACGGGTCCTCGTATGATGTCCATTCAAACTATATTAACATGATAAAAATATTAGTTATATACTAAATACTAAATACTAAATACGAAATACAAAACGACTATTTTATTACAAAAATATATTTTATTTAATACTTACTTGTGCTTCCGACCGTTGCTTTAATAGAAGCCGTATATCTTCAAGCGAGGTAGGTATTCCAACATAACTCGTCGAATGGTTCCACCTAATTAAATAAATTTATAGCATACAATTATATTTTAAATCTACGTAATAATTGTAAAATCTAATATTAAATTTACCTCGTTATGAGTGAGAATGTATATGGGTGGTCCACTCGATGATGTAAAAATGGAAAGCGAAACCGTGCCCATGATTGCAGTAGTGATAGGCAACCTCCGATTTTTGCTTTATTAATTTGCGTCGCCCGCATCATCTCCCGATATACAATTTTGCTAGCACGGCAGACCCCCAACTCAATTCACCGGCTGCTCTAAAATCAACGAGGTTTCGTGACAAGTCCGGCATCAGTAGCCTCCAATCATCTCAAGAATGTATGCCCGAGCATACCGTATTCTTTCTATTTCGGTCGAATCATTATCCGGCTCCAGGAATGTGTCTCGTAACCAGCCCATCTCGATCCAACCTCCGTTAATTTTATCCGGAATAGCACCTAAAAGCTCGTAGCATACGACTCCCCAATCACCGAAGTTGCGGACCGTGACTACTACGTACTCCATCCACCGCAATCTCAATTGCAAATCGCACGCCTTCCGAGTGATAGTACACTCCCCGCATGGAAAATGGAAAGTGTGCGTCTCGGGTCTCCACCTCTCTATCAACGCACTGATTAGCTTCGGATCTAACTTGCGCCCCCGGCCTATCGTGGCCACGTGCCAAAAACCCGCTTTCCGCAGGTAATTCTCGATTAACGGCGATGGCGGACCAGGCATATTGCGAATATAGCATTGCAGCACCCGATCTACAGACTGTTTAAAAAATTATAAAATAAAAATTAATTAAAATTACATAAACCTAAAAAAATTTAAATAGTATTGAAAAATTAAAATTATAACTTACCATTGTCATTTGATCGACGAATATGTGTTTATTGTCGAGACGAATTAATTCTCCGGCCATTGCAAAAAATTAAAGGAATTTGAATAGGGCTTTTTTGTAAATTTAACAAAAAAAAAATTTCAAATTAAAGGACTATTGTGAAATTTGAGAGGAACTTTAAGGAATTTGAGAGAATTTTGAGAGGAATTTGAGAGAAAATTGAGAGAAGGACCTTTGTGTGAAAAAAATGAAAGGGTGAGGGGTTTTATAATTTTTTTTTGACCGTTGGAAGCGGGCAAAACGCGTCCCTGAGGGAACGTTTTTGCCACATCAGCAAAGCGCGCCCTCAAGGACGCGATTTCTGCTGATGTGGCAGAAAATGCTTCCTCAGGGACGCGTTTTCCTGCTGCATACGCTTTCGGGGAAAATGACCCTTTCTGATAAATAATTAAATAGTAGGTCCTTTTCCGTAAATTTTGTAAAAAAAAAGGTATTTTCTGATAAATTACTCAAATATTAACTTTTTTTTCTATTATAAATCTTAAAGAAAAGTTTAAGAAAAAAAGCTTGTCACAACAACCGAGACCAAATTATGGTATTGGGGGATATATCCTAGACGCGTGTCTTTGCTGCGCTCAGGGGTGGGGCCCATTTCTCGCAGTTATCCCGTTGAAAAATTCGAATTTGCATGGGTGGGAACTGTTTTTCCCAACGAAGAATTCCGGAAAGAAACCAAGTCCCTTGATATGCTTGGGTAAAGACAAAATGAATCACACAAATTTCTTGTTTACCAGTGTACAAGAATTGGTTCTTTGGTAATTACAAATATTTTTACACAAAAAAGAGCCAGCTACACCCGATAAGATCAAGGAAAATGAGCTTGGATTCCAAGAAGAATATTTGGAAAATGATTTCCTATTCCTAAAGAAAAACAATGGACAGCCAACCCAACAGAGTGTAAAGCTAAGCAAAGAAGCTTTAACTTCCAGTATAAATTAAAGCTTACAAATACGCGACGGCTCTTTCCTAACTATTTTTTGTTCGACGGTCCATTTCCCTTTGTGCGTTTTTGTTTTTGTTTTCGTTTCAGATTTTCAAATTAGCGTAAGACGGACTCTAATAATTATTTTCCAAAAACAAAGAGAGTAAAGTGCGGAGGAGAGAGAAGAAAACCCTTAATTGGGGATTTGGATTTACCTTTTAGATTCAAGTTCAATTACGCCCCCTTTCAACTGGTCTGCCGCATCTTTTACCAAATCTTAAACCCTTTCAAGTACGTAACACTATCGCTTTCTCCGCTGCCGTTTTACTCTTTTTTGGTCTTGCCGTTTTGGATTAGGCGGTGGCGGAAATGAGCGTTGAGGGTGAGGCAACTCAACTTCGCGATGCTGCCTTGCCATAATAATATCTCAGTAACCAATGAACGATCTACACGTCTCCCTCGAAGTCGATGCCGTCGTTGGCGTCAGAGCCGTGCGGGTATTGCCTTCGTTGCGGTTGCCGCGTTGCTTATCTCTACTGTCGCTTGGCTTTCTCTTGTTTTCTCCGGCACTACCACTCATCGGTGGCGTCGTTTGAAGTACTGGGAAGGGAGTCCACATTCCCTTTCAGGTTCCATACCCTGGTCTTCTTTTCCTGATCGGTTACCGATTCCTCCTCTTCCTCCTTGGTTTGATTCGTCACAAGACACTCCTCGTAACCGCAGTCTCTCTGAGCGTGGAAATGGAAAACGAGAGATTTCGTTAAACGACATAGTATTCGGTATAGCGGGATCCTCGCATCTATGGAAGCGACGGAGAGAGATAGTTCGGCTTTGGTGGCGACCTTTGGAAATGCGAGGTCACATTTGGTTAGAAGAGCAGGTCCCTACAGAAGAAGCTGACGATTCGCTTCCTCCGGTCATGGTTTCTGAGGACATCTCACGTTTCCGTTATACTAACCCGACGGGCCACCCCTCCGGTCTCCGAATCTCCCGCATTTTAACGGAATCCTTCCGCCTCGGTCTGCCCAATGTCCGGTGGTTTGTTTTGGGAGATGACGACACGGTTTTCAATGTAGACAATTTGGTGGCAGTCTTGAACAAATATGATCATTCGGAGATGATGTACATTGGATCGCCCTCGGAAAGTCACTCCGCTAACGCGTACTTCAGTCACTCCATGGCGTTTGGCGGCGGTGGCATTGCCATCAGTTATCCTCTCGCGGAGGCGCTCTCTAATTTCCACGACGAATGTATTGAGAGGTATCCGAAGCTTTATGGAAGCGATGATCGTCTACACGCCTGCATTACTGAACTCGGTGTTCCTTTAACTAGAGAACATGGTTTTCACCAGGTAATCGGAGGATAAATTTTTAGAAATTCTTCTAATTGATCTACTTAAATATGATAGACTAATTGCTTTACATGTTTTGATAGTGGGATATTAGAGGAAATGCGCATGGTCTTTTATCTTCTCATCCAATTGCACCATTCATTTCAATTCACCATGTGGAATATGTGGATCCGTTTTATCCTGGATTAAGTTCGTTGGACAGTTTAAAGCTTTTTACGAAAGCTATGAAAACTGAACCCAGGAGCTTTCTACAACGATCAATCTGTTATGATCGTGAAAGGCATCTCACCTTTTCGGTTTCTCTTGGTTATGTTGTTCAAGTGTTCCCAAATATTGTGTTACCTCGTGAGCTAGAACGTTCAGAGCATACCTATGTTGCCTGGAATAAATTAGGACATCCCCAAGAATTTGATCATGACACTAGGAAGTCATACAAATCTGTTTGCAAAAAGCCAGTTCTATTTTTTCTCAAAGATGTAATGAAAGATGGTAATGCTACATTGGGTTCGTATTCCCGGGCCAAAGCCAAAGATGATCTGAAAAGAAAGGTTTTCTGCTTTCCGCATCCGCCTCCATTGCAGTATGTGCAGAACATCCAGGTTTTAGGGTATCCTCTTGGAAAGAATTGGCATCAGGTGTGTTATATTCTCATACTTTTTTTCTAAGTTTTCCCCCTTTAGGTAGTTTCAAGGCCTTTTCGGTTTCATGATGCTTTGTATGTACTCTGGCAGGTGCCGCGTCGGTTATGTTGCAAGGTAAACAATACTGGTGATGAAGCCTTTCAGTTGACGGTTGGGCAGTGTGAAAAGGGAGCACTCAGTTCTTTTACTGATTCTCTGTGAATGATTGAGTGATGCTGTTGAGTATGTATATTCAGGCTTCAAGATGGGACCTCAAGCTATCTTGTGCATTACGCCTTTTAGCTGCATTGAAGTTTTGGGCTGTGCCTTGAGATCAACATTTGGCTTTTTTCTTATTTCTTACCTCCTATATCAACTATTGGAGTGGTTTGTTGTACACACTACACAGTTGATAGAGTTGAAGATTTAGGTTGCAACTTCAGCTCAGTCATTCAATTCTTGCCTTCATTTTTGTTCAGAAGGTAATTCATCGTATACTGATAGCTAACATTGTGAGCTTGTTGATGCAGTGAAACTGGTAGTTATTTGTGGATAACAAAGATTAAAGTAGTTAATTTTATTTCCAGTGTGCCTCAAGATCCTCGGTGTTGTGTACAACTTCATTAATTTTTATTGTTTTTGGTTGAACTTGCATGAATTGAAAAGTGTTGTTAGTCTGGAATAAACCTAATCGCCTCATCTAGGTGATTGGTCTTGTAAACTAATTATGTTGGCAGAATGACTAGCTCTGAAAGTGAGGAATATTCCATTAAAAATGAACAATCTTATACCAAAACAGAATGAACAAAATTTATCAGTAAAATAGTTTTGATTTCCTTGTCTATTTTAAATTGTACGCTTATGGATCTCGAGCTCGACTTTGCTAAGAGCATTATCTGTTTGTGGTTAGCTACACATCTCTGTTAAGTTACTCCTAGTTTACCATTTAAGGCAATTGTATTGAACTAATATTTAGGTATATCCTATGAGGTTTTTGTCTCTCCACCAAGCAATTCCTTTCCTTTCTCTATTTCCATTGTTTATTGTTTTACCATGACCAGATATTTCCATTTTATTTTATATCGCTGTTGCAGTGCTTTTTCAAATATGAGTCCTGCATTGCTAGTATTTGGACTGTGAAATCCTAGATTCTGTTAATTTCTTCGTTATCGTATTACGAAGTTGCATATTGAGAGGAGGTTAAGAAAGGTACAAAAAAGTGTTTTTAAATTAAAATTGGAAATATGTAGCAACTAGGATCAGGGCATTCTATATACTCGTCATTTATCAAGGTGAGCCTTTTAGTTGATCATGATTGAGTCTATGTGACTGAACTAATGCCTCGTATACTTGAATAATCCTTGGCTATCAGTATACGATGAATTACGAAGTTGCATATCGAGAGGAGGTTAAGAAAGGTATAAAAATATGATTCGTGGACCATCTTAACTTTTTAAGTTGCGCATGTATGATTTCTGTGGATCTATTTGTTTGCCTTTTCTTCTAGTGCTGTCAAGTTCTCTTTTAAAGACATTCCACTTGATCTACTATTTTCTTCTAGTGCTGTGTGATTTTCAAAACTGTAAGAAACATTTTTCCATTTCACTTTTCTATTTTCTCAATCAACGGTTGTTATAAATAGTTGAAATGAGGACCATGGGTGGAAATGAAACTGCAATGTCTATCACTAATATTATGCCATGAAATGTACACCAATGGACAATCAGTTTCTCTGTGCTGAGATCATCTTGCTTGGTGCAACACATTCCTTTTTCACTGTAGTTCTATGCTTTCCTGTGGTCTGTGATATGCATGATCTGGCATTCTGATGAAAGAAACCTTTTGAAAATGTGGCATTAGTCAAAATATTCTCCTTTTTCCTGTATCTTTTTTTCTTTGTACTATATATCTCGTTGATACACTGTTTGGTTGAAAAACAAGATTAGCATATACAATATACGAAGGTAATATAAGAAGTATAGCATATTATCGACCTTACTGCATCAACCCCTCTAAACAATAGGAGTTTATCCTTCTCAGATTAATAACTCTATCAAAGTTAACTGATGGTGACGACCTGTGTGTGTGAAGATGGGTGAAACTAGGATTTAAGAAGTCAAGCTATCTAATCATTGCACTCGATGGCATATTTGTGAAACTATAGGTGTGTAACTTGGTCACTAGCTAGAAACACTAACAACTGCATATTAGATACACCCTGTTATGTTTGTCTCTTGGATCATAGTTCCATATGCTTTTGTTATGAACATTTTAGGACATGCTGAGAATTTTGATTGCATCAAAATAGGATTTTATTTATTTATTTATTTATTTCCTTGTTAGAAAGAAATATGCCTGTTTTTGATCTTATGGTGACTAAAAGGAGCGAGTCTTTGATAGCTAGGATTGCATTTCTCACCTTTATTTGTTTTTTGGTGTGTTTTGAACTTTTCAGTATTTTAAGGAAAAGATTGAGTTTGACTCACTGTGTATCTGCTACTTCTCTTTGTCAATGCATATAGAAGGCAGAAAATTTTGGAAAAAGATAGAAGTATAGAAATATTAGTTATTGTAAGGAAAGCAGTGATATCCTATGTTGCTTCGACTCTTTTTTTTTTTTAACTACTTTTTTTCACTCATTCCCAACACATGCAGACACATAGGTACAGGAATTTAAACTTGTATTTAAAACATACTTGCATCCGATATTCACACCCGTACTTGACGTCTGAAATTTTCTGATCTTAACCAACCCTTGAAAACATTCTTTCAATGAACCCCCCGGAAAGAATTGTACCCTCCATTTTACATAAGTCACAGGGAAGCACCATTATAAAGGTGTACTTTTAGCTGATATCATTTCCTTTAAACACTTGTTAGATCCTGTGGAGGAAGTGTGTTCCAATATTCCTTCCTCTCCACATTCAACCAAGGTAACAAACTTTCTTTGAAACATAACTTGCTTTGACATATGGTCCTACTTCTCTGCCTGTAAATGTTGACTTAAAAAGTTGTTGCTTAACGTTGAGGCAACTATTTAAAATGTGGGATTTTTGACCAAAGGAACCGCCCATCTCATTTCTGTCCCGGTTGCCAAAGATTACTATGATTGATGTAAATTTTAAGTGTTTTTTCTTCCTTTTGCTTATTATTACTACCACGCGGTTATCTATTGGCCAACCATGTGATTATCATGGAATGAAAATAAGCCCCTCCCCTCTTGCCCCCCTTTTTTCGAAAAATAAGAAAAATGTATATATTTATAGTTATACAGAAATTTTGTTGTATTATTTCTTTCGGGTCCAAGTTGCTTTCAAAGTTTAAGCTCAAAGGGCATGACGTCTACCAAAAAAAATCCAGCTTGATTTAAGAGTTCTGCTCGACACTGTTACGTGAACTTAAGAACCCCAAAAGTGGATTTGGATCACTATAACACATTAAATTCTTTTGGGTTCAATTGAATGCAAATGTTGGATCTAATAAACACGATAAACATACTAAATTATTTAAATCCAGTTTGTGGTAAAAAATAAAAGAAATTATTATTTTATGAAATGATCGGATATTTGGTAATTTTTTAACTACCTTCAATTCAATCTCTCATTTATTATGAGTTAGTATCTGATACATTGATAAGTCAAATATTATTTTTTATTATATAGCATAAATATATAAAAAAAATATTTGATACACTATCTCGTATTATTAAAAAAAGGTAAAACAAAATCAAAATTCAACAAAATTAATGTTCACTGTTTAAAAATATTATTTATTATTTAATATACTTTTTTAGAAAGTATTTTATGATTTTATAAATGAAATATTTTATTTGGAGTTGAAATGTAATTAAATTTTTTAAAAAATAATAAATGTTAACTCTATTAGAATTTGATTTTATTTGAGTTTTTAATAATTAATGATTAAATTGATTATTTTTTAATAATGGAAGATTTAATTTAATCCGGTGCATATAATTTATTCAAAATTTTATAAATAAGTAATTATTTTATTCAAATAAATAATATGTGACTTATAATAATAGATGTAATTTTAAAAGTGAAATCCATAAATATGTTACTGATTTATTTTCCCGTTGTGTGGTTTATAATTGCGTTTGAGACGTTGAAAGCACACGCACTGTTTACAGTTCACGCCACCTTTTGATGTTTAAAGTATTAGTGACAAGCACCTTGGTTTTTATGATATTTATTTTTTTGCCATACCATTTTTTTTTTTTTAAACTGTTGTTGCTTTCTTAAAACTTGTTTCAATACCTTACAAAATTCCCACTAATGGTTTTATCTTTCTCTTTCAACAAAAAAAGAAAAATAAAAAAAGAGGAGGAAATTTTAGTGCAATTATTCTAAATTCCCAACTGACTATTTCAACCCTACCTTCCATCAGAGAGCCTATGGCTAGGGAAAATACCTGTTTTCAAGTTGGGGGTAAAGTCAAAAGTTTTTTTGAAGGTCAAGATTAAATTATATATTTTTAAGAGAGTTAAAATATAATATTTTTTAATGTATTGATGTATATATATTTATAGTTTTTAAAAAGATGAAATCAAAATTTTATTATTTTAGAGAGGTTAAATTATAATTTTATTATTTTTTTACTTAAAATTTTATAAATCTTGTAAAACCACAATTTTTCATTTTAAGGAGGTAAAGGACATACTTGATCCCAATAAGTCAGACGAGGCAAAATAACGATTCGGTTAAAAAAAAGTTTTAGATTTAAATTTGGTAAGATATGAATGAGATAAACTTGTTTATCAGTTTATATATTAACAAAATATTAGAAACATATTTGATATTAATGATTATATGTTTTTATGATTAAATTTAAATTAAAATTAAGATATTTCTAATTATTTAAATCAAATTCGAGCAACACCTAATTGTTTGAGATGAAAATTTTTTCACCCGAACAATGGAATTGAAACTCCAATCCATGAATAAATCTAAGGCGTATTTGGAAAATCACCAATTAATTGGATTTGAGTGTAATTACTTGTAATTATATGTTCGTGGACTATTGTAATTAGTTGAAACACTTCAATTACACTTTCCAATTAATAGGGTTTAGGGAGAGTGAAAGATTCTACGAGAGTAGAAAACAGTAGAGAAGAGCAGAGAAAGAAAATAACGTTGAAGTTATTATTTCATGCATATCTCAATACACCAAAACCCTCGGTATTTAATGCTAAGCATTAAGCATTAACTGATCGCTAACAACGACTAACAAACTAACTGTTAATAAACTAACAGCTAACTGTATTCCTTAACATGCTCCCATCATTTTGTTTCTATCGAATGTCATGTTTTGCAGCCACTTTTAGGGAGGACCGAAACATAGTAAACAATGGTTCTGTTAAGGGCTTTGTAAGCACATCTGCTACTTGCTCCTATGCTGGAACATACCCTACACTCAGTTTGCCACCAGCAATTTTCTCTCGAACGAAGTATAAGTCTAACTCCACATGTTTAAACTTGGAGTGCATCACCGGATTTGAAGAGACCGCCACAGCTCCAGAGTTATCACACCACACCGTAGACTTCCTAGACAGCAAGACATGAAGTTCAGAGAGTAAAGATTCAAGCCAAACCACCTCAGTGACTGTATGAGCAAGAGCTCTATACTCAGCCTCCGCCGTGGATCGAGAGACTATATGTTGTTTCTTCGAACCCCAAGCTACAGGATTTCCACCAAGGAAAACACAGAATCCAGTGGTTGACCTTCGATCATCAACATCGTTTCCCCAACTAGCGTCGGAATAGCCAACAACATCTAAGCTAGTGGAAGGAGTAAACTGAATACCATAATCCAAAGTCCCTTGCAAGTATCTGAGAATTCGCTTTACTGCCTTATAATGTTGATCAAGAGGGCGGTGCATAAACTGACAAACCTTGTTCACCGAGAAAGTAATATCTGGCCTGGTGATTACCACATACTATAAAGCACCCACAATACGACGATACTCTGATTCATTTTCAATCGAACAACCAGTGTGCTGGGATAACTTGGAAGAGGTTACCATCGGTGTAGGAGAGCTATTTGCCTGATCCATATTAGCTTTCTGTAGAAGATCAAGTACATATTTGCGTTGACTTAGAAACAACCCAGTAGACGTGGAAGAGACTTCAATGCCAAGAAAATAGTTGAGAGGGCCTAAGTCCTTTAAAGAGAATTGAGTGTCAAGACTTGTAACAAATTGATCAATCTTGGCTTTGATGGCTACCAAAGTGATGATTATATCATCAACATATACCAAAACATACATAACCATCTTGTCATTCCTTTTAATGAAGAGAGAACTATCCGACTTGGCCAAGAAGAAATCGGAAGACAGATAGAAAGTCTCGTAGTTTAGAGAACCACGCCTCTAGGAGCTTGTTTAAGACCATAGAGTGCCTTCTTTAATTTGCACACCAAAGGCTTGTCACCATGATGCTGCTCAAAACCAGGTGGTTGAAGCATATAAATCTCCTCGGATAGATCACCGTTGAGGAAGGCATTGTTAATATCGACCTGCCTTAGTTTCCGTAAATTGAACGCCAATGCTAAAACAACTCGAATGGTCGTTGGCTTTACAACCGGATCAGCGTCTCCTAAAATCAATTCCACTTTCTTGAAGGTAGCCTTTTACCACCAAACGACCCTTGTAGCGAGCAATGGTGCCATCGTAATTCTTTTGAGTTTGAAAACCCATTTACAACCCACTGCTCTTCGGTTGACAGGTAAAGGAACTAAATCCCAGGTTCCATTTTTGAGAAGAGCTGCATACTCTTGTTGAGCTGCAAGAGTCCACTCCTTGCTTGCAAAAGCCTCTTCGATCGAATTTGGTTCTCTTTCACTTAGTTCGTGAGAAAAACACCCGAGGCTTAAATATGCCATTCTTGGATCTGGTTATCATACGATGAGTGTTAATGTTGGGGCCATGAGCCTCTGGTAAAGAAGTAACAGTAGGCTCCACTGCCCTTGGGAGAGAAGGAGTAGCAGTATGTTCAACGGAAGAATTAGTGGATTCCAAATGATGAGAAGATGGAGATCGTAACATAGTCCCTGATTCATGTTGAGGAGAAGGAACAGTGATACTTGGAGAATGAAGCCGAGAATAAGCGGGAGCGAGCAACACAACTGCAATCAAGCACGCGATCTTTGTAGAATAGGCTGATTGTGATTAGTACCTCTAGTCGAGTGGTCAGAAAACTCAAAAGGAAAATAATCCTCATCAAACACCACATGCCTGGATATAAACACCCTTTGGTTATCATCAAGACACTTATAACCCTTGTGAGTAGAACTGTAACCAAGGAAAACACATGAACTGGATCGGGCCAAGCTTGTGGATCATTAAATGGTCGAAGATAGGGATAACATCGACAACCAAACACACGGAGATGATTTTAGCTTGGCACCATTCTATGTAAAACCTCAAAAGGAGACCTACCAGCTAGCACTGGAGTTGGAAGTCGATTAATGAGGTAAACACCACTTATGAAAGCATGAGCCCAAAAATTCATTGGCATGTGAGCTTGAGCCAGCAAAGTGAGTCCAGTATCAACCACATGTCGATGTTTCCTCTCAACCAAGCCGTTTTGTTCGGACGTGTGTGGACAAGAAAGTCGGTGTTGAATGCCAAGCTGAGAGAGAACCTTAGGAAACGAGCGAAACTCACCACCCCAATCAGTTTGAAGAGCTTTAATCTTGACACCAAATTGAACTTCCACCAACCTTTGCAACTGCATAAACTTCTCAAGAGCCAGAGATTTTCGGGTAAGTAGAAAAACCCAAGTGTACCTTGAGAAAACATCCACAAATGAAATGTAATAAAAATAACCATCAGAAGCTATGGGAGCAGGACCCCATAAATCACACACAAGAAGCTGAAAAGGAGCAGTATATTCAGTTGTAGAAGGATAGAAAGGCAATTTATGGAGCTTGCCTAACTGACATGCTGAACAAACAGATTTCATCATTGAAAAGTTTGAAGCAATGTTACATTTTCCAAGAACTGATAGAACAGTTTTATTACAAGGGTGACCAAGGCGTTTGTGCCAAAGGTCAAAGTGTTTATCATTAGAATCAGAATACTCCAAGGGCGCAACATGAGCAGTAGCAGATGAAGTAGACGTTGTGGTTGGGGGTGGAGAGTCGGACAGATCAAATTGATATAAACCATTATGAGTGTGGCCCACCAGCAGTATTTTCCCTGTCTTGATATCCTTCACAAAGCAGTGAAAAGGACGAAATTCAAAGAAAACCTGATTATCATTGGCAAATTGAGCTACAGATAATAGATTTTTGCAAATCTGTGGGACATGTAAAACCCTTTTCAAATGAAAAACTCTATTTGAGGAAGAAGTAACAGTAGAAGAGCCAATGTGGGAAACAGGTACAGAACTACCATTACCCATGTAGAGCCGATTGTTACTGTGTGTAGTGAGTGGCCTCATGTAAGTTGTCCAGATCAAGTAGTGACATGATTAGGCGCTCCCGAATCGGGATACCAAATCTTTGTAGGTTGAGAGCACGGAAAAGTCCTGACTCTTCAGCGAGATAGTGTTGACTTGAGGTTGAGGTGCAAAGTGCATCGACAAGCATAAGGAGGACCCCACAAGAAAGATTTGAAACACCTTGAAATTGATGACAATAAGCTGCATGGGTTGACTAGAGACTCCTTCAAAAGACTCATCAAATCTATAGTAGCACTTCTGTACAACATGACCAACACGTCCACACAACTGGCACTGAGGTTTGTTATGAAAAGACCGCCTACCTCGACCCCTGCCTCGATATGAACGAGAACCAGTACCTCTGTAGGGTGGCGAGAACCTCTTTCAAAACGATCAAGATCTTTAACACGGACTCACGGTGTTGAGCAACATTAGCTTTGCAATGATGTATCGAGTAACCAAATCTTGTTGTCGAGATTCACAATCCAAAGAACATTTCGAGAGAAGCTCAAGAGATATTGGCATGGCAGAAGCAACGGCACGAACGGACTCAAATTCAAAAGATAAGCCAGCAAGAATAACACTAATCTGTTCTTGGACAGAAATAGGGTGACCAGCAGTCAGCAACTTATCACAAAGACTCTTGATCTTGCTCAAATATTCCTTAATAGTGAGTGACCCTTTCTTTTGAGAGTATAACGAATGGCGTAGAGTAGAAATGGACATGGTGGATTTAGTAGCAAACCTCTGAATGACTGTATTCCAAACATCGAAACTGGAACGAGCATCAGTAAGGTACATTAGAATATCATCACAAATTGTGGACAACAGCCAAGAGGCCAAAAGTTTATCCTGCTTTGTTGATGAACCAAGAAATCGGAAATTAACAACAGCACACCATTACCATCGACAACAGATTCGTGGAGGAACACCAAGCTGTACCAAGAACAAAATCATGCAGTCCATACCCTTCAAGAATCAACAATATTTGCTTTGTTTCCATAATAGAAAGTTGTGCTCTCCAAGCTTCACTGTATCATGCTTAGGAAACTGCTGGACTTTCTTCAAGAAACCATTAGTAATATCGTAAGAAGAGACATGAGCGGAGGATCATTACCGGAGATGGCATCGGTCGCCATGGTAGAAAAAAAATATCAAGGTGACACCATGAAAGATTCTACGAGAGAAAAATAGAGAGAAAAGCGAGAGAAAGAAAATAACGTTGAAGTTATTATTTCATGCATATCTCAATACACCAAAACCCTCGATTATTTAATGCTAAGCATTAAGCATTAACCAGACTGCTAACAGACTAACAAACTAACTGTTAATAAACTAACAGCTAACTGTATTCCTTAACAGAGAGAATTGAAATAATTATGCAGATAATTACAAATAATAATACTTAAATCCAATTACTCTATAATTTTTCAAACATGACGTAAATGATTTAAGTTACAAAACTTATTTTTATACAATAATAGTATTTTAATTTTAAGACATGTTTTTATTTTCAGAATATAATTATTAGTTATTTTACTAATATTATTTAAATAATCTAAAAATTTTAATGACGACAAATAATTTACTATACATTTTGACTTACTAATTAGATAACTAAATTAAATAATATTTATTATTAAATGTTCGATAGTTTTTAACTCAAAAAATATGAAATGCTCGAATAACTAAATTATATAGAATATTTATTTTTGTTGTGAGTTTTATTATAATTGTTAAGTATGACTCCTATTTCAGTCAAATTTGAAAAATAATCTTCTAGTTAAACTCTGTTTATTTGTTTCAATCAAACACTGATTAGTTTAGATTATTTTATTATTATTTGACCTATGAATTTAGCCTAAAAATAGGCTCTTTTACAACCTTAGAAAATACACCCATTAGATATTATTTTCGGGGTTTAGTTTTTATCTCCATCTTTTGTACTCTTCGTTCTTTTGCCATTATAGTAAGATTATCTTTGCCCGTAGTTTTTTATCCTCTTTGGAGGGATTTTTCCACGTTAAATTTATGTGTTAAATTTCTTAATTTGTTCCGCTATTTTTTGTACTTGTTGCTTAATCGGATCGATCCTAACAATAATTGAATACTTTCTTCTACTAATGTATTATATACGATGATTTAACCGATTTAATTCGATTGTAGAAAAAATAAAAAAAAATTTATATTTCCATTGTTGAAGCACATTAGTAGTTTTATAATTGTATTTAGTTTCTTCAGTGGCTGGCAAGAAGTTACTAGAAGAAATGGAACACATTTGATTTCACATTGCTTTCAGGCTATCCCTAATTTAAATAATAAAAATAATAATTAATTTAAAAAAAAAAAAAAAAGGGAGACACCATCTGATTCAGATGTACTGGCATCAATAAAACTTTAAATAAAGTTTAAAAAACTCACCACTTCCCACTAGGAATCTATGATATAATAAACCCCTTGAATAAATTACTTCTATACATGTACATATACATTATTTGCAAACTACTACTACCATTTTTAATTAATTTTTTAAGGAAAAAAAAGTGGACATATACCATTACCAACAAGCAAAGAATAATTATTGTTATTATCATAAATCAGAAACTCAAACTGTGTACTTTCTTCATCACCTGTCTTTTCTTTGGGTGGGTTTGGATGAGCGATTGAGTGCGGTGCGGTGCGTTTAGCTTATTTTTTGTCTCACGCTACAGTATCTAATCTCACCGCCACCGCTATTTTTACACTAACCGCGGGTAAATACACCGTCCATCCAAATCCACCCTTTGTTTCAGTGAGGAAGGAAATTGAGCTGCAGTTTAACTAATGACAAAGAAAGATCAATTTTCAGGGTGTTTTTTTTTTATCTAGAAATTTAATTTAAAATTTTAGTATCTATAATTATTATTTCAATTTATGATTTTTTTTTTCATAAGAATTTTATATATATGAAATGATTGGGTTAGTGTGAGACGCAAGTAACTACATGTGAAAGTGAAGAATGTGTGAAGGGATGAAAATGAAAAAAAGAAAAAAAGAGAGAGAGAGAGAGGCGAGGGGCATGTGCGACTGTTTGAGCATAATATAACGGGGGTGGATCAAAGGATTAATTGCAGCCGACGTTCCCCCTAATTTTTTATTTGGTTTTTAAATTTTGAAATATTTTAATTCAATTTTTAAAATTAAGTATCGTTTTTTCATTCTCTTAATTCAGTATAAGATTTTTCATTAAAAAAAAATTAACATTAAATCTAGAGGTGCTCATGAGTCGAGATAAGAATGACAATGGGTAAAATGGGATACTTTTATGCTTACCCGACTTTGATTCGTGCTCCGAACTTTATATACTATTTTCATCTCTGACTAAGAAATGATTTACCCAAACTCATTGAACTCATCTTGAATTTTTAAATAATGTTTTATGATATACTAATCTTTAAAACTTTAAATCAAATATATATAATAAAAGTGGACAATATAACAAAATATATAAATATTTTTATAAAATTAAAATATATATTATAGATTATTATAAAATAAACAAATTAATTAAAATGTATAAAAATAGTTATGAAATTATTATAAGAGTATTTTTGTAAATATATCAGGTAGATGGGTTAATATCACCTGAATTCGGCCTCAAAAATCTTAATAGAATAACCACCTTGCATTATTTTAGAACTCGATTTATAGAAAGAAAAAAAAAAAAGCTGCCTCTAACGGGTTGGGGTAGATTGGAATTCATTAGGTTCGGTTTTTTTTTTACCATCCCTAAGTCAGAGGCTAGGCCATACATGGTATCAGTACCATATATGGTTGCCCAAGCACTCAACCTAACTTGAAATATGGATTTTAAATTTTGCCTAAGCTTGACAATATATTTTAAATGACTAACTTAAGCTTATTTTGGTTTGCTCATACTATAATTTTTATTTTTAAAAATAAAATTATTTTTATTTAATATTTTTAATTATATATATCTTTTACTATCATTACATATATTTTTACTAAATTTCTAAGCATGAACAGCTTAACCTACTTTTAATATTTACATTATAATGTAACATAATTAATTTAAATATGATATAAATTATATATATAAAATAAAGAAATAATTCATTATAAAATTAAAAACGAGTTGGGCTGGATTGTGCTTGGTTTTGAATTTTACTTACTACTCAAGTTTGCCCATACAATAAAAAGATATTTTTTTGCCGGAACCCCTCTTTCAAGTCTAATATTATTCTCCAAACTTTCCTATATTTCGAGCAAGCCTTTAAGCTTTAACAGATAACCTAATCTTTGAATCAGTCTAATCATATCCAAGCTAGCATTTAACGATAAACCCGATTAGACTGATAGTTTAGCTTAAGGATTTAATTGGACCGTTTTGAAATTTAAGGATGAAATAAAAAATCATCATAGTTTGGGGAGGTATAGTGGAATTAAGCCGGAAAATGAAAGATGGATGGGTGGTGGGCTAATGGGATTGGCTGGCAGATGGGGGAAAAACGCCACGCACGTTCTTACCTTAGCACCTCATATGTATTGGGGCCTTTGACAGCTGTGTCAATGTGATCCTGTCCTGTACCTTATTATCCTCACTTGTAATTTCATATCAATATATTGAAATTATTACATTATACTCTTCACTTACTATTTTTATGTAATAATAAATCTAATTAAATAATTAAAAAAAAAGATAGGTAGCTTAAAGATGGAGATTAGTATCTTACCAGCAAATATTACACAGATATTGGAGGTTCATGTATTTAAAAAATATCAAATGAAACAGAGTGGGAGGCGATCCTTCAGGGTGATTCTTAATATTTTAATTAATAATAAAACCAATGGCCCCAATCACATGCAACTTACTAACACCGGACCCACACCTTTGTTTAACTAAAGTAAATATTGTCTTTTTATTACCATTTGCCCACAAGGTAGATCTAAGGAAAAGATTGTATGAAACAGTGACACCACGTCATCTGTATCCCTTTCTAATGAATTTATGTCACATCAGCATTTTCATCCTGAATTTTAGCATTTTCATCCTAAAAAAAATTAAATCCAAATTAAAATCCTGAAATTCAGGATAAGAATACTGATGTGGCATAAATCCATTAGAAAGGGATATAGATAATGTGGCGTCACTGTTTCATACAATCCTTTCTCGGTAGATCTATTGCTTTCCTTCCATTTTTCTTTTTAATTAATTAATTTTTTAATCAAAAATTAAAATAGCAATTAACCCAAATTTAAAAGCGCAGCACTAACAGAACCCAAATGAACGTAGAAAGCATGCAGACTCTGCTTTAACAACTTCAAAAACCCTAATTTTTCTGTTTTCTTTTTAAAAAAATATTAATTATAAATTCAAATAAGGAATACTTTGGAGTGTATTATTGTTTTAAAATAATACATGAATTAATGAAATAAAAACCTAGAGTAATAATTTTTTTAATTTAATAAAAGACATATTGGGGAAGGCGGGGGGGCAAAAAGTGGTTTTTAACAATTATTAGCTGTTACTCAAAAAAAAAAACAATTATTAGCTGCAAAGTGAAAGCGGCTGACAACACAGCTCTCGCCTTTGTTTTATCATTTCATATTTTTTCATTTCACCATCTTTCTTTTCTTTCTTCTTCTTCTTCTTCTTCTTCTTCTTCATATCTTATTCTCCCTCTCTCTTAATCATCATCATCATCATCATCATCATAATCCTCAAATCTCCATCCATTTTTTTATCTATAATTCTCTCTCTCTCTCTTTCCTTCAATCCCTTTGCTTTATTCTGTGTAAAATTTATGCAACGGGGTACTGCAGCTGTTTTTGTTGATAATGATTATGCCCTTCTGTTGTTTGTTTAATTTTCTCAGAGAAATAAAAAAAAGCTTTTACTTTATAAAGAAATGGAGAAAACAATAAAAATCTAAGCACTAACTCGTAGGAATACTCTTTCTGGCTTTCAGTCTTTCCAGTTGTCTTTCTCTCTCTCTCTCTCTCTCTCTTTCAGTTCCTTCTTTCTTTTTCTTTTGATTTATTTTTCAAAAGAAGAAAGAATTCTTCAATCGTATTTAACATCAACCCATATTTCACCAAACTTTCTCGAACTTACTGTTTTTGTTTAATTTCTCAATTATTAGTCTCCATTTTCTTTGTTTTTTTTTTTTTCAACATACCCATCACCTCCAAAAAGAACACCACCGATCCCCCCCCTCTCGGTGTGCGGGAAGGACGAAATACAATTCAGCTGAATTGTGTACTAACCATTGATGAGGAGGAGAAGAAGAAGATCTTGATACACCATTGATCAAAGAAAAATAAATCGAAAGATCATTGTTCTTCAGCTTTATCGACATCACAATTAAATTATTGAAGGGGAGATGCAGCAGGAAGGTGGTGGTGGTGGTGGTGGTGGTGGAGGAGGAGGGCAGCAATCTCAATACGGTGAGATGACGACTGGTCCTCCAACGACTGGTGCAGTAAGCGAGGCGTCGGAGCAGTTAGTGGAAGCGGCGTCGCCTATAAGCAGTAGACCACCAGCTGGGAATTTAGACGAGTTCATGAGGTTAGCAAGTGTTGGCGGTGGAGACGAATTAGGATTAGGGGACCGACATGGTAGTGGCGGCGGCGGAGGAGCCGGTGTAGCAAGTGGCAATCGGTGGCCACGTCAAGAGACTCTTGCTCTCCTCAAGATTAGATCAGATATGGATGCTACTTTCCGTGATGCCACCGTCAAGGGCCCCCTTTGGGAAGATGTTTCCAGGTAAATTAAATTAACTAAAACCCATAGATCATTTCTTCTTCTTCTTCTCTAATTCAACAACAAATAAAAATCATATAATCATTATCACAGATTCATAACAAGCATTGCTTGCTGCTCCCACTGAAATATTAATGGGAATAGTTATTTTTTTCTCTCTCAATCTGAAATCTGAACCCCAAACAAACAAACGCACGCACGCACATGGTTTCTATCTGTTTCCATCACGAATCACGAGTTGGGGGCATCTTCTTTCTTACAATTAAGAAATGGCCCAGATCCACTGCAACTACTCTCTAGCCAATCCTACCTTTTCATTTTCCCCCCTTTTTTTAGACATCTTATTCTCCTTTATTTATTATTTACTACTACTGTACCCATCTAAGTGATTTAAATGCCTATCTTATTTTATCACTTTGAAAATCCCGAGAGGAATTCTTTTTTTTTTCCCCTCTACTTATTAAACTTATCAGTCGCCATGGAAGAAAGGGCCTCCCACACTCTCCAGTTTCACCCCA
Source organism: Gossypium sturtianum (assembly GCA_025698515.1). Classification (NCBI taxonomy): domain Eukaryota; kingdom Viridiplantae; phylum Streptophyta; class Magnoliopsida; order Malvales; family Malvaceae; genus Gossypium; species Gossypium sturtianum. The sequence continues at coordinate 3,318,015 of CM046954.1, forward strand.
TCAACCATTTTTAATTTTATTCCTTCTTTTCTTTTTTGGGTTTTTTTTTTCAATCAATAATAAAGATTACCATTGATTATTACCATGGAAAGTATAGATGAGGTCAGTTGGTAACTGTGTGAGAGCATTTTCATATTATATATATAACTTGTTCCATTGAGAGTAACCTGGGAAACAATACCATAGATGAATTATATGAAAAAATAAATAACGAGGGGCCTGGTTTTGCAGGAAGCTGGCGGAGCTGGGTTACAAAAGGAGTGCTAAAAAGTGTAGGGAAAAATTCGAGAACGTCCACAAATACTACAAGCGAACGAAAGAAACTCGTGCTGGGCGTCAAGATGGTAAGAGTTATAAGTTTTTCAGCCAGCTAGAGGCGCTTCAAACAACTTCCGGTGCCGCTCCTGCCAACGTGACAATACCGGTGATTCCTGCTACTGTCGCCGTTACCGCCGCCAGCTTGGACGTGGCTCCTGTTTCGGTTGGGAACCCAATGCCTATTTCTTCTGCTGCCAGAATTGTTCCACCTGCAACAGCTGTACCAATGTCTTCTTCCTCTTTCTTAGCCATGCCTGGATCTGCTCTTGCTCCAGTACCTGTAGCAGTGCCAGAGCCAGAGCCAGCGACGGCGCCAGCGCCAGCGCCAGCGCAAGCGCCTCCTGCTGCCACCACGGCGGCTCCATTTGGAATTAGCTTCTCTTCTAATAGCTCTACCTTCTCTCAAGGCTTTGACGATGATGAGGAGGACGAAGATGAAGTTGGAGTTGGAGGAGAACCGTCAAGCATGGCTGGCACTAGCCGTAAACGTAAAAGGTCGTCGTCAAGAGGAGGGGGTGGTAGTACGACGAGGAGGATGATGGAGTTCTTTGAGGGTTTAATGAAACAAGTCATGCAGAAACAAGAAGCCATGCAACAAAGGTTTTTAGAAGCCATGGAGAAGAGGGAGCAAGATAGGACGATAAGAGAAGAAGCTTGGAAAAGACAAGAGATGGCAAGGTTAACTCGTGACCATGAACTCATGGCTCAAGAACGAGCCATTGCTGCTTCAAGGGATGCTGCTATTGTTTCCTTTTTGCAAAAGATTACTGGCCAGACCATACAATTACCCACCACCGCAACTGTTATTGTACCCGCAGCACCACCACCACCACCTCCTCCACCGACACAACCGACCGTCTCCGTTGTTTCACCAGAGGTCCCTATTGCTCCACCATTGCATCAAACACCGTCATTACCACAACAAAAGCAACAAGAACAACAACAGACGCATATATCTCACCATCAACCACCACCACCACAACAGCAGCCACAGGTTGTTCAACAGCAGCAGCAGCAGCTTCAACATATGGAACTTGTGAGGCATCAACAACAGCCCATTACTACAGAAATAGTAATGGCAATCCCGGAACAACAGGTCCCACCACAAGAGATTGGTGGGAGTGGGAGCTTGGTGGAGCCAGCCTCGTCTAGGTGGCCTAAAGCTGAAGTTCTTGCACTTATAAACATGAGGAGTGGGCTTGAATCCAGGTACCAAGAAGCTGGGCCTAAAGGTCCTCTTTGGGAAGAAATCTCTGCTGGTATGTCCAGGTTGGGTTACAAGCGAAGCGCCAAACGATGTAAGGAAAAGTGGGAGAACATCAACAAGTATTTCAAAAAGGTCAAAGAAAGCAACAAAAAACGTCCCGAAGATGCCAAAACTTGTCCCTATTTTCACCAGCTCGATGCCCTTTACCGTAAGAAAATACTTGGTGGTGGGACTAGCAGTGGCAGCTTTAGTGACCATAATAGACCAGATGAAGAAACGTCACGGCAGCATCATGACCCCACACTAAGCACGGCAGCACCGCAACCATCCCAAAACGAAACCGGAGCTACTGCTGATGTGGTGACAAGCAAAGAAGGCTTACCTAGTCATCCCTTTGGAGAAGGAAACGGTGGAGCTGCAAAGAAGGTAAATTCATTTTCACATTGTTCATTAATTAATAATATTGCATTTTGATTAGCCATCATTGTATGATGCGTATTGATTAATTGTTGGGTTGGTATTGAAGCCAGGAAGTACCGTGAGGGAGCTGATGGAGGAGCAGAGGGAAGGGTTACACCACCACCAACATCATCATCGAGGACAATCCTTGTTGGTAGATGGGTATGGTAGGATCGATGAACCTGATAGCGATATTATGGATCAGGAGGTTGATGAAGATGACGATGAGGAAGACAACGATGACGATGATGATGAAGAATTGGAAGAAGAACGAAAGATGGGTTATAAGATAGAATTCCAGAGACAGAATTCAAACACTCCCAATGGAGGAGGAAATGGGGCACCCTCCTTTTTCACCATGGTTCAATAACAATGGCAGGCAGTGATCAGTGTTCACCCCATCACAACAAAAAAGAAAAATGTACCATATGTACCCCCCGTGTGTGCAGAAGCTCAACCAAAATACCCTAACAATTGTGTCCTTTTTCCCCATTTCTCACTCCTTTACCTCGTATACCCTTTCTTTTCAAACCATTTCATTTCAATAATTCAGTATCACCTTCTTCATGAATCTCCTCATTGTTTTCAAATTAGCTCCAGTCCCATTAGCTGACATTGGCAGAGACGCAGTTCCACTTTTGCATTTATTGATTTGTTGGTGAATAAGGAAAATCCCGTTTTCAAAGGGAAAAAACGGGATCAGAGATTGAATTGAGCAGCGAGAACAAAAAAAAAAATAAGCTTGGGTAAATTACCAGCAACACCACCAAAAAGAAAAAGGCACAAACAAAGCATAGAGAGAAAGAAAAGAGATTTAAAAAGAAAAGAAAAAAGAGTGATATTTTTATACATTTCTCTCTTACTTCGTTTAGTTCAATTTAAGAGTTTCATGTAAGAATATGAGTTTGTTTCCTTCAAAAGTTTCCTAGAAAATTCTTTCTTTTTCCATCAATTCGATACTGACTTGTTTCTCCTTTGTTATCAAATTCTTGATTTATAATTTTATATCCAGGTGGTAAGGTTTTAGCAGTTTCAGATTTTTTTTTTCTTTTTTGGTTTCTCAAAAGAGAATCTCACAGAACAAGTACCGATGGAATCAGTTAAATAGTTACTACTTATAGGAGAAAGGGTTGTAGTTTTCATCCATCGTCATCAATCCCTTTTTTTCTCCCACTTTTTTCTTCCATATTTTATATATAAAAGTCTTTGCTGTGTCAAGGTATTAAGTGTTCGTCTTCGTGGCCATGGAATTCAGTGACTGCTCGCCCCTCGCCACTGACTGCTCGCCCCTCGCCACCTTGTCATTTCTGCTGCTGTGACTGTCAATTAATATTCAGAAAGGATTGTATGAAACATGGATATTATCCCTTTCCGATAGTTTTATGTCACATCAATATTCTTATCCTGAATTTTAAGATTTTAATTTGAATTTGATTTTTTTCAGGATAAAAATGCTGAAATTCAGGATGAAAATACTGATGTGGCATAAATTTATTAGAAAATGAATACAGATGACGTGGCGTCATACAATCCTTTCCCATTAATATTATACTTGCGTTTTATTAAATTTTTTATTTTTTTAATCAAAAAATCCCTAAATCAAATCTGATATTAGTGTTACATAACAATTTTAAAATTTATGATAAATATTTATTTTCTTAATAAATTTATAAAATACGAAAAATTAATTATTAGACTCGAAATGATAAATTCTTCTAGAAATAAAAAAAAAATTAAAAAGGCAAACGTAACAAACTGAAAGAAACATTACTAACTGTATTGGTAATCATAAATAATTCTTTCCAAAAGAAAATCATAAATAATTTGGGAAATGGGACCACTCGCCACTGCTCTGTGCTCACCACTCACCAGTCGATTGAAGAGAAATTACAAATAATAACAGAAAAAGATGGCATTTTTTTGGTCATTTATAGCCGTTAGATATACATTTCAATCGTATCTATAATATTTGATGATGAATGAATAATATCATTAAATTAACATAATTAAACATTAAATATATCTATTATAAATAAGTATTAATAATTTTCATATTTAATATCTTCGATTAAGGGTTTAGGATATAGAGTCTTAACATTTTTTTATAATTAATTTCTATTTAATTATGTTCGAATAAAATTATTAGTATTTATTTATAAATTCTCTACTATTTTTATTTTATTTAATGATGAGATGTCATGTTATTATTCATCGATAGTGCATGAAACTTATGCATCGACCACGCATCAAATATTATCGTATATATTAAATCCCTTGTTGAATTATTGTTACAAGCTAATCTAATACCAACATGATTAAATAAATGTACTTTTATATATTTATATTTATATAAAATTAATAAAAAAATATGGGATTTGAACATAAAATATTATATTTTTTCAAGGTTTTAACTTTACCATTTTAACCTGAATTCTATTTTGTTTCTATGTAATTTCTTTTTTCAACCATATATATCTATACTATCATTTAAACTCCTAGCTAAGTCGATGTCGCTCTCAATGTTTCGAGAATGTCATTTCGTAATTAAAATTTGTAATATTTTTCGAGGGTATTATAATATTTTCACTTTTAAAAAAATCAATAAAAATATTCATATGGTACGATTTAAACCTACGCCAATTACATTAATAAAACCTTTAATTTACCATTCAAGTAAAGCTATTTTTATACATTTTAATTTTATTATCCACACTTTATTACCTACATAAGTTGTATATATATTATATTAATAATATATATGATTGAGTTGGCGTCACAAATTAATTTAGCACCGCCTCAAAATTGATGACAATATACCATGATAAACAATTTAATATAATTTTTTTGATTTTAATAGCGTACATATTCCAGATATTATTATTAACTAGTTTCGAATAATACATTTTGTTATTTATTATATGTAATTTCTAAATAGGCATATATTTATATCCAATCTGTAATTTTCACACGCGTATATATATTAATACGATGTCTAGTATTGTAGTGTACGTCTCAAAAAGGAAAAGGAATTTTCTTTATTATTGGTATTAGTTGCCATTTATTTTATTCTATTTTTTCGTGCAGAACCCGTGAAAGTATTTAGATTTTTCCTCTAATAAAAAAACAAGTCTCATTAATCATTATATTTTAAAAAAAAACTTAGGGTAAATTAACAATATGCTTATTAATATTATTTAATTTGTATCAAACTCAATAAACCAAAGTTTTAAATAATTTAGAAAATTCTATTTTTTTTTAGTTTAGATCAACTAGCACTTACAAAAATTAAATTTAAAGACTCAGGGATTTAAATAGCGGTCCGATACCGGTATAGCTGCTGTTATATAGCGGTAGCGGCACTGTCCGAAACTGCTACTGTCGAAACCGCTATTATGTTTTACAATAAGTTGTGTAAATTTTAAAAAAAATTTACGACCGCGATACCCACAGTGACCGCAATAGCATCCGTTAGGTCCGCAACCGCGATAAACGCAACGCGATCGAAAATGCGGCCGCGACCGCAATTTAAATCCCATTAAACCTAGTTCTTTTTCCAACTAAAACCCCATTTGAAACCCTAATCTACCCCCCAAAAGCCTCAACATATGCCCCCCTAACCATGTGCATGCAATTTTACTACCACCACAAACTCCCCCCTCCCACTTGTTTTCATTTATTTATTTGCTTTTTTTTTTTTAATTTCCATCTTTATTTATCAACTTACTAGTAATCCTTCTTCATGTGCCTCTGTTTCTATAAAGGAAAGTATTATTATATATAAATAATATTAACATGTAAGTATGTGTATGTGTATAGTATTAATGGAAATGCGTGGCCCAGCAGTGCTAAGTGAGTGATCAATAAGAATACATATATCATGAATTAATAATAATAATCATATGATTATTGATAGAAACTACAGCGTAACAGTAGTTCCATGTGGGTGTGGGTGCCTTTTTGGTTGGTGATGGTAAAAAGAGAAGGGGAATACACATTGGGCTGACGCCAATGCCAGCAAATATACTCTTGAGTCCAACCCGAATTATATAATGAATACGAATAAAAATCGAGAAAATTTGACATAAATATTTATATGGAAAATTTTCTCCGGAAAAAATAAAAAATCACGGATAAAGATAACTTCATTAAACCAGCAAAAATAAAAAATGAGAGTACAATATGGAGAAACAAATAAACCCTAAACCCGAAATATAAAATTTCCTCGAGATTCTCACAAACCCTCTTAATTTTGTTGTTGTTATTCTAAACTATCTAGGGTTGCTAAGAGCCCTATTTATAGGTTGAGTTTCTTGTACAAATATGACTAAAACATCCCTAGAATAATTATAGTTAGACTGGAAAAAGATAACAGAGTTTAACTGGGAAAAGAAACCCGGTTGAGTAAGGAACACGTCGCTATCGGTTCGTTAGGACGTTGTGGTCGCATCGTTGGGAATAACGGCTCTTCTTCAATACGACATCAACTCTGTTTCGACCAAAATGTGAGACACACTCCATATATACTATAATTTACGCTGTTTAATTCATATTTTATAGTTATATATATCGAGAATTTACATGTATAAATATCCAAACGAAAAAGACAAATAAAAAAGTAGACAAAATATTTTCACGATAATTATGTACAATTAAAATAAAATTATACATATATCGATTTTATATGATATTACTGGAATTTAAATGCTTAAAAAAATTAAAGATTTCAACAATTATAGAATGTGGTTAGGAGGGGACATAAATTGATGCAGCCATCAAATCTCCCACTAAATAATTATAACATATTCTCTTTTTATTTTATCCTTCTTTCACTTAGCTTTTGAATTTGGGATTGGGAAATGAGAATCAAAAGCAAATATAACACTGAGCACATGGGGAACGGACAATGGGAGGACATGAAGCATGTGCAATGCGCTACTGCCCTTATAATGCGATTGTGAATGAATGACAGACACACACCCTTCAATTATACCTATCCATCCTTTCTTTTTTTCCCCTATAATTAATATTATAAGTAAAACCTCTATTTTACATTCTAACTCGCAAAAATTTAAATTATTCAAATCTAAAATAATATAAACTTAAAACAAATCGAAATAATCCGATTTCAAAATAGCAACTGAAATTAGTCTAAATATTACTCTTTCGACTTGATTCAAATTAACTTAACCTTAAACTGATTCGATCTTTATTACGAGTTAATTGAAACAAATATAACTCTATAGGTCTACACAATAATATTTAATCTTTCAGTTGAGTTGATGTTACGAGTTAATTAAAAATTAATTTAATTAGAAAATATAAAAAGATCTATTTTTTTAGATAAAATAATAAATATTTTTTTTTGGGATTTTTATATTTTATATATTTTTAAAAAAATAAATATATAATTAATTTAGAAATATAAGTACATATGTGAATATGAAAAACCATAAATTTTAAAGTTCAATTGCAACTATATTTAATTTTTGTATAATTAATTAGTATAAACTAATCAAACCAAATTAGAAAATCCAATCAAAAAAAGAAAAAGAAAACATTCACAGATTTTATTCCTCGATAATAATTTAATCCACCACCACTTCCCTTTCGATTTTAATACTAGTTTTATATCGATGTTTATCATCTCCACTCATGTATTTTTCTTTTATCTCCCTTTAAATATTTTATTTCATAATGTCTAATTATTTAAATGATTTTCTCTTATTTTATACATTATAAAAGCTGCATTTGCATATCAACTAAAACCCAGCTCTAATTAATAAATCTTCGAAAATCTACAATAATATTGATTTAACCTCCAACCAACAAAAGCCTTCAAATTTCTGAACTTATTCTTTAATTTAATCAGCCAATAAATACTAACTTACATCAAGGTAATTTGATCTTAAATATAATTTATTGTCTCATCTCATATACAATAAAAGAAAAACTAGACCTAAAATTTAAATACACCTAATTATAATCGAAAACACATCTGTCAATTCATCACATCTATGGACCAAAAAAAATATATAGAAAAGAAAACAGTAGAGAAGTACTGGCAAAAACAAAAATGTAGAAGACAACTCAAAAGGGGTTGATTAAGTTGCCCCACCTCTAAACAGTTGTGTATTAAATACTGTATTGTAATAATAATAATTCATCTCCATATGATGAATCTGGGGATCCAACATTTAATAATGGAACAGTGACATGTGAATTAATGATTAACACCACCCTTTTAAGGTACCCAGTAATTGCTATAAAACGATTACAATTACCCAAATTTACAGATGGGATTAAATTAAAGTTCACGCTTCTCTTTTTCGAGTAATTATACTTATTTCGAATTAATTTAACACGATTTAAATTATACATTAATATATATTTAATCCACCTTTTTTTTTACTCCAAACATGTGATATACCTATTAGAATTGTTGAAAATCAGACCGAGCGCGAAATTGTTGAAAATCTCTGTTCATTCCATAGAATAGGATTGTTTAGTTAAAAATTTATTAAATATATAATTTTGATAATTAAATAGAGTACTTAATTAATAAAAAGTATGGATTTGACTTAATGGTATAATTTTTAGCATATAGATAAGGATAAAATATTAAAATTTCAAATTTCATCACTAATTTTTTAATAATAATAAAAAACAGTACAAAGCAATGTTTTTGTTTCATGGTTTGATAAATAGTAATAACGATATGACATTATTTTATACATTGGACACATTTTTTGATCTATCTTTTTATTGATTGGACAGCTTTTCAACCAATTTTATATATACATTAGCCTAAACTCTGAACCAGTCCTAAAACATAATCAATGTTTTATTTTATACCCTTAAAATCCTCATTAACAAAACTCATGAAAATTAGTTGCATTACAAGCCAATTATTTGTGCCCAAAACAGAGGCCAATCCTTGGACTTGGCAATATCTTATAGAGTTACAAAATGGTGAAGAACTTCAAGCCCAATAAGGGAAAAAAAGAAGAGGAAATGCCAACAAATATGGACTGACCTTCACCATTTTTGGGTCCAGGAAGCTCCCAGATTTGAGATTCCCTTTCTGCCTTTTTGCAAATTTAAGTGAGAGTTCTAGGCATCGCCCGTTTCCATTTACAAAGGTGAACTGGCCATTGCCTAATTTAAACAAACATGTTCAAGGCACCGTAAAACATTAGAAACAAAATGAGATCATAAACGCTATGTTAGGATTGAGCTAACAATTACAAACACCCCCTCTACAACTCTTGCTTGCCCTTTGTATTTTTCATCTTTGCCTTAAACCTTGACTTGGCAACGAGTGTCTGTACCGTGTTTATAAAGTTCCCAACAGCCATAACAACCAAAAGTATGCCACAAAAAATTATCTGCCAAAACCCACATTTTTCTATCACTGATTACATTATTTTCTAGCATATATACGGCAGTAATACTTGTTTTCTGATTTTGATATGTGTTTTTTAACAACATAAATGAATGAAGAGAGAAGCATTGAGAAGTGAACCTACCTGCCATTCAGGAACAACCCAAAAAAACGCTGTCTTGAGCAATAGTACTCCAACATATGCCTCGAAACCCTAAAATTATGTTCACAAGCACACAAGAATATGATAAGGTTTGATTGATCCAAAACTGATCAATTTATGAAATGCATAGAAGGCAAGAACGTACTCAACCTCAAAGTTGTATGGCCACTTCAAATAAGTTAAACAGATTACTTATTAGTCTAAAAGTGGTATGCAACTCAAAATACCGACTTATTTGTTGACTTGAACCATATTAATTTATGGAAATCATAAGGACAGTTTCTGAAGGTTTTAGACCCTTTTAGTAGAACTACATAAAATGGAAAATTTCCCATCTAGACATTATTACCAATTAGTCAAAAGTTTGCTTGTATTACCTGCATAAGGAAAAGTATTGGACATAAAACCCACAATTGACCATCTACACCAGCCGTTTCTCCCCAGACAACATCCATTCTCTTAGCCTGAAATCAACAATGTTAAAGATTAGAACCCAGAATCGGTTCTCCATATTGCAAGGATCTGATGGAGGCATAATAGCTACTACTCATGGCCAAGATTTTGTAACATGTAAAAACAAAATGGGATTCAGACCAAGGTTATAACTAGTATGCAAAAACAATTAATGTTGATGAAGGGGAAAAAGATGTTCTTGATGCAGAAAGAGCAATAGCACCTTTCCTAGGGCAATACGAGTATAAAGTCTTTGGCGCTGATATCTATTTTGAAGAAGCATGGCAACCCCTTGCATCATAGCCCGTTGAAGGAAAAGTTCTACACCCCTCTGCACAGGATTGAACAGTTCGTTAATCGATGACACAAAATATAATTACTGAAATATAGTAAAAGAAGGACCTGCTTCCGAGTACAATTAGGCTGTCCTTTAACCTCCCAAGTGATACTAACTAGGGCCATAGCCATGGCACAATAGTGATGGTATATCCACCTGGGAACGTGTCATAGTCAACAATTCAATTGCAAGACTAACCAGGAAAATATGATTCACAAACACAAATTACAGATAATAACCGAAAATGAACATTAGAAGTTTTAGAATTGATAACTAACACATGGGAACTTCATAATGTAGGCAATAAATTTGACTCCCAAGCTGTCATAAGCCACAATCCAAGAAACATGTATCCGCACAAAACTGAGAACATATTAAATCTAGACTAGATAAGTAATTTTCACAAAATCATAAAATCATACTAATAAAGAAGATTCCACAAGGTACTGGAGGCTTCATGGCTAGACCCAGTTACTGAGTGGATTCAAACAACTTCAAATAACCCAGATAAAACCTCTTTCCCACTGATTTTGACATGTTGAAGTTGTAATTAATGCAGTTCAGCCCAAGCTAGAAGGGCTTATATAGCCAAGCAAAATGCACGTACACAATCACAAGCAAGTCTACACACTCTCACAAACAGATCATGCAATGTAGCCAAGACAATAAATCAAGAGGTTTACAGAAAGAGCAATAAGAGACTGTTCCAAGCACTAACAGTAATCGATCTAAAACCAATTACCTACTTGAAGGTCTAAATATTTGATTCCAACCAGGCAAGGGGTAAGATATAGATAAACCATCTACAGCACAAGAAATGGTTACAAGTTACAGCCAGTACATAACATCAGTTCTGATGAAGTAAACAAAGGAGAAATTTAACATTGAAATAGGCACCATCCATCTATGTCCTAACACAAACAAATAAGAATATCCCACCCCATACTGGTGACCTCTCACCTTCAAACTCTCCTGTGACGATCTTAGGACATCTTATTCTCCCTGATGCATTTTACTCACTAATTTCTACTTCTCCATTCACCCAGGTACTCACACACAAGCAGGAACTCTGTAGAAAGCAAATATCTCATCCAAGTGGTCCTATACAATAGCACAAGTTCACCAACCTAAGCATGGGAGAGAATTACAACATGAATTTGATTATTCCAGAATGAAAATGTGATATGGCAGGACGATTGGTGTTAGTGCATAAACATGAACCAGAACAATGACACCAATTGCTTAAATCTTTCAAGCATCGTACCTTAGCTAGCATTACATCAAAACTACTAAGATATACTTAAAAGCTTGTTAGTCACCCTTAAATGAGAAACAGGAAAAAGAGAACCATCTGATAGCAAGGAAATGAGCTTATCTTCAAATATAATCTTGGCCACAAGTCGCCATTTGCCTGAACTTAAACTCACCTCCCAGGTAATTTTAATCTCAAAAGTACTGCATATCACAATCACATTTTTCGTAACAAAGTCCCATTTTGACAAACAAAATCAACACTAGAAAGCAAACAAGCTTTGCTTTGAGGAAACTCTAGAAAGAAGATGACATGCAATTACCATGGACGAATATCACTTCCATTTGACCGCAATATGTTCTCTCGTAAAGCCAAACCAGTGTAAAGGAACAACAACCATGCCTGACAAAGCATACACTTGGCATTAAATCACAGAAAATAAAAAGGAACTTGGATTAGATGCAATAAATGAACTAAATCCCTGAGAACAAATCAACAACCTAAGGAAAAACATGTATAATACCTGGTACAGCTGAACTGGAAATGCAGGCAAGCATCCTTCCCAGATCCAAGATCTTAAAATAAGCAAAGTTAATGGGAAGAGAAGAAACAGAAAGGCAGTCCTATCCTGTTGAAGGAAATAGTACTTAGTAAGTAGAAATACTTAAATTTCAAATATCCCCACGTTTTTTCCCTTCAAAAAGCAATAAAGAAACCATGAATCCAGGAAATGCTACAACTAAAATTTGAAGTGTAAATATAAAGTGGTAAGCGGTGACTGAAATGTAAAATCCACCTGCATGTGCATATCGGGGTAATGACATGCGATTGTGAAATTGAAGAACGTATCGAATGCCAAGCAAAACACAATCAAATAAAAGAACTTCTTTAAAAAAGAAAAAGAAAAAAAAGAGTTCAAGAGCATGATGCTTACTCTGTAGCTGTTATATTCCTCTTTAACTTTCAACTGGACGTCTTTGCGAGATGCACGCACATTTATTGGTCCCAGAAACGTCTTCAAAAATTTTCCTGTCATCCCCAATTACAAATTCATAACATCAGGAACTTCAAATTACTTCATTCAAAGTACAAAAAAGAAGAAAAAGAAAAAGAAAAAGAAATTACAATACCCTGATATTTGGCAGGAAGAAAAGCAGCGGCGTCTCCATCGGTTACAAAGCATCTGGCTCTCTCTAAATCCTCTTCGAGCTGTTTAAAATCCAAAATTTAATTAATTTTATTAAAAGATGAAACAATAAAAAGGAAGGTGCAAGCAATGTAGGGAGTTTCTTTTAACCTTGTCGGCGAGCTTGGGATCCAAAAGCTTTTGAGAGAGTAGGGAAGTGATCAAGGAACGGAGGCGGCGAATAGAGGATTCGAGGGAATTAGCTCTTTGACGAAGGGATTGCTCCTCATTGGATAGCCTCCATAAAAGCGAAGCGCCTGATTCTTGCAACTCCCTCGCTTGCTCCAGCACTTCCCCTACTTCTTCTTCCATGTTACTCGCCGATTCCTCCACCTTCTCCATTTTTAAAAAACTTATTTTCTTCTCAGATTTTCAATGTAAAAGAACAAATACATATATATATATATACACACACGAATAAATAGTTGGATGCTTTGCTCACTACTATACTATGATATCACTCCCCACTTCTCTGTTTTTTTTCCTTTAAGCTTTTATTGCTGAAGACGAAAGAAAAAAAAGAAGAAGATAAATTATGATAGATAATAAATCTCTTAATCTCTCATACTGTTAAAATATGCTATATTAACTCCCTCAACTCTTTAAATATTTGGAATTCGTCTTTATATTTTTATTTTTTAAAATTTTATCTTTCAATTTTTTTAATTTCAAAAAAAAAAAATTCTAATCTACCAATTACACTATTTGAAGCTTCAACTTACAACTGAATTAATAAGTATTCTTACACCAAATTATTCAAGTAAATAAATAAATAATAATTTTGAAACTGAAAATACATGTTTAAAAAATTTTAAATTATTAATTTATAATAAAAAATTCAAATTTTATAATAATTTTCTAATGGGTTAAACCATTATTTAGGTTCTCAACTTAACTATTATTATATTAGAGTTTAAATTATTAGAGTTTAAATTTTTTTTAAGGTAGACCTAATTGTTTCCATACTGGGACCTATACTAGACAACTATTTATATGTAGGGGTGAGAAAATTTGATTTAATTCAAAAAACTCGATAAAAAATTTAAATTTTGAATTAAATAATTTGAGTTATTCGGATCAACTTTATTTAACTCGAATATGAATTACACAATTCGACTTATCTGAATAAGAAAAGGCAAAACTACGTCGTTTTGATAAATGATTACCTTTTCTAAAGTTAAAAGTTAAAACCATTAAGTTAAAAGGTAAAACTACGTCGTTTTGATAAATGTTTACCCATTAAGTTAACCATTATATTGTTTATGTAGTTAAATAATTTTGTACTTCATCTACTAGTTAAGTAATTGGTCCATATAAACGCAATATTGAGTATAAATAATAGAATTCGTTAACTCAACTCGACTTGACTCGAATTTTTTCAATTTGATTCGATTCAATTCGAAAAAAATTTCAAATTGAAATAGGTTGTTACAATAGGATTCATCAACTCGACTAACTCGAAATTTTTTGACTCGATTCGACTCGATCGAATACTCACCCCCTGTTTCCACATTAGGGCTTGAACACTTTTTTGTCCAAGTTAATCCCTAAACTTGGCAATTATTATTATATTGGTGCTTGAACTTGACAATTGTTCCCACATTGGGATTTATACTATGCAACAATTCCCACAACAGGGCTTGAACTTTTTTGGGTTCAAATTAATCTTTGAACTTGATAATTTTTTTTCCATATTGAGGCATGAACTTAACAATTATTCTCACATTGGGGCATGAACTTAAACAAAAAAAAATTAAACCACAATATGAGAACAACTGTCAAATTTAATGCCTAATTTGGATAAAATAAAATTCAAATCCCATAAACAAATTCATGATTTAACTTAAAAAAAAAGTTTAGACCAAAAAATAATTTAACCCTTTCTATATGGTTGAATCATTGTTCACTAATAGTGGCGTCCTGTGCTTTCGTTGTCTTTTCGGAAACATAGCCTTCTGAGAGTGGGGGCCTTTTTTCTATTAACGGTATTGTTAGACCGATCACGTAAATGCAATATGAAACATTATACGAGAAAAGGATGAGAGTATACTAAATTATAGAATATTTTTCAAATATATCAAAATTTATATATGATCTTATAAATATAATATGAACATAATATTTTAATGTTCGACATCGCACATATACTTTTTTTTTGTATTTATTAATTTATAGATGATAAAAAACAAATATTTTGTATTGTTTTTGTTGACATGAATTTAAATTTGGACCGTCTCTTTACTTATTCTTGGTAAAAGTATAATTGAGAGAGGGGCAAGGACCACCTAAACTTTCCCAGGTTTTCCAATTGCCAATTCACATTTATATATACAAACAAATGCTGTATTGGGTGTAGATTTTATATATTTTCAATTTTGTTAGTATTATTAATTTTTGAGTTGGGGTAAATGCAATAAATGAAAGGTAGAAACATGTCGAACTTAACTATTATTCGTAATTGAATTAAATAAGTCGAGTGGATTAGAATCAATTGAGGTACTGATTTGATAAGAGATATAAAATTGGTTAATTTATAAATCGGTACGAACCAGTTGAATCGAATTAAAAAAAATTGATTAAATCGATTGAACCAAAAAACGATCATGGGTGTGGTTCCAAAAAGATTGTAGACAATAACTTTATATCCCCACCCAATGCCAACAACCTGCATAAAGTGAGTTTCATTGAGGGATAAAATTGATTTCGTCGAGATGAATGACGAGAAAAGTTGCTAAAAGGAAGAGATTATATAATGTATTGATGGGATTAAAATTAATATATTTAAAACATTGCTGATCTCTAATAATTAATTCTAGAGCCCAAACATTAACTCACAAGTGTGTAGAAATTTCCAAGTTGATAAAGCCCATTTAAATTAACACCCAAAGACCCAATAGTTCCACGTAACAACACTGCCGTCTTCTATCTGGGTTTCCTAAAACCCTTAAAATCAAATTGGGGAAGGACAGAGAAAATAAGACTTTGGGGAAGAAAGTTAAGCTTTGAATACCCAGAAACAGAGTGGAGAAGATGTGGTTAGCGGGGTTGGTGAAGAACAACATAAAGGGAGGGAATGGCGGCGTTGGGAGTCTACTGGTTCGATACATGTCGAGAACTAGGGCAGTAAATGTGAGAAAGATCAATCCAAAAGTACCCATTCCGGAAGCTAAATCCATCGCCAGTTCCCTTTATGACCTCATCAAGCAACGTGGTCCTCTCACCGTTCCCAACACTTGGACTCTCGCCCAGGTCTTCTTATTATTGATTGTAATTTTTTTTGTGATTATCATTTTTAAAAAATGCCGATCGCCTTCACTAATTTGCGTTATTTCTCCTTTATTCTCATTTGTTTCTGAATACGTTAGTAAATTTCTTAGCTTTTCCTTCAATTTCATCTTGCATTTGTTGCCTTGTTCTTACGGTATTGTCTTGTAGGTTTTGTTTATGAACTTAAAATCTGTTTTTTAAACTATCATTTCATTTATTGATATGTCAAAAATTTATCGAATTATGTCTGTACAATTCCATAGGGTTCTGAATTAAAGAGGCAAAAAAAAAAAAAAAAAACTTTAATTTGTTAAAAATGGATTATCAAAGCTAGATTAGATCACTGCATTCATTTTCTCAATATCTCTTTGCCATTTAGTTGCATTTTCTTTCCGATGAATCTAAATGAATTGCCATAGTATTTTTTACACCTATTACTAATAAAGATGTAATTTTTCTTTTTCTTTTTAGCTCTAATTTGCATTCTGTTCTATCGATCAAATGGGTTATGTCTGAACCTTTTAGCATGAATATACTGGTAAAAACAGTGAGAGCTCTTTAGATAGTCAATATCCATTAATGCCTTGTACATGCTGAAAAGGCTTACTATATGTGCTCCGCAATGCCAAGCAACACACACCAACTCAGCAATTAGACATGTATCATGATGCAGTACTACCTATATTATAAGTAGTTGTCGTCATTTGGATGTCATGCTGTAGTTGATGGTTTCTACTTAGGCGTTCGTGATGCTGGTTTACTCAGATTCTGCATTGCATGGCATTTTTTTTTTGTCAACTTCAATGTTGGTGTATTTATACTACATTCTTGTTTCTAACTTTGGTGCTTTTCATTCAAATGAAAGGAAGCTGGAATTGGTGGATTAAACAGCAAAACACACATGAAGATAATGCTCAAATGGATGAGGGGAAGAAAATTGTTAAAGTTGTTCTGCAACCAAGTTGGGTCCAACAAGAAATTTTTGCACTGTACGCTGCCGGAAGAACCTCGAACTGAACAATTAGAAAGCCTTCCAGAGCCTGTACTGCAAACCAAGAAGAAGCCTTCTGCTAAGAGAAAGAAGAAAACTAAAAAATGATTTATAATGGTTCTTTTGCATGCAATCAACTTTGCTGCTATACAAAGATCCTGTAGGAATTCGAGTCTTACGTTTTGGGTGAATGCCTCTATCGTATTTTATCTGCTCCTTTACCTTACTTAGGCATTTATTTTGCAGGTTCCTTCTTCCTTTTTCTCATTAGAATCTTCTGAACACAAGCGTGATGAGTTTTAATCGGATCTGATGGACTGAAAGATGTTAAAGCATGTTTGCCTGGTTAATAATGTTTATGTGCCTGCTGACTGTTATTTGATATTGGGTTGCCTATGTTGTCTTTAAACATGAACTGGATTTTATGACAGGTTTGTAGCTGGAGGTTTTAGACAACAATTTGATCAGACAACATGCTGAAATTTGTGTTGTGTTGTTAAGAAGGATACTTAGAATCTCAACTAGGAATTTGTTATCAAGTTTGGTTGATTTGTGAAGATATTTGTATTCCAACACTTGATGATGCTAAATTAGAGTGCAAGAAACGATGTCAAATTTAATACATAATTATATTGACCTTAATTCCCACGGTTGTCTGCGTTTAGTTCAATGGTCTAAATGGCAATTTTTTTATCTTTTTTTTAGGGGGCGGGGTGTTGAAGAGAACTGGTCAGTTGAATCAGGAATAGATATTCGGAAATAATTAAATTTGTTTTGAGCAAGTAAGAAATCAAAATTAAGAACTGGGAAAATTTGTTCAAAAAGAGTGATTGTTTAATTTTTATTTTTTAATAACAATATTTTGGATGTTTTTATGTTGTTTGAGTTCATTTTTAGTATTTTATTTGTAAATATTTCATTGGATTGAAGTGAAAGCTGGAAGTTGAATTGATTTGATTTTCATTGCAATTCCTAAAAAGGGTCAATGTATTTGCAACAACTCCACAGCAGTAAAACATGATTTGCCATCTCTAAATCGACCTCTTTGGCTAACTTTATTTATTTATCATTATATCTTTATACTATTTTCTCATACATATTTTTCACGATATTTGCTTTTTGGATTCAATTACTTTTCAATGACTTGCATCATAAATATACTGTATATAATGTATATAGAAAGGCAACATGTGCATACAGATCTTAATATGCTACAAAGATCACTCAAATGTGCATCAAGTTCTTTTAGAAGGGGAAGGATTCTGCAGCAACTGGTGCTAGAGTTTGTTGGCAATCTGTTCACCAAAGGCAAAAGGAGGCTTGGGATTGAGAAATCTGGTTGACTGGGATAAGACTTGTATATTACATAAAATCAGAGCCATTCTTGTTGGAGAAGGCTCCCTTTGAATTTCATCACTCAGAGTATATGTTTTGAAGGGAAGGAGCCACTGAGATGCTACTTGCCATTCCATAAGCAATTGGAATTGGAGGAGATTTCTTAAGCTAAAGGAAATTGTTGCTAGGTCGTCAGTTGGTAATATCATCACTTCAAAGATTTTAGAGGACATTAAAGTCAAGAATAGCAAAGTTTCTTGGCACAAACTGGTTTGCTTCACCTTACATATCCTAAACACTACATCACTGCTTGGTTGGTTGTGTTAAATCGGCTTCCAACTAAAGATAGACTTATTTCTCAAGGGTTCAACGATGATGCAACATGTTTGTTTTGCGACAAGGATGATGAAACACAGGATCATATCTTTTTTGAATGTAGCTAATCTAAAAAGATCTTAGAGATTGTTTTGCAACTTTGGTAAGTCTCTTATGGTTGCTATACCCAATCTTGTTTGGAATGCTGGAGAGAAGGGGGGGAGGGGGGAATAGAGTTGTGCCAAGTAAAAAAAATTAGGCCCGTTGTAACACTCCTATACCCGGTCCGACTATATGGACCCGATATATAACTATTACATTTGATCCCAAAGCAATTTTGGCTAGATATTCTATAATTTAATCATCATACATTGTGTTTTAACTTATTTAACTAAAAAAATTCATTAATATAAATATCCGAGGTTATTAATGGATGTTTGTTTGCGTTTGGAAATGATTTAAAAATTTGTTTTTCCTCAAAATAGGGGCAAAATATCTATACCGCTAAACAAAAACGATACCAAAACTGCTCTCTGTTTCTAAAAAAAAAAAGAATGATTTTTAGATCAATGTATCGATACCTTTTTCCTCAGATATCAATACCTTGGGTTATGGTGACACAAAAACAGTTTGGAAAAATTGCTAAAAAGCCCCCTGCACTAATTCAAAGCATTCAAACACTTCCAAACCAATTCAATTACCCTCAAACTCATTAAAATTCATCACAAAATCTATATAATAACATCATTTATGCATGCATATGTTAAGCTATTATAAATTACTTTCAAAAGCTAACAAAATATACCATTAGATCACCAAAATAAAATGGTTTCCAAAGTTTGCATTTTAGTCCATCTAACATTCACGTATACCCAAAACCTATGTACATGTCATACTAACCCCCAAATTTCATACATACAATCTTGCCTCTTGGAATGGTGATGAGATGGGATGCACACGACCTCGATATTAGCCCAAATGGATCTACTTCACCTACGCGTTAGAGAATTAACGCGGTAAGTCTGTGAAGACTTAGTAAGTACTTCAAGATTTTTAAAATCTACTGTTATTAATAATATAAAATAAAATTTTATCCATTTTATAGACATAATTCTCATCAAATTAGTCCCTAAAGTTTAATATATTTTTCTTAAAAATCACACGTAGCATTACTTACCGTAACCCATTAATTGATAATAGCTGAAGTACGACACTGTAGCCCAATGTAGACTAGCTAAACACTTAGATATACGGAAATAAATCGATAATGCATTGTTAATGCATATCACATATTACTAAGCACGAAGTGTAAATAACGATAAGCACCGAAGTGCAAAGTAATTACAATAAGCACCAAAGTGCATATTTTATAACGATAAGCATCGAAGTGCGAAATAATACGATAAACACGCTAATTTTCCTTAATGGCATGCCATCAATATCCCAATAGTTCGGGACTCGTCTACATGGGCTTTTCTTATTATTAAATCTTTTTATTCATTCACTTGACAGAAAATAATATAACTTTATATTTTTTACAATTTAGTCCTTATCACAGTAATAACACTAAAACTTGTAAATTCTCTTCATTTTTACCACATAAAACACTATACTATTTTACATCACATCATTTAAACTCACTTTCCATATATTCATAATATCATAACATATTTTAATTTCTTTCAATTTAGTCCTTTTTCATTATCACCACAATACATCATATAATGATACACTAAAGTCAAAATTCATAACATTTACATTACTTACCCCTACTAAATACTTATTATGATATCATTAATTTAGTAATTAAACTACTCAATTAACATAATTATTTAATTAACATAACTTAAACAAAATTACTAATTGAAGTACTTACAACCAAAATTTAGATGATGAGTTTTTCTTCTCTTCTACTCCTTGGCCACTTCTTTTCCTTTCCCTTCACTTTTGTCCTCAAAATTCTTCTCTTTTTCTTCAATTTCATAACAACATATGACATTTATAAGTTAAAACTAAAAATCAAATAACTTTTCTATGCTAGATTATGAAAATAAACATGTATGTTATGAGAATTTCCATCATACTTAACTTTTTGAAAACCCAAAACCCTAACCCATGTATTTTTCTCTTTTAACCCATCTATGTAAGTTCCCTCATGAAATAAAGTTGCTCACTAGTCTTCCTTTTAGCTTTTACTAAAGAAATTTCAAAAAAAAAAAAATGAAAGTTTAGAACTTGGATGGTTCAACAATGGAGGAAGGACATGAAAGGAAATAAAAAAAAAGTTAGATGGATTTGGGGGAAGGTGAGTGACGGTTGGTGTGTTGGGAAAAGACGATATCTTTCTTCTTTTCTCCACTTTTCTACACATTTCTATTAAAAATATCACTTTTTTCATTAAATGGTCAATTTACTAATAAGTCCTCAAGCCATCCATCTTTGAACTTTTACCCATATCATTACACCTTAAAATATCTACTTGACTATTTACCATTTTATCCCAACTCATCTTTTATAATTCCTAGGATGGCTTACTTCACTTTGGTTAAATTTCTTTTTAATCTTTCCTTCCTTTCTACTACCACTATATATCTCCTAACTTTCTAAATTCCTACTTCCACCACAACAATTCTTATACTATTTCAATTTAGTCTAAGCTTCTATTTAAATCTTTTCTATCTCAGAAATATTTTCTAATCTCCTATCGAGTCTAAATATTTCTTAATTTAATACTAAAAATCCCTATTTAGTAAATTTCAAAATTTCTCCACTATTTCCTAACCCGGTCCTTCACTGTACCTAACTCCAAGTCAAAATGTGGTCGTTACACCCATTTTCTAGGCCTGAACCTAAAAAATGGGCTTAAAATTTTACCCAAGTCTAGTCGAGATACAAAAATAAAACCCGAGCTCGGCCCAACCTGCCTGTATTAAAATTTTTTATATTATTATTTTATATAAAAATAAATTTGAAAAATATAATACATTAAACAAATTAAAATAAATATTTTTCAACAAATGAAAAAAGTTTGACAAATGAAATAAATGTTTTTCAACAAGATAATTGAGTTTTCTGAGAAAATAATAAGAACACGATGAAAGATAGTAGAAAGGAAATAGAATATAATTCAATCATCGACAAAAAAAAGTAAATCGCATTTTTATTTATTTAATGCATTTATTTCATATGAGTTTAGCATCACGATTTTTAATTTTTTTTATATAATGTCTAAAATTATCCATAACTCTTCCTAATCCTTAAATAAAAGGATACTGCGTTTTAGTGCACTCGAACGTACAATCTTCTTATATTGAAATATTAAAAAAGTATAACTTTTTCCAAGTCCCTCTGTTTAAATAGTTGATTTTTTTCGATTATGACATATGGTGATTCATGATGGAGTCACAGGACAAATAAGGCCAAAATTTAACACCATTAGTCAAAAACATCATATTGATAATCAATATCAAAATAAGCTTTTTCAAAGTAGAAGTATTGTACTAAAAGATTTGATAAATTTCAGGACCAAATTTACTATTATCCCTACAGATATTTTGACTGTTCTCCGAAGATTTGATAAATTGATGACAGAGGCGATGATGTATAAGAACGCCTTAGTAAATATCTGTACCATATATATATAACGTGATCTATGTGCATGAGTCATGCATACGAGAGTATAGTTTTGGTTTAATGGAATTAAGGATAGAAAGATTCAATATACATTAGATTACAATATACTTATTTATGAAAAATTTATGTAAAAAATAATGAGGTTGAGATTTAAATGATAAAGTTAAAAGTTTAAATCTTTAATTGTATATCTATATATTATTATTGTGTTTATAACTTAAATCTATATGATATTATTTAAATTATTAGTTAAGTTAATTTAGCATTAACTTGATTAGAAAAATAATAAAATATTTTTTTTGTAATTAAATTAATATATATTATTTTAGGGAACTTTAATTTTTTTATTAGAGTATAGTACATATTGTATACCTTATTATTAATTAATTAGTTTCAAAACATATTTATTATTTTTAAAGACATCTTTATATTTTAAATACTTAATTTTGATAAAATAAAATTTTAGTTGTTAAAATAAAATTTTTAAACACGGCGGGGATATTTTTAGCAATAAAAAGGAAGCGCAAGCCGCCGCCACTGTGGCCTTACAACTGTTATAAAAGGTTATTAATCACTGCGATTTTGGTGGAGAAGAAACAAACAAGTTACAGATTAAAAAGAAAAAACCAGTGGAGATTTTCTTTTTGGTCTTTGGGCTTTCTACACTCAGATTTATTATTGGAAATAAAAGGGTAAGCTTCTTCTTCTTTGTTCTTTTGCTTAAACCATCCATTCATAGTTCATATGTCTGTATGTTGAATCCCCACACGAATTATCCATTGTTTCACTTTGTAACCCAAAACCATAAACTTCATGTTCTCCACCCATCATCATTCCTTTTTTTCTGAATGTCAAAATGGAAACTAAATTAATTCATCCATCCATGGATGCGCCCACCTGGAATCTGGGTTTTGGATTCTGATGGAGCACCATCTAACACAAGATTTGTTCCCTTTTTTGTTTCTTTTGTCTTTTCATTGGGGAATAGAATACTGAGTTTGTATTTGTTCTATGGTGGATTAGTTAGACCAATGGATTCCCAGACCAAAACAGAGAATTGCCTTGGATGGGCTGCTACAGATCCAACTGGTGTTCTATCACCATACAAATTCAGTCGCAGGTGCGTTTGGATCCATTTTTTTTTTCTTTTACCAATTCCACCGCACCATTCATTCATTTGACTATCTTCAATATCATCTTTTTCTTGTTGCTGGTAAACTGTATTCAGGCCTCTAGGAAGTGATGATGTTTCCATAAAAATTACTCATTGTGGAGTTTGTTATGCTGATGTTATTTGGTCGAGGAATATGTTAGGAGATTCAATATATCCTTTGGTGCCTGGGTATGATTTTTCTTTCATTGTGAATTTATGAATGCTTTCTTAAACTTGATCTTATACTGATTTGGTTATTATAATTTCCTTCTGTATCAGTCATGAGATTGCTGGTATAGTGAAGGAGGTCGGTTCCAATGTTCAACGCATCAAGGTCGGCGATCATGTCGGAGTGGGAACTTATGTCAACTCATGTAGAAATTGCGAGTATTGCAATAATGGCGTTGAAGTTCAATGTGTAAAAGGGCCGGTTTCCACTTTTAATCATATTGATGTCGACGGAACAGTCACAAAAGGCGGATATTCTAGCCATATTGTTGTCCACGAAAGGTAAGCATTTCTTGATGCATAAACCATATGGCCTCTTAACCCTTGCAAAACCCTTGTGTGATAGCTTTTAAGGATAGTACTTGCAATGTATACCCTTGTAATTTGGAGGCTTTTGCACCTTTACATGATAGTGAAGTTGAAACTTAAATGTAATCATCTTATAATTGCTAAGTAAAAGATGCTATAAAACCAATGCTGGATTTGATGGTGTATGATAGTTTGGTTTTTTCTTCTTTTTTTTTTCTTTTCTTTTTCCTGCAAATTTAATGTTTCAACAGATACTGCTTCAAAATACCAAACAACTATCCATTGGCTTCAGCAGCACCTCTGCTTTGTGCTGGGATCACTGTTTATACACCAATGATGCGCTATAACATGAACCAACCTGGCAAATCTTTAGGGGTAATCGGGCTCGGCGGTCTTGGTCACATGGCAGTGAAGTTCGGGAAGGCTTTTGGTTTGTCAGTAACAGTTCTTAGCACGAGCACCTCTAAGAAAGAGGAAGCTCTGAGTCTGCTCGGTGCAGACAATTTTGTTGTCACATCTGACCAAGAGCAGATGAAGGTAAAGACCTTAAGGAATCTCAGCATCTTAGAAGCTAATATTTATAATAATTCTGATCATTGACCTTGTTCTGGAGCTGATGTTTTCGGTGCAGGGCCTATCAAAATCATTGGACTTTATAATCGACACTGCATCTGGTGATCATCCATTTGATCCCTACTTGTCTCTCCTCAAGTCTGCTGGTGTTTATGCCCTCGTTGGGTTCCCAAGTGAAATCAAATTTAGCCCTGCAAGCCTTAATCTGGGTACGTAACAGTATTCAAACCTGATCAAAGTGTAAACTAAGTTGCTTGAAAATGACCATTTGGCTTGGCAGGTATGAAAACATTCGCAGGAAGTGTAACAGGGGGAACTAAAATGATTCAAGAAATGATAAGTTTTTGTGCTGCTCATAAAATATACCCACAGATTGAGGTAATCCCTATCCAATACGCCAATGAAGCTCTTGAAAGGCTGGTAAAGAAAGATGTTAAGTACCGATTTGTGATCGACATCGAGAACACCCTGAAATGAGATCATGCCAAGAGAAAATGAATTTGTTTTCTACAATAAATAGCTTTTAGTTCCGCCTATTGAAGAACATACGGTGAGCGCACATGTACCATGACTAGCATAAATCTTGGATGGTGGGCAATGCACTTTTTATACAAATATTAAGGGATATTTGTTGAAATTTTAGACCTTTTCCTTTCCGTTCTTTCTTGCACTTTGTAGTAGTCTTTTTGGTGGTAATAATTCGTAAAATAAGTTGATTTACTTTCTCAATGTATCTTCTTTCTTGTTACAGTTTGTTTAACTACAATTATAAAAAATTATAAAATAATCCCTTAATTATTTGACCTTTTTCTTTTTGGTCACTTATCTATTTAAATTTTTCTTTTTTGATTACTGACTATTAAATTATTAATGAAAAAATAAATTGACAGATTTTAAAGTTTGCATAATAATAATTTTAATTCTTACCGTTTATATATTATGCCAATTTAATCTAAATTTTTAAAAAATTAATTTTCAATTTTTGCACATTGTATAATTTAATTATTTCTCTTTGTAGATTATTGAGGATTAATTTTAAAAGAATAAAAAATTATAAAAAAGAATATTATTTTAGATTTTTGGGAGTTCATTTTTGGTTTTTTTTTATTATATTTGGTTGGAAGGATATGATATATAATGTTGAAGCTTAGTTTTTTAAAATCTAAAGTGACTATTATACCAATTTTAAAAACAAATATATTTGATAAAAAAATCAAATAGTTGGGTGACTACAAATGTAATTTACCCACCAAGCTAAATATATTATGCTTTTATTGAACCAACAAGCTAGGAAATAGAATTGTAAACTTCACCCATTTCATTTAGAACTAAAGATCAAACAGCAAGTCAAAATTTTCCAAAACAACCAAATAAAGATAAGCATCCTTCTACTCAGCAGCTGTAATCCAAATACAGAGGTAAAACAACAAAAAACCATGGTACCAAAGAAATTACTATGACATAAAAATAACATGGCAAACATAACTATGACTTGAGATAACAATCATTCCTCTTCGGCGATCCTGCCCTTTTCGCTAACATAGATACCGTCGAGAAACTTTCTAATATCCTTGTTCTTCACATGACATTTCTGTTCAATAATGAAAGGTCAGACAGTCAGGTCATGAAACATACACATTGGTGAAATGTTAGCATAAGGTGGGCAAGAAGAATGTTTAAACACACCTGGTTTATCAAAGCTGCTGAACGAGACACGAGTTCAATATCATTACCATCCAAAACGATCTCATCCTTAACCTTCTCGGATCGAGTAATGGAAACCCCTTCCAACATATCCACCTTACGCACCTGATGTTTGTCAACAAGAGAATGGAGCAATATAAATATAATGTTAAAGAAATATCAGAAACATCTTGACCTTCTTAAATAACAACAGGCATACAAATCAAGAGTGATCATGGTTCCTTTTAACCCCTAAACAAGAACAATTTGGTTGAAAACACAATACCTGACAATTTCTATACATCACTAAATCAAAATCGTTCGAGTTTTCTTAGCAAGTTCTATACTAAAATTAAAGCAAACACAATACCTTTTTAGTTCATTTGTTTTAGCATAAGAATGTTCTATATAAGTTATATTAAGAATCCAAAATGACAAGTTTCTAGTGGAATTCATGGGAATTTGTCATTTTTCAACAATTTTCTGAACTATTATACAACACCATACACAAGCAGAAGAAACTTTAAACCCTAATACCGAAGCATCATCCAATAATCATTTAACAAATGGAGATCAGATGTTCATACTGTAACAAAAAAAAGTACATTCCTTAAATCAAATGGAAAAAAAATATGAAACGAGTCGGTAACAATCAGAGATAGATTCACTAAAAATATGCAGCAAAAGACATGAAACAAAGCAAGGAACGAGATAAAGATGGGGGACCTTCTTCTCGCCAAGGAAGTTACGGATCTCGATGGACTTGTTGCCGCTAGTGATAGAGGCGTTGATCGGAAAGTGAGCGTAGACGAACCTCATCTTGTACCGGTAACCTTTGGTGACACCGGTGATGAGATTCTCGATGTGGCTGAGGGCGGTACGGATGGCGGCGCTGGTCTTCCTGGTACCGAACCAGGCCTCGATCCTGAGCTTACGCTTGCCGGTCTCCTCGTCCTTGGTGAGGTGGAAATCGAGGTTGAGGTGCTTGAAGTTACGAGTAAGCTTACCCCTGGGACCTTCAACCTCGATCATTTTAGCCTTCACTTTGATATTGACCCCATCGGGAATATCCATGGTCTCTGATGAGAGTATGGTCTTCATTTTCTCTTGCTCTCTGTTTTCCTTTCTCGACTCTCTTGGGCGGCTTCGAGGGGAGGAAGAACCGAATGCTCTGTAACACTTACTTAACCTAAATGCCTCCCTATAGATACGCACGTCTAGTTGGAGTCCTGAATCTAGTGTTTTGGTTGGGCTTCTCCTTGGGCTTAAAAATAAAACGAAAATGGACCTCGATATAGTGAAATGTTAATTAATAATTAATATTACTTTTTTAGGCCATCAATATATATTTCATGTATATAAATAGGGTTAATTTAATCAAACGAATTATGATTTATACTTTAAATTGGTGTGTAAATTTTATTGATATAATACTAATACTTTAAGGATTCAATTAAAAATTTCAAATTACTATAACTGATTTCGAATTTCAATATGAGTTAACCTCTATAACTATTTATTAATTTTAAAAAATCCAATTTCGAATAAAAAATGATTGGTAATAAATATATACAAATGCAGCATTTATTGCAATTATTTTAATTAAAACTCTCAATTATTTATTTTCCCTGAAAAAATCCATATAAAACTTAATGAATTTTAAAACTTAAATTTTTAATGGATCCTTGAATATAAGTTTATGGATGATAATAAGTCGATGGAAGACGAGAATTTTGTAGTATCAATGGGAAATAGCATGCATAATGCATTATTAAATTATGAACAATGTAAAAAGACACTAACATCCAATCTCCCCACCGGCAGGGACTTTCCCATTACAAAATGATATATGCCAATTCAGAAGTTACATGTCCAAAGAGTAAAAGAGAATACTGATATTCAGCAAGAGAGAAAAATAAGTAAAACCACAAAGGCATTAAACAGAATGATGATCATCATGAACTCCATTAGCTTTTTGGTGACCTCTGACGGGATGAATTCGTTCTATCGTGTCACCATTTTCAGCTGGATTTTCCACAACGGTCATATCGATAAAAAGAAATTAAACAGTGGAAGAGATGCTGCCCACAAGCCGATTTAAAATGATCCTAAGTTGAGCTGGTAGTTGTAACCAGATTTTATCTTATATAAAAATCACAAAAGAAAAGGAACAGATAACAGGCTACCATGTTTCTGTTTCTGATTGTCTAGCAGAGAGTTATAGAAAAATTTAAACTTCACAAGCTATAAATAGTTCCTACATGGCTAAGACAAGAAAGAACTGTTATTTCACTGATTCAATTTTCACTAAGCAATACTGGTGATATAAATTAATTGAATGCCAAAACGAGAAATTTCAGGTAATGATAAAGTTCTTGTAAAAGATGGTACTTTCTATCTTTATCCTTGGCATTCGAACCATCACCTGAAGTTTTGCCTAAATGAAAAGGTTGTTCCAAAGAGTCAGCTACGAGCAATCAAAAAATAAATGCAATCAGACCATTCAAAAAACTAAATAAGTACAGAACTCATATATTTGAAAATAAAAATCATCGCAGCATTTTCCCAATGCAATATTACAATTGCACCAGAAAAGTGACTTTCCATGAGATGGCAATAATAATCACAGCATTTCCTTGCAGGCAATCTGATCCACCTTTGTGAAAGGTATTGAGAAGTCATTAAGGGTGATATTCTAACAAAAGGAGGTTTGTCAACGACCTGATATATTTATTACCAGTCACCCAATTAATACTATTATGTCTTAATTTACAACAAATCATTGAAGATACTAGCATCAAGAGAGAGATCTATAACAAGTAAAAAACAGCTAACCAAACTCGAAACAAGGTAAGATAGTTACAGGTATGCTAGAAATCCCATAATGCAGTGATGCTACAGTCCCAGCTCGACCAATCGACATTTGAGGCATTGCAGGGAGTTTTCCATAAGGGTTTGTAATAGATGGGTTGTACTGCAGCAGCACTCTGTATAGCAGACCTGTCAAACACATTTTTCATAAAGCAATGCATTTTTTTTTTCATTAAATATCTGAAACACATTTCAATCAACTAGTTTCCAACCTTGACATTTGAATACGCAAAAAGCTATCCTCATAGAAATATCAATTATGATTGGCATCTGAATCCAAGAATAGAAAAAAAAAACTCTTATCCGGATTTTTAATAATCAAATGATAGTCTACTACTCAATCAATCATGGGCTCAGAAGTGAACAATTAGCTTGAATTCTCGATTTAATAAAAGAAAGAAAAAAAATGCAATTCAGCATCCCTGCAGCATCATATGATGAAAATGTACAGAAATAGAGATCAAAGTTGAAGGCTAAGTGTTGGTGTTTTGACAGAAAAACAAAAGAGAAAAGCAAAGAAACGGATGCAAAGAGAATTGAAAAATTGAAACCTCAAAAACTGATTTCATATTCAATTTCATTAAGATAAAGACAAGTATGTTACATGACAGTTTCCTAATACATAACTGCTCCCACTAATTACTTGACTAAAACATAGCTTAAATTACACACAAAATGCAGCTGACATATCAGCTATTACATCACATTGGACAACATTCAAATCAGCAACTTATCCTACTAACTTTAAATACAAATTACATAAGAACTAAAGCTAGTTACACATGAACAAAATGTTGCTCCTGTACTGGTTGAGCTTCAATGCTTCTCTGCTGTTGCATTGCAGGCCAAAGTTCAACATAAAGAAACAAACATAATATCCATCATTCTATAAACAAATTACATGAACAAATGGTCATACGTATGATAAAAAGGAATAATGATAGTAAAGATTTCACGAGCAACTTGCAGTTGCCGGGCCAAAGGCAGCTGGGTTGTTAGCAGGAGCCAACAGTAGAGGGCTAGAAAACATATTCCCACAAAACCCAGTTGAAGGTGTGTTTAAAATGCTTGTTTGGTCAAAGCTACCAGTATTCTGTCCAAATGTAGGGGTCACCTGCCCAATTGCAGGGGTAGAATTGAACAAAGGGGATGCTTGACTGCTGCTAAAATTTAAACCGGTAGCAAATGCTGGAGTTGTTGAAGGAACAGCAGCAGTACCAAAAATGGATGGTGAAGATGGAAATGAAGGAGTGACAGATGAACTAAAAAGAGATGAACCAGTTTCAAATGTAGGAGTCAAAGATGAAATAAATATTGAAGTTGTTGAGGAAATTGGGTCAAAAAGGCTTGATGATGTTGATTGGGAAGGGTTTGAGGTAGTAGTCGAGGTTGCAAAGCCTACACTGCTGAAGGATGGAGATTTTAGACTAAATGGATTGGTACTTATGATGGAATGAGGATTTGCAGATGTTTGGCCAAATGTTGGAGAAGAACCACAAGGACTTGTAGGTGCAGTTGACACACCAAAGCAAATCCCTCCAGAAGGCTGAGTGGTTGGCTGCAGTCCAACTGACAGTCAAATTATTACAGCAAGTTAGTCGATAATGAACATGGGAAAGAATAATGAATAACTTCCAGGTTTTCTTAATATTTTACAAAGGTACCTTTATCTCCTAATTGATAATCCTCCCATCTCAGCTCCTCATGACTTTTATCTTTGTAAACAGGCATAGCTGAAATTGACTCCAACTTCTCAGCAGGCTGTGTACCAATGCTACTATCAGCATCAATTGTAGGTGTGTAAGAAGCAACTCTACTTCCCCCACGTTGAGCCCCAAAAGTTGTCCAAATGCTGATGCAGAAGATCGGGGTCCTACATGAGAACTCAAAGAATTTTAAATAATATATATATGTATAACGTATACGAACTCCCTTGACCTTAAATCATGTAAGGCCCATGAAAATATATATTTCTGCCTAACTGTACAAGTAGTTTCGAAGTCTATGATCAAGTAGGCTTGGTTACTCACCAAAAGAACTCTGTGCTCCAATTGTAGTTGTTCCAAAAGGACTACTGGCAAATGCTGGTGTTGATTGGCCAAAAGCAGGGCTAGACCCAGAGCTTAATGAAGGAGTAGAAGATGATCCAAAAGTAGGAGTGTTGGAAACGCCAAAAGCAGAACTTGACGCTCCAAAAACAGGAGTCTTGGAAGTGCCAAAAGCAGAACTTGATGCTCCAAAAGCATGAGTGAGAGAAGTGCCAAAAGCTGGTGTTGATTGGCCAAAAGCAGGGCTAGACCCAGAGCTTAATGAAGGAGTAGAAGATGATCCAAAAGTAGGAGTGTCGGAAACGCCAAAAGCAGAACTTGACACTCCAAAAACAGGAGTCTTGGAAGTGCCAAAAGCAGAATTTGATGCTCCAAAAGCATGAGTGAGAGAAGTGCCAAAAGGTGTTGCGCTTGATGCTTCAAATGTGCCTACTGTTCCAAATACCGGGGAATTAGACACACCAAATGCAGTTCCAGTGCTCCCAAATGCTGAACTTCCAGTTGAACCGAAGGCAGGAGTGCTTGTGACACCGAAAGCAGGAGTGCTTGCAGCACCGAAGGCAGAAGTACTGGAACCGAATGCAGACTGGGAAATGGTATCGGGGAACCAAATGCAGGCTGTGATTCCAAAAGGACTTGATTGAGTGGGAGTAGACCCAAAGCCAAATGCCGGCTTCTGACCAAAAACAGAAGATCCTATCCAAAAAAAAAAGAGTCGTCGATTTAAAACCAAGGAAAAGACTGGCTGCCCAAGAATAAATGGATAGAAAGTCAAGACAAGCATACAATTAAAAAAAGAGAAGGCTACCAAAACCTAGCAACTTCAACAATAGTAGAAGTAGAAGAAGAACAATTACCACCAAAAGATGCTGATGAACTGCCAAAAGCAGGAGAAGAAGAAGATCCAAAAGCAGGCATAGAACTTCCAAAAGCCGGAGATGAAGAGGCACCGAAGGCTGTGGTTGACAAAAAGGGAGAAGAAGACTGGGCTGCACCAAACGCTTCAGTAGAAGAACCCCCAAATATAGAACTCCCTGTTTGGGAAGCAAAAGGGAGTTGGACTACCAAAGGAAGGTTTAGGTGCAAACTGATTGCTACTTGCATTGTTGGTCACCCCAAAAACAGACTGGGATGCAAATGGGCTGTTTGATGATTGCCCACAAGTTGTTTTAAGAGTTTCAATAGTTAATTTAATTTTCCAAAAAATTCAGCAATGACAAAAAATTTATTCTCAAGAAAGGACGACATGCAATATGTATGTTAAAGATAACAAAAATCTGAAACACGAATGAAAAGATTTCAAGCATATATATCAGAAAAAAAAAAAGGAAGAAAAAAAACACCAGTCTTTGACCTGTAACAAGCACAGCTAATTAAAACTATTGTAACTAATAGCATATCAAGAAGGTAAACTATTATAACTAATAACACTTACCACAGAACAAAGAATTATCAGGATGCACTTTTTCTGCGACCAAATACAAAGCAAGCAAAAAAGTAATTAAAAAATTATTAACTTTAAAAGGATACTGCCATACTGGTAAACACTCAAAAAAGAAAAAGAAGAAGATAGCAATAATTCATTGGTATCAAGGCATGCAAATTATGAAAGCTTTTTGAAGACTGAAGTCAGTCTTCGATATAAAATACCAACCAGAAACTCGGAATTTCACAATGCCTATATACAAGTAATAGCACCAACCGCAAGCTAAGTTTCAAACAGGACTGGAAGCAATTATGCATTCATGGAACCGAATCAAAATATGATTTCCAGTAAAGTGTAAGAAAAAGACTTACGGCTAGTTGCACCAAACATCTTCGTTTAAGTAGTTGTTCTCGCACCACAACTCCTTGATCTCAAACTGGGGCGGAAAACAAAAATGAAACCGAAAGTAAATTAAACAAACGAGGAAACTAAAAAGAAAGTAACAATGCGAAATAAAATAAAACGACGTAAAAGTGATGCCATGAACCAAACTTAGTGTCCATTTTGTGATTTATTTGCGCACCAAACAAGCAATTACTCAGTGGCGATTGAAGCCTTTTTCCTTCCGATGCATTTACTTAAAAACTTTTAAAAAAAGTTACGCAAAGAGAAAAAGAAAGCATCGAATATTTCAACCTAGCTATTACATGTACTTGAAATTTTGATGCCTAAAAAAGAAGAAAGAACTAGCAAGTGCTATAGAGCAGCGAAGCAGTGGGAGTGCCAGAGAAAAATAAAATAAAGAGATGAGAGTTCGAACCTTTTCGGACCAATCTGAATCGGGAGGGGGAGAAATAATGGAAGCTTACTGAGTCGGAAAATTTCAAATTCGTAAAAGGTGGAAGAGAGAAAGACCTCCTGATACAGAAAAAAGAGTCCCAAACAGTAACGGTAGCACAAAATGGAGCGAACGGACGGCTTTGTAGGGTCGGGTGATATCCGCGTAGCGTTGTTTTAAAGTCCGGAATGAATTATAATAGACTAGAAGCGTAGTGTTTTCCTTCTGGGTTGTAAACTTGTAATAGCGTAGCGTTGTTTTAAAGTCCGGAATGAATTATAATAGACTAGAAGCGTAATGTCTTCCTTCTGGGTCGTAATAGCGTTGCGTTATTTTGCAGACTTAACATAGTAATTGCAAGACTTAAATTTTAAGGGTAAATTCCAACTTTAGTCACTGAACTATGAGTAATTTTTTATTTTCATCACATAACTAAAAAAGGTTACAATTTAGCCACTAATGATTTTGAAATTATTTTTTGGTCACCCGACTGTTAAGTGACACATTTTTAGTTGGTATAATAATAATTTTAGATATCAATTTTTATACTTTATGTCATATTGACCTTGATTATATATAAAATGATAAAAATTTAATTTTTTTTTTCAATTTAGAAATTTATAAAAAATAAATAAAAGTAGATAAAAATTTCAAAAATAGATAAAGTGAGAAAAAATGAGGGAAAATTCACTAACTTTCAAAATTTCAACATAATTCAAGTAGTATTTTCTTTTAGGATTCTAAAAACATCAAAATTACAAGAAAATGGATTAAATTGACTTACCAATCAAACTTTGAACCTTAAACCCTAATTTCTCCTTCTTTTTCTTTCTTTCTTTCCCTTCTATGTTTCGTTTCTTTCCTTTATCTCTTTTTCTATCTTTATTTTCTTTATTTCTTTTATTTACTTTACTTTAATTATAATATAATACAATAACATAATATCATTTACTTAAATAATAAGTAATTAATTAATTAATATATGTATTTTATTTTACCAAATGTCATCATATATACCATATCACTTATGGTTTAATTGCTAATTTAGTCCCTTCACTTTTCTTTAATCTATAATTCAACTTTTATCCTATTTGCAATTTAGTCCATATACCTAATTATTCTTAATTCAACCAATTCACCTAGCCAAAACTAA
The DNA here is from genome assembly GCA_025698515.1 of Gossypium sturtianum. NCBI lineage: Eukaryota > Viridiplantae > Streptophyta > Magnoliopsida > Malvales > Malvaceae > Gossypium > Gossypium sturtianum. Next base: position 3,352,594 of record CM046954.1, read on the forward strand.
TTAATCACACAACTAACTTCGTAAATATTTTTAATAAATATTTACAGATCTGTTTTACGAAAACGGAGACCCAAAAATACACTTTCCGATAACTGTAAATTTCGGATCGTTACATATTTTAATTAAATATACAATGCATCCAATTTTTCTTCAATAAAATTAGTCACTAAAAACTATGGTAAGTTTTCTTTTTGGTTACTTAACTAAAAAAAATTACAATTTGGTCATTAAACTATTCAAAAGAATTCATTTAAGTCATTGAGTTGTTAAAATCGATGCTTTACAGCTTTCTCCATTTGCACTCTTTGCACCAATCGAAAGCTCTTTTTTCTCTTCACTTCTATAGTTCAATTTTTTTTCATGAAACAATTTTGGACATCACGAATTTACGAACCAAAATTTAAATAACTTTTTTTTCTCATTTCCGACATTGACCATCAGATCGACTTGGATCTGAGATATTTTTTTTACTCATCGATGGATATTGATCTACCGTACTGATCAATCGTTGATTGAGAATCACTGGTAAAACTTTTTTAAAAAAAAGAAGAAAAACTTAACAACTCAGTGACTTAAATAAATTTTTTTTGAATAATTTAATCCCTTAAATGAAAACTTTTGAATAATTTAGTGAAGAAATTATAACTTTTTTTTAGTTAAGTGACCAAAGCTTACCCATAATCACTAAACTAATTGTGCTGTTTACCCATATATTATATGTGTGTCAAAACAGTATTTTAACGGCCAGACAAGCAATTGGTTAGGAAGTTAATAATCCAGTGACTAAAAAGATAATTTTAGAATAGTTTAGTAATATTTTATAATTTTTTAAAGTTAAATGACTAAAATGAAAATTTATTAATAAATTAATGAATAATTCACCCAAGTAATTAATATAAGAAAGGGTAGAATAATCGGCATATCCTACAGTATGTCTATTTATGGTTTTTTCCAACTAGATGCATACAGCGAATAAAACCAAAAAAAAAAAAAAAAAAAAAAAAAGAAGAAGAAGAAGAAAGAATGGGTTTTGTGCGATTGTGTGTGTGTTGTCTGTTTGATTTCTTAATTTCTCAGAAGGCAATTTATGAAAAGCGGGACTTGCTTAAATGTAGCTTTCGGGCTTATATTTCAACCTTTTGTGAACTATTTATATATTTGTAAAATGCAATTGAAGATAATCTCTGAGTAGTTGATATTTTGTTTTAGTAATTGCGTCGATATAAACAACTGGCCTGCAATTTTAAGACCAGGTTTTGCAGTTTTCTTTGTTGTCGACTAGTGGTATATCAAATGTACCCGTGGCCGTGCCTTTATAAGCAACCTGAATCTCGGCTACTCAAAGGTACGATAAAAATGAAGAAATTAACTATGGCATCAGGAGCTTCCACCGATGCTGATAAATTGGGCGGTAGAATGAAGCCGTCGTCTAGAGGACACCATAGATTCGTGGGAGTTAGGCAAAGACCATCAGGGAGGTGGGTGGCTGAGATCAAAGACTCTTTGCAAAAAGTCAGGCTTTGGCTTGGAACTTTTGATACCGCCGAGGAAGCAGCTCGAGCTTACGACGATGCTGCTCGGGTGTTGCGTGGGGCTAATGCCCGTACCAACTTCGAACTACCTGGTCCTCAGTTGGCTTCTAGCTCGTCTACCAACCGTTTAATCTTTGGTAATCTTCAGCCTTTCTCATCTGAGAAAGCCTGTGGGAGTGATGCTGGTGGGCTTCTTGTTGGTGCACTTTCCAAGTTGCTTGATGCTGGTAAAGGGAATGGAGTCATTTCAACTGCTAATTCTGCTGGTTTGCAGCTTAGCGTTGCTTCTGACCTTCCTCTCAGCAACAAGAACTTATGCCTAGAATCAGGAAACATGAACCTTGTTCAGGGTTCTAGCAAGCCTGACCTTGCCATAAATCATGATCAAGCATGGGATGGTCAATCGGCAGTTGGTCAAATTGGGGTTCAATGGCATCAACTCCAAAGTCAACCGACATCTATGGCAAGCTCTAAGTGGTCCAATGAACCGTCATTTGAAGCATTATGGGATTCACAGATGACCCTTTCCCCTCTGAATGGCTTGTTTAATATCTCTACTTCGATCACTGCTACATCAACATCAAGAGGACACCAAAGATGGGTGGCTGAGATTGATGACCCTTTGCAAAAAGTTGGGCTTTGGCTTGGAACTTTTGATACTGCTGAGGAGGCAGCTCGAGCAAACGATGAGACTGCTCGGATATTGCATGGAGCTAATGCCCACACCAACTTCGAGCTGCCTCAGTCAGCTTCAAATTCGTCTGTGAATCGCGTCTCGTTTGATAACATTCGAGTTAAAATTTATTTTATGCAAATATTAATTAAATTACATTTTAGATTTCTAAAAATTTTATTTAATATAATTTTGAAATTTTATTTTTTATATAGTCACGAGACTTGCACCCTGAATCGACAATCGCGAAACTTTCCAATAAACGTGTTAGGGGTTCTGATGATTACATGAACAAGAAAAAGCTTAAAGCTATCAAAGTAAGTCTTTAATTTTATCATTATTTTATGTTTTGTGATTTTTTTAACCATATCAATAATTGTTCATCTTCGTGTCCTCTAACTATATATATTATCGGAAAATTATTTTCTTCTTTTTTGCAGAAAACTTGTAGGGACAATGCGTACAAGTATTGGCATATTGACGCTGGGTTTTGGTCTCAAGCTATTGGGTGTGATGCAAGACCAAGACCACGTGTTTCACCTTCGACCAGCAATTCACACTGCCATTCAGATGCAGCGAGCTGCACTCCTTATGTTCCTACTGTTTCCCAACAGGAGTCGTCGACGACACAACAATTTCCTGAAGAAGTGCAAACATTGAAGTCTAATGTTTCCAACATCATGACGCAGATGGAGCAAATGAATCAGACACTTTGTAACATTCAGCGGATGTTAAAACCCATGATGCAGTTACAATAGCGGTCCCAACGGCAGTTCCAGTTTGTTGGTGGCGGCGGCAGTCATGTAGGAGCCGGTGGTGGCAAAGAGAATAGCCCTCTCAGTGGTGCACTTATGATTATTTCATTTTTGAGATTTGCTTGTCTGATCTTTCTCTCTCTAGAATTTTAAGGATTTTAGGCCTTGGTTCAAGAACTATGAATCAAGAATATACTTTTCAGAAGGTGGTTGTGAAGACACAAATTAGATTTTTTGTTATAAGAAATTATTGTTGTTTGATAGTTTGTAGAATCCATACAATATACTTTGCATGCCTTTGTCCATTCAATAAGATTGAAATGAATGAAATATTCACCATTAACATTTTAAATGACCATTTTTTTAAAAATAGTTAAATTATTATTTTTTTTTATGAAAATACTGATAACATTAAAGTTTTAAATTTTAATAATTCTGTAAATTCATACTGTCGTAACCATTTTTTTTGATAAAACAGTATACGACGCGGTCGACTCGTGGTTTTAAAAAAATGAAAAGGAAGGGAGTCGCCACCGATCTTTATTTGGGTGAGATCGGATCACCTTTGTTTTAATAAATATTTCAATTTACTAAAACAATGTTTTTGGTCTGCGAATTTTGAGAAAATGGGCTCGGGAGTCGGTTACGTGCGAGGAAGGATTAGCACCCTCGTCACGCCCGAAATTGGTACCAAACTGATTGATTGATGTCCTAATGTTGAAAACTTTGAAATGGTTTGAAAATAGATACTTTTATTTCCAAAACTTGGAGGAATTGGAAGAGACGTTAAGGCTCTCTTATTTTCAAGAGATAAAGTATCATGTCCAAAGTAAGTTAGGTCGCGACACTTTAGACTCTTGAAACTAAGCTCGCTTTTTAAACTTGGTTTTATTTTTGGAGAGGATCTCCGTCATTTGTCAAACGAGAAATCGAACCCCAAGTAAGTTAGGGCTCGTTTTCTCGAAGGTCCAAATTAGGAATATTGCCTCCATTTTAGAAGAAAGAAAAGAAACTTATCTCGAAGTGTCTAGATGTCGAGTCCAGTAAGTTAGGCGCGACATTTCAATATCCGAGATTAAGTGTTTTGTTTAAAATTTAAATTGCGATTTCAAAAGGGATATCCCGTCGTTTAACTTTAAACGAGAAGAAACCGGAACCCATAAGTTAGGGCTCGATTCACTCGAATTGCTAATACGGAATGTCGATTTAAAACTGAAATTTGTGATTTTGGAAAGGATCTTCCGTTGTTTAGCTTGAACGAGAAAAATCGTAACCCAAAGTAGTTAGGGCTCGATTTCTCCCGAACCGCTAATACGGATATATTGGTCGTTTGAAAACTTGATAAATCGGGTAAAGGTGAATGCAATACGGTTTGGTAAAGATAAATTACGTAACTAGGTTCCGTAATAAAAATAAGAATGAGGTGTGTAACAATACTAAGTTAATTAGTTCAAGGATAAAATGATGATAATAATAATGCAATGATAATAGTAAAATAAAAATAATGATAACGATACATTTAAAATAATGATAGTAGTAAAAGAAAAAATAATAAAAATGATAGTAATAATAATAAAATGGTAATAATAAAAATAATAATACGAAAAGTAAAAAAAATGATAATGACATAATAATATTAATGATATTGGTAGAAAAATAATAATAATAATAATAATAATAATAATAATAATAATAGTAACAAAAATGGTAATTAACAAAATATACATAAAAATAATAAAAATAAAAATAATAATAGTAGTGATAATAATAAAATAAAATAATGGTAATAATATGAGAATAATAGTCATAAAACGGAAATAATGATGCTTTAATGAAAAAGTAATAATAAACATAATAATAGTAGTCAATTATATATAATGATAAAAAATAAAAAATGACAATAATAATAATAATAAAATGAAAATGAAAATAAACAGATAATAGTGGAAGAGATAAAAATGATAAAAATATAAATAATAATACTAACAATAATAAGGTAGAAAATAGTAATTAATCAAGAATAATAAAGTTTGCAGTGATAATATAATATGTAAATATATACAAAAATAGGGAAAATGATAAAAAGGAAGACTAAATTAGATTAAAAGCAAAATTTCGGGGCGAATTTAAAATAAATAAAAGAGGGAAGGGCCATATTGTAATGCGCACGGAAATCCAGGGGACGAGGAGCGCAAATTTCCCCCGAGTGTTTAAGCGCAGCGTTTTAAAGGGACCGAATTGAATGCGGTGCTAAACTTTAGGGGCAGATTTAAAAGAAATTAAAACTTGATTGTAGAGCAAAAGAGAAGCGGAAGGACTACGCACATAAATACTCCATTTTTCCGGCAAAACACGCGGATCCTTGGGTAGGCGAGTCGGGTTCGGGTCGGTTTAGGTGAAACGACGTCGTTTTGGGCTTAAAGGGCAGCCCCCAAAACGCGTCGTTTCGATTGGCTATATAAGCCAGATTTTTTTGTAAAAATTTCATTTTCCCTTTGTTCCAAAAAAAAACTGATTTCCTTTTTGTTTCCTCTGCAGGGCTCGGGTCTCCGGCGCAGCTCCGTCTGCTTGCCACCGCGGTCCGTCGCCCGCGCCGTCGCTCCGGAAAAGGTAAAATATGTATTTTTTTTATACTTTTTATACTCTTTAATAATATATTATGGATAGACCGAAGAGAAAAGAGAAAAAAACTTAAAAACGAAAGAAAATAGGTTACCTCCTTGGCCTCTGTTTTGATCCTTAGGTTTTTAGTTTTTTTGTTTACCCTACGCTGCTTTTTCTCTAATCTCCTCTTCTTTTGTTTCGATTTCTCTGTTTTTATATTTAAAAAAACTGCTTCTATTGAAAAAAAATCAGAAAAAAAAGCCCCTCTACAATGTTCTTTTCGGGCTTTAAATAGCCAGAAGAAAAATACATGCTCTCCCCTCTCTTGTTATGTTCTGTCCTTTCTCTTTTAATTCCTTGCAGGTTCGCGGCGCAAGTGGTTGGCGGTGGAGACCAGTGGTGTGGGCGGTGGACAAGACTGGTGACAGGCAAGTGGCGGTCAGAAGACCAGGAGTCAGAAGGCTGCGGCGCTACTTGCATTAGGGTTAGGAATTTTGTTTTTTTTTTTTTTAGGGGTATTGGGCTTGTTGGGCTAGGTGCAAGTGGGTTAGGGTTAGGGTTATCTGTTTTGGGCTAGGTTTGTTGGGCCATTGTAAAATGGGCCCCGATCTTGGTCTTGTTAGGATATTGGGTTTTGACGGGCAGAATTGGGCTACAACACATACTATATATCTTTTAAAATTTTAATATTTCTTTTTATATTTTTATTCAAACACGTGGGCTATCACGCATGTTGCGTCTTATTTAAATGGGATAAATATCAAATTTATACATGAGCTTTCATTTCATGTGTAATTTTGATAAATAAACTTTAATTTGGTATAATTGTACATGTGAAACTTGAATTGTGATTCATATCTATACATGAAATTTTGATTTTGATTCAATTATACACATTTAAAGAAATGAATACATACATTATTTTCATATTGAATTAATATATTTATTTGTGTATGCAATATATCAACGTAAAATGGTGTTAATTTAATAGTGTTAATTTAATAGTGTTGTTAGTGATTTGTGAAAATTGAATCAAATTAAAATTTTTATGTATAAAATCACACAAAATCAAAGTTCATGTATGACATTACACATTAAAATAAAAGTTCATGTTAAGTTTTGATGTTTTTCCCTATTTAAATTGAATTAAAATATTGCCTTAACTTAATTCAAGGTGTAGCAAACTCTAATGATTGAATTGGTATCATCCTCAACCGGGTCACCAACTCATTAGGAAGTTCAGAGAGTGTCATTTCATAATTAAAATAAATAATATTATTCGAGAGTATTTTAATCTTTTCACTTTATAAAAAAACTAATAAAAATATGCATAGCGTGAGATTTGAACCCAGACCAATTATATTAGTAAAATCTTTAATTTACCACTCAGTTAAATTTTTACTTTAATATTTTTATATATTTTAATTTTATTATGCACACTTTAATATCTCTATCAGTTGTATATCTATACTTACTATTAATAAAACCGTTGACTGGGTTGTTGTCACCTTCAACTAGTTTACCAACTCGTTAGAAAGTTACGAGAATGTCCTTTCATAATTAAAATAAGTAATATTATTTGAGGGTATTTTAGTCTTTTCACTTTATAAAAAACCAATAAAATTATGATTTATTAGTTTCAATTCATACATTTCATTAGTTATTTTTTTTTATCATATTTGCTCTTTTGACACAATATCTAGAATTAGGCATAGCCCCTCTCAAACCCATAAATAGGAGGACAATGCGTTTTAACGCACTTGAACCCATATTCTCCTGCATTGGCAACAATGTTCATACCAATCAAGTTAAGATCTAATCGACTATTATATATTATTTTTAAACTCGCATTCATCTTTTAACTCAATAATAAGATTTTTAGTTTGAAGTAAATGAGGTGAAACGTTAAATGGTAGTTAAAAATGGTAAAATAATTGGAAAGAATATAAATTGCGTAGCTAACCCATTAATCTTATCTAATATTCTGTCGTCTACAAGTATATAGCAAATAAAATTATAATATACAAACTAAAAAACAAATAAATCATTAAAAAGGGAAATCATAGTCACTACCTATGGTGATTAACACCTAAAAGATAAAGTGATTAAGAAAAAATAGGTTTCCATTCTTTCATTTTTCATGTCTCTAAAATATTTAATATATATAAATATTTACAAATACAGGATCAATGAAATTAAATGAATTTAAAACATAAAATATTATCAATAAATTTCAAAAATGAAAATAAATTATTCAATAAATTTACCAAAAATAAGTTACCCCATAATTTTCACTAAACAAAAAAAGTATCGAGAGAATATATATATATATTTTTAAAATATTAGCCTCAAATTTAATATATATAATTACTTTAAAATTTTTATATTCAAGCTTGATATTAATTTCGACAACACCTACTTCTAACCCTTATAAAAAAAATAATCTCAATTTTTACTGCTCTATTTTAAAATTGGAGTTGTTAACTTGATTCTACTTGTAACAAGAATACAATACAACAAGTTCATGTTTTAAGTACTGGCTACTGTATTTTTAGTAATTGCGTCGATATAAACTAGGCCTGCCGCAATTGACATCCCAATATTTTAAGCCTCGGGTTTTGCCATTTTCTTTGTCGTCGACTGATGACATACCAAAGATTCCCGTTCGAAACCCGCCGTTATAAGAAATCTAAACCTTGGCTACTCAGAGGTTCGATAAAAGGAAGAAATTAACTATGTCAGTTCCTACCCGTGCTGATGTAGTGGGTGGTAAAAAGAAGTCATCGTCTAGAGGACACCATAGATTCGTGGGAGTTAGGCAAAGACCATCAGGGAGGTGGGTGGCTGAGATCAAAGACTCTTTGCAAAAAGTCAGGCTTTGGCTTGGAACTTTTGATACCGCCGAGGAAGCAGCTCGAGCTTACGACGATGCTGCTCGGGCGTTGCGTGGGGCTAATGCCCGTACCAACTTCGAACTACCTGGTCCTCAGTTGGCTTCTAGCTCGTCTACCAACCGCTTTTCATTTGATAAACTTCAGCCTTTCTCGTTTGAAGAAGCCTGTGGGAAGGGGGGAAGTGATGATGGTAATGGGTTTATTGGTGCACTCAAAGCCAAGTTGCTTGATGGTAAAGGGCTTAAAGTCCTTTCACTTGCTAATCCTGCTGTGGTTCCTCCTCCTCAAAGAATTGGAAACATGAACCTCGTTCAGGGTCCTACCAGCAAGCCTGACCGTGAGCGTGATGGTGAAGTTGCAGTAGGTCATATTGAGGCACAAGGGCATCAACCTGTTCAAAGCCAAACACCATCTATGACAAGCATGATTTGGTCCAATGAACCTTCATTTGAAGCTGCAACATGGGGTGCACAGATGAACCAAGTCCCTCCCAATGGCTTGTTCGATATCTCTACTTTGACTGCTGCTACATCAACATGGCCACTACCAGGGACAGCTGTATCGACGATGGACTCGTCATTTCCAAACCAGTGCCAAATAGAGTTGCCGGTGGACATGCCGGTTTCCCAAATCGATGGAACGACGACGGAAGGTGTTTGGTCATCGGAACAGCAGTTTCTTCAATGTGACAATAACACTTTGAGTGGTCCTATTGGCTCTTGGGGGGATCCCTACTTGTATGTCTCCTCTGTGCTTGATTGATGTCAATCCAGTCACAGATTCATCATGCATGATTAATACAATTCTTTCATTCTCTATTTCTTTATAAATTGTTGTACAACAACTTTCACCAATTAATCATTCTTTACTTTGTGCTAATTGAATCTCAATTAAGCTGCAATTTGGATGCTTCTTTTCATGGAAAAAACACAGAGAATATGAATAATCAAATACTAATAAGACATCTTTCATTTCAGAAAAAACCCTCCTCTAATTTACATGCAATTATATGAAAAAATACATGTGTAGAATTACATGACTCTACTAAACTTGTTGATGCCTATCGGGTGAACTAAAAGGTGCCAGAACTTATACTTCGAGACACTTTCCTTAATAATGAAAGGTATGGATGAAACTATCAGAAGGGTCACTAACAGTCATCAAATTCTTTCTTAAACGTGGCTGAGGGAACTAATGCTAGATTTAGAGGCATAAACCAGAGGGAAAAAGAAACAGAATATTGAAATACTTTTGCCAATATTTTAGGAACAAATATAGTCAAAATCTTCCTTTAGATTTCTAAGTTGCTTGAGAATGTCTAAGGGTACTGAATGAGTGGACCAAGGAGTTTTTGCTATTTCCTTAAACATTTTATATTTTTTCATGTTATTCCATAGCATAAAAAGGTCAAAAAGAGAGATAGGTGGGTCCAATTTAGCTGCCATTCTAAGATAGGCAGTACGGTGTGGTGAGTCACAAAAGTTGATAAACGAATGGTCGTGGTCACAGCAAAGTTGTTTTCTTGGCATCTAGAATCATAATCTCTTTCTCAATGCCTGCATAGTTTAAGGAAAGTAGGAAGGGTGGAGAAATTCAGTAGAAAATGTTATCCGAGTTTTTCATTTTTTTTTTTAAATACTCGTGTTAGACATGTACCTAAATCCGGGTAATATCGGTTAAAAGCCGAAACCCGAAAGCATCTCCTGCATGATCTTTTACATGTACACCACCAAATCTGCAGAATAACACTAGTTTTCTAACATGAAGGCTTGATGGCTACTTTAATTTTTTGATTCTGGGATAACTTTAACCCAATTAACTTATGATCCATGTGGAATATGTAAATTTCAACGTGCGATAATGATTAAATACTAAATGCAGGGATGATGAACATTCTTTTTTTTAGAGCATTTTACCTGGAATAAATGCCAACTATCCAAAATATACAAAGATGGAAAATTAGTTAAAGACTCGGTGGGAACAATTTGTTGAGATTGGGCTATAAAAGTTAAAGATGTTTAGCCTCTATTGGATAAAAGAACATTTAAAAGTAAACGTGTAAAAGTTGAAAAAACACTCAGCACTTGGATTGAAATCGAAGAAAGGTTCAAAGAGCAAATAGTTAGATTTATTTCACTTCAATAAAAAATCAAAGATGAGGGGGTGCATCCAGTTCTTGGATATCACCATCTCTTCAACTATCAGTGGGTACAAAAGATTTGACACATTGTTCTTGCGTCCCACGTTGTAGGGTCTCTTCTCCTGTTTCAAAGATCATGTATTTGATGCCATGCACGAGAGTATAATTTTTTTTCTCCTACACCCCTAATCAGAATTTCAGAATATGCCTCCCTATATGATGAAATATGATGAAATATTATCGTAAAATCTTGACTAGTATGAAGATCAGGAAGAGCTGGTCGACATGCATCGATGCTTTTTTTTCGATATATCTCGCCAGGGGCCTGGCAAAGGAGGATTCCAAACTAATCTCCATTAGGATCATTCAAACAAAAGTGATAAAAAAGAAAGAAAGATGAGAATAATTTTATTAAACTATTGCTAAAGTTGGTTGCTTAAAGCATTGATGTGATTTGAAGAATTTTAATCTTGCTTTCTTCCCACTTATTCCAGACTCCGTCTATTTAGAGCTCTATAGATTTTCTATTTGTCTCTCAGTTCATACACAAAAACAGTCAAAGAGAGAGGTAGCACCTGTTGCTCTTACCTTTAGTTCTCTTGATCGCTGGTGTTGTTTGATTCAATGGCTGAATTGAAAAGCTGTAATGAATGGAACCCTTTTTTCCTAATGATAGCAATAGATTTTTCTTTTGCTGTGGTGAATATTCTTCTTAAGAAAGTCCTTGATGATGGGATGAACCATTTGGTTCTCATAACATTCCGGTTGTCAATCTCTACAATTTTCTTGGCCCCCATTGGTTACTTTTGGGAAAGGTATATGAAGCTCTCTCACTCTCCATTATTCCCTTTACCTTTCCTTTTCATAAATTTTCACAAAATTTTTCCAACCTTTTTTCATTAATTTCAGCAGCTGATTAAGCACTGTGATTGATTGCAGGAACACCAGACCAAAGCTCACACCACGCATTTTATGTTACCTCTTTTGCAGTGCAATAGTCGGGTTAGTTTATATTTCATTATTCAACTATAGATTCATGGATGTCATAACTGGAAAATCTAACTTAGTAATTTCCTTGTAGGGCCTCACTAACGCAGTACTTCTTTCTCCTTGGAATTCAATACACATCCGCTACATTCGCATGCGCTTTCGTCAACATGGTACCGGTTGTCACATTTATAATGGCATTACCATTCCGGTATCGATGCGAATTTATCCCTTGTTTTAAACCGGTACTATGTTCTTCTGCAAAACTTGGCTACCAATCCTCTCTTGTACTGCAGGATCGAAACTGTGAACCTCAGAAGCAACAGTGGGAGAGCCAAAATACTCGGTTCGGTGATTTGTGTCGGAGGAGGCTTGCTACTAACACTTTATAAAGGAAGGCCTTTGTTCAAACACCAACACTCACACGCCGTGGCTCAAACTGTGGCGAATGTCGTCAAGCTGAGCCCTTCTAGAAGGGCACAGAGGTGGACTATTGGTTGCTTAGCGCTGGTAGTGGGAACCCTGTTGTGGTCTTCTTGGTTTATCATTCAATCATTTGTTGGAAGAAGATACCCTTGCCAATTCTCCAGCACTGCAATCATGTCTTTCTTTGGTGCCATTCAATCGGCTGCCTTAAGCTTGTTTACAAGCAGGGACCTTTCCATGTGGGTACTGAAGGGAAAAGTGGAAATCATAACTGTCCTCTATGCAGTAAGTTTTAACCTATGCTATCCAAACTCAGTAAGTTTTAACCACATACTCGTGTTTGAATATATGCCGAACATGAGTACTTTTGGTAAAATAAAGAGTCCGAGAAACAGAGGTTTTAACCCAACCACGGGTTTTGGGTCGAGGAGTAGGCGAAAGGCTGGCCTAGGTATATGCTGTCTTGTAGGTTCGGCTAGCTTTCTTCACCACATCTTTTTCCATGTTACCATTCAACCAAAATTATAAAAAAGAGAGGCATAGATTCCAACTTCAATTCTACGTATCCAAGCTTCAATTCTACGCATCTTTTTTTTTTTCTTTTTTGTAATTTTGTATTTCCTGGTTGCAGTACAGATAACATTAGTGTCTCTCCAGTCCCTGAATAAACAATCCAAATAGATTTCATTGACCAAAAATGGAGAACATTACAAATAAAATCAGTACTTTCCATTCCCCGATTTTCATGCTATTGTTTTGTTTATGCAGGGAATGATCGGGTCTGGCTTGTCATACGTTGGCATGGCGTGGTGTGTCAAGAAGAGGGGTCCGGTCTTCACAGCAGCCTTTAGTCCACTTGTCCAGATAATGGCAGCCATGTTTGACATCCCCTTACTCCATGAGCAACTAAATCTTGGGAGGTAATTAACTATCCCATTTCCCAATTAATCAGTATATTTGCTTATGTACTTGCAAGCTGATGAATGCTCGATTGCTAACTTTCTTCCCTGCTACACTCCAATGAACAGTTTGTTGGGTTCGACCATCGTCATTCTAGGATTGTATATTCTTCTTTGGGGCAAGAACAGAGAGATGCAGAACTGTGCTTTGAAAATTGCACAAGAAGCCAAAGAGATTAGGGAACAAGAGGTTCAACTACCGGTCATCACGGTTGCTTGCGATTCAAGTTATCCCGAGACCAAGTAGCTTTTTGCTGCCTACTGTTCAAGTTCATTTCTTGTGGTATTCAAATAACCCTCTTAATTAATACCACCAAATATGTTTTCAACTTCCCTTGTTCAATTGTTCCACAACAAGGAAATCAACAACAAAAAAAGTTTTTTTTTTAACAAGTTTGTGATGGATGATAAAGTTTATCAAGGAAATTTAAAAGGAAAATTCAAACATAACCCTGACCCTATGACTAACTTAATTTGATCCTCCAAGTTACATAGTGCTGTTTCACATGGAAAAACCATGCTTGAGCGATAAACCTTGATATCAAATACGGTATCTCTGGCACTCGAGTAATATGCTTGTCCATCGGTTTATGACTGCTACATATGTTGAATTAAGGTATATATGATGGTAGCTTTTCCTTCAGAGCCTAGATATTGTTATAGTAAATTAACTGATATTGAAATGCACCATCTAGACTCGTTCATTCCTCGGTTCAACTGACTCCCGATTGCATACCGGGGGTTCATAGACTTTGCGGTATCTGATATCTTTGTGCCGGAAATGTCAGTTTAAAAGGGCTATAAGAAACAAGTGATAGACCATTTTATTCATCACAATAGGCCTTCTTATTGCAATTAAAGACACAGGAGGACAAGTATGAACTTGAAAGTTCAAACACTCATTATTTGGCTAACAATAATGCAGAAAACAGCCAAAATGGTATATAATCAAAGACATAATACGAGAAGAAGCATAGTAAAACAATACAAAGATTTATAGTATGCAAAGTATATTGGGACAAGACCATGTTAATCGGAATCGGTAAGTTTGGCTTTGGCGGAATCGTTTTCTATTTTCTTTCCCCTCCTATGCTTATCTGTTGACTTCTTGCCTTCACGTTCAGGAACATCCGAGACGTCCAAATGAACGCCGGGATCGTTGGCGTTATAGCTGCTCTCGAACATGATCGAATTGTTAACAGCTTGGAAATTGCTGTTAACATAGGTACTCCATTCATCAGGCTCCCCCCCAAGTGAAATCCCATGAGGACTGCTGGATTTCTCATCCACCTCGCTTCGCATTGTCGCCCCGGCATTGCTTCCTGCAAGCGTGATGATTCCAACACCATGCAGATCGTCATCACCATCGTCTCCGACGTGGCTCGATCCCGGTTTATGAATACCGGCAACACGGCGAGTAATGGCGGAGACCATGTCTTTGACTTCTTTATCAAGTAATCTAGTATGCTTATCTCCTTCACCAGAGGAATGGTCAGGCTTGCATGTTTCCAGAGGCATTATTTAGCAAAACAAAGAAAAAAAACAAAGCAGGGCAAATTATGATTTGGTGTTTGGAGCTGAAACTGAAAAAAACATTTAAATATAAGAATAGGTGTAGGAACAAAAGGTCTGTTTGATAGGGAATAAAGAAGTGCCTTCCATGGCAATTCAAGGATATATTTTTTTCAATTTATTCTCAAATTAAAGCAGAGAGATTACTTGAGTATTGGTTAAACTGATACGGATTATATATACTTTTGTCACTCTTACGCTCTTCTGATATGATTTTATTTTTCATTGAAGAGATTTGAAGGGAAAGAATCATAGTGGTAGAGGCACTTGTCAAAGCGTGCCATTCCATCCTAGTATTCATGATAACTCTAAAGCCATGAACATGACACCGTTCTCTGCATTGAAGTTGTCTCTTTGAGCTTTGATTTTTCATTTTTTTTATATATATAAAATAAAAGATCGGCTTCGGGTAGGGCAGAGCTGTTTCCAATTAAATTTTTTGAATTTGGATCAGATAAAAGCATTAATTTGGTATTGGATATTTGGGTGGGTTATCGGTCATTGAACAAATCCACACGGCTGCATCAAAAGCTTGTATTGATTCTTACGTCTCACCAGGACCTCAAAGAACTCCTTGGGCCTGTATTGGCCCTTATGAATATATAATTATTTAAAATAAAAAAATAGTTGGTTTTTCTAACTTGTTTGTAGAGTTTTTTTTTTTTTAAGGTGTGAATAATGTAAGACGGTACAATTACAAGCACAGCAACACTATATACTACAGCGAATGAAGAATAAAAAATAACTCACACATGGTACACGTATAGACTTGATCATGAGTCGGGTCGGGTTAATGTAAAATTTTAGGTTCGAGTCCAACTCAAAAAATGGTCTAAAATTTTATCCCAAATTCGGCCCAGATTAAAAATATTAAACCAGAGCTCGACCCAGCCCACTCATTAAATTTTTTTAAGATTATTCTTTTATATGAAAACAAATTTAAAAATAAAAAATGCACTAAAAACAGTAAAATAAATGTTTCTCAATAAATTGAAAAGACATTACAAAAATACTTTATACTTAAATAGCACTAAGATAGTTGTAACTTAACATTCAAATCTCTTTAAAATAGTTGCAAAATTAACAATAAAACAAAAGTTATACCATATTCAAACAATAACAAAATATTAACAACATAGTAGCGAAATAACAACAAAAACAAAAACAAATAGGAAGTTTATGTTGATTCGAGCCGAATCCGAGCCAAAAAAATTCTACTCGAGGCCCGACCCATTTAAAAAATGAACTTTATTTTTTAGTCCAAGTCTATTTTCCAGGGTATAATTTTGTCCAAATCCTTCCACTTTTCGAGTGGGCCTTCAAGCCTGGACAAGTGATCCGACCCATGATTAGGTCTACACACCCACAAAATGAGATAAAGACTCACATATCACAAATGTACATAATAAAACTCGAACCTGAATTTATTAGAGACTCGGAGCCTTTGCTTTAACCAACAAGTTAAGGCCTCATTTATCTCTATTTATGTTAGTCCATAAAATAATAATGGTATCAATAATGTATCTATATATTAAATAAATGTTTACATTATTAATTTTAGAATAATTATATGATATGTTATATAATTTTTTTAATATCCAAAAAAATTATCATGTGTTTTTAATTAATATCTAAAAATTTTAAAATAAAATAAAATAAGACTTTTTTTATCAATAAAATTATGAAATGAATAATACATCTCACGTTAACAAGGACCGACATTATACCTATGAACTTAATGTTAGTATTGAACATCTACTTCTTTAATAAGGTGAGCAGTCATCCAAGTCTTCACTCTCCAAATCTTCTTTAATACAGATAATTATTGGCTGTCCCAAATGCTAATTATGGATGATTAAAAAAAGAGATGGAATACCACACAAATATCTTGCCTGTCTTAATGCCTTGACATGCCAAACATGCAATCTACATTTAATACTATGTAATAAGCCAGATGAGATGGGGTTGATAGCTACCCTTCATTCCCCTTGTGTACCAAATTTGATTGCCCTTAACAATAAGCTAGACTAACACCATTTTCAATGTCATTTTCGGGGTTTTTTTTCCTTCTAAAAAAAGCCAGCTTTCCGCAAAGTTTTTTAGCCACTGATATAAGTTAGCAAACAAACGTGGAAAGCTAAGTCAGTGATCTAAAATTAAAATCTCTTATATAAATTTTTTATTATTAATCTTTTAAATTTCGTATTTAAATTTTATAAATGTATCGAAATTTAATGTGATTTATCAAAATCTCTAATTCCATAATAAGAAGAGGTTGAATAGATTTTTTTAGAAGAGAAAAAAAAAGAAATAAAAAAGGCTAAAATTTGCTTTTAGTCCATGTACTTGTATATAATTTGATATTTGATCCTTAGATCTTATTGCTTCAATTTAAAAATCTTTTTGCTAATCATATGCTTCCTCATATGAGAAGTGAAAACAACGTAACCATAATTTTAAATTGATAAATTTTAATAGAAAATACTTACTATTTCAATAATTAGGCTAAAATTTTCAAATAAAAAGAAAAAGGATGAACTTAATTTTTAACTTTTTAAGTATAGGGATTAAATATCTAATTTTGTCAAAGTGTAGGGACTAACAGCATATTTTAACCAATAAGAAAATCTCAATATTTTAGAACAACACGAAAGGGAGGGAGTCGGTCCGGTCCACCTTACCCCGTGGCGTTGTGTTATTAAAAACGAAAGATTCTTCGTCTGTTGGTTAACCCAATTTGTAGTTATTAATTCGTAAATTTCTTAAAAAAAGAAGGAAAAAAACCGTCATCTGTATTTAATCAGTATCTTATAGTTTCTCTCTCCCACTTTCTTCTATGGTTTCTTGTTCCTAATGTTGCTGTTGTTTGTTCAACTCTCGACTGTCAGCAAACTCATCAGTGATTCAAAGGAAACAAGCATTCTTTAGGTACAGTCTCCTCACTTTTCTGTTTAGAAATTTAAACGACACTTTTACTCCTTTTGTTTATGTTTATGTTTTTTTTTTTTTAATATTGAAATTTCAGTTTTTCTGAGCTAATTTTAAGGCTGAAATTTTAAGTAGTGCATCTTGTTATTGGGTTATCAATGATGGGTTGCTTTTTGGTTTCATGGTATTTTATTTGAATTTTTTCTAGTTTAGAATCAAAGTAATGAAACTATGGAACTATCTGTTGCATTCTGTTTGAAGGGTTTAAGCCTGGTCTTTTGCAGTTTTTCTTGTTAAAACTGAGTTACCTCTAGGGTTTTGAATTGACTGGCAGTTTTGATGGGGGTTTATTTTTTGAAATTAACAGTGAGGGTGTTGTGGAAATTCACGAGAATTGAATCTTTTAGAACCAAAAGGAGATAAGTGTATATACTGTAAATTATAATCAGATGCTGAATGAAGGTTCAAATGAGACTAGCACCAGAGCTAGTTACCACTCCAGTAATTTACCTGAACCTGACCTTGAGAAGCAGGGAAACAACCAGGTGTTGCCTCAGGATGAAGGACTGCCAGGCTCAGTTAGGGGCTCAGCCTGTGAGTCCAGTCCCACATTGTTAACCATCGTAGTAACGAAGGGTGAGTCTCATGTAACTCAGCAGCCGATAGCTCAATTAAAAGATATGGAATGCGTTTTGGAGGAATTGCCTCGTGTGGCTCCTCAAAAGGGCTATTTTTTGAGGAACAGTAGTTCTGATGAGGAATGCAGGTATATCATTATTTTTTCATCTTCCACCAGTCTTACTTCATACATCCTGTATTCTCATTTATTATGCACCTTTTGAAATTTTTTGTTTCCGATATTTGATTATTGTTGAATAGGATGGACTCCTCGTACGAGTGTAGATCGTCACATAGTCTTGAGAATCTGTTAGCTATGTTCACTGAAGCCTCATAGATTAAAATCTTTATATGTTCAGGTTAATCACTTAATTACCCTAAGCATTTCACTTAGTCTGGTGGGTAGTCTTAATTGTCCTGTTTATACTTTCTTATCATGGTATGTGCTAATGGGTGTTTATTTATTGTACTGTTTTGTTATAATTTGCAAAAAGAATGTGCTGCATAAAGGTTTTGGTGAGGTTAGATCCCTAGGAATAGGAATAAGATTAGGCTTGAGAAAAATAAAATGCTTCATTCAGATCATCTTAATATATTGTGGTCAGTCAACAATCTTTTTCTTTGTTGAGTTTCCTAATCTACCCCTAACTCCACCAGAGGAGGACCTTACGTGCCTAAGCACTCTCCAATGCTCATCCTCCGAGTCTTTCAGTAGCAGTATATATGCATGCGTGCCAACTGAGCTAGTACTCAATTGGCCGGTCTGTTAGCAATCTTAAATGTACCATCCCTTTCCTGGCCATCGGCTTGTTTTTCCGAGATTAATCTTGAAAGCAATCTGTAGTATTGAATACTCTTTACTCATTATTATCTGTATTATCCTTCAGAGTTTGTCAACAGGAGAAGGAAGAAGGTCTTATAGATCTTGGGTGCCAATGTAAAGGTGGTCTTGCAAAAGCTCATCGATCTTGCATTGACACTTGGTTTCGTACAAAAGGATCCAACAAATGCGAAATATGCCAGTAAATTATTCAAAATATGATTTCATGTATTAAAATTAGCTTATTTGTAACCGATACATGATTCAGTTCACTGTTGTTGTGCAGAGCAGTAGCTGTAAATGTGTCAGCTCCAGAGTCCCAGCCCAGTGTAGGTATTCTGTGCTTAAGTGAAAGGGCTAGCAATAAAAACCGTAGGACAAGTTTGCTTGTTTTATTCAGTTATAGCCTACAAGATGCTAGAAATTCAATATTATCATTTTTTTGAGTGGTGGCACTGGTGGTTTACTTCGCCAAAAAGAGAGGTTTCGTTGCCCGAATCAAATCTAAAGCTGGAAAATAAAACAAAGTCGAGGATAGAATGTGGTAGAGTTTGAGTATTATTTTGTTCCTTCGGCTACTATTATGCATGCCATGTGCAATTGTAGGCACAGAGAGAGATAAAAGAGCCATTATGGTCTCTGTAATTTTGGGTTCTAGCATTTTAAAAGCATAAGTGATGTTATTTTTAGTCCACAGCAAACATAGAAAACTATGTTTTTCGGTTTACTTGTAGATCTCATAGTCATACCTATATTGACCCTAAAACACGTTTCATGGTGCAGACAAATTACTGGGTTTGGAGAGCTGATCCAAGCTTGACACCACATGAACGTCAAAGGGTAAGTGGATAACTGCGCCTGTCTACTGGGATCTTACTTATTCTTGAAAAATTCTTCCTGTTGTTTTTTTTTTAAAACTTCGCATCAAATCATTCTTTATGACAGGGTTGTTTTAGTCCTCTGTGGGTGGCATTTTCAATCCTTATTGGTGGTTTATTGTTGGATGTGTTAATATCCGTTACTCTTGGTGTCTCGGCACTACCTGTTAACATCATAATTGGTACGTACACCTCACTCATATTCTTCCCATACCTGTTTATAAAAAAAAATAACGTTCTTAGCAAATAGCTTTTATTCTTCATGATGTTGTAACTTGAAGAGACATTGTACAGGTGTTATTGTTGTCCTAGGACTTGGAACAGCCCTTCGACTTGCCCTCGAATTCTGCCATGAGTGGAGTATTAGGAGAGCCATGCAAAGGGTAGAAGTAAATGCGACTCTCCAGTATCATCCTGCTTTGTAGTTAAATCTGTATATAGTAAAATTCAAGCGTTATTTGTGTATATGACATTCGGCATGCTATTCAGGAGGGAACCCATTGTTTGTTACTGCTCACATCTATACACCATGATACAGTTTGCAACATTCCCCTTGAATAGTTTGAGATCTTATAGAGTCAAATTGGACATGAACCTTATGGTTTCAAGCTTTGGTGATGAGTAACTCTATATATTTCATGTATTGCTTATCTTCAAATGTTGATAATTTGTATTGGAATGGGAAGCTAAAAAGTATGAAAATTCCATTTCCACTGCTTTTGATGGAGGCTGCATTCTTTTGACTTAGGTGGAGTGGAGCCTGATTATGTTGAACAAGGTTAGGTTGCTGCTATGAGGTATGAATTGGCAGATTTAATAGTTTGTTTGGGTTCACTTCTTTATTCAATGAAGAAAATGGTTACTAGTAAATATTGTTGTGATTTTGGTGAATGGAATGGTGTGTGGGTTTCCAAGCCTCGAAGTTATATTAATCATTGTCAACTTCAACCTACTTTTATATAATATCCTGCATGGTTGAAATTATAATGGGAATAAATAAAATTATTTATTAAATTATTATAAAAGCAAGAGAATTTAATCCGTACTTAAACTATGATTTTTTTTCAAGTTGGTAACTATTTTTTTTTCACAAGCTTGCAGTTAAATCTTTTTCACAAATGGTATTTCGTTACTCAAAGTCATATTTAAATTATATTTTTTTTTTCAATTTTGTATTTAAACAATATTTTATTACCTTACCTAGAGTGGTACCCAAACTAATTTTGTTATTCAAATTACCTCAATTGTTAAAAAAACATTTTTTAGCTAATCATCTTATGATATAAAGCAATTTTTAACTAAAAAAATTAAAAAAAGAAGTAAATATTACTTTTTTTTAAAAAAAATTATGAACATATTCATTTTTTTTTCTTTATTCAAGAATTTTTTGGTGATGGAAAAATTTAAGAAATCATTGAAAAATTCATCTGAAACTTATTTTCGAACACAAAAGCCAGATTTTGGTGACATTTTTTTACTTTTTTAAATCTTGATTTTGATTTTTTTTCACCTAATTCAAAACCTATGCATTATTTTTTTGAAAAATAATTTCATTCTTTTCTTTTTATATACTTGGCATAAAATAATTAATGTTGGGTGAACTTTTATAACAAAAAACTTAGATAAAATATGAAATCTAAATATTAGGAAAAAATTGAGTAGGAAAAAAAAATGGTAAAGGATTATAAATAAAATTATCTAACAGTTAAAAAAGTGCATTAAAAAAATGAAAAATCATTGAGACAGAGAAAGTGTAAAATTTTGAAAAGTTCTATTTTAGTTCAATTCGATTTTTTAATAATTTGATTTCATTATATTTTTTAAATTTAATTTTAATTTAAAATTACTACGTACCACAAAATGATTAACTAATTTTTTTTAACATGATTAACTAATTTCTCTTTAACAGCTGAAGTAACTTAGACAACAGAGTTAGTTTAAGTATTATTTATAACCAAAAATAGATTCAGGCACACCACTTTGAATAACAAAGTATAAATTAAATACCAATTAGCTAGAAAAAATATATAATTTAACTATCATTTTATGATTTAAGCTTTTACCATTCAACAAAACCTCAAATATTATTTATATCAACTTCTCAAACTGTTTTTTTTATTCATAAAGTAGGTATACATTAATTTAATATATAAAAATTATATTCAATAATAATTTTTTTTCAATTTAATATTTTATTAGTGTGAAAAATATATGTTAATATAACGTAACTCATTTGATAGGCAAGCCCAGTAGCACTAACACACAAATTTGAATGCGCCTTGAAATTCTCTTTTTAGAAAATGAATTTCAATAATCAAAAAGCGATTATTTATGATTTAATACGAAAAAAAAAATATGAATTGAACAAAAATATTTGAAGCAAATATTTAAAAATAATAAAAAATACTAAAAATTCATAAACAGAGAGCAGTGGCGCTGGCGCACGAGTAAAGTGCTCTTTTCTTTTAATCAAATTCAAAACCCAGAAAAAAGAAAACAAAGCTAGAAAGCAAAAAGCGTAGCACTACTGAGATTACCTTTTTGACGGTAAGAAGAAGAGTCTTGTGGGAGAAGCTAAGCTCAGTGTTCTATTATTACAACCCCCACTAACTATTATATCTCCTTTTGTCCATTAATTAAGGGCATTTCAGTAATTAAACTATCTGGTACCACATTTTTACGCGGTGAACCAAAAGGGAAAATCGCTGTCCACATTTGGTTATTATATTATACGCCGCAGCTCTTTCCCTTATTATACGGGCGCTTAAATGATTAATCAATCCCACGAATGATAGAGCGACACCAAAGCTCCCAATATCACGTGAGAGTCACGTGATGTGCTTGGATTGGATCACCCCCGTAGTCCATTTTTACAAAAAGAACACAGTAAAATAAACAAAATTTAGCTGAGCAAGAAATACCAGTAGACCAATAGCCAATCAAAATAACGACAACAACAACAAAAAAAAAAACCCACAAAAACAAAATAGCCTTCGTTAAGTAATCGAAGAAGACGACGAAGATAGACGATTGTACTTACAGTGGAAAAGGATTCGACGTTTTTTTTTAATGTTTTCTGGAATTATTTAAAGAAAAAGGTGTAGTTGTAAGAGAGTTTTCGAGGTTAGGGTTTATCGGAAGGGAGTTATGGAAGTGTTGACGATGGGAACTTTACCTTTAGGATTTAGATTCAGGCCGACTGATGAAGAACTTATCAATCACTACCTTAGGTTGAAGATCAACGGTCGTCATTCCGAAGTCGAGGTCATTCCTGAAATTGATGTCTGCAAATGGGAGCCCTGGGATTTGCCTGGTATTCTTTTTTCTCTTTTTATTTTAGTTCTTGTTAAGACAAAAAAGAACAAAGAAAGAAATTATTCGGTGCAGAATTTTTTTGAATCTTTGATACCGTGTGTCACCTTAAATTCCTTTATTCCCCTACACTTGAAAGACATATATAGTTCATAAAATTTATTCCTGTTTTCTATAACTGGAAATTTCTGGTAAACTTACGTATTTTCCTTTTTGAAATTCCTCTCTCTATGCTGAAAATACTTTATATTGCGAAATTAGTCATTTTTAAATTAAAAAATTGGGATTTTTGAATTAAATTCAGGATTATCGGTAATAAAATCGGACGATCCGGAGTGGTTCTTTTTCTGCCCTCGTGATAGGAAGTACCCCAACGGCCACCGTTCCAACAGAGCAACGGATAAAGGTTATTGGAAAGCCACGGGGAAGGATCGAACCATCAAGTCCAAAAAGTCACTTATCGGCATGAAGAAGACCCTGGTTTTCTACAAGGGCCGGGCTCCCAAGGGTGAGCGTACTAACTGGATCATGCACGAATACCGCCCCACTACCAAGGAACTTGATGGCACTGCTCCTGGCCAGGTTTTCTTTTTAGATTTTTACTTCTTTTTTTAGTTTAAGTTGCTGCAATTATTATCATGGTGTTAAAGTTCTGCTATTGTTAGCTTTATTTGTTTGATTGAAAAGCCAAGAAGAAAGAGAAGTTAAAAGGAAAGTAGGAATGGTTATATGACTTGGACCCTTTTTTGTGTGTGGTGCAGAGTGCTTTTGTTTTGTGTCGATTGTTTCATAAAGTAGAAGGGAGGAATGATATTGTGAAATATGATGAAGTGGAACAAACAGGATATTCCCCTGCCATGATAAAATCATCTCCTGATGATACTTCATCGGATCTTCTCCAAGATACTGTTTCATCCGATACGCAAGCTCAAAAGCCTGATAACTTAATGCAAAATGATCAAATAACAGGTGATACCAGCAGCTGCAATAGTCACATGACTTCTAATGCTGATTATCATGCAACAGAAGAAACTATGGTGGAGGTGTGAAGTGGATAATTTATCTATGATTTGGGATTTGTTGCATTAATCGTTATTTTATCTTGACTGTATTGTGATTCTTGGCGAATGACTTATCTTGCTTTTTAATACAGAAATATCCGCTACTGGGAAGCAATTCGAATTTGTATGAGCCCAATTATGGTGAAATTGACTCCAAAGTCTTTTCACCACTAATGAACTCGCAACTTTTTGAAGATCTGCCCTTCTTTGTGGATTCTCCTTATGCAAATGATTTTGGTCATGATCAAAATGGATTTCATTTCCAGGATGGGACTAGTGAACAAGATGTATCATTTGCTTTCTTGGATGACATCTTGAGTAACCATTATGACTCTTGTGAAGAGTCAAACACTCAAAAGAACTTGGTTGATGGAACAGAGATGCCCTTGTTTGGTGATTCATTCATCTCAAAGACACCACCACCAGAAATCTCAAATCTCAAAGAAAATGGCAGACCTGCTGACACGGACACTGAAATGCCACAATTACAGGTAAAAAAATAACTTTCTACTAGCTTTTATGTTCCTATACATGTAGCCTATAGCCTTTTTTCACTTTAGATTTCTGAGCTTTACTTTGGTTTGAGCCCTTTTTCTTTTGTATTAAAATTTCACTTGTAAGGCACTTAGATTTGGGTTTTAACTTCTTTTTATATTTTGAACTTCTTAACAGGTTGGTACTGAGGTTGGAGCTCGTAGGTGGCTTGGTGGGCCTATTGATAACAATCAATCACTGCAAATGCAAACTTCTTTCGAACCTACCCATACTCAACCAGCACTTTATAACCAAGAGTACAGAACCAGGAATATTGGTGGTCTTGGAAATTATTCTGTTGGCCAAGGAACTTTTACTGATTCTGCATTGGGTAATATCAATAATTTGCAACAGTTAACCAGTCTGAAAAATTATGTGAATAGTGGTGGTGATCTTGGCGGTGGTATTGGAATGAAGACTGGAACATGCCAGCCACTAAAACAGTCAAATTCAGAAAATTTTGGAACTCTTGGAACTGGAATCAAGATTAGGACCCGTGGATCTCAGCAACAACCGAATTCAGACATTGTAAATCAAGGCACTGCTCCCAGAAGAATACGCTTGATGAAACTTTCTAGTGGGCCAATGAAAGGTTCTGGAGGCTGTGTCGATGATGGAAAAATGATGAGCACTGGCCTTGTTGAAGAAGAAGAAGTTCAGTCTGCTCTAACTGAGGTAGAGTTACCAGTAAAAGCTAATTTTGAGCGCCGTTGATATACTGTTTATCTTACATATCTTTTTCGTTTGCAGGTCACAGAAGCTGAAGCTGCAGAACAGACTTCTAGCTCTGATGAGTCAGAGAAGAATATTGTAAATCAAGGCACTGCACCAAGAAGAATACACTTGCAAACGAAACTTTCTACTGGGGCAATGAAAGGTTCTGCAGGCTGTGTCAATGGTGGGAACAGGACTAGTCCTGGCCTCGTTGAAGAAGAAGTTCAATCTGCTCTTACTGAGGTAGAGTTACCGGGAAAAGCTAATTTTGAGCACTGTTGATATACTGTTTTTACTGCCAAAGGCCAAATTATAATATTAGTACACTGAAATACATTTCTCAAAGTGAACAATATCTTCCAATACTTTGAATGCAGGTCACAGAAGCTGAAGCTGCTGGACTGACTTCTAGCTCAGATGAGTTAGAGAAGAATATTGTAAATCAAGGCACTGCTCCAAGAAGAATACGCTTGCAAACTAATCTTTCTACTGGACCAATGAAAGGTTCTGCAGGCTGTGTCGATGGTGGGAGCATGACAAGTCCTGGCCTCGTTGAAGAAGAAGTTCAGTCTGCTCTAACCGAGGTAGAGTTACCAGGAAAAAGCTAATTTTGAGTGCTGTTGATGCATTGTTTATCTTACTCCTTTTTTTTTGCCAAAGGTCAAGTTATAATGTTAGTCACTGAATTACATTTCTCGAAGTGAACAATTTCTTCCAATACTTTAAATGCAGGTCACAGAAGCTGAAGCTGCAGGACAGACTTCTAGCTCTGATGAGTCAGAGAAGAATATTGTAAACCAAGCCATTGCTCCAAGAAGAATACGTTTGCAACTTTCTACTGGGCCAATGAATGGTTCTGCAGGCTGTGTCGATGGTGGGAACATGACAAGTCCTGGCCTCGGTAAAGAAGAAGTTCAGTCTGCTCTAACTGAGGTAGAGGAACTAGGAAAAGTTAATTTTAGCACTATTCGTATTTTCTTCATCGTACCTTCCATTTTGTTTCGGCAAAAGTCTCAAAATATAATGTTAATATACTGAAGTACCAGGCCTTTCAAAATGTGAACAATATCTTCCAATGCTTTGAATGTAGGCCACAGAAGATGAAGCTACAGGACATATTTCTAGCTCTTGCGAGACTTCTAGCTCTGATGAATCAGAAGTAGAGAACCGGTTCCTCAAATTTGAACGCAGCAGGGATATTGCTGATGAATCTTATTCAAAACCAAGGCTGCGGGTAAAACAGGTAGATGAGCAACATAGCTGCAGCCAAAAGGGTCCATCATTGCACTTAAAGGCAGCTCCTGCACTTCATCGCCCAAACTCCCTATTAGTTCCTGGTATCGCCATTTTCAGTATTACTCTCTTGTTCGCTCTCTTCATGGGGATATGGTTATGACTTGGATCTTGACTTCTTGATGATGTTCAAACAGGCCATATGTAGGTAGGTAGACTGTTGCCCCCTTTTTTGTATCTTGTAGGAAATATGATCAAGTTATGTACATTGTGCCCCATGCGTATGCACATGCTTTGAAGAATACGTGGGAATACTTTGTATAATATGTTGCACAATGGCCTTTGGTTTTACTGCTGGCCTAGAGAGTTGTCTTAATGTGTAATATGTAGGGAAAAGTGTGTTCTTTTTTACCATCAATCTTCACCACAACAATGTCAAAACCTTATTGTAGATGAATTGGCTGGTAACATATTCACTGCTGGTAACATTAGCTGAAATAGATAAGCTGTACGGTTGAGTAATGAAGTTTCTAATCTCAAAAGAAAATGTTGGCAATTTTTTGTATTTTTTTATCCATTTATGTATTTAATTGCGTTATAGTCATTTAATATATTTTTTTTATTTACATAAATACTCAACCCTCAACCGTTACCCATCAAATGGCACTGACGTAACGTGCTCGTTATGGATTCTGTTTGGATGCCTTTGAAACCAGAAACATTGGGAATGAAATTCTTCAAAATGCTCCATGTTTCCCAATCACAACCATTTCTAACATGGACCCTCAGCATAAGAACCTCCATGTATATGCTTTGATGGTCGCTATATATATATGCAAAACATGTATGCTTTGATGGTATAAGTTCAAATTCTCCAACCAAGCAAATAGCTATCAAGATTTCAGCTAAAGTCCTCTGCAACCAGTAAGTAGCAGTGTTGCAGAAGGACCATCAAGTGATGCGGCATCTTCCAGAGTAATTGGAACAAATCCCGCACATGGGAGGCCATAGGCAAACTGAGAAGGAAAAAAATGTTTGCATAAAAGGTACCAGGGTTCATATCATCTCGTTCTAAATGTTGATATAATTGAATGTATTGGCACATAACTACTAGCAATGTTGCTTCAGAACGTATCTTGGAAATCAAAGCAGCTGTGTTATCTTCTTTTTTTTTTTTCCAGATTTTTTAGAATTCTAATGAGATCACAGGCCCTTCTTCTTTGATAAAGTGCCTCATCTTGTTAATGGGATCCTAAGTAGCAGATAGATAGTATCTAAATATGAGGTATGAGCAAATTATTAATTACAGAAAGATGAAAATTATGGTTCTAAAAGTACAATAGGTGCTATATTATAAATGCTAAATTAGTTATGGCCCATGGAACCTCTAAACATGCAGAATCAAAATGCAGAAAGCTAGCTCTTGATTCCAATTATAAATTCAAGGGACATTCTTCATGTTATACTGTTGTCTTTTTGCATCTCTAGAATTGTGAGTTAATGGCAGGAAAGAAAGTTGTTCTCTTTTTCTTTAAACAAATTATGCTTCCAATGATAATCACTGAATTGTCACTAACTTACAGAAATATAAAAAGAAAACATCGAATCCTGTGAACAAATAAATTAGTAACCAAAAGTTGCTCAAGATAAACTACATTGGCACATAAATCTAAATGGATAACATTATTTTGTGTTAATAATACAAAATATATTACAAGTAGCCAGTAGGGTATGAGTAGCACAAACCCATAAAATGCAAACTATAGATATGATTACATCTAAGGTAGCCCTTCTTTTATCATATAATTAGGTATTTGTCCCCTTAGAAACCATAATTAAGATCTTAATGGAAGCAATTTACCTTTTAGTTCGGTTTATTCATATTTTCAAATTTTAAAAAATGATATCTAATGGATTCGGGATTCAAATTCCAGTAAACCCTTTTCTTATTTTCTTTAGGATTCCATGAAAACATACATAACTTGTAAGGTTTAACCTAAAAATAAAACCAATGTGTGGGGAATAAAACTCTGGTAACCTTTCTATATAGATCATTGTTGCAAGTATGTTGTATTGGGATTTTCGAAAAGATGGTGGACGATCACTTTGCATCAAAACCTGGCTTTCCCTATTAATTAAACCCATCCCATTATCTCAAAGTCAGCCGACATTCTCTTCTGAGTGTATTACCAATAATCATGTTTAGCTTGACCCACATTTCAAGCATTAACATATGTTTGTTTTCGATACCTTTCTCTCCCAAAAGGGTTTTATTTTATAAATTTCCATACCTATGTGTAAGCTCCAATGTGTATATATGTATATTAAACATATATAAGAAATGGTTTGTCACAACTCTGGGTTTATATGCAATAGAGGAATATCTTCTGGGGCTGGGAAGGGTTATTGGATTTGTCGTCTTTGATAACTTTTGTCTTGTCTTTATAAACGGGAGCTGACTTCTCTCTAATGGCTACCTTAATAGCAAGAGCATTTGGTTCCATTAAATCAGCCATCGCTTACTGTTTCTTTGGTGATCGACAGAAAAGAAAAAGCATAATCACCAACATCAATTACTACAGCATGCCTAAGGCTCGACCACTTTCCTTGCAGGTTTCCCTTCATCCCCCCATAGTATATTTTGTTCTTCTTTTTTGAATCCATCTAGGTATCTTAATTGTTTGCCTTCGCCGACTTGTCATGACAATGAATGGAAAAAACAAATGGGTCTTATGAATGTATACATGACGGCTATTTATCTCTTGCATCTGATACATATTTAGATATGATAACGAGAATATATTAAAAAAAGTTTTGAATATACAACCTACATGCTTTTCTTCTTCTTCTTCAAAAAAAGGGTTATATTGCTTATTGAACATGCTATGTTTGTTCCTTTGTTGTTTGGTTAAATTTTAAACGTCCAAACGAGGTTTTTCAAGGTAAAAGTATCACTAAAGTTCTTATATTAGGAAATTGATTGCATTTTATTTTATTTATTCAAAAAATAAGTAAATTAGTCTTTATACATTAGATCAAATGGTAAATTGGTTATTCTATTAGAAATTCCATTCATTCTACTATAAAAATTTGTCTCAGTATGTCAGCATGAGGTAAGCATTGCACGTCAAGTGTAATTGTCTGATTATTTCATCAGCTAACCCAGTTTTTAACAGTAAAAATATTTTTAACAGAAAGAACCAAATTACTTTTTGATCTAACGTATAAAGATTAATTTATCAATTTTTTAAATAAAGAGAATAAAATATAATTTAACTCTTAATTTTTACCGAATTTCTAATACATTTGAAGAAAATATTGTAAAAACTCCAATCTTAAACCCTGTTCATTCTATGTTTGGAAGTTATTTTTTTTTTCTCAAAATTTACAAAAATAAAGCCTTAAACTTCAGTGAAATGTGCAGTAAACTTTTAGTATATAGTTCTTGAACCAGCTTTAGGAATATGTTTCCTGGTCTGATTGGGTTCAAGAACCTCCAAAAACCAATGGTGGAGGGGTTTCTTAATCCCTTAAGTTTCCTATAACTACATAAAAGAACAAAGCATAAAGGGCCTTTTTGAACAAGGAAAAAAAGATGAACAGAAACCCAGAATAATCTATTCACTGTTAAAACTTATAAATCTTTGCTTTATTAGACGGTGGACCTCAAAGTCAGGATGTGCTGCACTGGTTGCGAGAGAGTAGTCAAAAACGCCATTTACAAGCTTAGAGGTATATTTCATAAATGTTCTCCTTTTCTTTAAGGGAATGATTCCTTTTCATAGGATCATTATTAATGATGTTAGGGATCGATTCGGTGGAAGTCGACATAGAGATGGAGAAGGTGACGGTGATCGGATACGTTGATCGGAACAAGGTTCTGAAACGAGTGAGGAGGGCAGGGAAAAGGGCTGAATTCTGGCCTTACCCTGATCCTCCTTTGTACTTCACCACAACCGCTGAATATTATAAAGACACGACCAATGAGTACAGAGAGAGTTATAATTATTACAGGCATGGATACAACTTAGGACACAGGCATGGTAACATACCTGTAACGATTCGTGGAGACGACAAAGTCAGTAACTTGTTCAACGATGACAATGTGAATGCTTGCTCTCTCATGTAGCAATAAATGTATATGTAAATTGAATTTGTGACATTAATTCACCATGATGGATCATGTAATATCATTTCAGAAAATAACTGAGTGTGAAAAGAATTTCATCATTGTGGATTTAATTATTAATATATGTAGCTTTTGTTATAAGTAATATATATATATATATATATATCATCTTTTGGGGATTGTAAAGAGTGAATGTACTCGATTGGAATCTGCTCCCTTGCTTGCTGCGTTACTGTTTTCTTGGTCATGAAGGTATATTATCGTGTATGTGATAATTTGTGAATTTTTTCCATTTTCAGACGTGTTATGGATAAATTTTGAATCAATCCATTTTAAATGAATTTTAGCAATTTTGATATTTATTTGTTAGTACGTTTTGTCCTGATAATTTGAAATTACTATATCACCTTTACATGTTAAATTTTAAAAGGATATAAAAGTAATTTTTTTGTCACAATCAAAGTGTGCTCTATTCTTATGAGCGAGGATCAAACCTTTAGCCTCATAATTAAAGGATAAAGTAAATAACCACCACATTTAGTGGCGGAGCCAAGGGGGGCAGGCAGGGCGCCGACCCCCTAAAATAATTTTTTTTTTTATTTAAGCCTTTTATAATTTATAAAATTTTAAATTAGTAATGATAAATTTACACTTTAAGCCTCCAAAAATAATAAAAAAATTAATTTAATATTTTAAAAATTATAAATATATAATCTATTACTATCGTAAAAATATACAATTTAATTCCGACTCCCAAAATTTTTTTTCTAACTCCATCACTGACCACATCACACCTCATAACGTGATACAATTATAATTATACATTATACTATATAAACTAAAATATTTAGATTAAGATATTAATAGATTATTCTTTCATTTTACAGGTCAAATGTACTTTTCTTTTTGTTTGATACAAATGGACCAACACTGAAACTTATAAACAAAGTAATCTTGGTGAATACAATTACTAGAGATTTTTTTTTTATAAAACAATACTTAATGCATGTCTGGATAAATATGTATTTTTTAATATAAATAATGCTTTTTTACAAAAAAAAATAAAAAATTTATTGACAAATCTTATGCCAGCGTCAAATATTGACAAATAAAAGATGTAACTAAAGTTTTAAAAAAAAGGCATTTACTAAAGTCTTTTCTACAAATGTCAAAATACCAATGATGTCACTTTGGATAATTTAAATTTTTACTTAGCTCCATTTTCCCTGAAATTAATCAAAGTTTCTTTTTTTATCCTTGTAGCTTCCTAGAAAGAATAAATTAATAAAATTGAACGCTTTTTTTTTTTTTTTTAAAAAAAAAGAGCCCTTTCTTCATCGAGAAGGTAGGAAACTCATTGAAATTGTTCTGGACCGTTTGATTGGTTTGGTATTTCCCAAAAAGAAAGATCCAACGGTTGAAGTTCTTACCAAGTTGCCAATGTCAAAAGCCGTGTTCGACGTGCCATTAAAAAAATTATTAAGTTTTATAAGTAAATTATTAAGACACAAATATATATTAATTTCTTGGTATATTTATATTTTTTAAAATATTGTTAATACATAATAATAAAAAGAGACACAATAAATTAATTAACTTAATTTCAATTGATAATTTGGTAATTTCATTTTTCGCTTCGTGGTAGTTGGGTTCTTACTTCTTACCAGTTTCCAAGAAAGCCATCTATTTAATCCATCACCTAATAGGATATGCAACGTCACTCATTTTGTGTTAATTACAAATGAATCCCTCATCTCTTCCTAATTTACATGAAATCATAATATGTTTTTCAATTTTGACAGATTAATTAAATGCCAATTTCTTTTTGTCATTTTATATATTTATATTTTAGTTCTGAAAGCAAGTCTCATGTAATCAGAGGGGGCCGAGCCCCTAATTCATTTATTATCCTATTCATTTAGCTTTGATCCTTTAACAAATTTTACTTACTAAATTTTGTAATTTGGAGTGATAATTTTAGCATTACTTTTAATTTAAACTTCATTCGTATTGTTAGTTTAATTTTACATTAATTATTTATAAAAAAAAATAAATTTAATTCGAACAAAGAGAACATGGTTTTAGCACGGTTACTATTAGAGTAATCGAGTTGCTATAGGCGTAATTTAGTAATTGTATAAGAAAAAAAGAAAATAAATGGAAAAGTTAAAGGGTTAAATCATAAATAGGAAAAAGAGCGAGGGGCGATCCTACGTGTTAGTGTAGAATTGGTCAATGACTTATTAAGGAAACTGTCATTAACAAAAAAAAGTCCATGTTCAAATAAAAATAAAATAGAAGAGGAAGAGCTTCTCCGTGTTCTTCTTCCTACAGTATAAAACCAAACAAATTAAAATAAAAGTTCAAACTCCCCCCCCCCCCCTTTCAAAAAAAAAAAAAAAAAACAGCTTCAATAATTTCTTTTTCAGGTAAGAAATATGAAATAATTCATCCATTCATGTTATATTCAATATGCATTCTTCAATTATTCTTTTACCACTTCAATATCAAAACTGTTTCCTTTTTTCATCTACCACTGGAAAAAAAAATCATGTTAAGAATAACAGCATGATGATCATGTACACTTATCATTAGTTCATGATTTTCTGTTCTGTTTTGTTTGTGTCTATGTAATGTTGAAAATTTAACAGGTTTTTGTGTGTGTGTGTGTGTTTTTTTAAGTGGGTGTGGTTTGGTGTGGAGAACGATGAGTGAAAGAAGTAAAGCGGCCATGAATGTCTTTTCAATCCCAACAACCTCGTCTCGTTTGTCTCCTTTGGCTCGTCCGTTCAACATCGCCAGCCCTTTCAATCGCCATGAATCTTTTGACCCTTTGCTTGACTCTACTTCCGGTCTTGATCAACCCTTTCCTTATCTGAATTTGGGTGGTCAACGTCAACAAGGCTACTGTGCTTACCACTCTGACTCTACTGCAATTACTGCTACCCCTTTTGTCAATGACCTTGACTTTGAGCCTAATTCTTGTTTTACAAACAACCCTTTCGTGGATCCTCTAGTTCAAACCAGTTTCACTCCTAGTTCTTCAAGCTTGAGCAATGTGGACCCAGAGAGTGGAGTGCTGGGAACTGCTACAAATCATCACGGGTTACAAGGGAACCTGCTTCAGCAAGGTACTTTCAGTTTCTTACAGGGTTTTTCATGTTCGTAGGGAACTAACTAATTTGCTATAATTGATTCATTGGTGCTGATTTTGTTCTTACATTCTTGTATTCTGTCACTAGAAATAAACTACGACAATCTCATTACTGTCATTAGGTATTAGCAATTGTGAGTTTGTGACTTTCTAATACTTGAAATTTAGTAACTTCAAAGGATAAGTAGTTATATAAGTTATGAATCTTAGGGTTTTATTCATCTTGGATTGACCGGAGATTAATTGTAGATGCAAAGATGAATAAATAGGAAACATATTTCAATCAATTTTTTCTTTTTCTAGTGTCCATGCAATAAGGGCTGAAACTGTTAATGATTTTGTTTAGGTACTACTATTGAAGTATCAAAACTTGTTAGTGAAACATCTTCTGTTTTGCATGAAAGAGATAATAGAATTAGACCAGAATACAAGGATAAAACACTTACAGAAAGCAGTGTTTTTCGAATGGCTAATTCCAAATTAAATTTGTCGAATATATGTTTGACGAAGTCGTGTTCAATATCATCAGGTTTGATCTTTTCTTCAAGACCTCAACATACTCAGAGTCAACTGTCGTACTCAGCACCATTGCTGAGTACGAGTCATTGTGATTCAACTATTATTAACAATGAGAGATGCTTTCCCAATCTTGCCTCTTGTGCAGCTCAAACTCTGGTTTCATGTGCACCAAAGCATTTTGCTTATTCAGCTCAAACTTTCAAACCATCAAGTGCTAGTTACAATCCACCAATTGTTAATCCTGTTCCGTTAGAGAATGTGGCTTATGGTGGCACTGATGCACTCAGCAAAACGGATTCATATTTTGGCTATGTCGTGCCTGGCATGATTGGTAGTGATATGGTGCAGAGTCCTCTAGACAAGGCTGCTTGCCAAGACCTTTTATTGAGAACTATTGTTGAACCTGCCTGCAATGAGACTAAAAGCCCTTCTGTTATGGCAAAATCCAAGCTTCAAATTGCTTGTCCCAATGTTTATGTAGACTTGGCTTTAGAACAACATGGTGCTAAAGCAGGTATAGCTGATGATAAATGTTCCACCAACAGTGATGATTCGGATGTAGATTCACCTTGCTGGCCAGGAACACAGGCATATAAGTCTCTGTTTAAATGTTCAGTGCCTGTGAATTCAGAAGATTCTAAGGGTCAATCTCCTTTCAGAGTTTCAGTGTCTCCGAAATTAGAACATTCTAAGAACCAAAAAGTGGCACGTAATAGTTTAAATCCTCTGGCACCTGTGTTTATTCCTGGAAATTCTAAACAAAAAGCTGATTATCATCAGGATTGTCATGAAGATAGTTCTCTCGCTTCTCAGAATATTGAAGCTTTAGCTGCTATTTCTTCATCAAGAGAAAATGAATTATTGGGTTCTGCTAGAGCAGGCACATGTCCTTCAGAAAGGATCAATGATATAGGATTCCATTTTTCTATTGATGCCCATGACTCAAGACTCGAGTATGGCAGTCCTTGCAGTTTTCAACCTCCTGGGAAAGAGAGTGTTATCTCTGAAAGTCAACTTGAAAATGTTGCTGGCTGCATGGAGGGTATTGCTAACGCAACATATAATGCGATAGACAGTGTTGCGGACATGGCACAGGCTGGGCCAAGTTCTAGCATCTCATTCCCTACGACAGAAATTTCCCTGACTTCACATTCAATTGGAGATGGTGTTTTTTCTGATTTAACTCAAAGATTTCAAGAGCCACCCAAGTCTACACCTCCCAAACTTGATGTTAATTTAATGATTAACACAATCCAATTTTTGTCGGAGTTGCTTCTACAGAATTATTCATTTGCTTTAGGTTCAATGAGTGAGCATGAGCATGATAAGATCCTTAATATAATTAATAACCTTTATGGTGTTATCAGACATTGGGCTGGTGAAAGAGGTGTAAGGCCCGAATCAAGTCACTTGAGCACTTTATATGGTAAGAGACAAGCAGCTGATCACCGTGAGGTACGGTACTTTTATATCTTTTTTCGCATTCTTGGTCTTATATGCGTCATTTTGCTTAATGTTTTAAAGATAACTGTTATTATGTACCTATGATAATAATTGCAACCTTATTGCATCTGTTTGTTCGATTTACATTTCACCGGCCATGCCTAGATCTGAGAATAAACTATTATTCTCTTATATGCTGAGACTGAAAGCATTTGACCTGAGATAGAATGATCTTAGACCCCCTTGCTGCCTCTGTATGAATAGTTGTTTTCTATTACAAGACATGTAAACAATCTCATCCTAGGAGCTATTCCAGGTTCTGAAAACCTTAAATAATGCATTGTCAGTGGATAATACAAATTTTCAAGTGTCAAAGGTAAGGGATAAAGCTGTTTTACATTATCAGAAAATGTATGAAACATCTGTTCTTATGTTCAGTAGTAGGGCGCTATGACATGGGTTCAAACCCTGTTATCCCCCTTTCCCCTCCCCCTATATTGTAATGATTAAAAAAAATAGTAGGATGCTATGCTCTTTTTATCAAAGTAATGATGCTGAAGGTTGCAAGCAGGTCAATGAGCTGATAATTTGTTACTGAATTTGATGCTCTAATTAATTGGCAAGGTGCTCTTAACTTTTCTATTCTCAATACAAGATCCAGGTTATTAAGAAGGAGCATGAAATTCCACCAGAAGCCTTATTTTATAGGAAACTGTGGCTTGAGGCTAAAGAAGCTTCTAACTTAATGAAGTATCGAGCGCATGGCTCGCACACGAAACCAGAGCCACAGAAATGCTGATCAAAATAAAGGGTATTTCCTTTTCCCTTCTACACTGTTTTGTTCTAGACTCTATATTGATGGTAGGAAGCTTTGGCTAGTAGACATGTATTTGTAGGACTGTTTACATAACCAATTTTCATTATATTGGCAGCTGAATAGAAGGTTATTTAGTGCTTGAGCCCGAATATAAAATGTGGGGTTGATGAATCAACGTGCTGTTGGAAGCGTTGTATATTGTGCATAGGTGTAAAAATATAGAAAGTGAATACATTTCAGAATGTGGTGAAGCCTTTGGATGGAAGCTCCTGTCCTGGACTTGCAAGATTCAAGACCTGCAAGCTACCTGACCAGGTTGAATGATGGTTTTAAAGTCATTTATACACCAAATCTCTGAGCTCCTGGGATCAATATGGGGCAGAAAAGTTGGTTAACAGAGCATAACGAAATAACCCCCAATATTCACCATTCTAGAGGATATACACTCTTCAGCTTGTAGCTGGCAGAATTGTAACATACTTCAGTTCATGGTTGGTGTACTAATATTAAACAGGCTGTATCCGCGACTAGGCCCATTGTATCCGAGTAAGCGTTTTGGGCTGCTTACCTGATGGGTTTTATACCATCAAATGCGTTGTTGTACTGTCTATGCCTTGGTTTTGTTATTTTCGTAACTGTCCACGTATGTAAACATTTAAGGATTGAGCTAAATTCCTAGTTTTGCCCACAAATACATTACAATTGAAATTATAAAGCAGGACAAGAGATGTATACACAATGATGAAATCAGGAATTATGTGATGGGGGCTTGAGGTAAAACTAAAAAACTTTAGGGCAGTCAAAGCTACATATTTTGTATTAAAATGGCTTAGAGTGAAATTTGAACTTTTGATAGGGTCAAAATTACAATTTTTCCATTAAAAAGTTGAAAGGGATTAAATTGACTAATTTACACTTGAAGAGGTACGATTCAGCCAAGAGGGCCAAGGCCCTCTCTTCCTTGGTTACGCATTGCTCGACAATTAGGCATGGTAGGACCTAAATTTAGATTATCAAGGACCCAGAACTAATAATAATAAGGCGGCATTGACTCTAGTTAGAAAAATGGGCTAATATTATTACTAGTCAAAATTGTGTACATTATAACCATTTTCTCTATTGGTCAGGACCAGAATCTAAGCAGTTTCAGTTAATAATCTGAACAGAAGTTCAAGGCTTTTGAAATAAATGCTTATACATCAACAGTTTTTATCAAAATCCATCATTACAACTAATCATTTCAACAACTGACTAAATTGAAACTAAATAACTATAACTCGAATTTGAGATTCAAAATTTACTAAAATTTTAATCTTATATTTTTTTTTTTTTGTAACTAGATTATCCATTATTGATCAATAACTAATTTTCTCGCTATGAATTCTCTTTGAAAAAATAAACGGTTAGTCATGAAATGGGATCGAACCTCCAACCACATAATTAAAGTATGAGGTGAGCACCACGCCATATCTCATGATTTCAACCGTACGATTTAGATGTACCAAAATGAAGGAAGTTAGGAGTGATTATTTCTGGCGGGACAGAGGTGTAACATAAGCAACCTTCATAATCTATTGTTGTCAGCTTTTATTTCCACAACCGTACTTTAGATGTTCTACAATTTGATTGATCAGTGTGAGGTTTGAATGAGAGAAAAAAGAACAACTGAAGCTGCAGCAAATTCATTGTTTCTTTTTCTTCTTCTTTTGTTCCCATTGTAAGCGTGAGTGGGTAAATCTTAATTAGCATCCCCCCAGGGCATTTATCTCACTGTAGGCTTTACGGTGTACTAGTGATATTGGTTGAATTGAATGATTTATTTTTAAAAAAAATAAATAAATATAATGATCATCATTATTCATTATACATGTAATAATAATGGAAAGAAAATAGGAAGCAAAA
This sequence comes from Gossypium sturtianum, assembly GCA_025698515.1. Classification (NCBI taxonomy): domain Eukaryota; kingdom Viridiplantae; phylum Streptophyta; class Magnoliopsida; order Malvales; family Malvaceae; genus Gossypium; species Gossypium sturtianum. The sequence continues at coordinate 3,391,198 of CM046954.1, forward strand.
ACTTAGATACTATAATCTATTTCGTGTATCCCAGCCATAAGGCAGTATATACATACAAATGAATAGTTGAAAAGAAAGTAAATGGTTATTTGATTGCCTTGTAGTTTGGTTGGAGAAGAAGGAAAAAAGGGGTCATTAAATTCTCATTTACTGCGTCGACAGTGGGTTACCACGAAAGGCTTAGGTTTTTGGAATACCCATTTAGAAGTACAGAGACAGCCCACGTAACACCCATCATCTCGGCAAGCCTAAACTGACCACTCATCCAGGTTGGGGACCCCTACCTATTTCCCAACCTATTTTATGCCAATGGTATTTGTAAAAAAATAAATAAAATCAAACGAAAATTCCATGCTCACCTTCCTCTCCCACAAAAATCATCCCATCCCATCTTGCATGAAAATCAGAATAATGGTTCTTTTTTCTCATAACAAAAAAAAAAAAAAAAAAAGGTAAAACCCTAACAGCAGAAGATATCAAGATATAGAATAAGAGAAGGGAGACCATAACATAAAACCTTAGCAAAAATCTGGGGACCCTTTGATTAAATTGAGGGACAAAAGAAAATCAGCCCTATCAGGCATCAGAGGTGGGTCAGAAAATTCCGCAGTCAGCTCAGCCCCAGCTTCCCCTTCGTTAACTATTTACAAGCATAAAAGTGTTAGTTAATATATTCATAAGAACATTTAGTATATAACATTGGAGTCTCTGATGTTTTTAGCCTTTACGGCTGTTATGGAAGTTGTATGTGTGCAGCAGCAGCCTGCGCCTCCCCCATTGAGTTGTTACTGTCTGTCAGTCACCTTCCTCTCTATAATTGCGGTTGTTTTATCGGATCGGCTGCCTGTTTGCTGCCACCCTCACCCTCCTTTTCCACTGTCATTGTTAATGCTTTGTCATGGATAAAGAGGATGCTTTATTATTAGTATTATGAAATGTAAGCAGTAGTAGTTGTGTTATTATTATAATTTAGGCCCCCACACCCCCCATCCCTCCCTCTTTTTGTTATTGCAGGCTTTCTACTTCTTTTTCGGCCTCTTTTGCACTTTATTCTTTATATATATATATATATATATATATTTCACTTGCTTTCTGCTTGATAATAGCGTCATTCCATCATGTAATCAATTAGTACATAATAAAACCAAGAAAGAGCTCGAACTTGTGCTTTAATTTTTGTTGGTTTATGAAATAACATTGAATGAGTTTGTGATTCTATATTTGTAAGATGCATATATATATATATATATATTCCTTTTAGTCTCATACTACGATCTCGAGAGAGTTAATCAGAGCCGTCCATGGTTTGACATTTTCGATGCCAAAAACATTGAGAAATGAGAATAGGATGATACAAATCCATTGTCCACATCCACTTTTTTTTTTTTTTTAGAGACAAAGGAATGTTGAGTGATAGAATTGGGGCAAAAGAAGGGAAGGGAAACGTGCTACTTCTCTTTCTTTTTTTTCTTTTTAACTTTTGGTTTAGAACTAAAAGTAGTATTTACATATCACCCATCAAAGGAGACTTGAACCCTAATGTTTACGAGAGTGTTAATGAGTGAAAAAACGAATTCATTAGTTTTCACCGTTGAAAAAAATCGTCCAAAATAGAGCACATGCCAAGCCCAAAGCAAAGACGAAAGGGATATAGTGAAAGGGTATCACGGGAACGAGGTACATTAAACCTAAAGGAAATATCAATATAAAAAAAATAAAAATTACAAAACGTGGTCCATGCATGCAGTCTAGGGAGTGGGAGTAGTTTGCACGCTGTCCTCATCTGTTTGGCAAAGTTTTTGGGATTCATTTACATCAAATCAAAGCCAAAACATGAAAATAATTATAATTTTCTTCTTTTTGTACATATATTTCATTCTTTATTGTCGTCATTGATTACGCCTATTATCTTTTTAACCCTACAATCCTATTCCAACACTATCTTTCAGTAGGGTCGGAACTTGGTTTTGTCCCTGATCCGTCAGGTTCGCTCCTAAGTATCTGGTTATAAGGTGGTCTTTGAATGGTGGAACCCTCTTATGACTGGCTGCCTGTAAGGAAGGAAAAGAGAGTAAAAAATCCCTGGAACCCAGAAGGGTATAGAGTATAGAAAAGGGTTAAAACTTAGAAGGGGTCATGAGGTCATTTCAAGCAAAAGTTATACGTATGGGAGAGGACATAAAATAATGGTAAAAATAGGGTGAAAAGACTAGATTCTACATTACTTTGAAAAAAGGGGGGGGGGGGATAAACTGGCATTTACACGAGATATCGTTACGGCTGTCTGTTGTATGTTTGCTGTATCAGCAGCATCCAAAAACAGCCGCAGCAGCCCTACAAATAAACGCCATTCATTGAAGGGTCTCTCTCTTTACTGCTATACTGTGCCTGGCTGTTTGGATTGCCACTTGCAAGCTATACCACCAGCCTATCACCATAGATTCTAGATGCTATTTCTTTTTCTTCTTTTTTTCTATGGTTGTTTTTTGCTTTCACATACTTATGAAAGGGGCCCAATCTAACATATACACGTAAACATGTGAATAGTAGTGAAGGGAGTGTCTGTATTGTCCTAAAAATAATCCATAATTCATGTACATAGCTTATATATATATGAAAAAGAAAAGAAGATGAGTGAGGTCGATTGGCACTGGGAACATGGCAGTGGCTTGTCATTGTAAAAGCTTGACTGCCGAACCACAATCATGCTTTCTATGGTTAAACGACACACTAACCCCATAATCTCTGCTCCTTATAAACAGTCGAATTGGGATTTTGGGTCCCCTTTCTCCCATAGCTTCTGTACTAAAACGGCAAATACTAGCCTTTCCCTACTCACACCATCCAACTTTTCAAGACAACATTGAAATTTAATTAATTTTATTCAAATTATAATATAAAAAAATGCGCAATTCCCGAATTCATATTTTACCCACTTCCTAATTTCCCACCCTTTTTTTTCCGTGGATGGTAACTTCGCCCAATATCAAATAAGTTCATTTTTGCTATACTTTTTCTGGATTTTGTCTTTATATTTTAATTTGATCAATTTCAGTCCCGACTAAATTAGTAACAGTTAAATTCATTTGATTAAATTTAATTGTTAATCATGTACTATGCATACAATTGTAAATTTAGTTTATATTCTCTAATTGGAAGCATTCGATACTTTTTAAATATTAAAATTTCTGTTCTGACGGAAATGATAGTTTTTAATCTATTAATTTAATTTTTAATGAGTAATATATGAAAATAACGAGCTAGCATTATATTATACATATGATAATGTGTTTGTTTCATCAGATTTTGAAAATAGCAGAACTTAATGAATTTAATAATTATTGTTTGAGGAAAACTGAAATTTTATAAACCGAAAAATTAAAAAATTAAAAATAACCAAATTAAATATAGAGATTAAGTCCACAAATTTCATAAACTAATAACAAAATTTAACATCTCTCCTTAATGAAATGATAATAGAGTATCATTGCACTTGTAAATGATCAGCACATGTGTTTTCATGATAAGACTATTTTTCGAGATACGGTGTAATTTTTTACACATTTTTTTATTTTCAGGATTGATTTAATTAATTGAATAAAAACTGTTAAAATATTAATAGTTCATGGATATACTATGTCTTAGCTAAATAGGATTCTAATTAATTAAAGTGTAACAAAAATTGAGATCAATTCTTTATTTTACCTAGGTATAAAATATATAATATAGTATTATATGAAATGTATACCTATTGCGTACGAATTTTAACCTTTATTTTTATAAATTAACCTATACACCAATTAAACATTATGAATACTAAATTAATTAACTTCATAATATATATTCAGGTTAAATAAGAAATCAATTTTATTAATAATAATAATAATAAAGAAGACATTCAATTTCATATTCCCAACAGTAGAATCTATCTGCTTTATAAGATTAATTTAAGTGGCTAATATATTGAATTTGAAAATACTTTGTCCAAGGTTGAATCTATCTACTTTATATAAATAACTTGATTTCATCATTAAATTAAGCCTTTGCTCAATTCACATTGTTATTGTTGCATATATATATATATATATATATAAATTCACATCAAATTTTAACGATATAAGAATTTAAATCTCATCATAATAGATTAGCAACGAAACAAACTGATCTAATTACATATTTTTATTTTTATTTATTGAATATTACCTCAACTGGTATGGGCATTGTTGCCAATGCAAGACGAGGGTTCAAGTGTGTTGAAGCACATTATCCTCTTATTTATGGGTTGAGGAGGGACTTTAGATAGTTCTAGGCATTGTGTCAAAAAGAACATATCAGAATTTATAATAAGATTGTTAAAAAAAAATTACATATTCTTATTCAATTTTTATCGATTTAATTAATTTTCAACATACTACCTGAAAATTTAATAAACGAATGTAGAAATTACCTTTTTTTTAAAAAAATACAGATCTAATCGAATCAATCCATTATAAAAAAGTAAGAAAAATTCCTTCCTGATTAATCTATGAGCAATCTACCGTCAAAAATATTATATATATATATATATATATTCATAGATGATGAACTGGAGACAATTAAATATGGGCATTTCATTTCAATTACAGTTGAATTTACTGCTGTACATTTACTATTTCAAAGAAATTTCCTTTGCAGTTGAAGACTATGATTTCCCTAGAAAAATTGTATGAAATAGTCATATCATTTTCATTCAAATCATACTATATAATTATATATATAATTAAATTATGAAAAATTATTTCAACATTGTATTAATAATTTGGTTAATTTTTTATATAATTTTAATTACATGACATGATTTGAGTAAAAAAAATATATATTCATATCACCATTTCCTACAATCTTTTTTTTAGGACAAGAGAATCATTTCTCTTCTCTTATTACTCTTCTACATTTCTTTCCGTTTTTCATTTGAGAGATAATGGAAAAACCCTGCATTACCAAAGATTGGGTAGTCAAAATATTGGTGCCTCAAACCAATATGATTACGGTACCATGAAATAAGCTTCTATACTTAAATTCGAAGTGAATCCAGATAATTTAAAAAAAAAAAAAATTAGATAGACAGAAGACTTTAATTACAGTGCTTGAATGCTCATACCCATAGAGAAGTGTTATGAAAAGGAAAATGTAATATATAACAAGATAATTAAACATCCAACATGTATATAAGTATGCATGCAAGCAACTATGCGTATATGTCTTGTATAAAACAGTGGTTAATTTTTTTTTTTAAACACTCGACATAAGCATCAACCGTATGACCTTCATCTTCAACGACATAATCATCAACCATATGACCTTCATCTTCAACTTCCAATATTATATATAAAAGAAAATAATGACGCATATAAATCGAACTCTTATTAACATAACCACATGTACAAGTATTCTGTATTCGTCGCTTAACCAAAAGTAAATATCAAGTAAAGCTTTCATCTAGGGCAAGTCCAAGCAAAAGTTTTCTTCTCAGCTTCATATGAGGAAAAAAAAAAGAAGATGCAAATGAAATTTGATGAAAGAAACAAAGTTGCAGCCAATTAGGTGACGAATGAACAAAAAAATGTGATATTTAAGTACATAAGCATGAATTGCTAACTTATTCATCTACATTTTTTCGGTGAGTCCATATGATCGGAGCAATATAGTTCCAAGTTTCATCTAGGGTTTTGGTGTTGAGAGAAAAAAAGATGAAAGCATATGTGATGAACTTTAAAATCCATTGAAGGATAACCTAATTAACTTTTTCAGTCTCCTAAAAGAATAGACCAAGTTTTAAAGAAAATGTAGATTTTGCTCTTTTGCTACTGTACCTGCACGGGATTTAATTCACAGATACTGTATTTTGGTCCTTTTAGGTCTAAGATTTCCAGCTATATATAGAAAATAAAGTAGGAAAACTGTTGGTGTTTGACACTTAACAGTTTCAACTTCCCGTCAATTATTACTGCCAACATGCATAGTTTTGTTCAATTAAAATTTCTAAATAAGACCAACACCTTTTTACAATCTTTAAATGAAATTGTTAGCTAAGCAAAGAGATATGTATATATATGTAAAGAAATGGAAAGCATGCAGTAGTAGAGGCTAACCAGGGTAACTAGTACAAAAAGAATAAAATAAATTTGATATTTGTGATGCCATCTGCATTCTCTAAGAGAATTAGTAGTATATGCCTATGTGGGTGAAGTGAATTTGTGAAGGGAAATGGAACAAAGTTAATGCGTAACGGGAGGGGTTAAACAGGTGAGAAACGAATTTATGGGAACAGATAAAGGAAGAAAAGGGGGTCCAAGAAACTTGAGGTAAATTCCTATATACCTTTTAAAGGTCCCTGCAAAAAATTTCTCTGCACAACCTGCGGGCGTGTCCAACGAAGCAGTGACAACAACAACAAACCTACCAAAGTAAAAAACAAAAGAGAGCAAAAAAGACTTTGGGGTTACATTACATCAGATGGCTAAGCTAACACTCTGCTGCTCAGTTACTGGGATGTAGTAAAGGAAGGTTGTTTATTAACGAAAGAGATGCAGTTGAGAGCCAAAGGGAATAAAAGATTCTACTACTTGGGATCTAATTCAGTGACAAACAATGGGATGGGTGGTACATTCAGTCGACACCAGGCCCTACAATATGGCATATTATCTATGTGTATTATGCTTTTATATATATTTTATACATAAGGGCAAAAAGACTCTTTGGGTTATGGTTGTTATGTATCCCATTCTGTATTGAATTAAGCTGTAAACATTGAGATCTGAATATTTTGTTTTTCCCACTCAATATCCCTTTTTATTCAGTATTGATTATAAGGATACGATGATAAAGCAGCATTGTATGTTTGAGCAGCTGGGTGGGTTTTCTCCCTCATATAAGAATCAAGAAAGTGGTAAATTTAACAAAGAAAATTAAAAAAAAAAAGCCTATTAGCAGCTAGCTAGCATTGCAATTCAGCCATTTTGTTGGTGGTGGTGTTGATTGTGGCAAAATGTAATTGAAAGTGGAATCGATTTGTTATGTGTCAGATATCCAAATCCAAGGACATGGAAGCCTTCCCTTTGTTGGGGTTAAGGAAGTCAGTAGGGGGAAGTGGGGTTCCATTGTAGAGCCTTAATTGAAGAGGATGCTGAGACGATGTTGAAGAAGGCCGTGTCTGCGATGCTGCAATTGTGGCGTTTGCTATGGTGGTTGTAGATATCACGTCGTACTCATCGGATTCCGATATGGGGCAATCCATGTTCACCCCAAAAAGCCTTAACCTCTTGGCTGCTGCCTGGCCTTGGACCACAGGTACTGAATCGAACGCAACTGGTTTTACAACTCCACCGTGCTGTTGCCACTCCATCATTCCCATTCCCATTTGTGGGGCTGTCGAAACCACTGCTGATCTCAAATAAAACACCGACCCCATCGTACCACCAGGATTCACCAAATTGGTTCCACCTCCGTAGTATGTATTTCGGCTAAGAGGGTTTATCTGCGATAAGTGCAAGTGATCCCTTCCTGTTGGTGGCGGTCGCATTAGCAATGGATTCCATGGGATCGAGCGGTGCAAAGGGAAATGGTGATGTCGAAAAGAAACCTGCGGGTCTGGTGCATCAGGCCTCCGCCTCCAATCAATAAAAAGACGATCTTTACCCAACTCACCGACTCCTCTCTGAAAAGAAACTATATCCCCAGCATCGAGTTTCTTATCCTTGACAAAACGGCTCCACCCTTTGGTCATAACATAGCTTTGGCTACTATTCCAATAAGAGTACCTGAATCTCCAGGGCTTTCCATTTCTATCCTCGAAATTCAGCAGAAGACCTTTGTCGCTCGTGGAAGAATCCAATGGGAAATACTTCTCAGCGTGTTGTTTTGGGATAACAAGCCGGTTGAGTTTCCCCACGTCGCTTGGGGTGACCACTTTGTCGAACATGTGTTCTTTCTCGATGTTCCCACTTGCACTACTCCTAAGCTCAAGCGTTGAATCTGAGTCTACGCGTGTAGAGTTACCTTCACTTGCTGTTGCTGCTGCCGGAACGGTAGTGGTGGTGGTGGTTGCTTCTTTATCTTCTTCGGGTTCGTACCTGTTGCCTAACCAGTTGGGACTCATTTGCTGGTGATGAGGCTCCCATCGGGAGTTGTTGATACCGAAAGGACCCAACTGGGTTTTATACTGTAAAGAAGATGAATTAGAAGAAGAGGAAGAGTGCGAAAAAGGAAGCTTACCTTTACTACCCATCTGTTCTTCTTTAGACTCAAAATCCATGACCAATTCTAACCTTTTATGGAGGGATCTAGACAATGAAGGTGAGGCAAAGAAAAATCAAACCCAAAGAAACCTAAATAAAAAGAAAGGAGGAAAATCAAACAAACTGACAAACAAAGAACACCATAAACTGTGTCATGCTTTTACTACTACTTTTCTCGGACTTGCTAGGGTTGAAACACTGTTCGAAAGGAGAGGGGAAGAACGAAGGGTTGTCTCTCTCACTTGCCGTGTGTGTTTTGTGATTTGGTTTTAGCTGAAGAAGCTAATAACATCTCTCACCTTTCTCAAGTACAGTGAGAAAAAAAGGTCGGTGCTTTGTTCATGGAGGAACGAGAGACCCCAACACGAAAACTAGAGTTGAACAACAAATGAAACCCCTCCTAGACGTTTTCAACACAGATATATTGCAACTTCAGCATCTTGTTGACCTTGAAAGGAGAGAGTGAAAGAGAAATAAAAGAATAAGTTAAATTACCAATTTCATCCCTCTATTCTAATTTTTAAAATAAATTTAATTCTTCTATTTTCATCTGTCATACTTTATGAAAAATGTAAAATTACTTCGTTTGTCAATAGGTTAGCAATTTAAGGACAAGGCATACAATGTTATCCAATTGGACAATTTTAAATTTTCATAAAGCATTAAGACTGAACTTTAATAAATTAAAATAGAGAGTCTAATTTCTGAATTTTCATAAAATGAAAGGATGAGATTAATGGTTAGATAAAAAAGAAAGGTGTTAATATATTTCCAAAGGTTGCACCTCCCTCGAACCTTCACCGGTTTGGCAAGTGTAGTATAGTTCCTTCTTTTTTAGTTTTCTTTTCTCTTTTTTTTTTTTAATATATTCTCACTTTATAGTGTCTCATATGAATATTTTTAGATCAGGATTTAACATTTACTTGACTTGAAATATTATTTTAATTATTAATTAAAAAACCTTTTAAATATTTTTCAAAATAATAAATATTTCAAGTTATGTCTTTTGATTTTTAATTTAAATAATTTTAGACAAATATTTTTATTTTAATTAGTATATTATATTATTTTCAATAAACAATGAAAAAAAATTGTAATCAATATTGTTTCATATAAAATATCTATTTTAGTAACAGATTGAATAATTGCAATCATTTCTTATTTCATTTTTTATTTTACTAGAAATACTATTTTTTATAATAATATTTTAAATATTAATATGATTAATGTTTTAATAGTAATTGTATTTTTATCTATTTAATATTATTATAATATTTTCATATTAAATATTTAAAATTCTGTGCCAAAATAGTTACAATAGTTTGATAATAAACAATATATTGAAATGGTTATATCAATCTTATTTATTGAAAAATAAAATAAAATAATTTTATTTAGTCACTTAAGAAAACAAAATATGGAACCTAAAAAAAAGCATAAGGCACAAATCCAGTCAAACTCAACTTACCAGATCTTGGCAAGCGGCTCTATCTGGCCTTTAACAACTTCTTTTTATATTTATTCTTTTTTTTTTTTTAATGTGAAGATGGTTTTTAAAAAATATATATATACCTTATTATTTTTTATTGATCAGTCATGTTAGCCAAATTAATTTTTTTATAAAACAAACATAAATACATAAAAATATTTATTTTTTTTAGAAAAAAGTCATTTTCTTAAACAAAATGAAACCTTAATTTCTCTCCATATCATTATTATATTATTTTTTCAGAAATGAGGGACCCATGTCTTATCTGGTTGGGTTCATGTGAGCTTGTCACTGTCATAATCCTGGGTGGTATGCATATTAATTTATATATATATTTTGTAAGATATATTACTCTATAGAGCCAGCTGTTTTTGAGAGCACGAGCTTCATATTTAATTAAATTCTATCTTTTAATTTTAATTTTTTTAAAAAAATTAAAATAAGAACCAATATTTATATTAATGTTGGTCCATTTCTTTCTTAGTTGTTGTGATTTTGTAGTTGATAATGTTTGTCTCTTTCTTGATTCGTTTTTGGAATTTTGCTCCAAAAATGTTAAGATTATTTGCATTAACTGTTTAATGTTAGTAGGGGTAGTAATCAATTTGTTTTCTCACAATATAACTTAATTATGTGGGTACCTACGTGCTAACTAACACCCTCTCTCTTCATAGGATTCGAAGAAGGGAATAAGCATTTTAATATATCTGTTACTCACTAAATAAATTATATCATTACTGATTAATCTTTTATGCACTCAGAGTATATAATTCTATTCTATTCTATCTTTTATGTTTTAAATAAATATGTTAATGTGTCATTAACTGACAATACATCAAATTATTAATCTAAAAATAATTTTTTAATTACCAATGACATCTTAATTTGATGATAAGATTGAAGGTTTAAGGATTTTAAATTTTCAAGTTGGATTCTATGTATGAATTGTTGGTAAATTGTCCAACTAGAACCGGGATTAGGGTTTTGACTTGAAAAAGTCATTCAATTTGATCCACAGGGGTGTGGTGGCCAACCAGAAGAAGAAGGAAAAAAGGATATTTATAGACTTTTCTCTTCAATCTCCGGTCTCTGAAAATCAAATATAAATAAATAAAATGCAAAAAAAAAAGAAAAAAAAAAGAAGAAGTGAGAAATATATATATATATATATATATAAATTAAATATATGCCTTTTTTTCCCCACAGAATGCAGCACCTGCGGTCCTCAAGGGACCCATCTATTCGCCACGCTTTTTATTTTTTGTTTTGCCCCTTCAATCCTGTTTAAGATTTAAAGTTTAAAAAAAATTAATATTCAATACATTATTTCCATTTAAAAAAAAAAATCAAACTTTATCCTTCATTAATACAGGGACTATATTAAATACGATCTAAATTTAAAATCAACATGTGATAAAAGAAAAAATTTCAAGTAACAATAACTTAAATTATATATCTTCACATCTAACACTTGTGCCATTATGTGTGGGTTTTAATTTAGAAGGTCTGGAGTGAGAAGTCGACCGATCTGGTCCAGGGGGTGCACAGGCAAAGGCCATAACTGGTCCAGCCACCCACACTTTCCTGCCGCTTCTTTGCTTCCTCAACACATAAAACAAAGGCCACCATACCATGCATTGGGAAATTATGATGTGAATGAATTAAATGTACATCGATTAAAGCTGGTGGATGGTTTACATTGATGTACACATATTGGTACCACTTCCATTTTAGTGCAACATCTTTATCATTCCTAAATTGTTAGACATTAAGCAATTCCCACCCCCCTACCCCTTTATTACACCAATTATATATATTGTTGATATATGACGAAACTCAATTTCATATTGGATCTTTTTGTGTGTGTGAGAGAGATTTAATTTTATCCAATCAAAATTACCTATTTGATTCAACTATATCAAGAGGCACGGGCAATGGAACAGTGTCGGTCTTTGTATTAAAACTGTAATAACGAGGCCTACCATCACAAACATTTGAGGTAATGTTTTCTTGTTAGAAAAAATTAGGTCGGTGAATTGATGCTTTTTTAAAAAATTAGAATAGTTTAAATTCTTATCAACTTTGAAAATAAACAACTAAGGACAATTAATCACGACATTAACATTTTCAATCAATTAAATATAATTTTGATTGGTATGATAACAAATAATTTAGCCATTTGTGTTTATGCATTCCGTGTAAATGTTGAAATAATATGAAAATTTGGGAGCTAAATTTGTCAAATCAAAACCAAATTGAATGTATAAAATTTGAGGACTAGATTTATTATTTATACTATTATTTAAGCTCCTGACTGAATCGGTGTCACCCTCAATTAGGTCACCAACTCGGTTAGGAAGTTATGAGAATGCCCTTCCGTAATTAAAATAAGTAATATTATTCAATGATATTTTAGTCTTTTTACTTGAACCCACACCGATTACATCCATAAAACTTTTAATTCACCATTCAATTAAAACTTTTTTTTTATATATTTTAATTTTATTATACACATTTTATTACATTTATCAGTTGTATATATTAATAATATATTTAAATGAGTTGGTGTCATAAGTTAACTCTATACCTACTCAAAATTGATAACAACACTATAATAAGCAATTTAATCTAATTATTGTTATTAATTAATTTAAAATTATATGTTTTATTATTTATTATATATAATTTTAAAAAAAAAATTATATTTTAAATTTTGGTTTCCAAAACTTGATTGCTTGTCAAACAAATAGATATAATCACAGGTAATAAAACTTGATAAAATTATGTACCAACATCGCATCAAAGGCATAATTTGTTCAGAAAATAAAAGTTAAAACAAGGGCTGCTACACTGATAAATTGTAAGCAACGACAAAAGAGATATTTACAAAAACAAATAAAAACAACGAATTTCTTTTTTAACCTAACACATGGAACATGGTACACACACTTGTTATTTTGTTTAGGCTAACATGAGCTCATTAATTTATTTTATTATTCGTTTAAAATTAAAGATAGAACAGGTATAAAAAATAATAAAATATATTAAATTTTGTGATACACAAATACCCAATAATACATCGATCTGTCGGTCTTGTTATTGGATTAAGGTAAAAAGACCCAATTTCGAAATTTTGGGAGAATGCTGTATTTATAAATTATAACACACGACATTGCTGTTTTCTCTTAAAACAAATAAATCTATTTATTAATGCCGAAGGAGTAATATGAAGCTTTCATTGGTTTCAAGAGGATGCTTTCGTCACCTCACCTGATTAGGGTGACGTTGGAGATATTTAAATAATTTTATTGAAAATTGAACGAATCAAAATGCTGGGACTGGAATCGGTTGTAATGAATACGAATATATGATTGACGAATTATTATATTCAGAATTTTATTGACTTACAACAACAATAAAATAAAATAAAAAAACAATGGGCCAAATGAGCTCCCTTGCCCTAATTTCTACCACCCACTTGTGCGTATGTTTTGGAGCCACCCAGCCTTGTAAATACTAATATATATATATATATATATATAAGTGTTTCATCATTTAGTATGTATTACCTCTAAACAAAGCTCTCCACTCATGTTGAAATCAACTTATGATTAATAATACGACACAACTAGTAAGGGTTTTAGGGTTGGAGGATATCAAATTGATATTGATAAAGTCATTTTGGCATTATCTTTTTATAATCACTTTCACTATCTATCTTAATGAAAAAAATCAATTAGAGTCAACATTAGAGGTTAGATTTGTCAAATATATGCAAATGCTATATAGGGATAAATATCAAAGCTGTACATGAACTTTAATTTTATGAAATTATAAGCATTAAACTTTGATGTTGGTTCAAATATATACATAAAACTTTGATTTTAATTCATTTGTACACATTTAAAGAAATAAATACATTTATTTATTTTTATATTAAATACGTATAATTATTCGTGTTGTAATATATCAACATAAAACGGTGTTGTATTGATAATGATGTTAGTTGTTTATGAAAATTAAATCAAATAAATTCAAAATGTCATGTATAAATTTGCTCAAAATCAAAATTCATGTATAACGTTGCACGTTAGATCAAAATTCATGTGTTATTTTGAGATGTATCCCTACTATATATTTTATATATACAAGTATGTTTAATCTTACATATATTTGAAAATAATATTTCAAACTTATATTCTCCAATACGTGTCAAATATAAATATATTTTTAAAATAACCCAAATAAAATAGTTTTTTTATATGATTAACATATCATTCATATTTATTTTACGGTTCATGAAAATTAATTTTTTCGAATTTTATGATTATATCTCCCTCATGATATCATTTCTAGGACTCAAACCCGAGCCAAATAAAATAGTTGGAAGGCATATTATAAGCAGCAACTTCCTAGAAAATAATTAAGCCAAATGTTTCGGCCAACTTGCTATATATGTTTAAACCATTACTTTAAGCTCAAGTTCAAGTAATTTGCTACTCTTGTGTTATTATATTCCCTTCATATTGACCAAAATTTGTTCTTATCTGTTCTAATTAATTACAACATTAGGAAAGAAGATACTGTAATAAGAGGGAGGGGGGAGGAACCAACAAGAAATCCCCAAAATTTAGGTCCACTTGATGTCGAAATTTCTCAAATTTAGACCTAATTAATGCTCAACCTTTTGCTCTCTTCACAGCAAGCAATGACATATTTTTATCAACTAGACTGGATATATTAATGGAAATAGAGAGAGGGGATATTTTATGATTATTATTAGCTACATATATTTGAAAGAAAAGAGAGAGTTAATTTTGTTAATAGGCTTTTTCTATCCTATGGCAGTAAGGATATATAAAGTAAGATTAATAATAATATTGTAGATAGATCTTATAACTGTGGGCTGTGGCACGTTTTTTGGGTGATTTAATTAACGTGGAGGTCAAATAATTGAGTTAAATTATAGTTTTAATCACATCACAAATTTTTTTTTCCTAATTCTGTTCACACCGCGCCATATATATCCCAGTTAAAGATAGGAGGAACTTTCCATCTACATCCAGTCCACAACTTTTAAACAATTTATTAGGTATTATATTATTACACGACTTCAATTTCAATCTTCCAAATATAAAGCGTCCCCAAAGAGTACTATATTGTCATCTACAGTTAAAAACGAATAATCAGTAAAGCAATAAAATATTTGTGTTGAAATATTCAGTTGGGTTGGATGCTCTTGCTTGTAACAGTAGCTAAGTAGCAGAGACATCAATGAGAGACGTGAGGCTTTAGGTTGGGCTCATGGAAAAAGAAAAAGGGTCGCTATCGACTTTCAGTACTCCTTGCTCTTTGCCATTTATCAACGAAAGTTTTTTGACATTGCATCGTAGGCTCGGTTGACAGCAAATATTTGATGTCATATATATAAATATAAAAGAAATGTTGAAAGGGTAGATGTTTTAACACCTAATGAGTTAGGACCATATTATAGCGTGGTTGCAGACTGCACAGAGAGAGATGGAGAATGTGAATGCAAGGAAACCAAAAAGGTGGAACAGCCTCTGCATTGTATTTATATTTTGTGTTATATAGTTTTTATTATATATATATATATATATACACGGACTGCTTAATTATATACATTCTCATTTAGTTCGATCTGGTAAAAAGCATTTGGTGGGTGAGAGAGAAAAGAAAACCCAACAAAAAACAAAAAAAGAAAATGAAGATATATAGTAGATTGAGTAGATACATCTCGGTCCATATGTTTCTGTAATAGAAGTGTATAGTTACAGGACCACCACACCTTCCAATCTCAACTGGACCATTGTGGCCTCCCTACCGTCCAGTTGGCGGCTGCTATGTCTTGTTTTCATGCTTCATCTGTCGGCTTCTGTATACATATGGAGTGTAAAGTGACGTGTAAGAAAAAAAGTAGCCCAGGGGGTTCCTCTCCTGATCAATTGACGATTGGATAACTTGGATTGTATTGGGGCCTAGATATAAGATCATCTTTGACATTGAAGGCGTTTTTCCTCAATTATATTGAAAGAGACAATGATAAGCCCTCAGGGGGGGGATATGCTGCTGCTTGCCTGCATGCATTAGCATTATTATTGTTATTATCTTACAGCAATTCAATTCCTTTGTCTGTTACTTTCTATCTGTTTATCTATGTACGTGTGAGTTAAGTAATCACATGTGGTTTATTTTTTGTCTCAACTTTTACGCTGCTAGCTAATATATGTAGTTCGTGAATCATGTGGACAGCTTGCCGTCCTCATTTCTGCTAAGTGGGAGGGAAGGGGACAGTAGTGACCAAAATTAATTATGACACCATAAATTAATCACAATATGTGCTCCCCGTGAACTTCAACTTAGATATTTCTAGGATTAATGTTCATAGGCATTTAATTATGTTAAATTTAGTCTTTCTCTTCTTTTAATATGATAATTTAAGTCCAATTTATAATACATTAAAGAAATTAGGTTAAATAGGATTATATGGAATTTTTAAAAAAATTAAAAAGTTTGGAATTGTGAGGTTTTTTTATTCTAAATATGGAATTGTAACATTCTTTCAAAACTGTTTTAGAGATAAAGGGTAAAAGTTAATTTTTATTTTATTTGTATAGCTTTTATATGATTTTTTTGGTAAATTATAATAACGACTTGAATTCAGGCCACACCTGAAGTGATGAACACCATTAACCATCACATGGGGGTTCAGCTTTTATGTGATTTTAAATTGATTAAAGTAATTAAATTTATTTATTTTAGAAATGTATATAATTCAATTTAACAAATTTTTATCATGTTATTTATTGAATTTCAATTATTAATAGAAAAATTAATTTCATAAAATTAAAGTAGTGAACATAATTAGACCATATATCTATATGTATCCATGTGGATACATTTGCCTTCTTTGTAATTAAATTCCATCAGCTAAAAATAACTATTTATACAGAGTCTATATTTCCAATGTATATTAATATATGGAAAGATGATAAAGCTATATATAATAAAAAAAATATGATTTTACTATTAGAAACTAAGAAAGTAATCGAAGAAGAATAATATTACCGTAACGTCGTAAAAACATAAGAAAGCACTTCGGCTTGAAAACCACCAACGAAAACCCCACACGCTTTTTCATAGACTTTTGCATTAGGAATATTTATAGGGAATGTACACTCACGTGTGATTTTTTCTTAAAAAATATGGCTATATAATAGATTTGACTTTGCACAGGTGGGATTTTCTTTAAAGAAAAAGTTATAATTACAATTTTCTTTTCATACAAGTGAAAATTAGTTATAATAACAATTGTAATTTCTGTATGTATGTAGGGGTGAAGCCAGGATAATTTTTTAGGGAGGGTCGGATGAAATTTTAATTTTTTTATAGTTTATATCTTTATAATTTGTAAAGGATTAAATCGAATTTTTATAATTTTAAGGAGGGCCAAAGTGCAATTTTACCTTTACTAATTTAAAATTTTAAAAAATTAAGAGTCTAAATAGCAATTTTATATTTTAGGGGGGGCTGGAGCCCATGCCAGCCCCCTTGGCTTCGCCCCTGTATGTATGTTGTCTCTAGGTCGATGGAGTACTGTATTTATGATTTCTTTCATTTGGATCCTATGAAGTCAACTATCCCATTAAATAAGAGAACTATTGAGTTGTTGGTGGACATTGGATACGTTCGAGAGTTATAAAATGTATTGTCTTCATAAATTATTTTAAATGGATCTTAATGTGGTCAGACGAAAATAAAATTCATGTGCAGAACATGCAAGAGATAAATGTTGATAATCATGTAATGTAAGACGTAGTGTCACGGGTCAATGTACAAAGCTCGTGATTATCGCACAAAATATATCTAATGGAGGTCTATCGATTAGATAAGGATCATTTGACCCACGAGAGCTGATCCGATTCAAAGAACTATTGAAGAAACTTGTCTATTTGAAGTCTAGGTGGCCCAATAAAGCAGCTATGAAAAATTAGGCTAGCTTAATAAATAAGAAAACTAATGTTAGAAAATTTAGGGAATCATATCTGATAAGATTTGATTTAATTATGTAATTTTATAAATTCCTTAAGGATAGGCTTTATCTCGTCTGTTGATGTATAGTTAGCTAGACCGTTGGAGTTGGGGAGCTCAACTATAAATAGAGAACCTATTTTGTTCTTAAAGTTTTCTTTTGGCTTTGTGTTCCTTCCGCTATATAAATTGGTCAAAAATTATCAATTGTTGAGAGTTAAGTTAATTTAAACGTGTTTGAAACAATGCAATTGCCTAATGTCGAATAGATTGCGAGACTAAAAATCTTGCCGTACCACTATCAAGGTGTTTCTAGTAAGAGAACTTCTTTGACATGGTAAAATCTTTTGAATAAGGTGGAAATCAACATTTAAATAATTACAGTTAGACTAAATCATCACAACGCAAAAGTTAGATTTAAAAAAATAAATAAATGTTTTATTTTATAAAAAAAAAAAGACAAATATTTTATTTCAAATTTATTATATTATTTTCTTATATCTTTATAAATTGTGAAATTTACGGATTTGAAGTGGTTGACTAAAGCAGTAAAGCCTAAACCCAATTTAACTTGAGCACAAATCTATAAGCCCATTACAACAAAGGAGCCTCTTTTGAATCCAACGTAAAATGAATATCGTCCTGGGCTAAATTTTTATATTATTTTTATTCTTATTCTCGTTTGATTAGAGGAATTTTTATTCTTCGTATCAATGGCGTTTAGCCGTAGCCTTTCCAGTAGAGCAACCCTAATAGCTAGACGGTATCGACCATCGTTTGCCTACATTGTCCATGATGATGACCGTTAGACTCATCCTTCTAACGAGCCTCAAACTCAATCTCCATAAAGCCTGGTAATTTTGGTCAACAAGGGCCCTGGTTTAAATGCAATTCCACTTTGATATTTCGTTGATGTAAAAGATGCTGGGAGCTTCACATTGATTTAAATGTGTTTTTAATTTATTTATTTATAGTGCTCTTATCCCTTTTAGTAACAGCCAAACTCCAGTTTTCCGTCTTAGTCTGAAGTCATGGTAGGTTGTTAATGTTAGCATCTCCCTTAAAATCTGTCTTGGAGAATACTAAATGGATTTATTCTATATATATTGAGGTTAGAAGCACATGTATTTTAGACTTGAGTTGTTTTAGATGATAATTCATTTGGTAGTATTTTCTAGTTTTTTGGATGATCAGAAATGTGCTTGATATAGTCGTTCACTTAAATGTCTTTCTCTAGCTGTTTCTTTTTTAACCTGACAATTTCGTTGTTTGTCCTAAATAATTACAGATATGGCGTGACTCCATTTACTCCATTTATTCAGGGTCCCATCTTTGTCAGCTTTTTCATGGCTGTAAGATAGCAACATTTATTCCTTAAATATTACTGGTTTGGTCTTAGAATTGCATTAGTGCATTTAGAATTATATCTTTTACCATGAGTTTCCCAAAGGTACACTTCCTTTGCTGGCTTCTGCACATTCTTGTGTCTGCCATCAGCTCTCAATAGCAGTAATATTTTTCCTACTCGAATAGGTCATCTGGGCCTTTCTATAACGGTTTCCCTTAACAAGCTTGTATAGTATGTTCGCATTGCCTACTATAACAAGCTAGTGCACTATTTTTGCTGGTTTTGGCAAATGGTGCCGTTGATGAGCTCTATGTAACTCCTAGAAGTCTAGAAACTTTGGGCGCAATGCGAGATTGACAGAAAACAACTTTCTCTGGAGATTAATTGCTCTGAATATTTACTTAATGATGATCATTTTCATCTCATTTGTTCAACAGGCCATATTTTGTTATTGGATCACATCGAATTTATTTTCCCTTGGATATGGATTAGGCGAATCCGTAAATTTCATGCTATCATTTGATTTGCTTTTCCGAGATTTCTGAATATGACTATACATCATTTCCCATAGTTTGTTTTTTCAGTGCTTAAGGTTCCTGGAGTGAAGAAGGCTTTAGGCGTTCCCGAAATACCGAAGCAACCAGTCGTTACTGCACCACGGCCTTCTATCGATCTGTATACGGCTCTCATTAAACAAACTCTCAAACAAGCCAAAACCGCATCACAACAGTCTACCTCGTTGCCCATTGATCCAACAGAAGTTGCGAACTAAATAACATCATCTTCTTCTTCGTCTTCGACCATCAATCAGAGGCTTAGAAATTTAGAGAAACAAGTAAAAGGAAGGAAGAAAAACAAGAAGAGGTGACAAAAGCTATTCTTTCCGGGAATTGAACTGGCATTGAGGATATTAGTTTTATAATTAATGAGTAATAGTAATATTTATATTAGAAAATTGCTTCATGTATTAATTTTTGTAGTCCTTACATTTTGGGGCCATATAAATAAAAATGACAGTGAATTATTTTATATGCATTTCGGGAGTTTTGAGGTTTTCCATTAATTGTCCCCGGAATTTGGGGACTTTTGTCTGTACCGGATAACTGATATATTGGCTGCATTTGTGCGTTACGTAGTGAAGAAAAATAAATGACACTATTGAGTGTATGGATTAGAATAATATTCAAATTTCACTTATGAATTCAATGCGAATGTAATATATTTATTATTCAAATTGTAGTGTTATTATTTTATGCAAATGAGGGATTTCCATCATATTTGATTTCAGGAAATCAAATATTTAGCTCATTAATAATTTTAGATATTAAAAAAGTTGGAAGTGTTCTATCTTTTATCAATATTACGGTTGGTTGGAAGGTAGAGCATGGTTGGGTTAACAATACACTCTTATTTTAACAAATCATATTAATATAATTTTAAATCCACAGATTTAAGTGAATGATTAAAAGATTTTATGTGGAAGATTAATAATTTAAAAATGATATCCAATTTTTCTTTTAAAATAAAAATAATTTTTTAGTGTTTAACTATATGATGCAATTACTTTAAAAAAAATTATTAGTGTTTAATTATATTTTTAGTCTTGATTGAAATGATATTTGTTAAATCTATTAATTAAAATGTCGAGGTATTTTCTTAGAGGGGAGAGCATTCGGTTTTTTAGATTGATTCTATCATTTTTTTAATTAAACTCACTTAACCGACTATAACCTACGAAATTTGATCTGGTTGAATTAGAGCTCAAAAATCGATGTATCGATTTGGCTGGTTAACTAAGGGTGGGTTTGGATGGGCGGTGCGTTTACTTGCGTTTAGTGTAAAAACAGCAGTGGCGGTGAGATTAGATACTGTAGCGATACTGTAGCGTGAGACAAAAAGTAAGCTAAACGCACTGCACCGCACTCAATCGCCCATCCAAACTCACCCTAAATCAACCGACTTTAGCTATTGGGTTTGAATGATATATATTTACTTTATAAATTATAAATATATTTTAAAATATTTAAAATATATTAAATTAAGTTAGTTTTTCAGTTGGGTGGGTTTGAAAATTAAAAAACCGATAATTGATCGAAATAACTAAAAAAATCGAACCCATAACCAATAAATTACAGCCCAAATCGCACAAATTGAAACCGATTGATTCGATTTAGTTGGTTTTCTCGGTTTTAACCAAGAATTGCACTCCCCTAAATATTATGTGAAAATAACAAATTGATATACACGTGCAATGGTATGCTTGTTGCATAAGAATTTGAAAAGAAATAGGATTTAAGGTGATAAATTTAACGGCTATCGTTTGATCAAGAATGAAATTTCAAATTTCAAAAAATGCGAGGGTTAAAAATAACCAAATTGAAATGCATAGACTAAATCAGTAAGTTACGCATAGTGCATGGACTAATTACAAAATTTTATCTTTTATCTCTCTAATGAATAAATGATTTATTTAAAATTAAAAAAATAACTGCTGTTTTAGTATTATTTTCTTTTTGAAGGGATTATATTATTATAAATTGTGAAATTTAGGGATTTGAAGTGGTTAACTAAAGCGGTAAAGCCTAAACCCAATTTAACTTCAGCACAAATCTATAAGCCCATTACAACAAAGGAGCCTCTTTTAAATCCAAAGTGAAATGAATATCGTCCTGGGCTAAATGGGTCTAACCCAATCCTTTAAGTGGAGGGGTTTAGCGTCTTCTTTCTCCTATCGCTCTTCTATTATATCGTTAGGGTTTAGTGTATTTTCTCAGTCGTATGATCTGCTTTTAAGGCTGAGAGAGAAAGAGAGCTAAATACAGGGGGAAAGATGGATTCTTTTTCAACAGGTTCAAGCGGAACAGGATCTCCCCAAATTTCATCAGATGAATTCATGGACCAGATGAAGGCTCAACTTGCCCAGGCTTATGCCCAAGAGTTCCTCGAGGTTGCCCTCTCTTTCCTCTTTCTTAATTCCGTTCCTGGGGTTTTCGCATCTTTATGTAAACTATCAAAATCTTGAATTTACAAGTTCTTTTTTTCCATAGTTATCTAATGTTTAGGTTGCATTGAAACCCAGAAAAGCAGCCACGATCCTAAGGTTTCTATTAAGTGGCTTAAACCCATCGACCCCATTTGACTTAGCATGTCTCAATAGTTCATTTTCGTTTGTATCAAAAGCATGCTTGGTAGAAGCTTGTTGACTAAGGTTATCACTGATTAACTTGATGTCTAGAAAGTTTGTTTATAATAGCTTGTTTGTATGTTTATCTCTATGCTTAGATATTTGTACCCAATTCAAATTCTTTAGTTTCTTCATATTAACATAATGCAATCTTGGCTGTTGCTATAAAATGTCAGCTTTCTGAGAATATGAATGCGATGTTAGTTATTTGATTACAGCATCACATGATTTTCATCATGCTTTCTAAGCATTATTTGGGGCTAAATGCATATATTATTTTTTGTCATACAGACTGTGAGGGGGAAGTGCTTTGAAAAGTGTATCTCAAAGCCAGGATCAAGTCTTAGTGGAAGTGAAAGTAGTTGCATCTCTAGATGTGTGGATCGTTACATCGAGGCCACCGGTATTGTTGGCAGAGCACTTTTCACATCGCGCTGAAATTCTTAAACCCGGACTGTTGTTTTCGAAGAATATGTTAGCTAGCTGCTAAAGTTTGGAAACGGAAATCTCAAATTCCAGGATGAGTGAGATTTGCAACATTGTTTTTTGTTATTACGTTTTCTAAATTTGACTTGGGATATTATAACTTTGCATAAAATATTTTCTGAATTTGTATTTGCCCAGAAACCTCCGTGAGATGTTACATGGTTAATGTTCTTTGCTTATTATATGTTCCTTAAGTTGTTCCTTTTCCTTATCATCTCTTGTTTTCGTCCTGCAAATTGTGATTATTGGATCTGTTAGCAATATAGAGCCTATGTGATGATATGATCAAACCGTTGACCTCTCTATTTGTGCCTTGTTGGTTTAACGATTAGCTCAAGCAGGACTGGAGCTGGGTTACCATCTCCGCTGCCTTAGTATAAGAATCTTTCGAGGCCACCCTCTGACAAAGACGAAATAAGGTGATGGACTTCCTTGAGTGCAGCTGCTGGCCATGATGAATGACCCAGCTTTGCTATCGAGCTATATACCTTAGAAGTTACAACAGTGCAGAAGCTTGAAAGACAAATCTGAAAGTGTGAAAGCAAATTATTTATTAGATTAAAAATCAATAGGTTTGAAGATTTTAGACATAATTGCCAATGTTTATGGGTTTTTTGGGTTTGAACCCTTAACTTTTTTTTTTTTGGATTGACATTTTTAACGTTATAATTTTTTTCAAAAATCAACTCAATTTTATCGGGAAACTTGAGTTGACCATTAGTCAATCATAGGTAGATGACGTGTCAAAGATATTTGACCAATTTTCAATATGCTTACCCCTTCTCTCATTTCTTTCTTTCTTTTCCTTTGTTCTTGCAGTTTGCTCATCTCTAACTCCAAGAAGCTCTCTCTGTCGAAATCATTTTTATCTTAAGTTTTGAAAAATGATGATCGACTTTTAAAAATAGGGAGTTGCCACCGATCCTTTTTGTCTAGGTGCGATCGGATCACCTATAAAATATTTTGGTCTGCGAAATTTGAGAAAACGGGTTCGGAAGTCGGTTACGTGCAAGGAAGGGTGCAACGCCCAAAGTTGATACCAAATTGATTAACTTTGTCCTAATGTCGAAAAGTTTAAATAACTTGATTGAATATTGAGATTCCTTTGTTCCGAAGGAATAGAGTATCACATCCAGCACGATTGGACACGACAATCTGAGTCCTCGAATCCAAGATCATTCCCAAAATTCTTCAAGTACATGTATTGAAATTTAAAAAGGGTATTTGGTTATTTGGACAAACAAAAAAAATACACCCAGCACGATTGGGCACGATTTCTTCGAGTTTCCAAATTATTTTGAAAATGTGAACCAATTTTGAAAGGGGATTCGTTTATTCAGTTAAACAAAAAAATCACACCCAGCACGATTGGGCACGATTTCTTCGAATTTCCAAATGCACGAATATTACCTTATTTTGAAAATATGAACAAATTTCGAAAGGGTATTCGTTTATTTGGTTAAACAAAAAAAAAAACCACACCTAGCACGATTGGGCACGATTTTTTCGAATTTCCAAACGCGCGAATATTATCTTGTTTTGGAAATATTAAGTAAGAATGATTTTAAAGATCGAATAGTGTTGAAACATTATGTTTTTAAGTGAATACAATGTTATGGCATAATAACATACAATATGGAGCAATTATTTACAAATGAAATATAATGCTATTGAATCTCAAGCAACAAATAAATATATAACGAGAATTAAAACAAATATAATAACAATAATTATCAAACATTATATCAATGATAATGAAAACTAATTAAATACATACAAGTATAGCATGTATAAGACATATTCTCAATAAACAAAAGCAATTTTAAATATATTATAATAATGAATAAAAATTTATGCATATAATAGAATCAACAAGATAATAATAGTGATATTAACATTGACTAGAAATAATAATAACAACATTAAAAATGATAAATAAACAATAAAAGGGGCTAAATTAAAAAGTATTGAAAAAATTAGAGGTTAAAGCAGCAAATACTTAAACACATAAAACGCAGTGAACGAACTGGACTAAATCAAAAGTATATGTAAATTTCAGGGGCTAATTAAACAATAAAGACAAAGTATAACGAAACTAATTAAGAACAATATAGAACTAGAAGGGACTAAACGCGCAAATTCTCTATTAATTGCAGAAACACGCGGATCTTATAAATGTCGGAGCGGTTCGGTTAAATGCGGGCTTAAATGACGTCGTTTCAAAGCCATGGACAAAGACTTTAAACGACGACGTTCCCTTAATGACCATTGACCTCCCTTAAAACAGAACTAAAACACTAAAGCTTTCTCATTAAGCCGAAACCCTAGTCCCCTTTTGTTTGTTTTCTCAGCCGCAAAGAAACCTTCCCAATCTACCACTAAAATGCCATCACAACCTGCGAATCAGCAGTAGACGAATGAGAAGAACCCTCTTTGTTCACCGCCCAATCGCTATTATAACCAGCGAAAGGCAGTGCACGAGTGCGTCGATTTACTTCGAGGATAACGATATTGAAGACCTCGCTCACTCACCCGCATCTAACTCCGATTGCGACGGAGAAGATGAAGATCGAGCGTTCGGCCAGGTAAACCCTCTTCCCTCTCCTCTTTTATTTATTGTATACCAAAGAAGAAAAGAAAGAGATACAGAAATGGATTCAAAAACAATGAAAAGATGAAAAAAATAACCTTTTGTTTGAATCTCTGCTATCGATTTTTGTATTGCTCTGTTATGTATGCGTAAAAAATACAGGGTTTTGGTTCAGCCCTTTTTATAGCCGATCCAAAAAGAAAAGAAAAGAAAACAAATATCACTCTTTTTCTATTTTATTTCATTTTTTCTCTATTTGCTGCGGTTTCTGTCATTTTTTGCTATTCGTTTGCAGGTACAGACGTGGCCAAGATGCAGGGGGTCGTACAACGCTGGTGCGTTTGAGGCAGTACGGAGGAGTGTGGTGATGAGCGCGAAGGCACGCACAATGCGTGAAGGCTTGCGCGTGGGTGGAGTGCGTGGGGCACTGGAGGCTGCTGAAACGGCGAGCGTGTAGTGCGCGTGGTGGCGTGCGTGGGTTACTGAAACGACGCCAGGGGCGCGTGTGAGGGACGCGGTAGCCCAACCACCAGCGGTGTTGCGACGCATGAAACTTCCAGAGGGTCTCTAGGGTTTTCTGAGAACTTTGAATATTTGGGCCGTTTGGGTCTTGTGATTTTGGGTAGTGGCTTGGGCTTAGTATTGGGTTATGGGTCTGGTTTGGGTTGTTTTTATTAGGCTTGTAACAAAAACGGACTGTTGTCGGACTTTACTTATTATTTTGGTTTTTTAATTATTGTTTTTTTTGGTTAATTGGGCCCGGGCGAATTTGGCCTCTTACACTCTCTGTTTCCCTTTCTCTTCACACGTCCCAACCCCCACTATTGCTCTCTTCCCTTTCAATCTTCACTGTCAATCTTACCACAAATGTTCCAAAACTTTTGTAACATCTCGGTTTAGGGCTTAGTCGGAATAGTGGTGCGAGATCACAAATTTGAGGGTTATAAATGAGTTTTTGAGGTTTATGCCTTGTATGCATGCTAGTGTGAAAGTTTCATAAAGCAATTTTGTGAAATTGTGGTTGAATTGTCCAAAAGGACTAAATTGCAAAAGTTGCAAAATGTGTGTTTCTAGAAGCTATATGTGTGAAATAGCTTTAGATTATTAATTAGAGGTCTTTAAATAGCAATTTATCCAATTTCTAATTTTTGGACAAAATTGGGCATGGATGAGTTAAAATAGAAAGTTTATCAAAAAGGGCATTTTGGTCATTTATCAAATAAGTGATTAAAAAGGAGAAAAGATGACAAAATCATGCTCATCTTCTTTCCCTCATTGCCGAAAATTTGAAGGAAGCCATAGCTAGGGTTATTCAAATTTTCAAGCTTGCTAGTAAGTGCATCTAGCCTCGTTTTTGATATTCTTTGTATTTTCGAAGTCCCGGTAGCATGAGTAAACTATTTTTAGCTATTTGATGAGCTATAAAGGATGTTCAAAAATGTGGTCATGTATGACATGCATGTATTTTGTTGTTTTATGGAAGATTATGAAAGCTTGATGTAGTAGAAACATCTTTTGTTAAGTGATTTTCCATGAAAATGCATGTAGGGACTTGATTGTGAAAATCTTAAGTTTGGCCATACATGTGTGTTTTTTTAAGAATTGATGATAGCTTTAGTTGAATAAGTGGTTTGAGTTCGGTAACGCCTCGGGCCCGGTTCCGGTGTAGAACCCGGGTAAGGGGTGTTACAGCTTTCTCCATCTTTATCCTCCTCCTCATCATCCATCAACGTCCAGTCCATCTCTCCTAGCCCTCATCGGGCGAAGGCTTAAACGAATACGATGATTGACCGTAAGCGTTACGTCCGTGCTCGGATTTCACAATTACGGTCCCAAAATCTCCGACATCGCCATTGTGTCAAAGTCTGTAGGAAAAAAGCAAAAGGTGGACTCACTGTTGTAACCTATTTTTGAGTATAGATTGCTTTTCTGCGATCCAATCCATGGAAATACCAAAGCCAAATCAAACTCAGTCGAAATAAATTCACTAATTAGCCTCCCTTAACTCTTCCAAAACGTAATTGAAAACTCCAACAAAGAGAAAACAATGCTCAACAAAGCCTCCTCTCTCCCGTTTACAAAAGAAAATCAACTTAGATACTGCTAGATCTAGCAAAAAAAAGAGAGGAAAAAAAGGATTAGAAATCTATGGTTCTAATTTTTCTCTCTCAAACACTATAATAAATAAGCCGATGTGAAAATCTGATTAATCGATGATTGGACACAACAGTGACAACAACTGTCACAACTAGAGGGGAAGAGAGAAAGAGCAAAAGAACAAAGATGGAAACAAAATGAAAAAAAAAAGAATTTTGATAAAGAATTTTGTTTTTATAGATGGCATCATTTATGACATCGTGCTTATGTGACACGTCACATAGGCTATTTCGTTGACTTGCGGTTTGATTGACGGTCAACTCATGTTTACCGTTAAAATTGAGCTAATTTTTGAAAAAATCGTAACTTTAGGATATCAATTCACAAAAAAAAAAAAGTGAAAAGCTCAAACCCAAAAACCCATAAAATTGAGGGTATTTTTTACTATTATGCCAAGATTTTATTAGCTAAAAGTCATGATCAAAGTCTGTCTAGATGCAGCTCCTCCTTGACGGTAACCAAGAGAAAAGTCAAGCAGTCACCCAGAACGTGGCCTTGAGTTGACAATTTGGCATTGAATTTATGACAAGGGAAGTTTATTTTATGTTATACCAAACCAAAATTTCATCATGTCGAATCAGCCATGGTTGAATCATTTTCTTCAAGGCAAATATTTGAACCGAAATAGATGTAGGAGGGTGTCAACTTCATTTACAGTCTTTAGAGAAGATCTTCGACTACCATTTTCTCACCCTGGTACTTTTCAAATTCAAAAGAAACCATGAATTTTAAAGAAAGCCAACAGGGGAAAACATGGACCGATGATGAAGACAAACATGCCCAACAGTATGCCATGCAACTGGTTAGTTCATCGGTGGTGCCCATGGTGTTGAAAGCATCTATTGAACTTGGTGTGTTTGAGATTATACAAAGGGCTGGTCCTGGTGCGTTGCTGTCTCCTTCTCAGATTGCATCCCAACTACTCTCTCAGTGTAATCCAAAAGCCCCTCTGGTCCTTGACCGGATCCTCCGGCTTCTAGCTAGCCACTCCATCCTCACTTTCTCTCTTGTAACTAACCACCAGGACGGCCAGGTTGACAGGCTCTATGGTTTGGCACCTGTTGCCAAATACTTCATTAGAAGCCGGGGTGGAGGATCTTTGTCTCCTTGGTTAGACTTGTATCAACACAAAGTCACTATAGATTCCTGGTAAAACACATCGAAAAACGGCTATTGCATCCATCCCCCCTTTTTTTCCATTACTGCTTAAGTTTTTCTTTGTGAAATCAAAACAGGTACCACCTGAAAGATGCAGTCTTAGAAGGGGCGAATCCATTTAACAAGGCACATGGAATGAGCGCCGTTGAGTATATAAGCACAGATGCGAGGTTTGAAGACATCTTCAAGGCCTCTTTTATGGATTACAACAAGCTGTTTGTGGAAGAGATGTTGAAAAGCTACCAGGGTTTCGATGGCTTGAATGTATTGGTAGACGTAGGTGGCGGAAACGGTTTTATTCTCCACAAGATCGTTTCCAAGTACCCTACTATTAAGGGTATTAACTTTGATCTGCCACAGGTTATTGACAAGTCACCCTCCTATCCTGGTAAGTAATATCACTACAAAATTGTTCTTTATGTTTGCCATTTCCATTCATACATGAAATTGTATCGTAGGAATTGAGCATGTGGCTGGAAATATGTTCAAGAGTGTACCAAAAGGAGACGCCATTTTTATGAAGGTTAGGCTCCATATATATATCATTTATATACTTGATGTTACATTTGGCTGACCAAGGAATTATTGACTAAAACCCTTTATTTGATTGCAGTGGATACTCGAGCATTTGGACGACAAGCAATGCCTGATGTTACTTAAGAACTGCTATGAAGCATTACCGGTGAATGGGAAAGTGATAGTAGTGGATGCGGTAATCCCTGAAAGCCCTGATGCCAACCCCTTACATAAAAGCGTGTATCAGTTTGATTTTCTCTCGATGGGTATGAATGATACCGGAAAGGAAAGGACAGAAAAAGAATCTGAGAACTTGGCAGAGGGAGCTGGCTTTTCTCGTTTTCGAGTGGCGTGTTGTGCCTATGGTTTTTCGGTCATGGAGTTCTACAAAAACATGTGAGATTTGGTTGAACAGAGGTTAAGCGTGACAATGTTTCAAATGTTACAATGATCTTTGTAAGTTCGGTGAATTTTGCAGTGTTTGTCTAAAGTTGAATACACTAACAGGTCTCAAGCACTGATTATTACTCAAAGTTAGCAAAAAAATTGGACGAGAAACAGACATTCTTCTCTGCCTATTTCCAAGCGTCTCTTTGCTGCTCCCCTTCCTCCACACCCCTTTTTTTTCCTTAAAAATTCACATCTGTTAGCTGCTAATGTTTTAACAGAATCTAAAATTCAAGAAAAAGTTAATTTGCCGCTCTTTTACTTGTATAATGCAAATAAAAAAAATAAATACATTAATGGTACGTCAAAATAGTATGTTTGAAACAATAGAAAAACATCTCTCCCCCTGCACCCTTAAAAAGTAATTTTTTTTAAACACACATTATTTTGTAATGATGATTCAATAAGTATATCAGAAAAAGTATAGGTGCCGCCCATCTCTCTCCCTCTTCCCCATGTTGCTATTTCAAACATAACATTTTGATAAATAATGGTATTAGCATACCATTTCAGTATTTATTTTTTTTTATTTGCATTATACATGTAAAAAAGCCTAAATTTGCACTTTGTTTTGCCATCACATTTTCAAAATTCGACAGAGAAATTATAATTTCGCATAGGGATGAGCATTTGATCAAATCGAGTGAAAAAAATTTGAGTTAATTGTGTTGACGAGTCTTATTTTATCATGCTAATTTGATTCGAAATTTTTTGGATTCGAATTGAGTGAATTAAAATTCAAGTCGAGTCAATTCGAATGAAATTGTTTGAGATAAATTAAAAAAATAAATAAATCAATTAAAATCTTATTACAGTATAACTAATTCCATGTTAGAACACATAAATTTAAAACCATATATATTTGAAAAAAAAATTCAAAACAAAATAAGAAAAAAAATAATTTAGGATAAACTCGAATTAACTTATTTAAATCCTAAAATTATTATTTTAGAAAATTTTAAAAATTTTAACTTTCTTTTAGAATTTTTTTATAATTTTATAAAATTTTTAAAAAAATATAAATTTGGAATTTTCATAAATATTTGGAATTTTTAAAATTATTTTAAATTTTTGTAATTTTTAATGAGAGAGACCAATTTGTTCATTTTTAAAATTGACAGGAACTAAAATAATATTTACATCAATCCGTTATTCAATTTATTTAAATTATTTAAATTATTCGAATAATAAAATTTAACTTGAATTAAATTCAAAACTCAAATTACTTATTTAATTTAACTCAAAAAACTCTATTTAATTAACTCAAAATTCACGATTTAAGTACGGATAAAAGTCTCTCCAGATGAAGCTACTTAACAAAAGCTATAGAAAAGTCTAGCAGCCACCCAGAACGCGGCATTGAATTGACTGTTTGACAATGAAATTTGAGCGACGGAGGGCTATTTTGTATATTATCTCACAACATCATTTCTTCCTGGATGATATTAGACTTTTTTATGGTTAAGTTGTACAAATCAAGTCTGCCATGGTTGAATCTTCGTCCGGTAAACAGGGCGAAATAGAAAAAAAAAATTAGGGTTGAAAATAAAATTTTAATATTTTAAATTTTTATAATTTTTAAAAGATTAAATTAAATTTTTATAATTTTAGAGGATTAAAATATAATTTTATCTTTAATAAATTAAAATTTTAAAAATTTATAAGAGTCTTACAGAAGATCTTCAACTGCCATTAACCATCGCACCGTTATAATTCAAGACAAAACACCATGAGTTTTAAAGAAAGCCAACAGGGGAGAACATGGACCGACGAAGAAGACAAACAAGCCCAGCAGTATGCCATGCAACTGGTTAGCTCATCGGTGGTGCCCATGGTGTTGAAAGCAGCTATTGAACTTGGTGTGTTTGAGATTATACAAAGAGCTGGACCTGGTGCACTGCTGTCACCTTCCCAGATTGCATCTCAACTTCCATCTCAAACTAATCCAAAAGCCGCTTTGGTCCTTGATCGAATCCTCCGCCTTCTAGCTACCCACTCCATCCTCACCTACAAGCTACAGGATGGCCACAGGCTGTATGGTTTGGCACCTGTTGCCAAATACTTCATTACAAGCTCGAGTGGAGGATCTTTGTCTCCTTTGTTAGACGTGTTTCAGGAGAAAGTCTTCATGGATTCCTGGTAAAACACCTGGAGAAATGCATATTGCCTCCATTTTCCTGCCTCTATCATTATTGCTTAAACTTTTCTTTGTGAAATCAAAACAGGTACCACCTGAAAGATGCAGTCCTAGAAGGGGGGAGTCAATTTAACAAGGCACATGGAGTAGGAGTCAGTGAGTATATGAGCAAAGATGCGAGGTTTGGAGACATCTTCAAGACCTCTATGGTTGATTACAACAAGTTGTTCGTGGAAGAGATGTTGAAAAGCTACCATGGTTTTGATGGCTTGAATTCATTGGTAGACGTAGGTGGCGGCAACGGTTTTATTCTCCAC
This sequence comes from Gossypium sturtianum, assembly GCA_025698515.1. Lineage (NCBI taxonomy): Eukaryota > Viridiplantae > Streptophyta > Magnoliopsida > Malvales > Malvaceae > Gossypium > Gossypium sturtianum. The sequence goes on from CM046954.1 coordinate 3,423,355, forward strand.
AGTATTGTTTCCAAGTACCCTACCATCAAGGGTATTAACTTCGATCTGCCACAGGTTATTGACAAGTCACCCTCCTGTCCTGGTACGATCATTATACAAGCTTACAAAAAGTAATTTTCACTATTAAAATTAACAATTCATAAGTCCAGATTTATATACTTGGAATTGGCATTCATAAGTTTAATTTTTCTGTAGGAATTGAGAATGTGGCCGGAGATATGTTCAAGAGTGTACCAAAAGGAGACGCCATTTTCATGAAGGTTAGGCTTCATATAATCTCCTTTCTGAGCTAATAAATAATAATCATCTTGTGAATTTGACAACAGAAAGTCCTGAATACCCCATCACTCCCTTGGCAATGATCTTTGCTCCTTCACTTACATAACTAAAAAGCTCTGTAAATTATGTCACTATTAGCAATCAAAGGAACTATTAAGTTACTAACACCATATCTTTGATGGGAAAAAATGCAGTGGATAATCCATTGCTTGGAGGACAAGCAATGCCTGGAATTACTCAAGAACTGCTATGAAGCATTACCGGTGAACGGGAAAGTGATAGCAGTGGATACAGTCATCCCTGAAATTCCTGATGCCAGTCCCTCATGTAAAAGCGTGTATCAGTTTGATGTGTACTCCATGAGCATCAATGAAAGTGGAAACGAAAGGACAGAAAAAGAATTGAAGAGCTTGGGGAAGGGAGCAGGCTTTTCTGGTTTTCGAGTGGCATGCTGTGCCTATGGTTTCTCAGTCGTGGAGTTCTACAAAAGGATGTGAGATTTGATTAACCAATTTGCAAAACAGAAGCATCATAGAAAAAGATGGTTAGAAATCTCTTAAAGGTATTGATCTGTATGAATAAATAAGATTCTTCATTGGTGGTTGTGGCCAATGATGAACTTGAATATTTAAATTTTAATTACATATTAATTTTAAAATAAATAGATTAAATTATGTGTTTATTAATAATAAATTAACTGGGTCTCTCAAAAAATCAAGAGTGCTCTCCATAGAGTCCTAGAGAGAGTGGTAACTACTGCTGCTTAGGATGGAGGAGGGTGGTGGCGATGAGAGGGATAGCAGGGAGGAGATCTCACTGTTAGCAGAAGAACTCATTCAATTATCAATCAAAAAGTCAGTAGTGGTACTGGATTCAAAACCGACTATTCTCTGTTCGGTATGGACGAGGAAATCTTTTAATCCAGAGAGTTTGAAGGCACAACTGAAAAGCATATGGAAAACAAAGAAGAAGTTTGATATTCAAACGGCAGGGCAGAATCTTTTTTTAATTATCTTTGATTTGGAAGATGATTTGGAGTTGATAATGGAGGGACGACCATGGCTGTTTCAGAAATATTTAATTCTGTTTGAAAGGCTTCGCAACACGATTGATAGGGATCAAATTAAACTCACTACATCACCGTTTTGGATCAAGGTAGGCCCAATTTTACCAGGATTTGACAAGAAAGATCTTATGCATGCTATTAGATGTACATTCGGTGGAATTATCAGGTCAGAAATTATTGGTGATTTTTACAGAATTAGGGTTAACTTAGATATTCAAAATCCACTTAGAAGAGGTTTATTTGCGTCAACTGTGAATTGTGTTAAATCATGGATTGCTTTTAAATATGAAAAACTGCCAATTTTCTGCTTTGGGTGTGGAAAAATGGATCATAGCCTTAATGATTGTTCACAGTTTAATTTTGAAGAAAAAAATAAAATTAGAGAAGATCCCCACTTTTTGTAATAACCCAAATTTCAGTGATATTAGAAATAGTGGTTCGAGACCATCAAATCTGAAAAATGAACTCGTAGATTGTATTATTTAATATTTACCAGCCAAATGTAGCTTTAAAAATATTTTTGAAATAGTAAATTGTGTTTTATAAAGATTTATTTGGTCAAGAAATCGAGAAAAAGAGGTATCGAGATCTCGGTGTTATAAACCGAGTCATAAATATTTTTATGAATATTTACGGAATGTCAATAAAGTAGTATAAAAATTTCGCTAGAAAATTTTGACGTTTGGGTGGTTAATTAAATAAAAAAGACTAAATTGAAAAAAGGTATAAAAGTTGCTAGAAGGATTAAATGGCTTAATTGTTAAATGAGGAAGGACCTAAAGTGTAAATAAGCCCAAAGGAGATATTTTGGGCGGCAATAGCTGAGAAAAAATCAAGAAATGGGTGAAATAAGGGTAAAATTGGAAAATTGCTAAAATTAGTTAAATAAATATGGGACCAAATTGGAATATCTAAAATTTTCTTCATTTCTCTTTATTTTCTTCAGCTGAAAAACAGCCATGGGAGAGAGTTCAAGTTGGTTTTCATACTCAAGCTTCATGTAAGTTTAATTCTTGCTTTCTCCTTGAAATTTCTATGTTTTTGGACTTTTACAATTGGGTCCAACTTATTAATTCATTAGTTTTTTATTCTATGGCAAATTTTTAAAGTTGATGTGGATTATTGCTGGAAGAATATGATGAATAAATATTGAATTGAAGCTTTAATTTTGTTATATGATGATTTTATCAAGTGAAATTGATGGAAATTGGTTTAGGACTTAATTGTGAAAAGTTGAAATTAAGGCCTAGTGTTAAAATTCTGATTTTCAAAGGTTATGAAGTAGTTTAAAATGATAGATAAAAGTATTAAATGAGAAAATTAGCTCAATTGAGGGGTGAATTGAGCAAGGACTGAATTGTATGAATTGTGGAATTTGGGACAAAATAAAAATCAACATGTTACACTAAAGTAGTTTTGGACAGCAGCAGTTGTCTAACTTTGAAAAATCACCAAAAATAGTATAAATTGAACTAGAAGTTGAATGAGATATATAATTAAAGCTTGTTGAGTCTATTTTCATATAAAAGAAGCAGAGCAAGCAAAGGAAGTCTACATATTGAGATATTTAAATTTTTGTAAGACTGGTTTAGAATAACTTTGTGATCCCCTGTTCTTAATTTAGAAATTCACTAAAAATTGTAAAAAAATAATTATGAGTTATAATTTATATTTTTGTATTCCTTAGTGAGCCTATTTTCATTAGAAATAATCAGAAACACTATATGAAAATCGTACTATGAGATAATTGATTTTTAGTGAAGAGAGGTCAGAGCTGTCGGACTGTGTAACAGGGGAGAACTTAACTAATAAACTGTACTAATTGGCCACACCAAAAATTCTGGAAAAATTATAGTAAGAAGACATGTAAGTCTAGTTTCAAATAAAATTAACGGATATTAATTTGGAGTTTTGTAGCTCAAGATAAAAATAATTTAGTGACTATGACACAGATGGACAGCTTGAATATTCACATAAGTAAATAGTGAAAATTATAAATAATGTTACTTACAAGTGTGTTGTTTATATTAAGGATGTGGATGGAGAGGAGGAGGAGGAAAAATAATATATGAACGACTTGTGTATAAATTGATTACATGCTCGATTATAATTGATAAATGTTGAATTAGAAATGATATAATGTTTTATTTGGAATATTTATTATGAAATTATGATTATCGTTATAATACAAAAAATGAACTTGTGAGTTTAAATGGCTAAATTTTAGTGATCATTTGTTAATTTTATGAACTTCATGATGTGTTATTTCATATGTATCGATGATAAAATCGTGAATAATGTAAAAGCATGAAAATTGAATAAATGATCAAATTGAGCACTTGATTCAAAGACAAGATGAATTGATGGAAAAGACCATAGTTGAACTATGGCAACAAGTGATAAGTGATAGCTTCGCTACACTTATCTGATCAATGACAAGTGAAAGTGATAAGTGATAGCTTCGCTACACTTATCTGATCAAGACAAGTGAAAGTGATAAGTGGTAGCTTCGGCTGCCGATCAAGTGAAAAGTGGTAGCTTCTTGGCTGCCGATCAAGTGAAAAGTGGTAGCTCGGCTACCGATCGATGAAAAGTGGTAGCTCGCCTACCGATCGATGGATAGTGGTAGCTTCGGCTACAAGTGACAAGTGATTTCGGTGTAAGACCATATCTAGGATATGGCATCGGTGTGATACGTGTTTAAGATGTAAGACCATAGCTGGGCTATGGCATTCTAGTGAAAAGTGATGACTTGACGGATAAGTCCATGGTTTCACCATGGCATAATGATAGTGAAGATGTAAGACCATGGCTGAGCTATGGCATTCTAGTGAAAAGACCATAGCTATGTTATGGCATCGGTGATTATCAGTGAAATTCAAAGCATACATACAAAGGCACTCCAATTCCATAAGAAGTTCACTAATTTGACAAAGCTTGGTAAGTGTTACATAGAATTATGTGATATAAGGAAGTATGAGTTGATGAGACATGAACATAGAACTTGGTTGATGAATGAGTTCATTTGTGATTATATATTTGTACACCCTTGAGTGTATTATCCGTATGAATGGGTATTCCAAATGAGTTAATGAGAAGAGTTCTAATATGACATAATCTAAATTTGAAATGAAATATTATGAAAACGCATTTGGAATACATTGGTATGTCTTGTATATGTTATTTGAGTTCATAATGTGGAAAGTAAATGTATGTGAAAATATGAGGTGATGATACCTGTACATGGAATTTATTGGTGGATACGTACATCCTAATAGATTTTAGTGAACATTGAAATTAGGCTCAATAAGTGATTTGTCAATTTAAATTGTGATTGGCAGGAAGAGTTAGTGAATTGCATGTTTATGAATTGTTACATGTATTTTTCAAAATACAAGGAAATGATGGTAATTGATACATGGAAATATGAGACTATAATATATAAAAACATGGAATATGTTTGATAAATGTGTTCATTCATAATTATAGAATTGTGCATCTCAAGTGCACTATATGTGTAAAGATGATGTTTCAAATGATTTGATAAGTAAAACTCAAATATGAAGTAGTTTGAAACCAAGACAATTTGTTATAAAAATGTATATGAAATACAGAGGTGTGATTGTTATATGTTATATGAATACATAGTGTGAAAAAGTATAAGTACAAAAGAAATTTAATGAGAATTGAACCCATATACGTTTCTTGTTATTTATATGAAGTGTACGACTAACAAGTGGTATTAAGTAAAAGGCTCAGTTGAATATCTTAAATTGGTTTTTTTATGTATTAAATGTGGGTGAAGAATAAGGATCAAATGAGAGAGAAATATGGCTTAGAAAATAGCCTAATTTGTGAAAATTAACTTTACCACACGGCCTAGCAACACGGGCGTGTACTAAGGCCGTGTGACCCAATTTCCTTCATAGATGCAAGTCAGAGAGTTATACGCCCCAGAGGCACGGCCATGTGAGCCACACGAGCGTGGGACCCTTGTAAATGAGATAAACTTAGGGATTTTGTGAAAAATTTCATACGATTCTGATTTAGTCCCGACCCAATCCCAATGCATGATTTGGACTTCAAGGGTCCGTTAAAGGAACTTTTATAATCAATTTTGATATTTGAGCGATAAATGGTTTAAATCATCTGTAAGTGTTCCATACTCTTCGGTAATGCCTCATACCCTGTTCCGGCGTCGAATACGGGTAAGGGGTGTTACACTTTTCTATTGCGTTGAGAGCAGAATCTAAAATGTTGGGGAAAGAAAGTTTGAAATTTAATGCTTATGCAAAGAAGATGGGAAAGCAGCACACTTACATTGGGAGCTATAAGGGGCAATTTCAGGGTGATAAGGAATTTGAATCTGGTGCAGTGAATGGAATAGTACATGAAAGAAGGATATTAGATAATTGGATGGAAGGATTTCAGGAACAGGAAGAAGACCAAAAGATGTTGGAGCCAGAAAAATTGATGGGAGATTACAATGAAGTAGGAGGACATGCAGAAATCACCAGAAAGTCGAAGTGAAAACGGATCGTACCAGTAAATCAAGTAGATCATAAGCAGCAGTTAAGTATGATGGGTAAAAGGAAATTATCAGAGGAAGAAGGTGTTTCGGATGGCACAGGGATGGAAAATAGAGGATCTGTAAAAAAGTTTAAAGGTGATGACTTGGCAAACAATGGAAGGGAAAATTTGATGATTCCACAGGGTGATGGGGAACACTTTACGTTTCAAAACAATATAGGATCGGCGACTGCCAATGGGCAAGCCGACCGCTTACAATGAAAACTGTAACACCCCTTACCCGAGACCGTTGCCGGAGTCGAGCACGAGGCATTACTAGACTTAACTTACTAAATCAGGGCATAAAAATTGAAACTGTCCATCTGCGTCATGTTCACTAAATTGACTATAACTCGAGTTACGAAACTCGAAATTTAGATCCGTAAATTTTCCCTGAAACTAGACTCATATATCTTTCTACTATAATTTTTATAGAATTTTTGGTATGGCCAATTAGTACAGTTTATTAGTTAAAGTCTCCCCTGTTACACAGTTCGACAGTTCTGACCCCTCTGCACAAAAGATCAATTATCTCATATTATACAACTCTTTTGCCTACACCGTTTCTTTCATATAAAAATAGACTCAATAAGCTTTAATTATATATCTCATTCACACCATAATTCAATTTATACTATTTTTAGTGATTTTTCAAAATCACGTCACAGTTGCTGTCCAAACTGTTCCCCTGCATATACTTACATAATTTCTTTCTAATAACTACCAACTAGGCATTACATGATATCCAAAACATGCTCTTAATTAGCCATTTTAATAGCTAATCACTACCAAACATTTACAAGCCAATCTTAAGCCATATAATAAGGTTATACACACATGATAGCTAAGTCCCTATACATGCCATAACTTAAAACGCCGAGTCACAAAATACCAATATAATCCTTTGATAGTGTGTAACGATCTCCGACGTCCTTTCGATCCCGAATTGGCTTGTAATACTATATAAAAAAATAAAGAACGGGCGTAAGCATAAAGCTTAGTAAGTTTACAAGTAAATAGATAACAACATTCTTAATGAATTATTTTATCCTTTTCTTATCAAGATCACTTAGACTTTTAACTCAATATACTTAAAACTTGTATACTTGCCTTACCTTTTAACATAAATTTATCTTACCTTACCTTTTTAGCTTGGACTTGCCTTACCTTTACTTTGGTATATTCTTTGAATTTTCCCGTTGAACCACTTGGAATACTAAGGATACGCGGGTACCTTTCCTTATGAAACTTAACCATTGCCATGTCTTGACATGGTCTTACGTGGTATCCTTGCCTTATGAACTCACCAATGCCATGCCTTGGCATGGTCTTACATGGGACCTTTGCCTTATAGAAACTTATCAATGCCATGTCTTGACATGGTCTTACATGATTTCCTTAAACCCTAATGTCATGACATTTGTATCCTACACATTCCTAAGGTTCAACCTAAACTTTCTCGAGATAGCTTTTCCATCAATTCATACTTGAGTCTTTGAATGATAAATTTATAAAATAAATATATAAATGCTGGAATTTAATAGTATTAAATGTAAAATAATAGAATATTGCATTTATTTACCGCAAACTTACCTCGAAACAAAATACGATAAACTATATCGATTTAGTCCACTATCTTTTTCTTTCCCTGATCTAACTCTGGATTTCGTTCTTCTTGATCTATAATAGCAAATTTAGCTTATTTAATACTCACATTTATCAAAATAGTTCTTAACTCTAACTTTGGCAAAATTACGATTTTGCCCCTAAACTTTTACATATTTACACATTTGCCCCAAAGCTCGGAAATTAAAATTTATCCCTTATTCTTATGTTTTATGACATGCTGATCATTTTTCCCTTATATGAAAACATCAAATTCTCACTCTAACATGTACTTATGAACATTAGGTATTTTTACCGATTAAGCCGCTTTTACCCGTTTTCACTTAAAATCGCTTAGCAAAAGTTGTTTAACATAATTTCAGACTTCATATTCTATCATAAAACATCAAAATAAACACATTTCACCTATGGGTATTTTTCCAAATATGAACCCTAGGTTAAATTATTGCTAGATTAAGCTAAATCAAGTTACCGGACTCCAAAAACGTAAAGAACATTAAAACGGGCTTGGAATCACTTACTATGGAACTTGGAAGCTTGAAACAGACCCTAGCTATGGAAAACCCTTGAAATTTCGTCCTAATGAAGAAGATGAGCATATTTTGCCATCTTTTTCCTTTAATTTCTTTTTATTACCAAATGACTAAATTACCCTTCATTAAAAACTTTGGTTCTTTCTACCTATATATGTCCATTTTTGTCCATGAAAGCCTAATGGTATAATTACAATTTAAGGACCTCTACTTCAATTATGCTCTTCAATTAAATCCTTTAACACCTAAAACTCATATTTATCAACTTTTACAATTAAGTCCTAATAGGCAAATTAGACATGCAATTCATGAAATTTTCTATCGATATTCTAACACATGCATCTAATCACTCAATAAATCATAATAATTAATCGTAATAACCTTATCCATCTCGAATTCATGGTTTTGCAACCACTATTCTGTTTAGGCCCTATTTCGGGATGTTACATTTCTCCCCTTTTTGGGATTTTCGTCCCAGAAAATCTTACCAGTAAAGAGATTTGGGTATCGCTTTTTTGCATAGTCTCTTGAGCTCCCATGTAGCTTCTTCTATCCCATGCCTATTCCATAATACTTTCACAAGTGCAATACTTTTGTTCCTTAATTGCTTAACCTCTCAAGCTAGAATTTTTACCGGTTCCTCACCGTAAGTCATATCTGGCTAAATCTCAACCTCTGTCTGCGAAATTACATGCGATGGATCTGAACGATAACGACGTAGCATAGACACATGAAACACATTGTGAATCTTCTCTAACTCAGTCGGCAAAGCTAACCGATATGCCAATGGCCCAACTCTCTCGATCACCTCAAACGGTCCAATAAAACGGGGACTTAATTTGCCTTTCTTACCAAATCGAGAACTTTCTTCCACGGGATACTTTCAAGAATACCCTATCACCAACTTGAAATTCAATTTCTTTTCTTTTCAAATCAGATAGGATTTCGCCTATCTCAAGTCGCTTTCAAGCAATTTCTAATGACTTTTACTTTCTCTTCTGCTTTCTTTGACTAGATCAACCTCAGAAATCGATTTTCTTTAAGCTCTGTCCAATACAAAGGTGTGCGACATTTACGTCCATACAAAGCTTCATAAGGTGCCATCTTTAGACTCGATTGATAACTATTATTGTAGGCAAACTCTATTAACGGCAAATATTTCTCCCAACTACCTTGAAATTCCAATACACAACATCTAAGCATATCTTCAAGTACTGAATAACTCTTTCTAATCGACCATCGATCCGAGGATGGAAAGTCAGTACTAAAACTCAACTTTGTACCTAAAGCTTCCTGCAATTTCTTCCAAAACCGTGAAGTAAATCTCGGATCTCTATCTGAGATGATCGATAACTGATACTCCATGTAGTCTCACAATCTCTGAAATATACAACTCGCCAACTTGTCAAGTGAATAATCCATACGAACCGGGATAAAATGAGCCGACTTTGTTAACTTATCAATCATAACCCATAATCGCATCTTTCTTTCTCGGGGTCAAAGGCAATCCTGTCACAAAATCCATAGTAACTCGGTCCCATTTCCACTCGGGAACTAATACAGTCGCAATAAACACAAGGTACTGATGTTCACTTTTTACTGCTGATGATCAAGCATCTAGAAACAAATTCAAAATATCTCTTTTCATTCCTCGCCCACCAATACATTTTCTTCAAATCATTATACATCTTTGTACTACAGGGGTGAATAGACAAAGAAGAATCTATATGTGCTTCTGTAAAAACCTTCCGAATAAGATCATCATTCTTTGGTACACATACCTGTCTCTAAACATCAAACAACCGCCGATCCGATCGATCGAAAATCGGACTCTACACTGACTCATGACCGAACCTTTTTGGCTTGCAACTCATCTGTCATCCTTCCGAGCTTCACAAATTTCTTCAAGAAACGTCGGTTTAGCTCTCAACTCAACTAAAAATAGAACCATCATCGATAAGGCCAAACTAGTGTGCAAAGCTCTCAATGCAAATAACGATTTTCTACTGAAAGCATCAAGAACAACGCGTTTGTCTTACCCGGTGATAATCGATCACTAGCTCATAATCTTTAATCAACTCTAGCCATCTTCTTTGTCTCAAGTTCGGATCTTTCGAGTCATCAAGTATTTCAAACTTTTATGATCGGTGAATATTCGGCATTTTTCACCATACAAGTGATGTCTCCAAATTTTTAATGCAAATACAATAGCAAATAGCTCTAAATCATGTGTCGGATAATTTTTCTCATGTGGTTTTAACTGCCTAGAGGCATAAGCAATTACCCTTCCTTCCTGCATAAGTACACATGCCTAGTCCATTTAAGGATGCAACATCAGAAATTACAAACTCTTTACCCGTTACTCGTTGTACTAAGACAGAGCTTGATCAACAATGCCTTTAACTTGTCGAAACTCTGCGACACTTCTCATCCATTCAAACTTGACATCTTTCAGTAGCAATCTTGTCAATGGAGTAGCTATCATGGAAAATCCTCTACAAATCGTCTATAATAACCGGCAAGACCAAGAAAACTTCGACCTCTGATACATTCTGGGAGGCTTCCAACCAACAATGGTGAAATCTTACTCGGATCAACTTTAATACCTTCACCAAAACAATATGTCCAAGAAAACAAACTTCCCAGTAACTGAACTCACTTTTACTAAACTTGGCATAAAGTGATTATCTTTCAAAATCAGAAAACGTTTCTCAAATGCTCTGCATGCTCATCTCATCATTGGAATAAATCAAGATGTCATCAATAAACACAACTACAAACTTGTCCAAATAAGGTCTAAAAATTCAGTTCATTAAATCCATAAAAATGGCAGGAGCATTGGTTAAGCCAAATGGCATCACAAGAAACTCATAGTGACCATACCTAGTTCGAAAAGCAGTTTTTGGAATATCTGACTCTTTAACTCGCAACTGATAGTATCCAGATCTCAAATCTATCTTAGAGAATACAGTGGCTCCTTTCAATTGATCAAACAAATCATCTATTCTAGGCAGTGGATATTTGTTCTTTATGGTAACCTTGTTAAGCTGTCGATAGTCTATGCACAATATCATGGAACCGTCCTTCTTTTTCACAAATAACACTGGCGCGCCCCATGGTGAATAACTAGGTCTTACAAAGCGTTTATCAGTTAATTCCTGTAGCTGAGCTTTCAATTCTTTCAATTCTATTGAAGCCATTCTATAAGGAGCAATAGAAATAGGTGTGGTACACCGAATCAATTCAATACCAAACTCAACTTCTCCGATAGGAGGCAAACACAGTAGTTCTTCCGAACACATCAAGAAACTCATTTACCATGAGCACTCGATTCAATTTTCAACTCGGATCTTTAGTATTCAACACAAAAGTAAGATAAGCTTCACATCCTTTCCTCAAACATTTCGAGCGGATATAACAAATCATGGAAATTGAACTACCCGACTCATCCGAATTAACCCGAAGGATCTCACCATTTTCACGTTTCAACTCAATGAATTTCTTTCCACAATTCACTATCACATCATGTGCGCTTAACCAATCCATACCAAGAATCACATCAAACTCATCAAACGGCAATAGCATGAGATCGATCAAAAAGCGGAACCTCTAATCATCAAAGGGCATTTTTACATACTTTGTTTACTAACACATGCCGACCTAATGGATTCGATACTTTAATCACAAATTCCGTAAACTCTATGGGCATGTTCATACTAGGCATTAATTTCATGCAAACATAGGAATGGGTTGAACCGGATCAATCAAAGCAATAACATTAACATCATGAAGAGAAAATGTACCGTAATTACGTCGGGAAGGATGCCTCTTCACGAGCACGTATAGCATAAGTCCTTGCGGGTGCTCTAACATCCGATCTCGTTTACAGATCTCTAAATGTACCTCTACCGCCCCCTACTCCGGGATTTCTCTGAGATCTGCCTCTAACGGGGGCATTGCCTGATATTGCACTCGGTATTACTTCTCTTTTAACCATTTCGGGACATTCTCGAATGAAATGATCCGGTGCACCACATCGAAAACAGCCAATCTCAGTTGCTCGACATTGACCTGGATGACGTCGACCACATTGAGGACATTCGGGTCTATCAGGCTGAATACTGCCAACACTCGCAATCGAAGTGGTTTGAGCTTTCGGATCCATAAATCTTCTACCTCTGTTTCGGCTAGAATACCCGGCTGAAAAATTAGATCTCGTAGAAAACTCCCTAGGCCTCTTGGATGTAGACTGAAACGACTTGCTCATCTGTCTTTTCTTTGTGTCTTGCATCTCAATTTTAGCTTTACCTTTTCTTTTTAATAACTCTTCTCGCTTTACATGTGCTCGTTCAACTAAAATAACAAACTCTTTTATCTCTAATACACCAACCGACAAATAATATCATCATTGAGCCCATCCTCAAATCTTTTACACATGATAGCCTCTGTAGAGACACACACTCTCGAGCATAATTGCTTTGAGTCGAACAAATTCACGTTCATAATCGGTCACTTTGTCATCTTACCTGCTTTAATTCAAGGAACTCTTTTCTTTTCTAGTCAATAAACCTCGATCGATATACTTCTTACTTGAACTCCTCCCGAAAGAAATCCCATGTAACTCTTTCTCTTTCGGTACTCATCGATACAAGTGTCTTCCACCACTAGTAGGTCAATCTCTAAGAAGTGACACTACACATTTAATACACTCTTACGGTGTGCGGGATAACTCATCAAAAACTCTGATAGTGTTCTCGAGCCAAAATTCAGCTTTCTCTGCATCATCATCTTTGGTAGCCCGAAACTCCTCGGCCCCTTGTTTTCTAATCTTGTCAACGGGTGGCTTCTCTCTTCTAACTGTATCTGTGACTGGAGAAGTTACATGGGTAGTCTGAGGATCATGAGGGGTGGAGGTCTAACAAATGGGTTCGTATTTAACGAACTCAAAGAAACCATTCATTCATAGCTTGGAAGAAGGCTTCTCGAGCCCCTCCTCCCTGACTAACTGTAACGGGCCTTTCATGACTATCTGGTGGCACCGTCCCTTCAGCGGGAGTGGGCGCATTACTCTCTACACCATCTGCACTAGCTCGTTCGGGATCTATAACTATAAAAGAAAAACATTTTTAAATCGTCAAGAGTCGTCACACTATCAAAATATAAGTATGGCATGTATAGATAGACTCTTACTCATACTGAATATTTCGAGAACCGACTAAACCTTGCTCTGATACCAATAAATGTAACACCCTTACCCGAGACCGTTGCGGAGTCGAGCACGAGGCATTACTAGACTTAACTTACTAAATCAGGGCATAAAAATTGAAACTGTCCATCTGCGTCATGTTCACTAAATTGACTATAACTCGAGTTACGAAACTCGAAATTTAGATCCGTAAATTTTCCTGAAACTAGACTCATATATATTCCTACTATAATTTTTATAGAATTTTGGTATGGCCAATTAGTACAGTTTATTAGTTAAAGTCTCCCCTGTTACACAGTTCGACAGTTCTGACCCCTCTGCACAAAAGATCAATTATCTCATATTATACAACTCTTTTGCCTACACCGTTTCTTTCATATAAAAATAGACTCAATAAGCTTTAATTATATATCTCATTCACACCATAATTCCATTTATAATATTTTTAGTGATTTTTCAAAATCACGTCACAGTTACTGTCCAAACTGTTCCCCTGCATATACTTACATAATTTCTTTCTAATAACTACCAACTAGGCATTACATGATATCCAAAACATGCTCTTAATTAGCCATTTTAATAGCTAATCACTACCAAACATTTACAAGCCAATCTTAAGCCATATAATAAGGTTATACACACATGATAGCTAAGTCCCTATACATGCCATAACTTAAAACGTCGAGTCACAAAATACCAATATAATCCTTTGATAGTGTGTAACGATCTCCGACGTCCTTTCGATCCCCGAATTGGCTTGTAATACTATATAAAAAAAATAAAGAACGGGCGTAAGCATAAAGCTTAGTAAGTTTACAAGTAAATAGATAACAACATTCTTAATGAATTGTTTTATCCTTTTCTTATCAAGATCACTTAGACTTTTAACTCAATATACTTAAAACTTGTATACTTGCCTTACCTTTTAACATAAATTTATCTTACCTTACCTTTTTAGCTTGGACTTGCCTTACCTTTACTTTGGTATATTCTTTGAATTTTCCCGTTGAACCACTTGGAATACTAAGGATACGCGGGTACCTTTCCTTATGAAACTTAACCATTGCCATGTCTTGACATGGTCTTACGTGGTATCCTTGCCTTATGAACTCACCAATGCCATGCCTTGGCATGGTCTTACATGGGACCTTTGCCTTATAGAAACTTATCAATGCCATGTCTTGACATGGTCTTACATGATTTCCTTAAACCCTAATGTCATGACATTTGTATCCTACACATTCCTAAGGTTCAACCGGAACTTTCTGAGATAGCTTTTCCGTCAATTCATACTTGAGTCTTTGAATGATAAATTTATAAAATAAATATATAAATGCTGGAATTTAGTAGTATTAAATGTAAAATAATAGAATATTGCATTTATTTACCGCAAACTTACCTCGAAACAAAATACGATAAACTATATTGATTTAGTCCACTATCTTTTTCTTTCCCCGATCTAACTCCGGATTTCGTTCTTCTTGATCTATAATAGCAAATTTAGCTTATTTAATACTCACATTTATCAAAATAGTCCTTAACTCTAACTTTGGCAAAATTATGATTTTGCCCCTAAACTTTTACATATTTACACATTTGCCCCAAAGCTTGGAAATTAAACTTTATCCCTTATTCTTATGTTTTATGACATGCTGATCATTTTCCCCTTCTATTAAAACATCAAATTCTCACTCTAACATGTACTTATGAACATTAGGTATTTTTACCGATTAAGCCGTTTTACCCGTTTTCACTTAAAATCGCTTAGCAAAAGTTGTTTAACATAATTTCAGACTTCATATTCTATCATAAAACATCAAAATAAACACATTTCACCTATGGGTATTTTTCCAAATATGAACCCTAGGTTAAATTATTGCTAGATTAAGCTAAATCAAGTTCACGGACTCCAAAAACGTAAAGAACATTAAAAACGGGGCTTGGAATCACTTACTATGGAACTTGGAAGCTTGAAACAGACCCTAGCTATGGAAAACCCTTGAAATTTCGTCCTAATGAAGAAGATGAGCATATTTTGCCATCTTTTCCCTTTTAATTTCTTTTTATTACCAAATGACTAAATTACCCTTCATTAAAAACTTTGGTTCTTTCTACCTATATATGTCCATTTTTGTCCATGAAAGCCTAATGGTATAATTACCATTTAAGGACCTCTACTTCAATTATGCTCTTCAATTAAATCCTTTAACACCTAAAACTCATATTTATCAACTTTTACAATTAAGTCCTAATAGGCAAATTAGACATGCAATTCATGAAATTTTCTATCGATATTCTAACACATGCATCTAATCACTCAATAAATCATAATAATTAATCGTAATAACCTTATCCATCTCGAATTCATGGTTTTGCAACCACTATTCTGTTTAGGCCCTATTTCGGGATGTTACAGAAAACTATTTGCTGGAATGTCCGTGGGGTGGGAACCCACTGCGGTTCAAGGCTGCACTATCTAATAAAGCAGCATCACCCCAAATTGGTCTTCTTAATGGAGACAAAGTTAGATCGAAGGCGTATGGAGATGGTTAGAAAGAGATGTGGCTTTCCTAATGGCATTGAAGTTGAGGCAGAAGGATCTAGAGGTGGATTATGCTTAGCATGGAAGGAAAATATTACGATTTCTATAAAAAAAGCTTCTCAAAATGGCACATAGACACCATGGTGAAAGAAGGAGACATGCATGAAGATTGGAGGTTTACGGGCTTCTATGGATCACCATACATAAAAGATAAGAACGCTGCTTGGGACTTGCTTAAAAGACTTGGACAAGAAAGGAGACAACAATGGCTGGTAGCAGGAGATTTCAATGAAATTTTGTATGGTTTTGAAAAAAAGGGTGGAGCACAAAGAGAACAAAGGAGGATGGATGCATTCAGGGACACTTTAGAAGAATGTGAATTAATAGATATTGGGTATTCAAGAATCGGGTTCACATGGGAAAGGGGAAATCTTCCAGAGACGAACATTCGAAGAGAGATTAGATAGAGGAGTAGCTAACGATAAATGGATGACGCTTTTTCCAACAGGGAGTGTTCAACATCTACCATACTCAATGTCAGATCACTGTCCTATCCTCATCAGTACAGAAAATGCAACCGATCATTTTGGGAATCAGAAATTTCATTTTGAATCTTGGTGGACATTGGAGGAATCTACTGAAAAAGTTATCAAGGAAGCATGGGAGTCAAGTTCGGATCCTTTAATGGAGAGATTAGGGAAGCTGCAAGGAACACTTAAGTCGTGGGTACATTTTAAAAGGAACAAGAAGGAGGGAGAAAAAAGGCGCCTAACAAAAGAGCTCGAAAGGTTGCTAAATGATGACAGAGACGATGAGACAATGGAAAAAATAATTGATACTAAAATTCATTTAAATTTAGAGATCGACAAAGACGAAATGTACTGGGAACAAAGAGCGAGAGCAAACTGGTTACGACTTGGAGATAAGAATTCAGCGTTCTTTCATAAGTATGCAACAGCACGCAGGCGAGTGAATTTGATCACCAAATTATCAAGGAAGGAGATCACCAATGGAGCTGAAATAAATGGGACAGCTACCGCCTTTTTCAAAGAATTATTCACATCGAAGGGAGTTACGAATCCAGACAAAATTATGTAAGGCATTGAAGGTAGCATTTCTGAAGAAATAAACGTAGAATTATTAAAGCCATTCAGCGAAGAGGAAATATGGACGACATTGAAGGCGATGGGACCCACAAAAGCTCCAGGGCCAGATGGGTTTCCTGCTTTATTCTATCAAAGGTACTGGCATATAGTAGGTAGGGAGGTTACAGAGTATTGTCTGGGAGTTTTAAATGGTGAAAAGGGAGTGGAAGTAGCTAATGGAACGGACATAGTGCTTATTTTAAAAGTTCAGAATCCCTCTACTTTAGTTAATTGTAGGCCTATTAGTCTCTGTTCAGTTGTTTACAAAATAGTGGCGAAAGCAGTGGCAAATAAATTGCAGGAGGTAATTGGAATTTGTATTGACGAAGCTCAAAGTGCTTTTGTCCCAGGCAGATTGATATCGGACAATGTGCTTCTAGCATATGAAATTTTGCATACATTCAAGAAAAAACGAACAGGGAAGAAAAGGTACATGGCGGTGAAGCTGGACATGAGCAAGGCCTACGATAGGGTGGAGTGGGATTTCATTAAAAACATGATGCTGAAGATGGGGTTTGCAGAAAAATGGGTTAATTTAATCATGAAATGTGTTACTACTACCTCTTATGCAGTTTTCATCAATGGAGGACGGGGAAGAAATTTCCAACCCACGAGGGGGCTTCGCCAAGGTGACCCATTAAGCCTATTTCTGTTTCTTATATGCAGTGAAGGACTGTCAGCTCTGTTGAGAATGGCAAAGAGGAATGGACAGATGAAAGGAGTCAAAGCGAGTAGAAGAGGGCCAGAAATTTCTCGTTTACTTTTCGCAGATGATTGTATAATGTTTGGGGAGGCATCAGAAAAGGGCGCAAAGATTCTGAAGGATATCTTAAAAGAATATGAAAACTGCTCAGGGCAGTGTATTAATTTCAATAAATCCTCAATTTTTTATAGTACAAACACGAGCAGAGAGAAACGAGAAGAAACGTCAACACTGCTAGGGGTGAGGAGCTCTACAAGCCCAGAAAAATATCTAGGGCTCCCAAATGTAGTAGGAAGACATAAAAAAGAAGCATTCCGGGTTTTAATTGACAGAATTGTGAAGCGAGTAGATGGATGGAGCACCAGATTGCTTTCTCAAGGGGGAAAGGAAATATTTATAAAAGCTGTACTGCAGGGTAATACCTACCTATGCTATGTCTTGTTTTCTGTTGCCTAAAGCATTATGTGAGATGATAGAAAACAAGATCGCTAGATATTGGTGGCAAAAAGGAGCTGGCCAACGAGGAATTCATTGGTGTCAATAGAAGTTACTATGTCGTGTGAAAGAAGAAGGTGGACTGGGATTCAGGAATATGGCGCAGTTTAATATCGCTTTGCTGGCAAAACAAGGGTGGAGGCTGATTAATCATCCGAGCACACTAGTAGCAAAAGTTTTTAAAGCTAAATATTATCTCGATGGTGATTTTCTTAATTCAGGCTTGGGAAACTCTTGCTCTTATGTTTGGCGCAGCATCTGGGCAACTAAGGCTACATTGGAGAAAGGTCTTTTCTGGAGAGTAGGTACGGGCGTGAACATTTCAGTTTATGATGATGCACGGATTCCAGGTTACGTTAATGTTAAATTAAATTCTGGTGATGTTAATGCAAGTTTGGATGGTGATAATTTACGTCTTCATAAAGTCTCGAATTTAATCAACAGTCAAGAGAGGAAATGGGAAAGAGGTTTGATTGAAAATACCTTCCATGAGGAAATAGCTGATCTGATACTTCGAATTCCTTTGGCACTGTATCCCCATGAGGATCTTCGAGTGTGGAATGGCGAGCCGTCGGGAGAGTTTTCTGTCCGGAGCACTTATAAACTATTACAAGATATAGATCCTACAGCTTATGCTTTACAAAATTTCTATAAGGAATTTTACATAAAACTATGGCGGATCGATTTACCATCGAAGATTAAACTACTAATCTGGAAAATTTCCTGGAACTATCTACCTACACGAGTCAATTTATCAAACAGGAGAGTCACTAATAACACACTTTGTCCTAGGTGTGGCGAGAAGGATGAAACCACGAACCACCTCTTTCGTGAATGCCCTGAATCACAATCAGTTTGGAGGAAGCTGTCAGATCCTGTATTCATTATGTTTCCAGATGCAGAGTTCACCGAATGGCTTACCAATGTTGTTTCTACTCTCCCTTTGGATAAATGTCGAATCTTCTATGGAACGCTTTGGGCCATTTGGGGGGACAGGAACTCCCGAATTCATAATAAGAAAAGCAGATCAAGTCAGGAAACAGTGGATTTCGTCCATAGCTATCTAAAAGAACTCGATGGAATAAAGACAGTAAACCAGAAACTCACTTTATCGGGAAGGAAATGGAGGCACCCACCTGGTCAGACGACAAAAATAAACTTCGATGGGGTGTACGGTGAAAGAAGGAAGGTGTCGGCATCAGGGGTTGTTGTCAGGGATAGGAACGGTTGCGTTCTCCTCACGAGTACAGGTCTACACAGTGGCGTTGAGTTTGCTTTTGCTGCTGAAGCAGTCGCCTATCGACGGGCAACCCAAATAGCCCTCGAAATGAACAGGGGAGATGTTATTATAGAAGGCGAATCACTCTCAATCATAAAGAAATGTAACAGTTTAGATCGTGATAAATCAATGGTGGGGGCTTACATACAAGATCTTCACAGAATGAAGGGAAAAATCAGTCAAATAAGCTTCGAGTATATACCAAGATCAGCAAATAAGGTCGCACATTTGTTAGCTACGGAATCTTTGATAAGAAAAGAAGAACTTTACCTTATTAACAGAGTGCCCAGGTATGCAGATAAGCAAGTGGAGGACGAGAGCGTTAGGGAGCCGGATTGAGGAAGACGGAGATGAAATGAAAGAGGGGAAGATTCAAAATGGGAAACGAATAGCCTGATGCGTTTATTACCCCCTCGATATCAGTTTTCGCCATAAATGAACGAAATGACTGAGGTGACTAGTCAGGGCAGGCGAAGCAGTTGATTTGATTGGGCAAAGACGCGGCGGTTTACTTTCTTTCCAGAGGATTCTGCTGCAAGTTTCGTATTAAATGTTGGGGCCTAATTGTTAGACTTTCATAGCGGACTAGTAGCCTTTGGCCCTTTTGTTTCCTTTATTTTAGATTTCATTTGTTTTTATTAGATTTATTTTATTTCAATAAAAAGCCTAATCTAATCTTTGATTTCAAAAAAAAATAATAAATAATAAATTAACTTTTGTTCATAATAAATATCATTGAAAAATGTTAAATTTAATAAAATATTTTGTTTCATAAGATAATGTTGAAATTTATCATTATATTCCTAATTAAGTGCTATCAATGTAATTTTGTTGTGATTTAATTAGCACTTTCTTATTCGAAATATTGTAATATTACCTCCCGACAATTGCGCGACAAAAAATACATGTGAAAGCAAAATATTTTATTAGATTAAAAGGTGATAAATTTGAAGAATTATGAGCGACAGGTCCTGATAAAAGTCTGTCTAGATGGAGCTCCTTGACAAAAGGTAGAGAAAAGTCCAGCAGCCCCCTGAAACGTGGCCTTGAACTGATAATTTGGCCATGACATTTGGACAACGGAAGGTTATTTTTTTATATTATCTCGCAACCAAAATTTCATCATTTCTTCTTGGATGATATTGATCTTTTTTATGGCAAAGTAATACTAATCAAGTCTGCCAAAGTTGAATCTTCCTCTGTAATGCAAATATTTAAACTGAAAATAGACGCACAAGGGTCTCAACTTCAGTTACAGTGATCTTCAACTTCAGCTGCCATTTTCTTACCCTTTGTACTGTTCGAATTCAAGACAAAACACCATGAGTTTTAAAGAAAGCCAACAGGGGAGAACATGGACCGACGAAGAAGACAAACAAGCCCAGCAGTATGCCATGCAACTGGTTAGCTCATCGGTGGTGCCCATGGTGTTGAAAGCAGCTATTGAACTTGGTGTGTTTGAGATTATACAAAGAGCTGGTCCTAGTGCGCTGCTGTCACCTTCCCAGATTGCATCCCAACTTCCATCTCAGGCTAATCCGAAAGCCCCTTTTGTCCTTGATCGAATCCTCCGCCTTCTAGCTACCCACTCCATCCTCACTTACTCTCTTGTAACAAACCAAGCAGATGGCCAGGTTCACAGGCTCTATGGTTTGGCACCTGTTGCCAAATACTTCATTACAAGCCCAAGTGGAGGATCTTTGTCGCCTATGTTAGACTTGTATCAGGACAAAGTCACTATGGATTCCTGGTAAAACACTTGGACAAATGCATATTGCCTCCAATTTTCCCTCCTCTTTCATTATTGCTTAAACTTTTCTTTGGAAATCAAAACAGGTACCACCTGAAAGATGCAGTCTTAGAAGGGGGGAGTCCATTTAACAAGACACATGGAGTAAAGACCAGTGAGTATATGAAAAAAGATCCAAGGTTTGGAAACATCTTCAAGGCCGCTATGATGGATTACAACAAGCTGTTCGTGGAAGAGATGTTGAAAAGTTACCGAGGTTTTGATGGCTTGAATTCATTGGTAGATGTAGGCGGCGGCAATGGTTTTATTCTCCACAGTATTGTTTCCAAGTACCCTACCATTATGGGTATTAACTTCGATCTGCCACATGTTATTGACAAGTCACCCTCCTATCCTGGTATGATCATTATACAAGCTTTATATTTGAGTTATGAAGTTGTAAATTGTTTTGTATGTTTGACATTCACAAGTTTAATTGTGTTATAGGAATTGAGAATGTGGCTGGAGATGTTTTCAAGAGTGTACCAAAAGGAGACGCCATTTTCACCAAGGTTAAGCTTGATATACAATCTCTTTCTTTCCTGTTAGTTGATTTTTACTTTTAGCATCTCAAGGAATTATTGATTAACATTCAGTTCTTTGATGTGGGAAAATAATACAGTGGGTACTCCATCATTTTGAGGACAAGCAATGCGTGGAGGTACTTAGGAACTGCTACGAAGCATTACCGGCGAGGGGGAAAGTGATAGCAGTGCAAACAGTAATCCCTGAAGGCCCTGATGCCAACCCCTTATGTAAAAGTGTGTATCCGTTTGAATTGTTGTCGACAACCATGAACGAAAGCGCAAAGGAAAGGACAGAAAAAGAATTCGAGATAGTGGCGAAGGATGCAGGCTTTTCTCGTTTTCGAGTGGCATTCTGTGTGTATGGTTTTTCGGTCTTGGAGTTCTGCAAAAACATGTGAGGTTTTGATTACGGGAAATTTGGCAGCATCATAGAAAAGAATAGTTAGCAATTTCAAATAAAATTACGTTACTTACACTTCCATTGTTATCAATCTCTTAGAATGTTAATCTGTATGAAATAATAATATGAATATATACTATTCTTTCTTGCTGGTTGTGGCCAATGATGGACTTGCACAATCTCATCCAATGAAGTGACTCTTTTAACATCTCATATAAATAAATGCAATCTGATTTAGACTACATAAGTTTCTTGAAATTTAGTTTACAAAATGCAATGTTGGACTGCAAGGTAACAATTAATTATCATCAGCATAAGACTGTAAAATCTCAGTTTTTACTGACAATGGAATTCTCACAGCATTTTGTTCATTTCTCCAAGTCAGGCTCCCAAAGAAATATCCTGTATTCACCTGTTTTGTTGCACACACTGTAACATTGAAGGAGATCTTCTTGGTTCTAGAGTTGAAGACCAAGATGTGAGGCTTTACTGTTACAGTCATGCCGGTTGGAGGCTCAATATCAGCTCTATAAATTGAATTAGGGGACCCCACATTTGTCACAGTTCTAGTAAGAGTTACTGAATTTCTTAGACTTGAAATGGTTATGGATGGTAGATTCACATCTAGAAAGGAAGGCTTTTCAGCTGGACACGCTGTAGATTGCCCTGTAAGTCGACTGATGGCGGAGTTATTATACCCCATGGCACAAAGGTAATGAATGTAGTCCGATAACCCCATGTCATATACTAGGCCAGGATCTGCTGCTCCATTGGGGTTTACAATGCCACCTCCAAAATCAAATGGATTAGCCAGTTTTTTAGGTGATCCCTCAGCAAAGAGTGGGAAACCTGATGTATCCTTTGTTCTTGCTGCAATATGTGAATTGAAATCGATAAGTGAATTAAATCACCTACATTTCATGAAGGAAAAGCAATGAAAAGATTCGGTAATGGCAATACCGGTTGTGACTAATGCAGATTTAATAGCTGCAGGAGACCAATCAGGGTGTATTGCTTTGAGAAGTGCCACAATGCCTGAAACATGAGGAGTAGCCATTGAAGTGCCTGAGTGTATGGCATATCCACCATCCGTCCACTGATCCAGCTGAGAAGTTGCAGCTAGTATATTCACTCCAGGTGCAGTTATGTCTGGCTGCATCCAGAGGAAATTTAACAAGATGATCTCGAGAAGTACACTCGAATTACGAGGATAAATCTACCTTGAGAACTTCTGGTGCAATGGAGCTAGGGCCTCTTGATGAGAAAAAGGCCACCTTTGCTGATACAGGCTTACCTACAAGTGTTTTTGAATGGCCTAATTTCACTGTGGGGGACCTGTTTTGAATAAATTTTGAGAACCATGATCGGACCAAGGATATCAAAGGAGTCTACGAGAGTAACTAGAATAGTACTTTGTGGATCGAATGTAATAGAGTATTCGGGTGCCGATTTCGTAGTCAACTTCAATGCATGGGAAGCCATCCCTGCATTCAATCAAGGCATCACTTGGATTTTTAGCAATAATCAGCCCAATCCCTCCTGCTTCTTGTACAGTTGCCGCAGCAAGTCTTACAGCAACTCTACCGGTGACTGAGGCAAAGCAAAGTACCACTTTTCCAGCTACCAATGTTGAATTAAGTAAAAGAGATTGGCATGCTCTGCAAGGTAATATAGTTAACCGATTGAGATAAGTTCTTTGTTTGGAATCTTCTAAATTTAAACTCATAGTCTTAGATAAATAGTTACCCTGCAGAAGTAGGGTCGAGCCCCGTGCCCTCTGGGTATGTCAAGTCGGTAAATCCCTTCTCCTTTCCTGTGAAAATGGCTTGACCCTGTAACACAAATCATATGCATCAGCAGTCTATGAATCAAGTTTGAGTTAATTCAATAGCCAACATAATCACAGAGTTAATACCAAGAAGGTTTTATTGTTCCCAAGCGTTATGGGTGTAGGCAAAGCTCGATCCATGGTACTTGCTGCAACGGTTAATATCCATGGTGCTGTGTTCTGCACTGTTTGAGCTGAAGGTCCTTCATTTGCAGCTCCACAAACAACCGTGATGCCCCGAGCAACAGCATGGAAAGAGCCTGTAGCAATCCCATCTCGTTCATCGACATCTGAAAATAAAGGTAATGAATACCCAATTGAAAGTGATAAAACATCAACTCCATCATGTATTGCTTCATCAAAGGCTTTCAAAATATCAGCTGATGCACATTGTCCACCAAGCACATTCCAACAGACTTTATATATGGCCAGCCGAGCACGCGGCGCACCACCTCTTACTGTCCCGGAAAGAAGTCCTCTGTAGCTAACATTTCTTACATAAGCACCACTTGCTGTGCTAGATGTATGCGTTCCATGTCCATTAGCATCTCTCGGTGACAAGAACTCAGGATCATCAGATGTGTTCAATGGCTGTCCATACTCAGCAAGAAATCCATCGATGAACCAACGAGCTCCAATGATTTTCCTATTGCAGTGAGTTGCTGCATTGAACTGGTCCCCAGATTTACACACACCCTTCCAATGAGATGGGATCAGTCCAAGCCCTTCGTCACTAAACGCTTTAGACTCTGGCCATATTCCTGTTTTGCTAACAAAAACTCACTGAGTTCCTTAATTCATTTACAAGTCTATGAAACGGAGACACGGAAGAATTGCGAGTACAAACCAGTATCAAAGACACCAATGATTACTCCATCACCCATCTTGCTGTTTTGGAGAACATGATTAGGATAATGAGAAGACAAGCCAAGGAAATCCCAACTCCTAGTTGTTTGCAGTCTGTGAAGGCTATTCGGTATTACTCGAACAACACAAGGCAACTCTAAAAGCAAACATTTGCATAAAATGAGGAAAACAAAAGCAAATCATATAACTTTGTACCACTTCTACTAATCATTAACAAGTACCTGAGAGTTTTTGTGCCTGTGACTCTGTAAGCTTGGCTGCAAACCCAGAGAAGCCATGTCTGTAACTGTAAACCATCAAATCTGAGGCTATCTCCTTACTGCATCACCATATACCCTTACAAGACTAAGATTCATGATTAACTTATAACTAATTAAACACATAATTTTATTGCTATATAGTATATACCTCCCTACCACCGTAGCAAGCAACTCATGATGAGAATCCGTAATCCGCTTCGGATCATCATGTTGCCTTTCTCCAAGGTAAACGATGTGAACCTGTTAGAATAAAAGTAGAATTTGAAGCACTGTTCGAATTTAAAAAGAAAAAAGAGCAGTAAGGGAAAAATATACATACAGTGCTTTTGGCTTCAACTTTTGCAGTCATCGGTCCTTGGCCATTAAGAACCAAGAGAATTAAAACAATAACAAAGGATGGCAATGGATTTGATCCCATACTGTTTACTCATCCAACACATATATGGATCATAGGAACTAGATTATGGGTGTAATATATATAAATGGCTGTTTTATGCTTGCAAAGGGTTGAAAAATGGCAACTTAAGGTTGTGGGAACTGGGAAACCAATAGAATGTCAAACTTTACGCTGCTGTTTAACTTTTCCATTACTTAATAAATATATATATATATACATACAGGATGGGACATGGGGGCAATGGGAAGGAGAATTTAGACTTCATCGACATTAGAGAAAGTGTTGTGTACGCACTTTTAGATGAAGGCAACAGGACAACATTGGTTTACTTGGTAATAAACCTGAATTAAAATTGTTACAGAAAGAAACGCGTGTAGAGATTCCCAAGTCATCTTCACCAAAAGGCACTTTTGAAAGGTGGGTGCTTTGGCCTCATTGTTTTGACATTGGAATTGGACAATCAACATTTCTGTAGCATGTCCTGTTTCTAGCAGACTATAAAATATTATTTGACTTATTTTTATATGTGCCGAAAGTTCAGACATAAAGAAAAGGGCGGACTTCATCACCACTTTAACCCCATTCATGAACTAAATTTTGGCTCTGGTGTGAAAGACAGGGATTAAGATGGTGGCATTCTCGAAGAAACTTATTTAAGAATTTTTCCAATCTATCAATTTTGTGTCTTGTGACAAGAAAATGTTAAAACATCAAATGCAAAATTTTTTATTAACCTATATTTACTCATACTTTGATATTTTTTAAATTCCAACCTTAAATAAAGAAAAATAGTATTGAAATTAATGGAAAACAACCAAATGACATCTGACATCAGCTGAAGCATATATATATATATATATATATATAATAAGTTGCAAACAACTGTTATTACTCCCGAATTATGATGTCAAAGACTGAACGAAATGTATATCTAAGAATGGGAATAAATAATTAAATATTACAAAGTCAAATTATTATCCAGCAATAGTATATAAAGGTATGCTGGTGATTGTTTGATGATATTGATAACCCCAATGATCATTAGGGTATAGTTTTCAATCTGGGTCCGATATGAATTTGGTGTAGAGAAAGCTCAACAACAAAACATGAAAATATATGGATTTATTTATATAATTATAAAACCACTTTTTTTTTTATAAAAAAAAAAATCTATATATACAACTTTCAACTACAAATTGAAAGAATTTATGCAAACATTAATTTAAGAAGTCAACCGTCAACTCTTATTTTTAATAAATTAAAATTTTATTTATTAAAAAAGCAATTCATTATTCATTTCTTTTTTATTGCTAATTATTTGATTTTTATTATCTTCGTCCACGGAATGGATTCATTCTTGCGGGATTTTTAAAGTGACTCCAGAATTGAATCGGACAGGTATGTTGAACAAAAAATTCAATAATTATTACTATAAACTGAAAAAAATTGAAACTCGAAATAAAAAAAATGTTTTAGTTATTTTCATTTAATTATTATTAAATCAACAATTCAATCGAATCATTTTATCAATTCTATATAGGATCAACTTTTGATGGGCCATGTTATGGACATGTGGAGGATCTCTAGTCTCAACTCATCAATTGTAGGGTGGCCTATCCTACTTCATGGGCCTCATCTCATTCTATTATGGACCCTTTAGATTCCAAGTCTTTGCTTTAACAATGGTAATGAGGAGATGACATAGTTTAAATTTATGTCATCTAAATTGTAAGCAAAAACTTAAACTTCCATAATCAAATAATGAACCTAACAATTTTTTTTTTAAATAATGAAGAACTTAATAAATAATTCTTAGTGGAATATTTAGAAGTATCGGTGATTAACCAATTGAAGTATCCCTGATCAAAAATTAAAAATTGATTTATATAATGTTTTGAACAAATTAAATTGAATAATTTAGAAATTGTTTGAAAATGGTAAAATTTTGGAACAAAATTGACAGTTAAACAAGTTGAATCAATTTAATAATTCCCTTTAATTTTTTATGAATTCTTAATTATTATTCGTCTAGCGGTCTCCAACTCCGTATCAAGGAGACGATCAATAGCGTCACTAGCATCAATATCAATATCATCAATAAGAAAACCTTTAAGCTTGTTATCCAGGAACTTGTTCAGAAATACTGTAATGAAAGGAACATAGAAGTTTGTCACTAGGTATTTTACCAATTAGGATCGTCCGGTTCCTATAAAACCTATCACTAAAATACCCCTAGAGGGAGATAAGGCTAAGTGGAGCGAAAAGGGTTTTCCACGAGACGGGAAATGAAAACTATTAGCCCCACACGAAGTTTGTGAATAAGTGATTATCTGATAATGAGTAAGGAATATCTGACTTTCTGCTAAACAGGATATATTGAACTCATAATTCATTAAATACATTTTATAAATGTCAACTAAGTATAGTAAGTAAATTAGTCCTGGTTGTTCATAACCAAAGTCATTCTTTGATAAATCGATTAAACCAGTTGAATCAAGAACAAGTGGTTTAACTTGTTCAACCACATCATCACTTTAAAAATTTAAAAAATATAAATTTTCAAATGATGATGTCGCACAATCTTAAAGTGACACATCATCAAACTTTTATATTTTTAAGTGAAGGGTCAAAATGAAAAATATCAAGTTTAAATACGAAAGTGAACAAAAAAAATACAAGTACGAAAATAAATTTAATTATCAAATTTAGAAATAAAAAATTCTAATTTTTCTAAAGAATGTATATCAAACCGTCGCATCTTATTTTATTATATAAAATTAACATTTTATTTTGTATAAAAACTATTAAAAATTAAATTAAGGCAATGTAAAGTGAGAACAGATGTTTTTAATATTTATGGAGATAATAATAATTTTCAGAAAGTAATAAAGTAAGACAGTGAGGCTCGACCAAAAAAAAGAGAGAAAGCCAGTGAGGCAAAACATCTATGTTAGCACGAATATTGATTCATTGAACCAATTAATTGAGAAAATAAAAAAGAAAATATTTAACCCATTAAATGATTAGATTTGATCACGTCTTGTCGTCTAAAATTTCGCTGTTTAGTTTTTTTTTTTCATGCGGGAGAGGCGCATGTTCAGTGCCACCGCCCTTGTTCTGGAGTAATTGTCACGCTGTCTTTAATGGACCATAATGTCCCTTTACTTTTTTTTTCTTTTAGCCTTTCTACTCTGGGTTACAAATTAGCTCAGTTTGAATATTCATTTAATAAAAGCACTTTTAAACTTTTTTTAATAATAAAATTAATTTATAAATCCACTCTAATTAAATTTAAATAATAACTCATATCAATTAAAGTAAAGTTTAGGTTAAACAAATAATTTCTCAAGTTGAATCAAAAAATTTAAAAACATTATAAATTTGTCTAACTATAAATTTTAAATATGATTTAAATGTTCTAATTAAATTTAATAAATAATTTATATTACTTACTTAAAAAATTATTTTAAATTTGAGAAATTATTTGATACATTTTAGTGGAGTTTTTAGACTTTACAAGTTGAGTTAGAAGGTTGACAAATATCCTATAAGAGTATATTAAAATATATATGACAATTTTTTAAAATTATTTATGAAATAAAAAAAATACACTACCAATGTACTAAATATTAATAAATTAATTTTATATATCACACATCATAATATCAATAATGAGTTGCTATAAATCATTTTATTACATTTGTATTGTAATTTAAGTCAAATATTTGTTAATACCAAAATATTAATAGCATCACATCATGCTAATAATAAAGACTAGTGAAAATAAAGATGTCGATTATGGTTTAAATTTATGTCATATCATAATATAGTGCGACGTCGACATACTGTGTTGCTCTTAATGTGTTTGTGTTTGGATCGGCTATTATTGGATTAGAATGGGCAAAGCTATGACGGTGTGAGATTCCTTTAAAGGTTAAGGACTTTGCTTAGAATTGTCTGAGGTGATTTTTACTAACAGTGGTTCGTTCGAATGAGAAGGGTATTTCACTATCTCTCTCATGTAGCTGATGTAGTGAAGTCGAGAGTATGGATCATGTTTTGCTACTTTTTCCAATGCGCAAGTTGTTTGGAGTGCTGCTGGTTTTTCATTCGATCAGTCAACAATCACTGACATATTTTGCAAGCTTCATGACTTGGCAACTCCTGAGTATCTACAACGTGTATTGGTGTTATGTTGAATGATATGATCTAATCGTAATTATTTTATTTGAAAAGGGGAAGCTGTGGTCGCGACATCAATCGTTTGGGTTGCCGATGCTTTTTGGACCCGTTGGTGGCAGTTAATGGGGTGTTTATCACGGTTGATGCAAGTGGTGACTGGGACGGAGTAACTTATGGTTGGAGAATGGCTGGTTGGGCACCTTTGGAAGGTGGTTATTAAGGATTGTGTGACTTGAATCCTAATACTTGTTGAAGAGGACTGGGGTTGCAATTGTGGGTAAGTGGCGAACCCCCCGCGGTACGGATCACGCTGCACAAGTTGAGTCCGTATAGAACTATACTTCTTCTATTTGACTTTAATTAGAACAATATTTTTCAATCCTTAAATAGATGTAGTCAAAGTGTTCTTATTTTTCTCTTCTTATCGCTTTGCGATCATTCTACCGCCATTATCGACGTTTATTATAACAGTGGCCTACTAAAATGTAATGTTGGTTCTGCCTGTTTCGAGCAAGAGGGGGTTATAGGGTATGCGGCCGTAGTTCGGGACTCTAAGGGTTGTGTGCTTAAAAGTTTTTCTAGTTTCTATTTATGCTTGTTTTAGTCCTTCCATCACTAAAGCTTTTTCCATTAGGGAAGCCTTGTCATTGTTAAAATATTTCACCTTCAATAATGTTATAGTTGAGTCGAATTGCTTGCTTATAATTTCGGCTTTGTTATGCCCATCATCTGATTTTTCTGAATTAAGTGTGTTTTTACGTGATTGTTTAATGATGAAGAATTTGTTTCAGTGTCTGTCCTTCTATTGGACTCGTCAATATGCCAACAAGTAGGCTTATTCCTTAGCTCGAGCAACTTTTTTATATGCAAACCATATGAAATGATCAGATGACTTTCTCATTGTTTCTTTTAATGAGAATGTTTTTGTCTATGACTAAAGATAATGTGGTTGGAGAGTGCAGATGATAGGTTCAGATATATCAAGTGAGCTTGTTGGCTCGGGTTTTAGTTTGTCCGTATCATCAGTCTGCTTGTTGTCTTAATATTTTTTTCTCATTAATGAATTTTATTTTTTAAAATATTAATTACATAATATTTTATTTTAATATTTTATTATAACCTAAGTTACATATTTGAATTTAAACATTCTTTAAATATTATATATTTTTTATTTTACAATATTATATCTAAGTTAGACTAAAATAAACATTGGGTAAATTACAATTATAGTCACTTAACTATTGATAAGTTTTTTTTTCTGGTTACTCAACTATAAAAAAATTACAAAATAATCATTCAATTATTCAATTTCCTTTTCCTATCAATTGTTGAATAGAAAAATTATTGTATAGACATTCCCAATCACGTAAAAACATGAGCCCTCACTAATAAAATTAATCCACATCATTTATTTTTTCCATGCCATATTTACAAATGAATATAAACTCCAATTAACTTTTTTTCCCCTCAAAATACCTGATTGCAATAAATATATATTGCATCCATTACCAACTAAATGGAGAAACCATTTTTGAACATCATTCAAGCAAATGGTGAATAACACCGTTTTCCTGTTCATGAAAAAATGGATTTTTTATTGAAACTCGGCTAAAAGTATTAGTAAAAATCCTAACTTTTTTATAAAAACAAATCCAAACGAAAGGTAGTAATTGTATGTATTTTTAAAAAAAAAATTGACTAAAATATGTCAAAGTTCTTGGATCAAAATCGGAAAATTTTGATAAAGATAAAAAAAAAAAAAAAAACCCCTAACAAAAACAACCATTTTTGTATGATCAAGAATCAAAAAAAAAAAAAAAAAATTGAAAAGTAAACTCCCTAAGAGTCGACAATTTCAGATAATGTAAAAAGAATTTAGTTCCGTTTGGATTTCTCTATGTCGCTATACAAGTTTTTTTTTTTTCATTTTTCAATTTTAAATCCAAGAAATCAAAGGTCGCTTTTTTTTTTTTTGAGATCATGTAAAAAAAGCTTCCTTTTGGATTTCATTTCTATAAAAACTTAGTTCTGGGTTTCTCCATTGTTTTCATAAAAGTTGTTCTATTTTTTTTTTCATGAACTCCAGGTTATGGTGTATTTAGAAATAGTTTCTGCATTTGGTTGATGATGGTGACGACCATGAATAAAAAAAAATGTAATTCAATTGGTGATTTTGAAAAATTATGTTTATGTGCAAATATCATATGGAAAAATAAATGATGTGGGCCCAATAGCCCCATAGATTAAGAGGTGGAAAGGGTCTATACAATAATTTCTTCATTAAATGGTTTACAAAAAGATTAACTTTTAAAATTAGAAAAATAACAACTTTAATCCTCTATTTATATATTGTGTTAATTTAATCTTGATTCTAAAAAAATTAACTCAACGTTTATACATTATGTAATCCATCTTTTTTTTTTTCAATTTTGTTTTACTTTGTGATCCTATCACCTAAAAAGCTTAAAAAAACAAAAGTATAAATTATATTTGGTCGAAAATATATAAAAAATAAAAACACTCAAAAATCCAATATAATAATTTTCATCTTTTTTTAATTTTTTTAAATTAACCATTTATGTTACAAATAAAAGTAAAACCACAAAACAATGATTATATTATACAATGTGTAAATGTTAAAATTATTTTTTTAGAATCAAGATTAAATTGACACAATATATAAATGTTAAGGCTTAAAGTTATTGTTATGCTAAATTTTAAAGCTACCAAATTATTTTTTCGTTAATAATTTTAAAACTGGATAACAAAAAATAATAATAATTAAATAACTATTTTAATAAATTTTTCAATTTTAATAATTAAATAATAAAACCATTAAACCTACTCTAAATTCTGAAACAAAAAAGTTGAACCTATTATAATATGTTTTGTCTTGAATTTTTCCAATAAAGTTATGCTACAGTAAGGCAACCAAGTTTCACTTTTGTCTTGTTTGGACCAAACTATCCCTCTTTTTTTTTTTTTTTTTTAACAAAATAAATACCTTCTACTAAAGAAAACTTTATAACATTCACAATCATTATTTTAAACAAAAAATATTTTTTAACAAAATATTATTAAATAAAAATATTAATTAATTGATTTGACATTAACAAAATTAATAATATATTAAAACGTAAACATCAACTAATAATCGTCATATGATTACAAATACAATAACTAAATATATATTTCTTCGTTGATTGCTTGTTAGAATAAAACCCAATATTTTGATGTTGTTTTGTCACATGGAAACATTAGTGGACGAATACATCGAGCCCCTAAAATTTAAATTGACATCGTCAATTAGTTTAGCTTACGGGAATTAAATAAGGTATGTGATTGGCTAACCAAAGTCCCCACAATAAAAAAATAAAATTGCATTTATTGAGAAATTGGTCCCTTTCAAATAGAAGTAATTTAATCTGTTAATTTAAAAAATAGTAATTAAGGATAATTAATTACGATGATTAATATTTTCAGTAAATTGTATATAACTTGGATTGATATAATATGAAATTAAACCTTTGGTCATGATTTGGTCATGATTCTAAAAAGTGATTTGAAAAATATAAAAACAAATTAAAAAACGAATATAAAAAACTTTAGATTGAAGAATATATATATAAATAGATAGAATATGTAAAATTTTTAGGACTAAATTTGTTAACATATCAATTAAAATTATGTAAAATTAACGAAGATTAAATTGTTTCGAATTTTTTTTGAAATGGAGTAATTTATCAATATTAAAATTAAGAGACACTAAAGATGTAATTTTATTGCTTCCAATAAAAATTGATTGCAACAAGCAAATTTGCTATATTTGGGTGGGTATACCTGAACCAGTATTTGAAGGTTTTGCAGTTATCAACATTTAAATGCAAAATTGTCAAAGCTGATCCACAATTTTTAGCTGAGAATTTTTAAAATACAGGTTGAAGAAAGTTCTTGGCACCTGGGAATAATATTCAATAACCAACAAATTTGAATGAAAAAAAAAAAATTTGATTTCGAAGGTTTTGTCGATAATTTGAACTTAAATAACAATATTAGTGGATAATTAGCTAAAATGGAAAAAAAAAAAAAAAGGCTTGAAAAAGACGAGAGGAAAGGGAATGAAAGGGTATTGTAGGAAGTTAAAGAGTTGTCGTGACTTTTTAAAAAATATTTATTATTAATTTTCTTATAAAGAAAACAATGAATGGGGGAGCATATAATATAAGCTTAACAAATAACATGATTTAGAAGCCAGCTGATATTACATCTCCATTGCTGCCAAATATGAACATAAATCCAATTGAATTCCTATATGTTTTGGTTCCATGAATGTTTTGTCGTTATTACCTGTTGCCGTTAAGGATTTTCTCTTTTTATCTCTTGATGGGTTCTTGTCTCTGACACTGAAAAAGTTCTGAGAAAAAAAAGGAAGAAAAAAGAGGAAGCTTCCTTAAGGCTGAAGCTCTTTAGGGTTATTTTTTTCTGCAATGGGTTTGAGTAGAACTCACAAGACTGCCAATGGAGTTTCTACCAGATGGGTTTCTTTCTTTTGCATTGCTAGCTTCTTCTTGGGTGTGCTTGTTATCAACAGGTTCTGTTCTTTTTTCTCTCTCTTAGTGGAATTTGAATGATCGAGATCTTGTTTTGAATGACAAAGTCTTAAGCTTTAAAAAATAAAATTAGAAGCTTTAACTATTGTTTCATTTCTCTGCTGTTTTTGCTCCTTTATGTTTTATATTGAAGGATCTTGTTAATTTGTTGCAAAGGTGTCAAGCAAAATGCCTCTGTATGAATAGATTTAGGTCTTAGGTTTGCTAGATCTATCAGTGTCCAGGATTTGGGCCCGGGGGGGGGGGGTTTCTTACTTGCTATGCTGGTTCTCTTCTAGTAGCAGATTTAGTAATGCATGACTGTGGGAAAAGAGATTAATCTCATTGAATTTGGTTTTATAACTTGTGATGTATGAGGAATTTGTACTTTGTACTTAAAAGCTGGTTTTTTGGAAGTTGATTTTATGCTCTGTATCGAAAGCTATAAGCTGGTAGCAGCTAAGTGCAAGAGATCCCTGAAAAAAAAAAAAAAAACTGTTTAGGGGTAAGTCGGGACATCGCCTATAAACACGGCCGTTAAATAGTCATCTGATGTTAATGCATCTATGAGTTATCACTTTATGTAAAAAGGGTCTTTCTGTATGTTGTTGCCTCTTTTTTTGAGTGGTAGTATTATATGTAAGTGTGCATTAACTAGTGGTGCATGGGGTTTTTCATTTTTCTACAGATTGTGGACTAGTTCCGATCCTGTCAAAATCAATGAGGCTTCTTCTGTACAGACACATGGGAGAAAGGAAGTTCATCCCTTGGTTAATTGTGATAAGGCAAGTTTATAGAGTATAAAGTTGTCATAAAGCTTATATAGCATACAAATAATCTTGATGAGATTATGTTTTATTTACAACAGGATACTTCTGTCGAGGCAGGTGATATTCTTTCTCGAGTTTCACAAACTCATGATGTAATTATGTAAGTTTCTATGTCTTTTAGACTAATTGCCCCAAGTTAGCCTTTGGTGTCTAAAATTTGTTTAGAACTTAAAAAGAGTGTTCGCACTTTCAGGACATTAGACAAAACAATCTCCTCATTGGAGGTCCAGCTAGCTGCTGCTAGAGCTGCCAAGGGAGATAGTAATGAAGGATCTCCGATGGTTACAAAACCTGGAATCGAGAACTTGAAGGAACGCCCGAAACTTTTCTTTGTTATGGGAATTATAACAGCATTCAGCAGTAGGAAAAGAAGGGACTCGATCAGGGAAACTTGGATGCCTCAAGGTTTGATTCAGTACTGTTTTGGCATTCTATTAGACACTGGCCGGGATCTAGTCAATTATTTATTTTTCGAGGTTTATTGTTCTCAGGGGAGGAATTAAAGAGGTTGGAGAAAGAGAAGGGAATTATAATGCGATTTGTCATAGGACACAGGTAAGTTCAAATGGACAATTCGAAGCATTCAACTTTTATGTGCTACTTAGCTTTCTTGAATGATATTCTTATTGAACATGTACATTCGGTTCTCAGTGCGACCCCGGGTGGTATTTTGGATCGAGGGATCGAAGCTGAAGAGGAGCAATACAAGGATTTTCTGCGCCTGGTATGCTCATGCTTTCTTGCATTGGATCAAGTTAATGAATTATTTTCTCTAATCTTAGTGTACAAAAACATGACAAAGTGAAGAGCTCGATATTTATAATTTTAAAGAATTTAGAAGCTTACACGGAATCTCATCTTTTACTTTTTGTTTGGGCAGAATCACATAGAAGGTTACCATGAATTATCATCGAAAACCCAAATATACTTTTCCACAGCTGTCGCTAAGTGGGATGCAGACTTTTATATTAAAGTCGACGATGATGTACATGTAAATCTGGGTTAGTGATCCGGCTCTAAGTTTTCAGTACAACATTTTTTTCTTGAACAGACCTGTAACAGGGTTACTATATTGATATGGGCTATACTACAGGTATGGTGGGTTCTACATTGGCTCGTCACAGATCAAAACCCCGTGTTTATATCGGTTGCATGAAATCTGGACCTGTTCTAGCACAGAAGTAAGGATTAAATATTTTTAGTTTTTTCTTTTTAATTGTCGTATTTGCTTCTTTTCATCTAACCGTGCTTACCTCTATAGAGGGGTCAAATACCATGAGCCAGAATATTGGAAATTTGGTGAGGAGGGAAACAAATACTTTAGGCATGCAACCGGACAAATATACGCAGTGTCCAAAGACTTGGCAACCTACATCTCCGTCAATCGGTAATTTGTTTTTTTTTTTGCTATGCTATTCTATTACATGATGTTTTTTTAACTATATGTTTGTTTTCTTTATAGGCACATACTTCATAGATATGCAAACGAAGACGTCTCTTTAGGTTCTTGGTTTATTGGTCTTGATGTTGAGCATATCGACGAACGAAGCCTCTGCTGTGGTACTCTCTTGGGTAAGGGTTGAATCTTCATAGTAGTGTGCCAGATTTTAGTTGTGCATGGAAACGATCTTTTCATGACAATGTCTTACATTTGTTCGATAGATTGCGAGTGGAAAGCTCAAGCAGGGAATCCATGTGGTGCATCTTTTGATTGGAGCTGCAGTGGCATTTGCAAGTCCGTGGAGAGAATGCAGGAAGTGCATCAGCGATGCGGGGAGGGCGACGATGCCATATGGCATACAAGCTTCTAAAACACACTGTCACTAACCTGGTTAGTAATATATTTGTGTATGTTGCATCAATCAAAGCACCATCTGCCCTGATTTTTGCCTATCATATTGTCTCCGGGACAGTTGGTACAGGATTAAATTAATTAACGCACATATTCTCATTTATCATTCTCCGAAAGCGGTTTCCCATTGTTTTACACTGTTTGAAGCATTAGAAGGTTAGTTAGATGAGAACTATTTCAACAGCACATCCTGGTATATGCTACAATGTTATCCTTACCATCTACGAGTGGTGGACTGATATCGGCTTGTCATTTTAAGCTGTTGCTTGGTCGGACCCAGAAAGGGTTGTTAGAAGTCGCCATATGGCACGGATAGTTCGTAGTTCATGGGTTCATGGTTACATCTTTGATAAGATAACTCATCTCTCAAAATTTGTGAGCCCTTTGAGAGGACCGTTTGATGCTGATTGATCACCAAATTCACAATTAGGAGGGAACCGACATTTACAGTTTTCCAAAGCTTCAAGCTTGAAACTTTATAATGAATTCTAGATCATTCTCCATTAGGTAAATTTTTAAGAAAAAAAAAATTAACCCTTGAAATTATGTTAGGAATTAAAATCCTGGCCTAAAAAAATCTATTTTGAAAAACTTTTAGGTAATGGAAAATTAATCAACAAACAAAAGTGGATAATCCGGCCATTTGATCGACTCCGAATGAATCTCAAATTGAGCTGAATACAAATTAAAGTACTTTAAATGAGCCAGGGAACTTCAAAACCCATCATTGAAGGCCATCACTTTAATTTGCAACAAGCCAGCAAGCAACCCATTCAATATATATATATTGCGTTATACAAGGTAGAAAAATCTCTGCTGTCTTTAATTTTGATATCGAGCAAATTGGTCTCTTTAAATTTTTTTAAATAATTTGATTTTTGTTGATTTCGAAAATAAACTTTTAACTATAATTAATCACAACATTAATTATTTTTGACAATTTTACATATTTTAGTTTGGTATAATAACAAATTTAACCCTCAAAGTTTATACATTATGTCTATTTATGTATTTATATATATTTGAAGATAAAGTTTTTTTATATATTCTTTTTTTTTATATAATATAAGGAGTAGGAGATGAGGATAACACGGTTGTAATCTGTGTCAACCGGGTGTGTGATAAGAGCTTTAAATTTTATACATTTTTTAGATAGTTTTTTTTTTTTAGAATCAGGACTGAATTAAAGAATATATAAATATTGAGGGCTTAATTTGTTTGTATATCGATAAATGTTATGTACAATTGATGGAAAGCATTAATTGTTGCAATCAATTGTTCTTATTTACTCACTTTCAAAATGAATACGAATTAAATAGTTTCGATTTTTTTTTTAGAAAGATCAGTTTATTTAATATCAATATTAACAACAACTGAAAAAAATACTAACAAATTGTTTTTAGAATTTTTTTTAACAAAACTATTAGATTTAGTCCAAGCGAATCCAAATATATAAACATCTGGTTGCATATGTAAATATATATATATATATTTGATTAATTAAAAAATAGAAAAATTAAACTAATATTAATGAATGAAAATGAGGATTAGACACTAAATTTATAATTCCAAAATAAATATTTTACAAATAGTGAAAGTTTAAAAATATATATAAAAAAATTGAGCCATCAAATCTTAATTGTCAAAATTAAGGTAGTTAAAAAATTTAAAAAGTTTTAGGACCAAATATAAATGTAAAATTAAAGGAATTTGATAAAATTTAATTCGTCTTCGCCTAAATTATCTTTTTGCTGTAAAGGTCTTTCTATATGTAACTTTTCAATGTACACCTCTCGACTTTCATTAATTAAAATAAGAATTTTTGAACCCTTTATGGCACTTTTAATTAATCTAATGCCACTAACTTTTGTTTGAAGAATTTCTGTATTCAGGAATCTTTTTTAAAAGTATTATTGAGAAAATATTTTTCATTTCTTTGATTAGTGTATGGTCCCAAATTCTACGGTGCTAATTTCATTAATTAAAGCAAAACCATATTCTTTTTTGACCGCTGCACTATAAAGGTGCGAATAAATATATCTCTGATTTTATCTTAATCTAATTGGACTTTTGCGAAATAATTAGCATAAATTAGGGTTAATTTTATACGTGTGAAGATAATAAAATCAATTCGTTGTAAAGTCAACTTGCACCTTCTCTTAATTTGATTTGTCAAAACCAACAAAACCCTAATATTTCACCCATTTAACCTTACTTAATAGGTAAATTCCAAAATAATCACTTCTGTTTGTTTCAGGTTACATTTTAGTTACTTATGTTTGAACTGTTACGTTTTAGTCACTTAAGGTATCGTTTTGTTACGAAATGATCACTTTACCGTTAAGATCTGTTATCTAACCAAACAACAGTCCGGCGTGACAATTAAAATGGATTTTAAATGCCAATGTAGATGTCCAGCTGGGATGAGAAAAGTTAAATTTTTTTTTTATAAAAATAGAATACAAAATTTTACCCTAAAACTCAATTTTTTCCTGTTTAAAAAGAAGTAATAGTTAAGTTTTTTTGTTACCGTCAAAAAAGAGAAGAGAATAGCAAAACGACATAAAAGAAGAAGAAGAAATGCATGCACCAATCTCTATACATGTTTGCTATTGTGGTTGCCCACAATACACAAATAAACAAATATGAAGCATATCCTTTTTATCGGTCACATATACAAAAAAAATATGAAAAGACAGATCACCTTTTTGCAACAACAAAAAAAACAAACAAACATAATATCTGAAATCCAAAATCCAGGTAAAGAATAAAAAAACCATTACTTATTGTAATCCACGCCTGGACCCTTCGTTGAATCTATCCTTTGTTCTTCCATTTTGAATAAAAAATCCAACCAATTGATGGAGCACTCAATTTGATTTCTATTATTTCGATTCAACAAAGATGACTATGAAAATGGATGGCTTTTTCAGTCAAAATAGAAACGAAAACTAAAAGAAAAAGGAGATCAATGATTTTTCTTTTTCAATTCAAGGATTAATTTGATGCATTAGTATTGATTATTTCGGAAAACCAAATTAATATTTTCTTTTAATTAATTTAGAAAATTCAATTAATTAAATTTATTTGATTAAAAAATCAATTAATTTACTTGGTTAGACATTTATATTGGCATTTAAAATTTTTTTTAACTGTCATGTTGGACTGCCATTCGGAAGATAATATATCTTAACGGCAGAGTGACCATTTCGTAACAAAATGATAATATAAATGACTAAAACATAATATTTTAAATATAAATAACTAAAATATAACTTGAAATTAATAAAAGGGAATATTTTGACTTCTACAATAGAGAAACAGCTTTTGATCTCAAAAACCGTGTGCCAACAATAATGTCTTAAAAGTTATACGATAGATGCACAATGTCTTAAATGTATATAAGTCACGTGACATCTTAGAATCTAACATGTATCCTTTAATTTCTTACTTTTAGAATATAACAATCTTTTATATGAAAATAAATAAAATCGTTTTTATATATATATATATATATATTTACATTTGTTTATGATAAACTTGAGTTTCTCATTTTTTTTAATGTAACATTTGTGTTTTTTTATCGTAATATATATATTTGATAAAAGTTATATATTTAGGTATTTAAAGATAATAATGTTATTTTTTAGTGGTTAATTTGGGTTTTAGAGTTAATTTGATGATAATTCATAATTAGCTAATAACATTAGCAATTAACTTTCATTAAATTAACCATAAAACCCGAATTAAATCACATCTATCGGCAGGGGCGAAGCCAAAACAATTTTTTAGGGGGCCGAATGAAAATTTAATTTTTTATAGTCTATATCTTTATAATTTTTAAAAGATTAAATCAAATTTTTAAAATTTTAGGTAGAGGTGTTCATGGGCCGGGCCGGGTTCGGGCCGAGTTCAACTAAAAAATTAGGCCCATTCATCGGGCTCGGGCCGGGCCGAGCCAAAAAATGGGCCTAAATTTTTTCCCAAGCTCGACCCATATAAAAATGCTAAAACCAGGCCTACCCAATTTCAACCACTACCAGTATTAAATTTTTATATTATTTTATATAATTTTTAAATATATATAATACATCAAAAATACTAAAAAATCAAAATAAATATTTCCCAACAAATTGAAAATAAATTTAAAAAAAATATGTAGACTTAAATAACACTAAGATAGATGTAACTTAACAAGCAAATACCTCTAAAATAATAATAAAATTAACAAATGCCTTTAAAATAATAACAAAATTAACAATAAAATAAGTTTTATACAATATTCAATCAATAACAACATAATAGTAATATGGTAGCAAAATAGGGAGAAAACAACAAGAAAATAACATTAAAAAAAAATAGCAGATTTTTTTTTGTCATTTATCGAATTCGGGACGGGTCGGGCTGGGCCCGGGCCAAAAATACCTTACCTGAGGCCCGGCCCATTTTTTAAACGGGCCTTGTTTTTTGTCCAAGCCCATTTTTCGGGCTTATATTTTTGCCCAAACCCTCCCAAATTTCGATCGGGCCTTCGGGCCGGGCCGCCCAGCCCATGAACACCTCTAATTTTAGGGGGCCAAAGTGTAATTTTACTTTTACTAATTTAAAATTTTAAAAAAATTTAGAAGGCCTAAATAGTAAATTTTCATTTTAAGGGGGCCGGGGCCCATGCCAGCCCCCCTCTAGATTCGCCTCTGTCTATCGGATTATACTTGGCAATTTAAAAGCAAAAGTAAATAAACCGACAATTAACAAAATCATGAAAAATTCAAACCTAATAATATTAACAATTAATTTTCGTCAAATTAAACTAAACCAGTAAACCTAAAACTTGAACTAAACACTAAAGGGTTTACATCGTTACTTTTGGGTACCAAAATATATAATTTTTGTCAAATACAAGTACCACATCGACCAAAAAATAACATATATACCATATTAAAAAAAAAAAAAGGTGTCAAACTCAAGTACCAACTTGTAAAATCATCAAATTATCGTTTGGAGCTTGTTGACGAACTTTAAAAGAAAAAAGCTTAACAACCAAATTATTTAAATAAAAACTTTTAAATAATTTAATAACTAAATTGTAATATTTTTAATTAAGTGATCATAACAAAAAAAAATATTCATAATTTAATAATTAATAGTATAGTTTACCCTTAAAACAATAAACAACTAAAGTAAGAAATATATGGAGACCGCATATTATATTTGTAAGATCATCATATATTCTAAGCCAAACCTTTGATGATTAAATTAAAATGAAACCTCTAAAAATTGATTAATTGATATTATTATTATAATAATAATAATTAAGAAACGATGGTGACATCTTCAAGGAAGATTTTGAAAAGTACTTTTGAGAAGTGCTTTTAAAAAGTTTGCTTTAAAATTTGAGTGTTTAGCATTGCTGTCAAAAAGTACTTTTGAGAAATAAAATGTCCATTTTAGACATGTTAATATCAAGTAATAAATATATATTTAAATAAAATTTAAATTAGTTAATATTATTATATTTTAGTAAGAATATAAAAAAATTACTATAACTTGTTAATATTTTAATATATGAAATATAAATTTTAAATATTTTTAAGTAATAAATATTAATTACTTATAAAATTTAATTAGAATATATAAACTACATTTTAAATATTTAAATATAATCATTAAATATTTGTAATTAATATTTTAAAAAATATTTTTTTTATTTTTAATTAATGATTTTAACACATTTGTAATTAAGCACTACAAAAAAGTGGAAAGTACTATGTTATTAGAGGGGTGAAAAAGTAATTAAGCACTAAAAGTGCTTTTGGGAGAGGAAAAGTTAAAAATTTTATCTTCTCCTTTTTTAGTCTTTTAAAAGACTTCAAAAGCCTAAAAATTCCAAATTAAAAACAACTATATTCTCAAAGCTTTTCTTGAAAAGTCTTTTTAACTAAAAATCTTTTAAAAGAATGAAGAACTCGCTTAGAAAGGGACATCCCAATTACTACAATATAATCTCATACGGCCAAAGTTCTTGGCTAATGAATTTGAATATTTGTAAGTCTACAACATGTCAATTGGTCCATATTCCGTGCAGAATCAAGGCACGCCGCGGAGACCACCCTTTCAACCGCAACTGTTGGAATATTAAAAGGCGGTACTAATTGACTTTTTGATGCCAATATGAATGCGTAAAAATAATGAATTAGAATAATAAGTAAACAACAATTCTTATTCAAATATGGATATATATGATCCAAACCTGGCCTTACTACAAATATTTTTAGCTTACAATAATTACATTTTTGAGGCAGCAATATTTGACCGGATCGCAATATGATTATTCAAAAGGAAAAATAAATTTTTCTAATTTTTTCTATTGCGTTTAAAAAAAAATTAGAATAATTTAATCTCCTTTAATTTAATAT
Organism: Gossypium sturtianum; assembly: GCA_025698515.1. Classification (NCBI taxonomy): domain Eukaryota; kingdom Viridiplantae; phylum Streptophyta; class Magnoliopsida; order Malvales; family Malvaceae; genus Gossypium; species Gossypium sturtianum. The sequence goes on from CM046954.1 coordinate 3,466,735, forward strand.
TAATATATTTTCAAAGTTTACACATTTTGTCTATTATATATTTTTCTAAATTATTCTTTTAAAATTAAAATCAAAATGATAGAATATATAAAATATTGAGGGCTTGATGTATCAATCGAAATTATTTATTTTATTTGTTCATTTTTAAAATTAACATGGATTAAATTGTTCTATTTTTTTTAAGATAGATTAATTCACGCATTATCCAAATTGAGAAAGATTGGAGATAAAAAAGGTTAAATTCAGTTATTAGTCCCTATATTTAGCAAAAGTTATGGATTCAATCTCTATACTTTTATTTGATCATTTTTAGTCCATGTACTTTCTAAATTTTAAAATTTCAGTTCTTACCAAACAATAGTAGTTAAATTCATTAAGTAAAGTTTTGCTATTTCTAAAATATGATGCATCAAATATATTACCATCTGTGTAATATCATGTTTGCTTATTATTTCCACATATTACTCACTAAAAATTCAATTATGGATTAATAACTTTTATTTATTTTAAGACTGAAATTTCAAATTTCGAAAAGTATAGGGACTTAGAATGATCCAATTGGAGAAAATGAACTAAATCTACAACTGTATAAATACTACAAGACTAGTAATTAAATTTAACCAAACATATTTAATTTCTACTATTTGGGTTAGGACTAAAATTTAAAATTTTGAAAAGTACAGGGACTAAAATTGATAAATTCAAAAAGTACAAGACTAAAATTGATCAAATAAAAGTATAGGGACTAAATACACAAAAATTTTAAAGTACAGGGACTAATAGCAGAATTTAACCATAAAGATATCCAATAAAAATCATAGTTAATTAAAGGAGCGGTCTACACGGAGCACTAGGCAGGGGTGAGAGGGGATGGACTGACTGACTCACTGACTGACTGAGTCAGACACGGACGGTATCGAGCTTAAGCAAACAACAACCACCTATTTTTCAAAAACACGAGCCTGCTCGATTCCAGTACCTTTCTCTACAATCAACGCACCTCTCTTTTATAAATATAAATTAATTAAAATTTAAAGCAAAGGTAGACTAGGAGAGACGTATAGGCCACCGTCCTTTTTATATCATCCAACGGCTGCCGTCACTTTCCGCATGCCAAGCTGGCAATACTTAAGTACACGTGCTCCTTCCCTATTGGTTAAGAAGATTTGAGGGTGCCGTATACTCGACGTGGCAGAGAAAGCTACACAATTTTGATTTTTCTTTTTATTTTTTTTAAAAAAGAAAATAATATCGGACCTAAGAGTAAAATTAAATTCCGTTAATTGAAGAAGCTGGGACGTTGTGGCAATTTCAGAAAAATATAAAGGGCCTCAGTCCTTGAAGAAAGTTAATATGAATTCACAAAAGGGAAGAGAAAAAAAAAAGGGAAAGCAGGTGGTCGGGAACCGGCGAAGTTCGTCGGATTTTACCCATTCGTCATCGGAGCTTCCAAAAAAACAACTCTTTATCTGAGTTTCGATCGCAGATATAGAAAAGAATCGGGAAAATGAAGGGATCTGGACCTCTTGTTGCGACCGTGCTCGTTGCGTCTACGGTGGCTCTCACTTCGTCTTCATCCGCCGGAGTCCAACATGTTTCTTTTTCTCCAACCTCCTCCAACCAGGTTTATCCCCCCCCCCCTTTAATTAGAGCATTTTTTCATTCAGAAATTAGAAATTTTGCCTAAATGCTTCTTCTCGTTTCAAATTTACTACATGTTTTACTGATTCCCGTTTCCAATGTCTAATGCGTGATTTTTCTTTTCTATTTTTTGTTCAAATTTCTTTTTTCTTTAATTTAGTAGGTATTTTACTGGGAGATTTTGGCTGCTTAAATCTATTAATTCGAGTGCCTTGCTTCTGGATCTAGATTTGCTCATTTAATTTCACTTTAGGAGCACGATTCATTTGCGTTAAATATTTTTAACATGGAACAATTGTTTATGTAGGAGTCACAGAACAGTGCGTCGAGGAATCGTACGGCGTCAGAAAGGGAGAAATTCGCGCCACGGTTTGATGGCTTAAGGTTCATAGAGACGTTGGTCACAGCTCACAGATAAAAGAGAGATTGGACACACAAAAAAACGCCGTACTTACGTTCCGTTTTTCATTTTTCGAAAAGTCGCGCTAACCCATTCCCAAAAAATTATTCTCATTTTAATTGTTATATATTTGAATACGATGTGGGATATTAGAGTGCCGTTTTTGTGGTTTTGTTTTATAATTTCATGTCGTTTTCGTACCCTTTGTGAATTGTGATTGATTTTGATGTCGAAATTAGAATTTCCAATACCTTAGGGCCTATTTTTTTAATAAATTATTTTTATAATCAAAATTCAGCTTTATAGTTTATAACGGAATTAATAACGGAAATAAATCTAAAGGTTACACATTAAATATTAAAATTATGAGTTGTCGACTTTGTAATTTGTATTCGTATCTGCAATAGTAGCGTTTGGTATAATGGTAAATACTTAATGTTTTTAAAATTTTAATTAGTTGAAAAATGATTATGTTTGGTATGTGAAATTTTATTTATTTTATTTGAAATTTAACTTTTTATGAGGAGTAATTTTTTCACAAATAAATGATAAAATGTGAGAAAATTATTTTTATAATGGAAAGTAAAAAAATATTAAGACAAAATTAAACCTATTATATATTTTGGTTTAGGGTATTAATTTATTAATAAATATAAAAAAAAGTTATTACCTTTTTCTATTACTTGATTTTTTCTGTTATTTCAACTGGGATTCTTTGAAAGTAAGTATTTTTTTTTCAGTTATAAATTTAAGTTAGCACTTGTATTTTTCATGGAATATTTATTATTATTTTTTGTAAATTATAGATAGAATTGTTCCATTTAAGTTTTGTATGAATTGTAAGTTAGATAGCCTATAGTTTTATATTATTATAATTTAATTATTTGTAGTTTTGTTCAGAGCAATCAACTATTTTTTTTATATTTCTATGGGTTAGATTTTAGTTAAAACAAAACATGATTTCAAGTATTTTATTTATTTATCTAAACAAGTTATATATATCCATGATTTTATATGTATTATTATATTTAAAAAATACATGCAAGATAAATTTGAAATAATTTTGCTTTCAATTAAAATTAAAAATAAAAATAATTTAAAAACTATCAAATGGAATTTATTATTAAATAATTAATCTAAATATTTGTTAATAATAAATTTTTATTATAAAAATTAAATTACATAAATATTATTTTTATTTAATAAAGATAAATTTATAAATTATCATTAAAAATATTTAATGAACCAAACAATAATTTTTTTAATATTCTAAACAATACCTTTCAATATATATAAATTTCCTGATAATCACATCATAACTCATAACATAAAAACGTTACAAACCAAGGAGAAAAAATGGTTTTAAATTTGAGGATGTGCGTTTAGGATTTGTAAATGATATTACATAATATATTATTAAATATATATTTGGTAAAAAATTATACATGCTTGGATGAATGGACAGCTGTTGATCTATTTTTAAAATTGAAAACGTACATCAAAGTGGCAAAGTCGAAACAACTTTTACCGGTAAAAATGAATATAAATAATTTTAAAAAGTTATACATTATAAATTAAAACATTTATAATATAAAAAAGAAGTTAAAATCATAAAATAGCATATTCTTTTCTTTTCAATCATTTTGCAAGAATCACCCTACTTTCATTTATGAACGTCAATCCATAACTTCAATTGAAACATAGGGACAAAACCATCAATGTTGCAATTCTTGCTTCCTTCCACAACTGCCACGTAACATTGAATCAACCATTCATTTCGGTAATTTTCTTTTTTGTTTAGTGGGGGTTTATTTTGTTTTTAAAGAAAAATAATAATAAAAATCATAAAAGCATCACGGACCAAACATTCAAATTAAAGAGCAGTGTGAATTTGATTGCACCCTTTCCAATTTCAAATATTAGTAAATTAGTTTCTATTAATAATATCATATTAATTTAGTTTTTATCATATTATTTATATCTTTTATCAATTTATAATATTTTTATTGGTATAATAGCTTTCATTATTTACATATCTTATCAAATTAGTTCCAACTTAAAAATAATAATAATAAATTTTATCAATTTGATTTTAATTTTAAATTTATTGATATCTAATGAAGATTAATTTTGTTGAAAATTTTAGAATCAAGATCAACGATAACAGAATTTGTGAACATCAAAAGCTGAATTTATTGTTATATTAATAAAAAATAGAATAAATTGACAAAAAGTTAAATATTATAACTCACTTTTAAAATTAACACGAATTAAAGTATTTTATTATTTTAAAGAAATCAATTTGCACAAAATTAAAATAGAGGGGAATAAAAATTTTAAATATACATATATATATATACATACACACACTACATACATAAAATAATCAAAATATACTCAATAGCCAATAATAGCAAGATACAATAAATTCAAGTGCTGGGCAAGTGCCACGTGACAGAGAGATATTCTGAAATGACATTAAGAATATACCCGTGATAGGCTTTTCGTTTTTGTTATTATTAATTTTTTTGGCATTAATATTTAAATTACAATCATTTTAAACATTACAAAATCATCACGTGGAATTTGAAGAAATGTATCAGGTAGATATAAAAAGATAGTAAGACCCGGTTCCAAATTAAAAATCACAATTTTCATCCATTTCCTTCACCAAATATATGTTTAGCAATTATTTTTTTGATGCTTCGTAAAATAGTATTGTTATAATTCATCTCACCCTTTCCATGAACAAGATTTAATGTTGCCAAACTGTTTGTTTCTAAAACCACTTTTCTTACCGTCATCTTCTTTACTAATATTAACCCATTATGAATACCCATAATTCGACTTTCACCATACTTTACTTTTTAAGACACATGTTTTCTTCTCTTCAGTGCAAAGGCACAGATTTTAAACAATTTTGGGGACAGTTTGTTTTATGGTGAAAACTAACATAAGCCATTAGCTATGATTTATATATGAAAGAGCCATTAATGGCATCGGAAAGAGATGTGAAACCAACAAACAACTAAATGTTACTCCTTTTATTTATTTATTTAGGGTTAGGTAAAACATGGTAGTCCATTTGATAAAGATGGTCGTCATTATTTGAGAACCAATTATGTGATGAGATACTGATATTTGCAGTGGGTCTAGAATCTCTATTTCATGCCCAATAATATTATTCTACGAAACCTTCAACATTATAAATACAATTTATTTGTTGTTTTTTCATTCAAGATTAGTCGATATTGTTATAATAAAAAGATATAAATTTAAACGTGTTTAAGTGCAATTTTTTATAAATTTATAAATAAAAACTATATTTTTATTGATTAAGCTTTAACTTAATGGTAAAGTTGCGGTATTGCAGTTTTTGTAACTTAAATTCTATACTTATACTTTGTAAACAATGTGTTTCTTCTTAGTTTATATTTATTTTGATTTAAGTTACAATATGTGTGATCATGTTAAAATTTATTTTTATTTAGGTTTAAATATGTTATGCTTATCAATTTAGTCATGTTTTGTGACAATTAATTTTGATTATAATTATTCGGATGTAAGATTATTTAATATATTATTGATTTTGTTATATTAATATATTATTTCGTTTCATTCATGTGGATGGAGTGAAAGTTTTTTTTTTTTTTTTTTTTTTTTGTTTTATTCACGGAATCTAAAAGGACCTAAAAGCAAATTATATTTATTTCAAAATTTGTTTTTTTTTAATTTATTTTTTAATAAATTTATTGTTATTATTGAATTGGTGTTCACTAAAAAGCACAAAAATAAGTTGGCACCCTGCAGTGCATAACTCGAGTACATTACATAGATTATGATGGCATTCCCATGGCTTCCTTCAACACCACCAATTAATTAATTTAAAAAAATTATATGCCAAGTACTAAACTTAAAAAATCTCGGCGAAACCAACATTTTCATTTAAGAAGAAACTTTTTTGGACCCTTTTAAGATGGAAGAATGGCAAAATTTTGCAACACATTCATTTAAGAAGCTGATGTTGATGATGCACTTGGACTGTTGAAGGTGGCTCAACTGTTCTCGTAATGCCACGCCTTTTTGTAAGGGTCAGTGGTGCAATCAGTCCAAATTAGCTGATCCTCGGCGTGAAATCTGAAGTGATCCCTGACTTCAGATTTTCTTTTCTTTTAACTGATTTTGAGAGATTCAGTGAACCACTTGCATATGTTTCTGCTTCTTTGATCATCCTATACTATTCTAATATTTTTTGACTTTCGAGACATTTTCAAACTTGTTTGTTACGTTTTTAATGCTATATAAAAAATTTATAATGCTTGGTTCTTCTTTTGTTTTTGAATCAAGTTGTGTTGTTTTGGATTTTGGGGGTTAAAATTGTTTTTACTTTCATTATCATCTTCATTTTGGTCTCAGCTTCTTGCAATGGCCACAGTGACAGCCTCACACCTTGTTTCTACAGTTTGTCAAGTCAACAGCCATGAAGCAGACACTAAGGCCGCCAATTTGATTTGCATGAAGAACCAAGCTGCTATTACTCACAATGGTCTAAGGTTTTTGAACATGCTAGACAGGTTGCAGATGAGAACCAATGCAAAGGCTGTTGCCCGACAAGCTGTGAAACAGGAAAACCCCAGGCCTTGGGGCAAAATTATTTGCGGCAAAGGGTTGAACTTAGTGTTTGTGGGAGCTGAGTGTGGTCCATGGAGCAAAACTGGTGGACTTGGCGACGTCCTTGGTGGACTTCCGCCTGCAATGGCGGTAAGTATTGTATGGTTTTAGCTTAATTTTGATGGGATACTAATAAATGCCTGTGTTGAACATTTGTGAAGGCCAATGGACATCGTGTTATGACAGTGTCTCCTCGATATGATCAGTACATGGATGCATGGGACACCAGTGTTTTAGTTGAAGTAAGGTTTATTTTATTCTGTTAAATTCAACTAAAGTGAACCATCTTTGGATTATATTCTTGAGGATCAGCTCTTAATTTGCAGGTAAAAGTTGGTGACAAAATCGAGACCGTTCGATTCTTCCATTGTTACAAACGTGGAGTTGATCGTGTGTTTGTTGATCACCTAATGTTCCTCGAGAAGGTTTGGGGCAAAACTGGATCAAAAATCTATGGCCCTAATGCAGGTGTGGACTACAAAGACAATCAATTGCGGTTTAGCTTGTTATGCCAGGTATAAATTGTACTATGTTAAACTGTAGTTTATGATTTTATCACAGTAATGTCACTGTTTTCACTGTTTGCAGGCTGCTCTGGAAGCACCCAAGGTTCTGAATTTAAATAGCAACAGATATTTCTCAGGACCATATGGTAAGGAGGGCTCTCTCCCTCTGTAAGTTTTTCAACACTTGTTTAATAAAAGTTAGAGTTTAGGGTTTTACCATCTGCTGCAGGGGAAGATGTTATTTTTATTGCCAATGATTGGCACACTGGTCTTCTACCATGTTATTTGAAAAGCATGTACCAGTCAAGGGGCATCTACATGAATGCCAAGGTATGGTTTGATGCCTTGATGGCCTTTGTTTGATTCATCATGCAGAAAAGCATGAAACTTTACCTTGTGTTTGATAAAATATGGGCAGGTTGCATTTTGCATCCACAACATAGCCTATCAGGGAAGATTTCCGTTTTCGGATTTCTCTGTTCTTAATCTGCCTGATCGGTTCAAGAGTTCATTTGACTTCTTCGATGGGTACGAAACCATTGATGCTGCTCATGTATATTCTTTTTTTTTTTCTTGTTGCACTTGCATGGAAATCTATGCTGGATATTGTTTTGGTCGTTAGGTATCCCAAGCCTATCAAGGGAAGGAAAATTAATTGGATGAAGGCTGGAATTCTAGAATCAGATAAGGTCTTGACTGTAAGCCCATACTACGCCCAGGAGCTTATATCAGGTGAAGATAAAGGCGTTGAACTTGACAACATCATCCGTAAAACCGGCATCACCGGCATTGTGAATGGCATGGATGTTCAAGAGTGGAACCCTGCCACTGACCAACACATCAATGTCCAATATGATGCTTCAACTGTATGTGCTTTGAATTACTTCCAATTCATCTGTTTGTGGTGTATCAAAAGTCTTGTTCCATAATAAGTTTTCATTGCAGGTAATGGATGCAAAGCCTATACTAAAGGAAACTCTTCAAGCAGAAATGGGCTTGCATTGTGACAGGAACGTTCCGGTGGTTGGCTTCATCGGTAGGTTAGAAGAGCAGAAAGGTTCAGATGTTTTGGCAGAAGCGATCCCGAGATTCATCGGAGAAAATTGTCAGATTGTAATCCTTGTTAGTGTCAAATTTTAATGTTGTCGCAGTTGTTACTGTTGCCTCGATGAGTAAGGTATCAACAGTGACATCTTTTCTTTCAGGGAACTGGCAAAAAGGCCATGGAGGAACAGATTGAGAATTTAGAGACACAATACCCTGACAAAGCTAGAGGAATAGCCAATTTCAATGTCCCATTGGCTCATAAGATAATTGCTGGTTCTGATTTCATTTTGATCCCCAGCCGATTTGAACCATGCGGTCTGATCCAGTTGCATGCTATGCGATATGGAACCGTAAATGCTTTTGACCAACTGATTCGGTTCCAAGGATTTGCATAAGCAGTGAATCTATAAGCCTCATACACACTATTTGCTCTGTGGTACAGGTGCCAATAGTTGCCTCAACCGGTGGACTCGTCGACACCGTCAAGGAAGGATTCACAGGGTTTCAAATGGGAGCTTTCAATGTTGAAGTAAGTATTTAAAAAAAAAAGATTACTTTTGTGGCAAGGCTTATGAGAAGGGCCATTAATCTCTATGGGATATTGTGTTGCAGTGTGATGCAGTGGATCCAAGTGATTTGGATAAGGTGGCAAAGACTGTCAAGAAAGCTCTTGCAACATATGGCACTCCAACCATGAACGAAATGATCCAAAACTGCATGGCACAAGACCTTTCATGGAAGGTTAGTTAGTTCCTTGCCGAACACGTAAGAACCTCGCAGTGACCCGAATTTGTAGCTTTAGGAAGAATGAACACAATGGGAAATTTGTTGATCAATGCAGGGACCATCAAAGCTGTGGGAGAAGTTGTTGTTGAGCCTGGAGGTTGCTGGCAGTGAACCCGGTAACGAAGGCGAGGAGATTGCTCCACTTGCCAAGGAAAATGTTGCCACCCCATGAACTGCCCTTCGGAGTCTAAATAAAATGTTTCGATATCGAATTGTTCTTAAAGCAAGCAAATGCAAACCAGTAGCTGTGTCAAGTTTTGGGGCTGCCATTAGCATTGACTGATATAAAGCACTCAATGGTATGGTTGAGGGTAAAAAGTTGGGAGATTTTTGTATAAAGAGAGAAATAATATTAAGTAGCTAACAGGGTGTTAGTGAAAGTTTCACAAAGACTAAAATGGTGAAGCCATTTTCACTGAATATGTATGTTTTTATAAATTATTATGTCTGAGAGCAAATAAAGTTAGTTTGTTTGTGGTGCCACTAGACTTTTATTGGGCTTTCATTTTATTTATTTGGATTGGATCCTACATAAAATGATTTGTATTTTTCCAAATTATTATTTATAGAGATAAATATCAAATTTATAAATAAATTTTAATTTGTTGTGCAATTTAATACATAAATTTTAATTTGGTATAATTATACACATGAAATTTAAATTAAAATTCATCTATACATACATGATTTAAGATAATTATATAGATATAATTTTTAATATTTTATAAATAATGATTCAAACTTATAACTTAGTAGCTTGAAAACAACTTGTAAGAAAAACGTATTATGCAAAGATATATATCTTTTATAGGTTAAAATTTTGTTATTAGTTCTTAATCTACACGAAAATTTTGGTTTTAAACCTTATATTTTAATTTGGTTTTTGAGTTTTTATATTTTTTCGAATTTTAATCCTGATTCGGATTATAGTTATTAAATTTATAAACTTTTTTTTTTTTGCTAAGAAAATTTATTAAGTTAATACGTGTTATTATAATTTTTTTTGATGGGCTGGAATTAAATTATATATTTTTATGATAGTAAAAATGTAATTTCACTATTTTAATAGCCTATATCTTTATAATTTTTAAAGGGTTAAATCAAATTTTTATTATTTTTGGGGGTTAAAGTGTAATTTTATTATTACTAATTTAAAATTTTATAAATTATAAAGGGCTTAAATTAAAAATTTACCATTTTAGGGGGAACCATACCCCCTAGTCTCCACTACACTCTGCCACCACTGGTGACAAACATAATATTATATATGTAACGTCATTTTAGAGTGCTATTTTCACAAAAATATTTATAAAAAATACATGTTGTTTTAGTTAATAGATTTAACAACTATTTTGAATTAAGACTGAACTTGTAACGTATAAGATTGAAAAACTGATTAAATTGGAGAATAATAACTAAATTCACAACATACACATGATATGAAACTAATGGTAGAATTTAACCTAACACTACCATTTGAGTCGAGGCTGTTTAAATTAACAAAATTATAATATAAAAATTAAATTAACAACATACGCATAATACAAAAACGAATAATAAAATTTAACCTATTTTAAAAACTAATCATTACGAATTTAATTTGTTTTAAATTAATATAATTCAATATTTTTATTTTTATTTTTATAAAGCTATTAATTGTAACACCCCTAACCTGAATCTGTCGCCAGAATAGGGTTATGGAGCATTACCGGAGTTTACAAATCAAACAGACTGAAAATGCAAACATTACATATCATATAGTATTCATGTCAAAAACCAATCAAAATCATACATATTGTCCCTTATACGAGCCCTCGAGGCCCAAATTACGCATCAGAAACACTTAAAATTTTCAGAAATTGCAGGGATCACATGATCGTGTGGTCAGACCGTGTGACTCACACAACCAAGAGACACGCCCGTGTCTTAGGCCGTGTGGGTATTCGAAATAGGGACGCACGGCCGTGTCTCGGCCCGTGTGAGTATACTGACTTGGGTCACACGGCCAAGTCACACGCACGTATGCTAGGCCGTGTGAGCATACTGACTTACATTCTTAAAAGATACAGGGGACACACGGCTGTGTCACCTAGGTGTTTGTCACACACAGTTGAGATACACGCCCGTGTCTCTGCCTGTGTGGACGAAAATAGGCCATTTTACAAGCCATATTTCTCACCCAATTTTGTGTCAACCTGTAATCAATTTTATACATATCAACAAGTCATAATTAGGCATCCAAAACAAGCCAAAATAAGTGGCAAATCTCAACAAATTACATATAGGCCAACATTAAACAAAATACCTATACATGCCATTATAACCAAAATAAAAAACATTCGAAAGTACCGATAGAATATGGATAGGGTGATATAACTCCGACAAGCTTCCAACCTAATCAAGCTTTCGATAATCTGAAAAGTAAAGAAAAACAAATAAATAAGCAATGAATGCTTAGCAAACTCGTATAAACTTTAATCATATCAATTCATTTCATTATGAAATTTACATTTATCAAGAATAAACATTTACTGATGCCACACGATTCAAGAAACCATATTTAACAACTCACAAAATGAGTAAATCCATAGCATCACTTATACATATTATCCCAAGTATAGTAGAGTTTTAAACAACTTTATACTCTTCCAAATTTCTTTATTCACAACTGTATTTCTTTACTTATCACATCCATTCCATATGCATAACACACAAGTCATAAGCATATCATACCACCATAGCCACAAGCTAGTGCATGCAAACATAGTCCTTTTCAAATTAATCACATATTAAGCCATTTCATAAGAAATTTAATAACTTAAAACTTTCCACTTTTTCATGAGCACAAGTATATTTTTATTTGAGCACTTACCATTTCAATGCATCTTATAATTAAACATTTTACCATTCAACCAAAAGCTTGGCATTTGCCTAAGCATCAAACAACAACACTTGCTAGCGTACTTGAACATTTTTCATATAATTTCAACATCAATAATCTTATTATCTCAATATGTCACACTTGAGTTTATTACTCGTCTCAACTTACATAATTTCCATGTATCAACATATCAAGATATTAATATATATATCATGATACATATCATTCTCTTACCATTTCTTCATATACATATATCATCCAAGACAACTCTCGATATTTTACCATTCGAAGAACGACATATGAATTTGAGTATTTCGTTAACAGAAGCTCGAAAGCTTAACAAAAACTCGTAAGAGCTGAACAGAAACCCATAAGGGCTGAACAGAAGCTCGTAAGAGTTGAACGGAAACTCATATGAGTTAAACGGAAGCTCGTAAGAGCTAAACGAAAAGTAAAACACGAGAGTTCGCAAAAAATGTTGAACCTCGGTTTACTTGGGTAATTTGCCGCCATTTTCCTCCAATGTCGTCATGTGCCACAAAACGAATGTACTCAAATCCCGTGTTCCATTTAATCCGAATATTCAATTCAAATTATAATTTCAACAATAATTCATTCTCAACAATAGAATAAATACATAATACCATCCATCAAATCAATATAATTTTTAAAGTATAACCGTACGAACTTATACCAATATTCAGGGGCATTTTGAAAAATTTTCATTTTCCTCGATTTTCCACTCGACCTTGATCTAAATTAATAATTTCATTCAATATATTATTTTAGACAATAAAATAATTCATTTCCTGCAATTTGGTCATTTTTTACATTTTTACAAAATTATCCATAAAGTTTTACTTGTATTCAATTTAGTCCCTGAGCCCAAAATATGCAAATTAACCATTTTTAATGAAAACCCATGCTAGCTGAATATTCATGGCATTCAATACAGCCCATTTTTACAATAATTTCACAACAAATCCTTGTATTTTTACTAATTTAACAAATTAATCCTTAATCGAAAAATTCATCAAAATCACTTAACAAAATACTTTTAAATAACAACTAATATCTCAAATTCATCATTTAGCATAAAAATCATATAGATTCATCAATGGTAACATTCAAAATCTTTAACAAAATCAAGAACTAAAGTAAGATTTAGTTGAACCAGATTGTAATAATCTCAAAAACATAAAAAAATATAAGAAACGGGTAAGAATTGAACTCACATGAAGCAAATATGCAAAACCAGCTCAAGAAGCTCTCCCCATGTCTGTTTGAACCAAAATTGAAGAAGAAAATCTAGAAATCTTTTAAAATTCAATTTGGGTGTTTTAATTTCACTTTAATTACAATTTTGCCATTGATGGATTTATTTTATTATTATTTTCTTTCATATGCCGCCTCAAAATTTCATTTAGGCATAATTGCTATTTAGATCATTCTTTATTTATTATTCATGCCACTTAATCACTTAATTAGCAAGTTTTTCACTTTTTTTCAATTTAGCCTCTTTTAATTAATTATCTGTCAAAACGTTAAATTTTTTTAACGAAATTTTAATACTACATTAATGACACTCCGTAAATATTTATAAAAATATTTACGGTTCGGTTTATAGAAACGAGATCCCAATATCTCATTTTCTAAAACCACTTGACCTAATAAATTATTATAAAACACAAATTATCAATTCAAAAACCTTTTTAAAATTCATATTTGACCCGTAAATATTAAATAATAAAATTTTCGAGCTTACTCGTTGGATTTGGTAGCCTCAAACTACTATTTCCGATATCACTGAAAATCAAACTGTTACATTAATACTTAAAAAATAATTTTCAACCAGCTACTTAAAACCATAATGTATACTTGAAAAATAAGTTTCTTAATAAACCTTAAACCCTAAAGTAGAAGGCCGACCCATGTGGGAATTGAGGGAGAAGTGATGTTGAAGCTACAGAAGAAGATATCATACGAAACAAAAATTCAATAAAACAATGATCGTTCATTCATAAATAATCAATCAAATCTTTTGAGAAAAGAAATATCTGACTTTACATATATCTCGGTTCGTAAAAAAAAAAAAAAAATCCAAACCAAAATAGTGGAACAATATAATTCACCGCCTCTAACAATATCTCCCACCACCTCCATTAAATTTATTTATAAGCATCCATCATGTACCCACCTATTTCGAAATCGAAGCAGACCTTGAAAACTATAGCTTAACAGAAAAGATCTTAAACCCCTTTTCTGTTCTGTTTTGTTCTGTTCTGTTCTTTGTTTTTATTTTTGTTTGGTTTCAACAACTGCGTGTCGACATAAAACACTTGTTGAGAAAACAGTGCGAGAATTCTGATTCAATCATTGCCCTTATCAACTCTTTTTTTTCCCACCAGCTCCATTACAGTTGTCGTTCTAATTTCATAGCTTATAAGCAAAAAACACTTCAAAAAAACTTTATTATTATTATTTCGTTGTCTTGTAATCTTCAAACGCTTTTGGTGACTAATTCACAGCTTTTACTTGCACACTCGTCACTCTTTACTAGTTTCTGCTCTGTTTTCATGGAGTTGATGAGAATTTTTAGCTATGCTTCGATTATTCTTTCGATTTCAGGTAGTGGGTTGTTTACTTTCTTGGGTTGGTTTTTTTTATTATCTACTTGGATCTTGCTGATTTTTTTTCTCGTTTTGGGTTTTCGAATTTGCAGTTTATTTGCTTCCAATTATGGTTAATTCGATTGGGATCAATTACGGGCAAATAGCAGACAATCTTCCTTCCCCTGAAAACGTAGTGCCGCTCGTGAAATCTATTGGGGTCACCAAAGTTAAACTTTACGATGCAGATCCGAGAGTGCTCGGCGCATTTGCCAACTCCGGCGTTGAATTCATGATCGGATTAGGCAACGGGGACTTGGAGAAGATGAGAGACCCGAACAATGCTCAAGATTGGGTTAAACAAAACGTGCAAGCCCATTTACCGGACTCGAAAATCACCTGTATCTTTGTCGGAAACGAGGTTCTCACTTTCAACGACACTAATCTTTCCGATAACCTCGTCCCGGCCATGCAAAGCGTTCATACGGCACTTGTAAACCTCGGGCTCGACAAACAGGTGACAGTAACCACAGCGCATTCTTTAGGCATACTACAAACCTCTTTTCCGCCGTCAGCCGGAGCTTTCCGTGAGGATTTAGTCGATATTTTGAGCCAAACATTGAGCTTTCATCAAAAAACAGGGTCACCTTTTTTGATCAATGCGTATCCGTTCTTTGCTTATAAAGGAAACCCGAAGCAAGTTTCGTTGGATTTTGTTCTGTTTCAACCAAACCAAGGGGTAATCGATCCAGCAACGAATTTACACTACGACAACATGTTATACGCTCAAATCGATGCCGTTTACTCAGCTTTAGCTTCGTTGGGTTACAAGAAACTCCCAGTTCATATATCGGAAACAGGGTGGCCATCAAAGGGAGATGAAGACGAAGCTGGGGCTACACCCGATAATGCAAAGAAATACAATGGGAATTTGATTAAATTGATGTCTCAAAACGTAGGGACTCCATTGAGACCGGATTCGGATCTTAATATTTATGTTTTTGCATTGTTTAATGAGAATATGAAACCAGGTCCAACTTCAGAGAGGAATTATGGGTTATTTAAGCCTGATGGAACACCGGCCTATGCTCTTGGTGTTACTAATAACAATACCGCCAGTGGAAGTATCGGGAATGGGGTGACGATGCCGTTTTCTCCGACGAGTTCATCAACTGGTTATTTGTCTATTTCTTCAGCGACGGTAAGAGCTTTTTCACATTTTTACTGTTAAAAATCCCCGCTTTTAATTGTGGGTTTTTTTTCTTTCTGTTTTATATAATTCAGATTTACGGGATCCATTGGATTTTTTTTTGCCTATTGACAATGACAAACAGTGGCATGATGAGATTTACTGGGTTTTTTTTCTTGAACTTGTGGTTTGATTGATAACAGGGAAGACGTAAGTTCGTGGGACATGCGTTGATGATGGCGTCACTGTTGTTGATTAAAACGTTGGTGTAGTGATTCAAAGCTTTCGAAAGGTCTTTTTATCAGGTATTAAGGGGAAAAGGGGGAATGAACGGCATCAACTTGGTTGTTAGAGAAAGGTAAAATTCTTTTTCTTTGATTGTACGCCAACAGTGGTTTATAGGGAATATCATCAAACTTTGTCTTCAATGTCGGCCCGAAAAATCAAAATTGGGTGATGGTGGGTGGGTGGGTGGGTAGTTGACAACATGATTTTGGTTGGCTTTTGATCCTTTTTAGTTGGCACTCAAGTTGTATCTTTTCTTCACTTTTCTTTTGGTCTTTTGCAGGGATGTTAGGTTTGATGATTGAGAGAGAGGGACTGCAGGCTGTTTTTGATTACTAGTATAGATTATGGTTTCATTCTTCCTTTTGGTTATAGTTTTACAGGATGTACTGCCATTCAGGGTTTTCTTATTTACATATTTAGAATTTGATTCTATACATCAGGATAATAATATTAAAGTGATTAAAAAAAAAGCAATAAATTTATCATCAGTTGGTAGAGAGTGGTTTCATTAAGAATAAGATTCTAGATAACTCTGCTTTTTATTTTCTTCTTTTACAAGTCCAAAATTCTCAAGACTGACAAGAAAAAGATGGCCACTTAAGAGCAATACCATAAGGGGCAATCTTTCAAGATTTATAGGCATCCCTAAAAATTAATAATAATAATTAAATGGCTTCGTTAAAGGCTTCAAAGATTAAATAAACACTTATAGACGGGTATTGGCTACTATTACTCGCTCATAGTACAAATTAAGAACTATATAAGCAAGCAGACCTAGTACTCTCTGCCCAAAATTTCCTTAAAAAAAAATTAATTAAAAAAATTTAATAGAACTAATAATAATAGTTGCCCCTACCTTTGAATTGCGTCGCTGCTTCGTTGTGAGTTGTTTCCGGAGTTAGGGTCACCTATTGTATCTTTTATAACATTGAGGGTTCGCTCGGCTTCTGCTCAGACAAGTAAAAATCATCGTAGTATAACACTGGTTGTTGCAGGTGAGGCCGGCTGCCTATCCTTGATTGGAGGCAGCTCGATAAGGCAATAGTATTGGAGATTGCACTCATCGGGGTCTTTAAGAGATGGAATGACTATGTGATGCCTCTCCTGCCTCCACTTTGGATTCAGATCTAACTCTCTTATAGAACAAGAGATAAGCAGCTGATGTCTTGATGTCGGATTCATTGACTGCAGAGACGTGACTATCATCGAAATGATACCATCTATTCTCGTCAATCAACTGGATAAGTGGAAACACCAAAGCCTCAAATATAATCATTAGATATACAAATGTCGTAAATTCGAATAAAACACTAATCAGCTAGATTATCAGTTTACCTTAGCATAGGCAGTGTAGTGGCCACCACCTAGCCCACCATAATGGTTGCTGATGGCATATAGCTCATATAAATAAGATTGACCATCTTTGCTCATGACATATTGGCTCAAATCAAGATCGTGAATTGGGAAATTCACAAATGTGTCAATCTTGTTCTTTAGGTATCTGCCATAAGTGAAGCGTTTCAAATGAAAAACAATAATCTCAGGTAGCATCCACAAGTCCAACTTCTTTATCGCTTGCCTGTGTTCCTTGCAACGAGGACAATACCTGCATTAATAATTTAAGACAAAACATATTAAGGTCGGTACTGGTTACAGTAATGTGAGACTGCAACATTATCATCTGAAATCCATTTGAACAAGCTTTAAGCACTTACCACATGTCATCAGGCCCTAGGGGTTCTTCAATCAAGAAAGCATCTAAACATGAAGATAGAGAAATGGCTTCTTGCCGAGTCTTTTTTGCTGCAAGCCCTGCTTTATAAACCTCGGGAATGTCCTTCAAGTAGCTGGAATCATATAACTCTTTTTCTTTGTCAGTCCAATCTAGTACAACCCTTAAGAGCTTTCCTATGATCTTCCCTGATTCAAAGAGGGTATCCTTCTTAAAAGCATTGAAGTTCATAACCCTATCATCGGTCAGACGGAGTGGAATTGACAAGTCTGTGCACGAAGTACCCTCAAGTTCTGCATTCTCAACTGACTGAGCATCAGAACAGCTGCATTCTTCATCAAGCCCATCCAAGAGAATGCCATTTTCCTTACCAACATGAGCCTTAGCTGAAGAAATTTTTTTGAAAGGTGACAATACTTTAGAAACAGCGGCTTCAATATCAGCTCCACTTGATTGGTCCGCTACCAAATAAGTAACCAGTGGAGTTCCAAAAAGCTCTGCCCTGGAAAGTCCAATATATTGGTTCAAAATCTTAAGCAAAGACAGAAAAGAGGCAAAGAAGAATACAGCTTATTCAACATATTCATATGACTTTCTCCCTCAAAGAAAAAAACAAGCGCCAAAACATAAAAGAAATATACTCCCCCCTCCTTTTCTCTCACAGCTTATTACAGATTGGTATGAGACTACTTTCAGCTGCCCCCCAAATACTTGAAGGAAAAATACGAAGCCACAACAGTCCATTCCTCAATGCCTAGTGCACTGTAAAAGTCATGAACCCTTCCACAGATTTTTCTTAAACAAATACATTCCACATGGTGTGCACAGTCAATGGATGAACCGTGTAGACAGATATAAACATTACTTGAGAAATAATAATAATAAGATAATAATATATAATCAGTAGACAATTGCCAATGATAGAGAAACGATGGACCCTTAATATTCTAAAATATCAAAATACTGCATGTAGTAAATCAGATTGAAAGAATACAATCTGCTTGGGGAAATTTCAATAGCTAGAGAGACAAAGAAATAAACTTACTTTTCCTGCCACCGATGAAAAATTACTAGCCTAGTTTTCCCTATCTCTTTCTTTTGAAACCGGAATGCCACAATATGCTCATCATCCTTTATCGAAGCCAATGGCTCCAAAGGCATCTCCAAATATCGGTAAATCTTGTTTTCATACACCTGATATTGAAGGTTTACTACTTCAGCCAATCAAGAGAATGTATAATTTAAACAGCTAGAAATAAATTAAGAATCAACTCAACATATGTTTACCTCTGCAAGCATAAGGCTTTCATCACTCTTCAGACCACATGCAGTACCTAATGCCAAAAGGAGATCTTTGCAGAAACCATTTTTCAGCACAGAAACCGTAAATGGCATTGGTAGACGACTTCCATCACCATAAAAAACTGTCACTGTCATTGTCCTAGTGATAGTTGAAGGTAGTGGTAATGATAGATACATGAAGGGGTCAAAGGTGATAGAAATTTTGCTGCAAACTGGGCAAACCAGTGTAGACTTGTATTGACCCTGAGAAGCAGGAGCATTATTAACAATGTTCCAATTGTTAGTAACCAAGTGGAAAATCAGCCTAATTGCTAGGCACAGAAACTTGAAGTCATTTATCATTGACATGCTAGATGAATGAAAACAACTACATAAGCATGGGATATATTAAACACGGAACAATAAAAGCATTAGGCACCTAAATCTGAGATATAACCTAATATTAAAGAATGGGAAAAGCTATATAATGACAGATATATAAAAAAAGGCACTTCTAATTTGTCCCAAAAAGAAAAAGTAATTGATCATAAACTGCTTAGAATGGCACTGGCAACAAATCGTAGATAGTAATTATATCTCCCAAGAAAAACCCTGATACCACTATTAACTCTCCTACATAACTTTAAAAAAGACTACTATATGCAACTCTAAATCTAAGAATTCAGGCAAAACAAGAAATATCTCACTTGGCAAACATCCACAATTACTGAGTCATTCCGCGCCTTATGATTTTTCCAACACTCAGCTGCAACTTCCTCATCAGGACGACCATCAGAGTCCTTCATTTCAATGTAAGGTTTTTGTTTGACCCTATTCAAGTCTTCATGCAACCCATCTAGTAAGAAAGCCAGAAGTTCCTAAAGAAAGGACACTCCATTATTAGGGAAAACAAAACATAAATATGATAATAAAAAATGTAACCCTGAAAAGTTACATATAGATACCATTCAAACAACATTCATAAGTCACTCTTAAGTTGCATTTAAAGTATAATGCAAAATAGATATACTCCATGCTAAGCCTTGGAATAGTTAGAAGTTAAAAATTAAAACTTAGGATCCTTCAAGCATTCACTACCCTAATCTGCGCTTAACTTCTCATTTTTCTTCCTTTTTTTAAGCATGCGCCATTCTTCTTCTCTTACAACAAGTCAGCCCCCTTCATCTATTTTGCTGCTGCTTCTTTTGATTGCAACAAAATAAAGCCAAAACATGAAAAAGCCGACTTGGAAAGCTCCAAGTCATGTCCAACACATATATTGCACCCGTACTGGTGTCTTCTCAATGTAACAGTGATGGTAAACCCTAAACAGACTCTAACATACAATTCCCACTACTCTATACTACTAAATTCCCAACATTGCAGAAGAACAAAATATTCAAACATCAGAAAATACTTACTTGAGAATCGTGCTGGTTGTAACCACTAAACTGGGGTGCAAACCGAGCAAGTTTCCCCTTAAATACACGTGGAGCTATAGCAGTTCGCCCTGAGGACCATAATTTTCGCAACAAGTCACCGAATGCAAGAGCAAGCTCTCCCTGCACAAGTAAACTTATGTTAGAGACTTTGTGGAGTGCTCAAGAATAGGTATCAAAATTGTCCAAACCATAATTCACATTAAACTACAAAAGCAATTGATTGATAGAAGCACACTTACATGCATTCCCAAAGGATTGTCTGTGTTGATCTCAGCTCTGTAATCTTTCAAGAAATACTCAACAAGAGGGGGCGTGTGCACTAAACATTGAAGAGCACTATTCATAAAACAAGTATTTCCTAGATTCTGCAATCCAGCCAAGCCCCCCTTCTCTCCTTTTCTAGCAGAGTTACATGCATCAAAACCATCATCCATATCTGTTAATCCTGAGCCTAAGGAACTTCCTGGATACAGATTTGATCTGTAACCTGAGTGGCCATTGGACAAGGTTGGGCCCCCAGCAATTGTCAAGGGTGATCTTGAAGGCTCCAAGGAAACCAAAGCTAGGTCATTTCCTGTAGAATCCATGCCAATTTTTGACGATTGATGTCCATCAACTAGCTCCAGAAGAATCTGTAATGTTTCAGCAAACATACAGGTAAATGGAGAACAATTAGGAAGCAAAACAAGAAGGGAAAACAAAAGGATGCTCACATCTTGATCCATCTGCAAGTTTGATTCTTCTAGGGTTTTGTTTGAAACAGACAACTGTGCATACTTTCTCTTGTTGAAGTAATCCCAAATGCGAACCTAGCAATATATCCAAAACATGTAAGCAAACAATTTTATTCAGAATACATTCTCAAAAAAAAAAAAAAACAATTTGCTCACCTTATCCTGCTCTATTCCTTTAAGTGCACAGACTTTCTGGAAAAGCTCAGTTAAAGAAGCCTAAACATTACATCCAACCAAAAGAATAGAAGTGAGGAAAAAAGGGAGTTAGAACCTGCATGGCCTAACGAAAACAAAAATGCATAATTTAAGGACATTAAAAAAATAAGACTTAAGAAACCAAAAGGCTTTTCCAGATCATTTTAACAATTGATTTGAAATGGAAGGATTTCCAGTTTTGTCCTAGACATCAAAACTTACAATGAACAGATGTCAATACTAAAACCTGTTTAAACAAGATACTTTATCACTATTATCCTCCATTTGGCCAGACCAAGGCAACAAAAGAATGGACAAACCACCAATTTATGCAAATGAAAGCCATACCTTTCTGCTTAACCATATAGTTGACTGACTTTCATCCCTGGAATCTATCAACTTAAGACAAAGGGGGTAAACCTCCACATCAAACTTTTTATGATAAACACCCTGCAAAATCATCTTTCTAGGCAATTCTGGCCCTCCTTTATACCTATATGTTAAAATAAAAAGCAAATTTTACAAGGTATCTTCTCAAATAAGTAAAGCAAAGATAGGTGCATTCAGGTGTATGGTATATAATCAAGTCAGTAGCATATACTGCTTTAACCAGGAAGAAAATATCAACCAATTACAGTGGCAGATAATGCATGCACATATCCTTTGTATGTCTGTCCATTTCAATTAACGTGAATAAGCATCAAATAGATACCACTTAAAAAGGCTAATAACTCATTAAAAGGCTATAGATCTTCACGCTGTTTGGTAACTTGAAAATTTATAACCAGAGTATGTATATTAGCAAAAAAAATTGGAAGAGGTGAAGCATTACCATCCGTGAAGCTTTTCCCAAACTCCTTGTGGTACCAAAACATAATCCTGCCCTTCCATTAACATTCTCCGAAGCTGTATGTCATTTCCCTTGCCATTGCTATCACTTCCATTCTCAACAATGTCAGAGTTATCTATAGCGCCAGGCCTTTCTGCCACGACCGAAGAAGCTCCATTGATATGCCGAGAATCAGAAGATTGGTTCCCAATCAAATTTTCATCACCGTCTATTCCAACATACCTCTCCCACTTTCGAAACCAGCTGCCAGAAAATGAAGAGAAAAAAAGCTGAATCATACAATTAATTAATATACAATGATTAAAAAAAAGGTACTGAATCATACAATTAATTAATATACAATGATTAAAAAAAAGGTAATTAAGTTTAATAAAAAAATCAAATCATTTCTTCAAGTTCCAGATAGGAACCAGGAAAAAAAAGAACAGGGTCGAAAATCCTCTAAAACGAACCTGCTAGAAATAACGAAATACAAGTTGCCTTCTTTCAAATTACGTTCGGATTCGTTTCTTAAATCAGTAACTATCTTTTTCTCTTCTTCGGGCGTGCACGGCAAGCAACTCGCTCCGTTCTCCATCACGCATCCCGAATCTGGAATCGTCATGATCGATGAATTACCACCCTAAACATCAACCAAATCACAAATTCATTTAAAACCAAAAAGAAAATTACAACAATTAAATCTCCAATCCAAAAATCAAGCAGATTTGTATCACCTAGAGAGATCAGAATCAAAGCACAGATAAATCGCTTGTTCGTCGACGAATAAATGTAAGAAAATTAGAAAACAAAGTATATCTTTCTTTCTTTAAAAAAAAGAAGGGAAAATTGAATATTGTGGAGAACCCTAAAGCTAAAGCAGATCGGGAAATGAGAGAGGGATTATTGGGGGTGGAGAAATGGAGTTAATTGGACAAAAGGCAGCCAACTTAAACTTACCGTCTTTTCAACGATCTTGTCTTTTCCTGAGTCACTCACCTTTTTATAGGCTTCAACAATAAAACGGGATATTACCCAAATCATAATAGATTGAAAAACTCTATTTTATATTTTCTTTTTATTTCTTTTTCTTCTCTCTTGTTTTTGTTTTCCTTTCACCTGTGAAGATTAGATTATTATATTTAACCCAAATCATATATTTTAACTTCTTGTTTTAACAAAGTAAAGAGAAAGGTAAAAAAATCCCCAAATACTCCACTTGCTAATTATAGAAAATGACCATTCTTTTCCTTATTTTTTATATTTTCAATATAATAAAAAAGAATATATCTAAATAAACATAAAACTTGATTGGCCAAAAAGAAAATTAACATAAGACTTCGATTTCTCTCGTTTTTTGAGTTATTATTATTATTTGCTTTTATAAATATAAATTCATCTCCCACATCTTGGGATATTTACTTATTAAACGATCGAATAATGTTTCAAAATTCCAGTATACAAAGAATAAAAAATTTGTTCAACTCCAAAAGTAAGACCAAAGAATATTAAATCACAAATGATTTAGAAATATTTGGTGTTTTGTTCATTATATTGAAGAAGGAATGATCAAATCTGACGGCAAGTTATACTTGTTATAAAGGAAATAATAATTAAAAGGAGCCAATGCTGTTGGAACTTATGCTAAAACTTGTGGCAGTCTCTAACATAATACTACCAAAAATATCCGTCTATGTACAGAACTAGGACTAGGACTACATATCAATCACACCCATAGACAAACCGGCAGGAACTACAGGTGAGCAGACCAAGCATCTGACTATGGAAGAAGGCGAATAGTGA
Source organism: Gossypium sturtianum (assembly GCA_025698515.1). Lineage (NCBI taxonomy): Eukaryota > Viridiplantae > Streptophyta > Magnoliopsida > Malvales > Malvaceae > Gossypium > Gossypium sturtianum. The sequence continues at coordinate 3,490,769 of CM046954.1, forward strand.
ATTGTTGATCTGGCATGAACCCATTGCTGCACAAAAGATGGTCACTGGATACAAATACAATACAAGAATCATCTCGTGATCTGCAGATAGGAGATGAGAAACAGAAGAGCACTATCCAAATGTTTAAAGCCGTAGAGTCCATTTCTTCATCTTGGAAAATCAGTTGAAAACCATGACTCTATAGGCTTTTAAGTTACATGGACCCTATCTCATCAGAGCTTGCTGAGGCATCACTTCCCACTGGGCAAGCTCCGCTTCCTTGGATCTCGTCGTCACTGAACATGCTCTCCTCACTTGAGTTAGAGAAGGGTCCGGCATCATCATCACTGAAATCTGCTTTCCTTCTCCTGCGGACATCTTTTATTCCTCTTCCTTGCAAAGCCAGTCGCCTGCGCTTCCTCGCTTTCCTTTTGCCTTTGGGGAACTCTTCTTTCTGTGACTCGAGGCTTTTGCTTTCTACCTCTTTCGTACTTCTTCCCTTGCCGAATTCATTATCGTCTGAATCTTCAGCATCTGCCTTGCGCCTTTTCTTACTTGAATTAGTCTGGTACACAATAATGTCATTTAGATCTTCAATAAAAAACCAACAATAAGAATATTCTTTAAAACTTACAAGAACAGTGAAAATTATTTATATGGAAGGAACAACAAAAACAAACGCACGCCATTTCTAGTACGTACAGGATAGAAAATCTGAATCATAGTCCAGGAGATATTCACAACAAGACCCCATGATTTTTCCCCCTTGTCTTTGCTCCCTTTTCTTTCTATTAGTTTTTGTTTAATTTTACACAACTTTTGGCTTCCATATTATAACTGAAAGTGCTTAACAATGCTGGCATAAAAGACCAGAACACCGAACCTCATAATCACAAGAGTTGAAGCAAAAACCCATCTCCCTTCACAGCCATGCCATTGTCATGCCAATAGATGAATAAACTTTAGATTTCACATTGATAGTTCAAACTTTCCAAAAGGCTGCGTTGGCATATATTTTCTTTCCATTTTATTCAGAACATCTCAGTTTTCATTGGCTAAACCAAAAGGAGAAAGCAAGGACAATCCACAAGGACAAAATTGCAAGACATGCAGCAAGTTATGATTATTAACCACAGAGAACAATGCACAAAAAAAAAATAAAAGATGGTCAGCCACAACCTATGTGCTTACCTTGGGGCCACGATCAACTAACTGAGCCCATTCTTGTCGATTTCTTAGGCAATCAAGAACAGCTTGAGAATGAGTAGAATACGCATATCGTTCTCCATTATGTTTCCTCAAGTTAGGCCAATGCTGGAATAAAAGCAGAAAAGAAATGAATGAGAAGTAATATTTTTCCTCCAAGAAATAGCAGAAGTGAAAGATGGAATAAAGCAGACAGTAGGCACTCAGCACGAGAGAAGCAACATACCGGCAGGACTGCATTACAAAGCTCTTCATAAGTCATTCGCCTGCCTTTGCTCATAATGTCATTTATCAAGCCTGAAATATGAAGAATATTATAAATGGTTAATTACATGGTTAATTACATGCTATGCAAATAAACATGAGATTGGTCCCAATTCAAGAAAACTTTGTAAACCAGACTTGCTTGGAGAGGCAGTTACCAGGTAAAGTACGAGGTACAGAACCACGAGCTGTGCCTGTGTCATCATCAGATAAATTTCTAGGTGAACTACGTACATGTGACAAATTTTGCTCATTAGCTTCAGTTGAAGAAGAAGGGCCACTGTTTGTGGCTGTGGAGGGTGTGGCATGTACATTCTTGTCATTCCTTTTAGCAGAAGCATCCATGGCAGAACCAAGATCTTGTCTCTGATCAAGTGAAGATAGCACTTTATCAGTTCTTTTAGCATCATGATCAAGCTCACGAGATCCACGGGACCCATCTTTAGATGCATCCTTGTTTTTTCTTCTAGGGACCTACAAATGTATCAATTAAGAACCATTCATCAAAGCAGAATCTTCTCCAAAACCTCTTTTACCAATGCAACTAACACTTAAAACGGGAATTACAAGTTGGAATAGTAATGTAAGATAATGAAGTAGACATATTACCATACTGTGATCCTTTCCTCCTGAGCTAGATGTGCGTTTCATTAGCATGCTTGTGGCAGTTGCAGATGCCAGCTGAGGAAAGCTCCCAGCCTGCCGCACACGTGGAACACGAGGTACTCTTGGAGAACTATTAAGTTCTTGATGCAAAAGCAAAGCAAGCTGAAATAGAAGAGGGAGAAAATCTTGTCAAAGGAAACTCCTGAAATTTTCATAAAAAATTAGAAAGAGAAGGTATAAATCTTATTAGAAGATGGAACTTGATCTCACACCTCTTCATCACTTAGAGTAGTGGAATTTGATGTTGCAAAGGGATGTACTGATGATGCATGTGCAGCCTTAGATGCTGGCTGGGAACTTGACTGACTGGACTTTTCACCTTTCTGTGGGAAACCTGAAGCCGATGTCTTGTTTTGTTGAACATATGAAGCAGACTGACTTTGCAGTGAGCCGGCAGACTCACCAGAGACTGACATAACTGAACTATTCTGCATCAAAGATGCCTTTAAAGATGAGGAAGGCACAGAATCTTTTGACTCAGATATGTTTCTTTTTGAAATGGAAGCATGTGAAATCCTGCTTTGGTGTGGGACTTTTGACGTAGAACTATAAGAGGACTTTGGTCGCTCTTTTACTGCCTTACGTGATAAGTCATGTCTGTCTTCATCCCTAGGCACATCATTTGTAGCGTGACCTTTCTTACTGCTCACATTGTTGTCAGGCATTACTTGTTGCTTTGAGTTATTCTGAGAATCTGTAGGTTTAGAGCTATCAGGAACAGATGATACAGCAAATATGGAAGCGGATGAGGTGGAAGATGACTTTCCAACGCATGCTACCATTTTACGCTGGTTAGACTGTTCTTCAGGGGTCAGAACATTTATAGTTGGTTTAGACTCTTCAGAAGATCTAGGAATACGGTTGGATTCTGGAGAAATTTTCTTCACAGTCTCAGAAACTTCTGAACCCTCCAAATCACATTTTAGCAACGAACAATGGCCAGACAACTCATTTGCTTTATCAGAATGACAATCAGCAACAATTTCTGATTCATTGATTCTTGCCTTACTGTCAGACGAATGTGAAAATCCTCCAACCAAATCATTCATTTGGGAGGTTTCTGATGTCTGATGAAAAGATATTTCTGTGTCTTTAGTATCATCAGGATTAGAACGTTGATTAATTAAGACAACATTAGAATCATCATCATTCATTTCTCTTTTCACCTCAATATCAGATTTATCAAAGCTGCAAGAGATGCCGCTATTAGAATCTTTAAGAATATTATTTCCCTGAACTTTCAGGGCAATACTAGCCAAAGCATCAACCTGATGGTCCTGAGGACTTCTTGTAGAACCTTCTACTACAACACCATCTACTTTGTCAATTGCCACACCATCACCCTGTTGCAAGAATATGGAAGGTTATATAAAATGCCAAGTGAAACCAAAAGCATATCAGAAATACTTGTCAAATAGCCCTCTAATATTTTACTACACAAAGGCAGATGAAGGATTGCATGCATCCTTAAAGTGCATGCAAACTGCACATGCTAGTTTTGAAGGTCCTGACAACATCATCAGAGACTTGCTTTTGATTTCACATCACCTGACACTTGCTTCTAGAAAATTAAAGATGGTGGAGCCGTGACAGTCCTAGCGACACCAACTAATAGCACTTCTTCCACTATATATATATATATATATATTTAAAAAGTACCCATCGGCCATTATATCAGACAAAATAACAAAAGAAACAAAATCCAGTCCATGATACCAATGAATGAAAAGCATAACAAAGATACCTCTTCTTTAATAGGAGTTATCCCAGTATATTTGTTCACTAATGGCAATTGAGCGAGATCTTCTGTTTTTGGAGTGCTTGTCATAGCTGCGGGAAGTTGATCATCAGCCTTCTCTTCCTTCCCATCAATTCTAATCGAATCATGTCCAGACATGCTAGAAGTGGAGACCTCTGAAGCATGCTCTTTTCCACTTGAGTTGTTCTTGGGTCTTTCAACCGCATGGTTCGATGCAAGATTACCATCTGAAGTTGGTTCTTGATGCACACTGTCCTTCAAATTTTTGTTCTTTCCACTCTGGACACCAGTTGCGAAAGACTTTGGAACTCTGTCTTCATAAAATTCCAATTGTTTTGCATCACAGCTGGGTCTAAACACTAGAAATAAGAATGCAAACAAAAACAGAAAGAATCTGGAGTCAACATGCATATGCCAACTCTGGTAAAGATGAGGCTCACCATTACCGTTCATTCCAATGGTATGAAACAAGAGTTATTGAAGAAATAACTACATTTCTCATCATATAATAATAATTATCATAACTGAATCTCTCCATTTGCACATATTTATAAAGCATTAAATCAATTGCAAAGTTAAATAACCTGTTTTATGGGGCTGTACAGATCTCTTCTTCTCGTAAGCCTCTTTCTCAGCAGAACTTCTAGACTTCTTTCTTGTACTCCTATCTTTGAACACCCCAGGCTCATCTTTTTTCTGCTTACTGGAGGGTGCTGTAACAGGCTGAAGTACACCCCTATCTTTCCTTACTCCATTCTGCCAATGCTTTCCATCAAAATCTTCACTCTCACTCTTCTTCCCTTCATTTAAAACACCCTTCTTTGGATGCATCGGAGCACTAAACACCCTCTCTTTAGACAAAGAAAACAGAACTCCGGCACCATTATCAGCAGGATTCCCACTCTCAAACTCATTCTGCTTACCATTTTTGTTATCATCTTCTTTGTTCTCATCCCAACAAGGGAATTCCCTATACTGGAAATTAAACTTCTTAGGCACATACCCAGTACACTTCCATAGTTGCGGCGTAAAAACCCCAGACAGCCCACTAAACAAACCAGGTTCCCCTCCTGGAACCCCTTGAACATGAACACGCTCTTCCATGGGGATATCAGTCCAAAGCCTAAAGGGCCGTCGGGTAGAACTACTCTCTATCCTAACTGTTTTCGTTGGCAGTTCAACCAACAATTGTGCCACCTCCGTTTCCTCGCTGTCATTACGGTTGCTTTTGTTCTTGCACTTGTCACAGGCAAACAACTCTTCTCCCTTGGTGTAACGAGAGCAGCGCGTATGCACCCAGACGCCGCACTCATCGCACTTCACCATCTCTTCACCGTCGTCAAAATTGACACCGCAGATGCAGTCCACGGTCCATGAACCGTCTCCCCAATCATCATGGGTATCGGCCCGCTGCGTCCGGCCTTTCATACTTGTTATCCTAAACCCTAATTAGAAAAAAAATAATCAAAAAGACCTAACCTAAAAAAAATCCTAAATTCCTATCCTAACCACCCCCAATTCACATTGAACTAAAACTGTTGGGCTAATTTAACATCTTTTGCGCTACCTTTTTTGCCGAAATTGAGTTGAAATTGAAGAATGAGTACCTGGAAACATTAAAACTCTTTGCTGATGCGATGGTTTGAGGGACTTTCTCGGCGTTCGCAGGGGTAGACGAGAATGGCTTTGTTCCTTGCGCAGGGACGGACCGGAACTAAAAGGGAATAAAATATGAAAAAAATACTACAACTATGAAATCTTTTGGCGTCCGCCTCTTTTTTTCTCATTCTTTTCTCTTCGGCTCGGCTTCAAAATATCCAAGCCCTTTTTCGATTAGTGGCCCGAGCCCATTCACCCCTGACTTAGCGGATTTGCGACTGAAATTATGTTACATAAACTGTGAAAAGCCCTCATTCTACTCTCAATTTTAATATTAGCAAATTAATCCTTGTCAAAAAAAATCATACTAATTTAAGACTCAAGCACAAGTATCCAAAAATCAAATAAAATAAATTATAATTATTATAATTATTGAAGAACATAAAAAATTATTGTAGCAGCCCAAATATTCAAAAAATGAAATAAAATAAATAATTATTATAATTATTTCGAAAAATAAAAAATATTTATTGCATCACCAAACTCAAGCCTAATGCTCTGAAAATGAAATAAAATAATTATAAAAATTATAATTCTTTCGGAAAATAAAAAATATTATTCTAACACTAGACTCTAGCCCAAATACACCGAAAATGAAATAAAATAAAATAATATTTATTATAGTTATTTCAAAAAAAAATTATTTTATTACGAGACTCTAGCCCAAGTGCTTTGGAAATGAAATAAAATAAAATAACTAATAATTGTTCCAAAAAATGAAAAAAATTATTGCAACACCAAACTCAACTTCAAGTTCCCCGAAAATGAAATAGAATAAATAATAATCATGCACTCGACATAGATATTAGAAATCAATCGATCAACTAATTATCTAATTGGCAAAGCAATTATTCTAAGCTATCAATAACCGGTCTAATATTTAAAAAACTTGAACAATTGTATCTAAACTAGAAGACATGCAAATACTAAAGAGCAAAGAAAGACTAGAAGCAATTCGACCTCACAAACTTGTAGAATCAAACTTCAAATATTACTTCAACTAGAAAAGAAGAGTTTAGTAAGCCATAAAGAAAATAAAACGCAAAATCAAAATAAATTTGAGGGCGGAGATGTCTCTGCCTCCCCCTAATAGTGTTAATTTATAGTGCAAAAATAGTATAACGGAGAAAATACAAAAGTGTCATTGAATATAAAGCATAATTTTTCTAGGTTTTGTAAGAATTCTTGCGTCAAACTTTCAAGCCGTTTTTGTGTGACTTTTTAACATTTTTGGGCTTGAGTCGTGAAATAAATTTAGCTAGATCTTTCAATTCACTTAGAATCGATATATTATGAGCCCAAAATGGAGGTCTATAGCCCAAGTCATGATCAAAATACCGAAATTGCACTGTGTTAAAAGTCCAAACCGCAAAGACTTGCCAAAAATAAACATTAACCTCATTTTCTCCAATTATTCCCTAAATCTATAATAAAAAAAGTATAAATAATACAATTAAGAACATAAACATCATAATTTAAGAGGAGAAATATCACAAATAATTGAGAAGTTACGCACTTATCATTAGTAAAGCAAAATAACTATTTTTTTTAATAAAATACTATTATTAATGAGAACAATGAACAATAAAAATATAAAGATATGACCCATAGTATAAACAATTAATATGACAGTACAAATTGATGCACAAGTGCCATGTCTAAAGAATAATCCCAAAAGAGGAAAAAGATAAATTGACAACAACTGCAACATTAGAAGAATTTAGAAACAAATCAGAACTGCATCACCTCAATTAAAACGCTAAAAGTCGCGTCCTAGCCCCACCATCATCAGACTACCCTAAAAATGAACTTTGGTGAACCAATAAACCGTTGCCAAAAGCCCCAAAAGACTCATCGCATCATAGATACACAAAATGTCAAGTCTCAAATAACCTATCGTCCTCCTCTTCCTCATGTTATATTCCAATTGTATGAAAACATCATCACTGTGCTCCATTAATTAGGATAAAACCTTCTAAGAACGGGGCCAGAACACGACTAGAAACTAAAAACTAAAATCAACACTACTTCCAGAAAAAAAAAATAGAGTAAACAAAACAAAAACTAGACAAAAGTTAAAAATAAATGAAATTTTAAAAAATATTATAAAAGAAATTGCAACCAACAACTAACTCGAAGACCGTCACTGTCATCGTGTCAGCAAAATTAATATTTAATTTAAAATTGTAACACTAAAACTTTTTAAAAAAATTAAATATTATTTTAAAATCAAACAAATCCTATTCATTCTCCCCTTCTTAATTTATGAGTTTCAGTCTAAATTAATATTTATATAAATAGATAAATGTTAACGTGCCGCTGGCATCAGAATAGACGTCACACGAAACAAAAGGATATTCATATAAAACGGAATATAGTTATGTAGTAGAATGTGTAAGCTTAGATTATAATCTCAAAATTCAACCACATTATCATATTGTCCGACCTACAACTACAGGAAGGTGATAAAAAGAGATGAAATGTCCAGTTTTAAGGTTAGTATAAAAAAGTGGTTGCTCCGTCAATTTCCACACAAACTTCATGATTACTGCCATAGAATTTAAGACGATTAACGATCATCATATGGTTATGGCTTAGACACTAACACACCCCCTCTTCCCTCTTCACTTGTAACCCAATATGTACTATGATTCCCATTATCAAAACAAGGTAAAAGATAAACCAACAATAAAATGCACTTGATTGACAGTTTGGATGGATCGCCTATAGCCTATATAGGCAACAGTCTCTTCAAATATGTCATCAAAGTTAACATGTAGATAAGGTACATACGATAAACCATATATAACGCCCTTCAAATATTATTTATTCGATTACAAACGAAACCTATATTAATCCATCAATGGGACCATACATACATACATACATACATTGTTCCACGACGTCATTGTAATTTTATAGATGATATAATAAAGTGCAAAGCCTACGTGAATGAAAAGCATGCATACATCACCACTACGCCATTATTATCTATGTCTTCCGCACCTGCTGAATTGTCGTTGAGGAGTGATGATTTATACAATAAAAGTGTGATCATTGAAAAAGTGCTGGTTTATTTCAAATGGATCATATTAAGGTCGAGGGTCATCGTTTGAGATGGCTGTCGCATATTTTCTTATGGACCCACTTTTTTTTTTCTTTTTTTACTGTTTACATTACTAACTGGACCTACTTCCCTTTTACATTATTCGCCTCATTTTAATTTCTTTCTTTCTATGTTTTCTCTTAAAAAGGGTGTCTAGTTTTAAGGTCAAATTTTGGGATTAGTTCTTCTACTTTGTCTAAGTTGTAGTATTTGTACATTTCAAATTATCAATTTTAGTCTTTATAGTTTTTAAATTTTAAAATTTAATCCATATACTTTTCGATTCGGTCAATTTTAGTTCATGTACTTTTTGTAATTTTTATATCTTAGTCTTGACCTGTAACACCCCTTACCCGTGTCCGACGCCGGGACAGGATACGAGGCATTACCATACTTGACCTTACTTGATCATGAAGTATTGGGCTATAAATTTCCTTCCAACTTAAAACTTCTCATTCTTAATCATAACTTACATATCATGGGCCTACGAGGCCTTAAACATATTTCCGGAAGGTTTCAGAATTCAGCCGGAAATTCACATGTACTTAGAAAATTTTTCATCAAGAAGGACGTCACACTCCCGTGTGACTTGGGACACGCCCGTGTGGTCACACTCACACGCCCATGTCCATAGCCCGTGGAGCTCTCTATTTATGACGTCATCAACAAATTTAGGTCACATGGCCAAGTCACACGCCCGTGTGTCTGGGCCGTGGTCGACACTGACTTGCATCACTAACATGCAGGGGACACACGGCCTAGCCACACACCCATGGGACTGACCGTGTGTCACACACAGCCTAGACACACGCCCGTGTGTCAACCCGTGTGGACACTTAGAGGATATTTTTCCAAGCCTTTTTGCCATCCTGAGACATAATCTCATTCATTTCATCACAAGTAGCACATAACATAGCAATAGTAAACTATTAAGAATCCTTAAATTATCATTCATTCCACCCGTATTTTACTCAATTAGTTGCACGAACATTCATTTCATTTAACTCACCAACTCTATAACATAAACTTGACAATATTGGCCAATTCACCATGGCCATTTACAAAATGAGTGTAAAACATTAATAGCCAACCCTTTGGCCTTTAAATATGACATGACCCAAAATGATTAAGTTCCTATACATGCCATACTCAAAATGGATTAACTTTACTATACCAAAAGAACGGTTGATAGTGTGATCCGAGCTCCAACGTTCTATGATCCCCGAACTAACTTGGCGAAACTACAAGGAAAAAGGGAAAAGAGAGTGGTAAGCAAATAGCTTAGTAAGTTTGCATGAAATTCCAAACAACATAATTGCTTGCATTAAATTCATCCATCTATTGAAACAATAACAACATAAGTCTCAAATGCTTAAGCATACTCATCCATACTTACTCATACTTATTCTTACCCATCTCATATTACATTATGGATTCATAATTTGTATTTTCTCATGGTACCTGTATCACTTATCACATAGCTTAGCACATATACTAATATGAGCATAAACTCAAATTTTCATCATTCTTAACATGAAAGAAACTCCAGATCATCCATAAATAGTTTTTGGCCTTATACCGTTTTACGTACTTAGCTCTTTTGCCCATGAATTAATCAGATTATCGTAGGATATTCAAACTCATCATGTATGAATCTTGATGCCAACGCCATATCCCAGATATGGTCTTACATGGAATCACCCCTTAATGCCGATGCCATATCCCAGATATGGTCTTGCACTGGATCTTATAGTTTGATGTCGAAGCCATGTCCCAGACATGGTCTTATACGAGATCATACACGGATGTCGATGCCATATCCCAGACATGGTCTTATACGATATCATCATTTGGTGCCGTGGCCATATCTCAGACATGGTCTTACACGGGACCTTCTTTATTCAATGCTATGACATGAGTATCCTCATTATTTCGAATCTTTATCTGGGATTTCACTTAGCTTATTTTCACCATTTCCTCATCGAGGCTTTACCATTTGATTTTCATAGCAATAACATATATTGTCATAATATTAACTAGCTTCAAATATCGAAACATTATGAAACTTCAACTTCATACAAACTTACCTCGATTCTCAAAATGTGTGTCGATGCTCGATTTAGTCATCGATTTTGTTCTTGCCTCGATTTCGATCCGGGCTTCGTGTTTCTTAATCTATAATAATAATTTCACTTGTTAAATACACACATTGACTAAATTGACTCGTAATTCATATTTTAGAAAAATTACGATTTTACCCCTAAACTTTTACATAATTACACTTTTGCCCCTAGGCTCGTAAAATGATTTTTATACAACTTTCTTGCATTTCAAGCCTATCCGAATCATATTCTCAACTATAACAACATTCAATTTCTACTATTTCACTCATGTATGACCATTTCTACAACTTTTTCAATTTGGTCCTTTTGTGCATTTTTCATGAAAATCACTTAGAAAAAGATGTTCATCCTTCACCAAACTTTCATATTCTTTCTTAAAACATCAAAATACATGCATGTCATACATGGTAAATTTTTGAACATAAACCCTAGCTCAAAATATAGCTAAAAATAGCTAAACCGAGCTACGAGGGTCTCAAAAATACGAAGAACATTAAAAATGGGGCTAGGATGCACTTACTATCAAGCTTGAAAGTTGAAGAAACCTTAGCTATGGCTTCTTGAAAATTTCGGCGCTAGAGGAAGAAGATGGACATGATTTTGGCTTCTTTTTCCCTTTTAATTCTTTTATTAACTAAATGACAAAAATGCCCTTAATGATCCTTTCTTGAGATATTTTCTTCCCATGTCTATTTTTGTCCATCATAACATATAATGGTCTAATTGCTAAATAATGACCTCTAGTAATTTTTATAATTCTATTCCATACTTAAATCTTCTATAATCTCATATTTTCTAATCTTTGCAATTTAGTTCTAATGGACAATTTATTCACTAATTAATAAAATTCCTTCATGAAATTTTCACACAATCATGCAAGCATCTCATAAGCCTTATAAAAATCATTAAAACATATCTTTCTACTTCGGATCTGTGGTCTCGCACCACTATTCCGACTAGGCCCTAAATCGAGCTGTTACAATTCTCCCCCCTTAGGGATTTTCGTCCCCGAAAATATTACCAGCAAAAAGGTTTGGGTACTGGTTTCTCATGGTCTCTTCAAATTCCCATGTAGCCTTTTCTACCCCATGTCTTTGCCATAATACTTTCACAAGGGCTATACTTTTATTCCTTAGCTGCTTAACTTTCTGAGCTAGAATCTTAAGCGGTTCTTCACCATAAGTCATGTCGGGTTGAATTTCAACCTCTGTCGGTGTAATCACATGCGAAGGGTCTGATCGGTAGCGTCACAACATAGACACGTGAAATACATCATGAATCTTCTCTAACTCAGACGACAAAGCCAACCGATAGGCTACCAGCCCAATCCTCTCGGTGATCTCATATGGTCCGATAAAACGCGGACTTAATTTGCCTTTCCGGGCAAATCTAAGAACTTTCTTCCATGGTGACACTTTCAAGAATACTCTATCACCGACCTGATACTCAATCTCTTTCCTTTTCAAATCCGAGTAGGATTTTTGTCTATCAGAAGCAGCTTTTAAACAATCGCGAATCACATTTACTTTCTCTTCGGTTTCTCTAACCAAATCAATCCCGTGAATCTGGTTTTCCTTAAGTTCAGTCTAATATAAAGGCGTTCGGCACTTACGCCCATACAAAGCCTCATAAGGCGCCATTTTCAAGCTTGACTGATAACTGTTATTGTAGGCAAATTCCACCAAAGAATACAACATCGGAGCATATCTTCAAGTATTTGTATTAACCTCTCCGACTGACTGTCGGTTTGGGGGTGAAAGGCCGTACTAAAATTCAACTTTGTGCCCAAGGCCTCTTGCAACTTTTTCCAAAATCTGGACGTGAATCTAGGATCTCTATCCGATATAATAGATAATGGTACTCCATGAAGTCTCACAATCTTTGAGATATACAAGTTTGCCAACTTATCCAGTGAATAGTCGACACGCACTGGTATGAAATGGGCTGACTTCGTAAGTCTATCGACTACGACCCATACAATATCTTTCTTGCTTGGTGTCAACGGCAACCCGGTTACAAAGTCCATGGTAATTCGGTCCCACTTCCACTCGGGCACCATAATAGGTTGAAGCAAACCCGATGGTACTTGGTGTTCAGCCTTTACTTGCTGATAAATCAAACATCTTGAAACAAACTCAGAAATATCTTTCTTCATACTCGGCCACCAATACCATTTCTTCAAATCATTATGCATCTTTGTACTACCCGAATGTACAGATAGGCATCTGTTATGTGCCTCATGCAAAACTTTACGAATGAGCTCATCATTTCTTGGTACACAGACCCGGTCTTTGAACATCAAACACTCGTCTGAACTGATTCAAAAGTTGGACTTAACACCCGACTCACATTGAACTTTTTTGGCTTATAAATCGCTATCGTCTTTCTGTGCCTCATAAATCTCTTGAAGGAACATTGGCCTAGCCCTCAACTCAGCTAGAATGGAACCATCATCTAACAAAGTCACCCGTGTATTCATAGCCCTCAAAGCGAATAGGGATTTCCTACTCAAAGCATCGGCGACTACATTCGCCTTTCCCGGGTGGTAGTCAATGACCAACTCATAATCTTTTATCAACTCTAACCATCTTCGTTGCCTCAAGTTCAATTCCTTTTGAGTCATCAAATACTTTAAACTTTTGTGATCGGTGAAAATCTGACATCTTTTACCATATAAATGGTGTCTCCAAATCTTCAGTGCAAAAACAATGGCAGCCAACTCTAAATCATGCGTCGGATAGTTCTTCTCGTGTGGCTTTAATTGTCTGGAGGCATATGCTATCACTTTACCTTCTTGCATAAGTACACAGCCCAATCCATTCAAGGATGCATCGCTGTAGACCATAATTTTTTTTCCTGATTTCGGTTGTAGTAAAACTGGAGCCTCTGTCAACATTGCCTTTAGTTTCTCGAAACTCTGTTGACACCTTTTTGTTCATTCAAACTTTACATTTTTCTGTAATAGTTTCGTCATTGAAGTCGCTATCATAGAAAAACCCTTAACGAATCGTCTATAATAGCCGGCTAAGCCCAGAAAACTTCTAACCTCAGATACATTTTTTGGCGGTTTCCAATCAACAATAGCTGAAATCTTACTTGGGTCAACTCGGACTCCATCTCTCGAGACAATATGTCCCAGAAATCCAACTTCCTTGAGCCAAAATTCACTTTTGCTGAACTTGGCATACAACTGATTATCTCGCAAAATCTGTAAAACGGTCCTCAAGTGCTCAGCATGCTCATGTTCATCATGAGAATATATCAGTATGTCATCAATAAAAACCACAACAAACTTGTCCATGTATGGCCGAAAAATACGATTCATTAAATCCATAAACACAGCAAGGGTATTAGTTAAACCAAAAGGCATGACTAAGAATTTATAATGCTCATACCTCGTCCGAAATGTAGTTTTAGGCACGTCTGAGTCTTTTACTCTCAACTGGTAGTATCCCGACCTCAAGTCTATCTTGGAGAACATAGTGGCTCCCTTCAATTGATCAAACAAATCGTCGATCCTTGGCAATGGGTACTTGTTCTTCACTGTTACTTTATTAAGCTGTCGGTAATCTATGCACAATCTCAGAGAGCCATCTTTCTTTTTCACAAATAGCACTGGAGCACCCCATGGAGAGCAACTCGGTCTTGCAAAACCTTTGTCCGTTAGCTCTTGCAACTGTGCCTTCAATTCCTTCAACTCAGTTGGGGCCATCCTGTAAGGAGTAATCGATATCGGTACAGTTCCAGGAGCTAACTCAATACTAAATTCAATCTCTCTAACCGGAGGCAATCTTGGCAATTCCTCGGGAAAAACATCTGGATACTCACATACTATCGGTACTAATTCAATCTTTAACTCGGTTTCTTTGGCATTCATCGCAAAGGCAAGATACGCTTCATACCCTTTTCTTACATACCTCTGAGCCGACATGTGAGAGATCACTACAGGCGATCTGTCTTGTTCATCTGATTCAACACGAAGAGTGTCCCCGTTTTCACATCTCAATTCAATATATTTCTTCCCACAATTTACTGTCACATCATGAGTGGTTAACCAATCCATAACAAGAATAATGTCGAACTCATCAAATGGCAATAACATAAGATTTTCCTTAAAATAATGACCTCTAATCATCAATGGGAAATCTTTGCATACTTCATCTACTAATACACTTTTGCCTAATGGATTAGACACATTTATCACAAATTCTGTAGACTCTACGGGCATACTCATTCTAGATACTAATTTTATATAAATGTATGAATGGGTAGATCCCGGATCTATTAAAGTAATAACTTTAGTATCATGGAGAGAAAATGTACTCGTAATAACATCAGGAGATGATGCATCTTCGCGAGCGCGAATGGCATAGGTCCTCGCAGGCGCTCTACCCTCAAATCTCGCAGCCTGCTCTCTGGGCGTATTCTTACTACTTGTTCCACTTCCTGGGTTTTTTTGTGGTCTTCCTCTAGCAGTGCCTCCCGGTCTTGCATCTTGAGGCTTCTCTTTTTCAACCACCTTGGGGCAATTTTTAATAAAATGATCTAGAGACCCACACCTGAAACAAGCCTTTTCATTTGCTCGACATTCGCTGGAATGACGTTTGCCACACTGTGGGCACTCCGGTCTACTCGGTCGGACATTGCCAACACTAGCAACTGATGTGGTCTGGGCTTTAGACCCCGAGTACTGTTTGCTCTTACTTTTGTTTGAAAACCCAGCTGAAGTAGCTGATCGGGTAGGAAAATCTCTCGACTTCTTGGACGAGGACTGAAATGACTTACTCCATTGTCTCTTTCTTGAGTCATGAGACTCTATTTCAGCTTTTCTTTTCTCTTTCACTAATTCTTCGGCCTTACAAGCCCGGTCCACTAACACAACAAATTCCTTCAACTCGAGGACACCAACAAACAATTTGATATCTTCATTTAGTCCGTCCTCAAACCTCTTACACATGATGGCTTCGGAGGACACACATTCCCGAGTGTACTTGCTGAGCCTCACAAACTCACGCTCGTACTCAGTCACTGTCATCTTACCTTGTTTCAGTTCAAGGAATTCCTTTCTCTTCTGATCGATGAATCTTTGGCTTATACATTTCTTCCGGAATTCTTCTTGGAAAAACTCCTATGTAATTATTTCCCTTGGTACAACCGACACAAGGGTATTCCACCACTGATAAGCGAAATCTCTCAGAAGAGAAACCACACACTTCATGCACTCTTCAGGTGTGCACGATAATTCATCAAATACCCTGATGGTATTTTCAAGCCAGAACTTGGCTCTTTCCGGATCATCATCTTTACTAGCCCGGAATTCCTCGGCTCCTTGTTGCCGGATTCTATCAATCAGAGGCTTTTCTCTTCTTACCACTTGGGGAGCTACAGGGGTAGGTTGAGGGATAGGCGGGGGTGGAGAAGGTTGAGCATTAGGATTTACTCGAATGTACTCAGTGTACCAATTGCTCATCATACGAAGAAAGGCTTCTCGGGCCTCTTCTCTCTGACCTAAAGTCTCGGGTCTACTCTCTACTGGCGCGGTCCCTTGCGCGGGAGCTGGCGCATTACTTGCAGCATCATCGGCTGCAGCTCGGTCAGGATCAGTATCTATTGACTATATAAAAACACATTTCAAATCGTCAGGAGTCGTCACACTATCATTACACAAGTACTCTTACGTATGGCATGTATAACTAGACTCATACTTACACTACGTTAGTCGAGAATCGACTAAACTGTAGCTCTGATACCACTAAATGTAACACCTCTTACCCGTGTCCGACGCCGGGACAGGATACGAGGCATTACCATACTTAACCTTACTTGATCATGAAGTATTGGGCTATAAATTTCCTTCCAACTTAAAACTTCTCATTCTTAATCATAACTTACATATCATGGGCCTACGAGGCCTTAAACATGCTCCCGGAAGGTTTTAGAATTCAGCCAGAAATTTATATGTACTTAGAAAATTTTTCATCAAGAAGGACGTCACACGCCCGTGTGACTTGGGACACGCTCGTGTGGTCACACTCACACGCCTACGTCCATAGCCCGTGGAGCTCTCAGTTTATGACGTCATCAACAAATTTAGGTCACACGGCCAAGTCACACGCCCGTGTGTCTTACCCGTGGTCGACACTGACTTGTATCACTAACATGCAAGGGACACACAGCCTAGCCACACACCCATGGGACTGACCGTGTGTCACACACGGCCTAGACACACGCCTGTGTGTCAACCCGTGTGGACACTTAGAGGATATTTTTCCAAGCCTTTTTGCCACCCTGAGACATAATCTCATTCATTTCATCACAAGTAGCACATAACATAGCAATAGTAAACTATTAAGAATCCTTAAATTATCATTCATTCCACCCGTATTTTACTCAATTAGTTGCACGAACATTCATTTCATTTAACTCATTAACACTATAACATAAACTTGACAATATTAGCCAATTCACCATGGCCATTTACAAAATGAGTGTAAAACATTAATAGCCAACCCTTTGGCCTTTAAATATGACATGACCCAAAATGATCAAGTTCCTATACATGTCATACTCAAAATGGATTAACTTTACTATACCAAAAGAACGGTTTGATAGTGTGATCTGAGCTCCAACGTTTTATGATCCCCGAACTAACTTGGCGAAACTACAAGGAAAGAGGGACAAGAGAGGGGTAAGCATATAGCTTAGTAAGTTTGCATGAAATTCCAAACAACATAATTGCTTGCATTAAATTCATCCATCTGTTGAAACAATAACAACATAAGTCTTAAATGTTTAAGCATACTCATCCATACTTACTCATACTTATTCTTACCCATATCATATTACATTATGGGTTCATAATTTGTATTTTCTCATGGTACCTGTATCACTTATCACATAGCTTAGCACATATACTAATATGAGCATAAACTCAAATTTTCATCATTCTTAACATGAAAGAAACTCTAGGTCATCCATAAATAGTTTTTGGCTCTATACCGTTTTACGTACTTAGCTCTTTTGCCCATGAATTAATCAGATTATCGTAGGATATTCAAACTCATCATGTATGAATCTTGATGCCAACACCATATCCCAGATATGGTATTACATGGGATCACCCCTTAATGCCGATGCCATATCTCAGATATGGTCTTACACTGGATCTTATAGTTCGATGTCGAAGCCATGTCCCAGACATGGTCTTATACGAGATCATACACGGATGTCGATGCCATATCCCAGACATGGTCTTATACGATATCATCATTTGGTGCCGTGGCCATATCCTAGACATGGTCTTACAGGGGACCTTCTTTATTCAATGCTATGACATGAGTATCCTCATTATTCCGAATCTTTATCCGGGATTTCACTTAGCTTATTTTCACTATTTCCTCATCGAGGCTTTACCATTCGATTTTCATAGCAATAACATATATTGTCATAATATTAAGTAGTTTCAAATATCGAAACATTATGAAACTTCAATTTCATACAAACTTACCTCGATTCTCAAAATGTGTATCGATGCTCAATTTAGTCATTGATTTTGTTCTTGCCTCGGTTTCGATCCGGGCTTCGTGTTTCTTGATCTATAATAATAATTTCACTTTTTAAATACACACATTGACTAAATTGACTCGTAATTCATATTTTGGCAAAATTACAATTTTGCCCCTAAACTTTTACATAATTACATTTTTTCCCCTAGACTTGTAAAATTATTTTTATACAACTTTCTTGCATTTCAAGCCTAGCCAAATCATATTCTCAACTATAACAACATTCAATTTCCACTATTTCACTCATGTATGACCATTTCTACAACTTTTTCAATTTGGTCCTTTTATGCATTTTTCATGAAAATCACTTAGAAAAAGATGTTCATCCTTCATCAAACTTTCATATTATTTCTTAAAACATCAAAATACATGCATGTCATACATGGGTAAATTTTTGAACATAAATCCTAGCTCAAAATATAGCTAAAAATAGCTAAACCGAGCTACGAGGGTCTCAAAAATACGAAGAACATTAAAAACGGGGCTAGGGTGCACTTATTATCAAGCTTGAAAGTTGAAGAAACCCTAGCTATGGCTTCTTGCAAATTTCGACACTAGAGGAAGAAGATGGACATGATTTTGGCTTCTTTTTCCCTTTTAATTCTTTTATTAACCAAATGACAAAAATGCCCTTAATGATCCTTTCTTGAGATATTTCCTTCCCATGTCTATTTTTGTCCATCATATATAATGGTCTAATTGCTAAATAAGGACCTCTAGTAATTTTTATAATTCTATTTCATACTTAAATCTTCTATAATCTCATATTTTTTAATCTTTGCAATTTAGTCCTAATGGACAATTTATTCACTAATTAATAAAATTTCTTCATGAAATTTTCACATAATCATGCAAGCATCTCATAAGCCTTATAAAAATCATTAAAACATATCTTTCTACTTCGGATCTGTGGTCTCGCACCACTATTCCGACTAGGCCCTAAATCGGGCTGTTACATGACCCTATTAGTCTTGTATCATACGTAGAATTATATCTTTAGTTTAAGTTCTCTAATATGTGAAAATGATAAGCTGACATGATATTATATATATGATAATATTTTTATCGTATCAAATTTTAAGAATAACAAAGCTTAATGAACTTAATATTTAGCATTTGGTTTAGACTAAATTTTTAAAATTCTAAAAATGCAAAAATTGAAAGTAACCAAATTAAAAGAAATGAAATAAGTCAACATCATATGTATAGTACGGGGGCAAATAGCATAATTTATCCCTAGTTTTTGGTGGTTGGCTCTTCGCTAGCGCATAGACCCCACGTTTAAGGACACACTGGGCCATGAAAACCAATGCTTTTATCTTTTTCATGCATTTTTTGGTCCATTTATGCCCTGCCCTACCACCATTATAAATTATCATGACTGCATTACCCTTTACGAAACACCCCCCACCTCCCTCTTTCTCGCCTTTGTTATCACTCTTCTTCGTTCTCTTTCTCTTAGCTCATTTCATTTTTTCTAAGACTTTTTTGTATTATATATATACCAGCAAGGATATATACCCACCTTTCTTTCCTGAAAATTGCAGAGATCAGATACAATGTCAGAAGATATGAATCTATCCATAAATGGGCAGTTTCGGGTCCCTCCTGGTTTCAGATTTCATCCTACAGAAGAGGAGCTTCTTCACTATTATCTCAGAAAGAAAGTGGCTGTTCAAAAGATAGACCTTGATGTTATTCGAGAAGTTGATCTCAACAAGCTTGAGCCATGGGAAATACAAGGTATAGTATTACTGTTTTAGTTCTGCCATTACCATATTAAAATAAAACAAACCCATTTTTTTCATTTTCTTTGTGGGTTAATTATGCAGAGAAGTGCAAAATAGGATCCACCCCACAGAATGATTGGTACTTCTTCAGCCACAAGGACAAAAAGTATCCTACGGGGACCCGAACTAATCGTGCAACGGCTGCCGGGTTCTGGAAAGCAACTGGGCGTGATAAGATTATTTATAGCGGTTTAAAAAGGATTGGATTGAGAAAGACATTGGTTTTTTATAAAGGAAGAGCTCCACATGGACAAAAATCTGATTGGATTATGCATGAGTACAGGCTCGATCATAACAGTACTAGTACCCATGACGCTACTGTAAGTATGCATGTATGTAATATTGGAGCAATATTCCTCTGTGTTGAATCTGTTTTTGCTTATATGAAATTATTGAATGGGTTCAGGCATCAAATGGCATTGGAGATTCAGTGCCTGAAGAAGGTTGGGTGGTTTGTCGTGTATTTAGAAAGAAGAATTATCAGAAAACCCTAGAACGTCCTAAAAGCTCTTCCTCCACTTGTCTGGATTCAAAGGGGAAGATGCTTGGTTCATGCAACGATGGGGTTCTAGATCAAATTCTTCTTCACATGGGAAGGACTTGTTGTAAGATGGAGAATAGTTCATTGAGCAACAACAACGTGGATATCCCCAACACCAACAACGGGGTACATGAAAGGTTCATGCATCTGCCCAGGTTGGAAAGCCCAACACTCTTTGATCAAGATAGAAGCTTCATCAAGCCTTGTTGTTACCAATCCATCGACGATATGCGGACTGAAACTGAACCATCTTCGATCAACCAACAAGGCACTGCTGGTGTTTGTGAGTCCAACAATGGCGTTAATGATTGGGTCACCTTGGACCGACTTGTGGCATCCCAGCTAAATGGTCAACAAGAAACTAGCAAGCAACTATGGTGTTTTAATGACCCTAATGCAGCTTTCAGTCTTTGTCACGATGATGATGTTCAACTATCGCACTTAAATTTGCTCAGATCAAATCAAAACTCCAACGTATACAGAGACGAGAATGATCTATGGAGCTTGACCAAGTCGTCGTCACCGTCACCCTCATCATCATCAGACCCTTTATGCCATCTATCGGTATAATAAAACTAAATGTCAATATCATATAAAAGGACTGGCCGAGTATATAGGTATGTATGACTATGTATATATGTATATGTATGTATTTGCATAAAAAAGGGTGAAGAACTCTGAGATGGGAAAGCGTTGTTACACTCAGAAAAAAAAACGATGTTATGGATCAAATTACCAATCATCTCACCATATATGAAGGATTATTACAGGGAATAGAGATTAAATATGTTTTTTTTTTCCCTTAATTCGTTAACTATCCTGATAATACACTGATTAATAGGTTAGTGGTGACTTTATGGGGTTGGGGCACATGTGTTTCATGGGTCTCACACGCCAAAGAAAAAACACAAATAATTATATCCACTTGGTTGCATCACATAATTCACATTGGGGAATTGTGTGTTGGTCAAACATTGTATCAGGTGGTTTAAGGAAGATTATTAGATTTGAAAGATACCATATATTATCTCACCCAGCGTACTATAGCTATATTCTATCATTATATTATTTAGATTTTTAAATTCAAGTATAATTGTTAATACAATTTTTCTATTAAATTCGTTGGGTGTTACATTTTGAAATTAAAAAAATACTCATTGAATAATAAAAAAATAACATTTGTAATTAGTTTGAATTTAACAAACAAATTTTAACCATCTTACATTCTTTTTATTTAATACAATATTAAAGATTTAATCCATATGAAACAGGTGCCTCACAAAAATTTTAATCACCACTTGAATAGCATACGTAAAGTTTATATATGAGATAATGATATGGTATAAAATGCTGACTAATTTCATTAAAACTGATGCACTTGATGATCGATGTTGAGAGGAACACCGTCATTTGTTCATTATAACATGGATACATACATATAGATGTATATCTATAAATATATCAAATTAGTCACATGCTTTCAACAAGGTTAACTTGGTACGTCGTTGCCATTCCCTCCTAATCTAATTTTTTTTTTTAAATATAATTGAGATTAGTAGTGAGAGTTAATCACAATTATTGCGATATCATTTAGGAGCATTTGCATTTACAATTATCATTAGTTTGCTGCTCCATCTTTTCACTATAAATGGCAACTTTAAATGGTTTTTAATGACATAAATGGTATTCCCTTTTTCCTATTACTAAGAAATACATACGCTACGTGTGTTATATTCTTTGCAATTTTCTTTAAATGAATGTATATTTCCTTAATTAGTTTGTATATTAGAGAAAAGAAACTATGTGAAATAGTATCCAATAGATCAGTTATGGTAAAAGTATTATGAATGTCATTGTACGAGGAGTTGAATGGTATTTTATTTTATTTATTCAATAAATGAAAAAATTAGTCCCTGTATGTTAGATTAGAGATTAAACTATTTAGTTTTGTTGAAATTGTTACCATTTTTACTGTTAAAAACTGTCGTGATTAACGAAATAATTAGGCAGTTACACTTGGCATGCCACGTGTATCTCATGCTGACATACATGGGCCAATTTTTAATAGAAGAACCAATTTGCTTATTAATCTAACATATAATGACTAATTTGTTCATTTTTTTAATAGAGGGACAAAATGCAATTGGACTCATTGTACAATGACCTCCATGATACTTTTACTGACTAATCATTAGTTTTTTACAATATTCTTTTCCAAATTTTCATCACCAATAAATTAAAACGGGTTAACGTACTATTTTCCTCAAACCTTGCACTCAATTATTACTTTGGTATCTAAATAATTTTTTTTATCAGTTTGATACATGAAGTTTCCAAACGTTAGGCATGTTACTCTAACCGTTACTGCCTTATAAAAAAGATGATGTGGCACACTAAGAGTGTACCACATAACTCAATTTTCTATTTTTTTCTAAAATAACTGCAAAAAAAAAAGGAAATTTTCAAGAAAATAGCAAAAAAAATTGAAAAATCTAAAAAAATTAAAAATAAAGAAAAAATATAATCTTTTTCTATAATTAAAAAAATACTTTTCTTTTTAGAAAACATAAAATATAAAAAATTTGAAAATTCAAAAATAAAAAAAAATTAAAAATATAGATAAAAACACAAAATAAGATAAATATGTGCATATACGTAGAGTATGTTTATTAACCTTGAAATTTTTATTTTTAAATTTTTTAAATTTATTTTCTCATAGAGACAATTACTCAAAGATTGTTACTTATTATTATTTTTAAATAATTATGATCTTAATTTTATAAAGTAAATAACAGTAAACTATTCTTATATATAATTGAACTTGAAAGTTTGTATTTTAGCTCTAAAAATTTCTATTTGTAATCAACTCATAATTCTTTGAATTTGAAGTGAATCAAATAAAAAAATATTCAACGGTTTATATTTAAATCAATCAAATTCGAAAGCGTCTACATTTAAATCAATTAAACTCAAAATGGACTCAAACCTCAAATGAATAAGGTTAATTGAAAAAAGTTATGACAACTACGAATTCATTTGCATGAAAACTTATGATACGGGACCAAAAGTGATTGAAAAACAAACATAAACAATCTGTAAAGTTAAAGCCCAAAACATTTTGTACAATTTTAATTTAATTCTTGAGTTTTGACAAGCCTTGAAAGAACCATATACATATTGTGTAAAAGATAATTTTTAGAACTCTTTTTATAATCTTTGTAATTTTTCTTTTCTTTTCTTTAATTCTATTGTGAAAAAATAAAAATTTTTAAAAATAGAAAACATTCAAGGTGTTAAATTTTTTATGTTTTTTAAAATTCTAGAGAAGTTTTATAATTTTTCTAATTTTTTGCATTTATTTTAAGGGGGAAAAAAAAGAAAATTGGGTAACGTGGTGCACTCTTTTTTTTTTTTTTTTAATGGCAGTAACAATTGGGACATCTTCTTCTTTTTTAACAGTAGTTACGTTTAAAAACTTCAAGTATTAAACTAATAAAAGAAAACTTTAAAGAAGAAAGTAATAATTAGGTGCAAGTTGAGGGACAAATAATTGATTAACCCAATTAAAACCGATGGAATTTAAGTGTAAGCAAGTAATGCTAAAATGATTAGACAAAATTATAAAGAGAGAGGGTCCCCAAAAGAAGTTTAAATTTAGGGAGTTCTTTGACTTCATGAATCGACATTGATTGCTTATCTGCAATCCTTAAATTGGAAAAGCCAATTTCTTTGCCCAAACTTTTTTATTTATCTCCTGAGAATTTATGGTAGTAATTAATGAAGTAGTAAATACAAGACGCTAAAACCAAAATTAAGTGAGCATTTTCATTATTATACAACACATATTTATCGATTTTGGTTTTATTTATTCGTACAGTTATTTGTAAAATTTAAATCTTAAAATCTAAAACTGGAAATTGGAAAACCAATGTGCAATCATTGGCTCCAACAAATGTGATTGAATATCTTCACCGGCTAAAATTAAGTGTAATACTTATACTAGCTAGTTATAACTAAGCAACTCCAACTCCATACAAAACTACACCCATGTATTTATATCTACAACATTTTTAATTGAATTGGTTGTCAATTCAGTTGAGTTTTATAATACTTGATGGGTTACTGTGAGAAGTGTTGGGATTACGTTTTGTAATAGGATTATAGGAATATAAAATTTCGAGTGGAATGTGAGATTACCTGGTTTTATTCATTTGGCTGAAATGTAAGATTAACGTGTTTGGTTGACGGAATGTAAGATTATACATTTATTTTATTATATGACATTTTCTTGAAGTATATTATGAATTCAATTAAACCACCATTAAATCTAATTATGAAAATTTATTTATACGATTTTTCTCCGCATCACACATCAATCAATTTAGGAATGACTCAAATCTGTATACGAGACAGCTTCGCCAGTTTTTGGAGGACTGTGTTTTTTACTTGTTGCGACCATTCTTAAGTACTACATTAAAGCACTAACCGTGACCAATTTTTTTTTTTCCAAACAAGGAAAATCTTACGATTTATATACTCACATAACTTGTACTCAAATAAAGATCATGTGTTAAAACGGTAAAATAAGATCTAATATAAAACTTAACAAACTAAAATCTATCATATCAGATCACCGAGAACAAAATTAGATGCGGAAGCGTACCTGAATCCATCAATTTTTTGAAATCTTCGAATCTTATAATTTTAATCTTCCAAATTAGCACACGAGTAATTCAGAGAAAGTCACTCTCTTTTCTAATATCCTAAATGCAGGATATTAAAAAAGTTACGTATGTGTAATTCGGGGACCGTAACCCTAATATATATAATGTTTGCACATTAACCATAATTTCTAATCAGTCCATCACTAATTAAAAATTAATTACTAGAGTATCTAGACATATTTGACCCATACTATATTTAATAATTAAAGCCTAATAAACCTTAATAAAATTATATCACTTTTAATTTTAGCTAATCTTTTATGATAGTAAATAATAACATGTAATTACTCTTATTATATATATGATTTCCATATTTTTCAACATCGTGAAGAGCTGTTCAGGTTTAATGACAATGATATATTTTACCCTAATTTTTACCCTTTCAACCAAGATCTTATTTATGTACAAAAAAAAAAAACACTAAAACCTTATTTATTTTTAACATTATTTTTTTTATAAATACATTTGTTACATAATTTTTCACCTACATGATGTACCATAATTTAATATATTTATTAAATCTGTTAAAAGAATAATAATAAAAAGTTACTTCAATTTTACCATTTTTCAATAACATTTTATAATAGTTTACAATTAAATAAAATCATTTGATTTTAACGTAATTGCCCATAACATATTAAAATAATCTATTTTTATTACTTAACCACCATATTAAAATTTGACCGTCACATTGATAACTTTTAACATTTCGCACTAACTCTACTACCTGCTGCGGCATCGGACGGGACATAACGGAACTGTGATGTCAACTTTTGAGGTTTTGTCGTGGAAATGGCTTTCCTGGTGGAAGGGCAGCACCAAGTTAGGGGACAGGTAGGGGCTTAATCCCCGCTTGATTTAGGAAAATTGTCTTTTAGATCCTTAAAATTTATAATATTCAAGGTAAATTTTCTGTTTAGTACAACTCAAAATTGGCCTCCACTGTTAAATGTTCGGCTCGCCCCTAATTTTGGCGACAGTTGGCAGCGACTCTAAACCCTCGTTGGTTTGGATGTTCTTTCCCATTTCATGAGCTTATGGTTTTCTTTGGGCTAGGCTTGGACATATTCAGTGTGCTTCCCTTAATAGATAGCCTTTTTAATAGAGAAGGGAAAACTTTCTAAATACTTTAATAATGTATCAAAATACATAGGGTTAAAGTGCAAATTTACCATCATATTATAGGTGAATATTGAGATTTGTTTTTTCATTAATATTTTGAAAAATATGAGTAAATTTACCATTCAACTCTCATTTGAAAGAAATTTACTACAAGCCTTTGAATTTTATTAAAATTTGCCATCAACTTTGATTTTCTACCACTCAATATTAATTTTGATGATTTGAAAATATAATTTAATAAAATAATTATTTTAAATATTTTATTTTAACAGTTAACAATAATTTTACTTATAATATTAAAATTTAATAAAATAAATTAGAATTTCTATTCAATGAAATAAAAACATGAAAAATAGAAATTAAATACATATATCATAAAAAAAAATAAGTTAAGCAGTTTTGCTTAACTTTAATAGTATATTAATTAACTTATTATTTTTTTATTATTTTAAATTAAAATTGAATAACAAATACTAATTAAAATGAAATATGGTGATAAATTTCAATTTTTACTTAAAGTATAGTGACAAATTTACATATTAGCCCATATATATATAAATGTATAATCTTTTAAAGAAAGACGTTATTTTTCATTAATTACTTAAAACTCTATACTCAATTTACCTAAACAACATATAGAGTGATAGAAAGATTTCATATATGATTTTAATCTACATAAATTAATTATTTCGAGATTTGTGATTGTTTCTCTCAATACTATTTTCTAAAATTTAAATTCAAGTTTTAATCTTAATAGTATAACGTATTTTATCATTAAAGCCTTAAAATTTATCAAAATTTGCGATGAGTTGGGTGAGTGGGTCATTTTAATAGGCTAAATGCCGAAACCATCGATACGCTTTAGTTTTAGTGTATATGGACTTCAAATGAGCTTTAATCCTATTATTATAGTTGGTTCCATATCGGTTCTGGTTAGTGTGCCCTATTTTAGTAATAAAGCATTGAAATCAACCCTCTTTTTTTGCACCAATTAAAATTTCGGTTTGTACTAATTGCATTGGCTTGTCCATCCAATGTCAGTTGCATCGGTCAAAATATTATGCACAATTGGTGCATGAATAATATTGAAAATTATAAATTTATGACTTTTAACTGAAATGGTAATAAATGATAAAAACTTTTAATTAGAACATTGTGCATCAACTTATGCATGAATATTTTATATTTAAAAATATCATTCAATTGATGTTTGTAAATATTTTCATCTACATGTATTAAATAATTTTTTTTTAAAAAAATATCATTAAATTTGAAACAGTACACCTAAATAGATCAATACTAAAATGCACCAATTTTAGTAGAAAAACGGTGCATCCACCTATGTAACACTGATTACCTTACTTTATGTCTCCAACACTAAACTAAAACTAATATTTTTATAAAAAACTTATATTCTATATATTCACTAATAAACGTTTAGTGTAATAGTAAATTACATTATATTTTCGAACTTTATAAATGACATTATTGAGAATAAGAGTCATGGATTTTGAAATAATTAATATCTTTAAAAAGGAAATAAATATTTTTTAAAGTGACAGAACATGGAAATTTTCAAATTAACTTTTGTTTTTTTTAAAGTTTTAATTAAATTAAAATCCAATCAACCAAATTCATGATATAACAACAAAAATATATAAATACATATAATATTAGTACAAATAATTGGTTGAAGAAGGATAATTTTGATAATATGGGAATTCGTCCACTATCAATTTAACCGTTACTTCAAATAGAATATAAAAATTGAAGGATTTAATGCCTCCCCCATCTAAATGAGTGCTGCCCTGACTGCCATTCCCGGGAGTTGAGCGAAGCATGTGACAATAATTGTGCCTCAACTCATCAACTCAAAGTACATTTAAGGACACCGCCAAAACAAATATCAAGTGGGGACTTTAGATTTGAGACTAGACCTCACCCAACTGCAACACCCACAGCCTTTAATCACAAACCATGGCCCCCCTCCCTCTTCTTCTTACAAACAAGCGAACAAAATTACTAGTGGAAATTACCAACTTTTTTTTAACTTACATAAAATCTGCAACGTCAATTATGAGTTTACTCTTTCATGCATGGCCAAACAAAATCCCCCGGCCCCAATAAAAAAAAAAAACACAAATTCATTAGTTTGTCCTTTGCTTTTACACTTGTATTTTCAGACAAGAAACGATTCGGGAAACTAGACAAGAAAATCCAAGTTTGACCAGTCCACCATGGAAATGAAGCCAACTCATTCAAAGAGGGGATTCCCTTTGTTCAAGTTGGTACTTAAAAGGGTGGTTTTTTTGGTGGTCTTCGAGGAATTTTTATACATTAAAAAAAACAAACAAAAAGCACTTGATCTTTTCTAATGAATCACTGGTCTTTTTTGCTGCTAATAAACACGTGAAGCCAATGAGATTTGGTCAGTTTGGTTTTTGAAACCCAAATAATCAATCGAAAAGGGTTTAACAATTTTCAAAGTGACTTTGGATTCTTATGTAACAAAAACAACATTAAAACACTCCAGTCTCTCCTTTCTCATGTCATCTTCTATCATATAATATGATAGTATTTTACAGTGTTATTTGTGACAAAAGTATCTGACACTTCCCCCCCCCCCCATCAGTTCTTTTTTTTTTTCCTCCCAATGCCACTAGAAAACACCTACCGCTTAGCAGATATATCGGAGGTCGTACCACCTTGTTAGATTCTGCAACAAATGAATATCATCTTCTCTTCTTCTTCTCTCTCTTGCTTTCTCCTTTACTTAATATATTCATGATTTGTGAAGGAATCGATTGGGACAAATACCCATCTTCTTAATTATCTATCCCCTTTCATTTTCTCCTTCTTCTTGGACCTGACCATGGGAAAGAACACTGCTACCTCGTGGTTGTCAATGGTGAAAAAGGCCTTTAGGTCTCCAGGTAAAGATTATGAGAAAAAGAGTAGCAGAAGGAGAGAAGAATGTGGGCATCAGGAAGAGGATGAAAAGGTAGTATATAGTAATTAACAACTTCATCATTCTCTTGCATTTATTTTTTGTAGTATAATTTATTTAATTGAGTTGGTGGTGGGTGCATGGCTTTTTTTGGGGTTGTGCAGAAGAGGGAGAAAAGAAGATGGCTGTTTAGAAGGGGTAGTAGTAATATCAATCATGCCCAACAGTGTGAAGCAAAGACACCAACACCAACAACATCGACAAGTACTGCTGCACCACCTGCGAACAATGCAGCAGAAACAGCATTGGATTTTGCAGAACAACGGCACGCAATTGCCGTTGCAGCAGCTGAAGCTGCTATGGCAACAGCACAAGCGGCTGTTGAGATCGTTAGGCTTAGTTCTAGACCTTCCAATTATGCCAATGTTAGAGAACACTATCACTATGCTGCTATTGTCATTCAAACAGCTTTCAGAGGTTACCTAGTAAGTGAAGTTAATCATTAAACTAGTCATTATATCTGCTACAAACTGTCGGGTCTCAATCTAACAACTTTTTTTGTGATTGTTAAGGCGAGGAGAGCATTGCGTGCACTGAAAGGGTTAGTGAAGCTTCAAGCATTAGTGAGAGGACACAATGTCAGAAGGCAAGCAAAGTTGGCACTAAAATGCATGCAATCTTTGGTTAGAGTACAAGACCGACTGCTAGATCAACAACGTGCAAGGCTTTCACATGAAGGGTACAGAAGAAAGTCTATGTTTGATGAAACCAATGCATTGTGGGAGACTAGATATCTTCAAGATATTCGTAGGAGGAAGTCCATGGTAAGTAGCTGTAAGTAAGTCTTAATAAACTTTTTTTTTTCTCTTTTTTTTTTATTGGTGTATGGTTTTGTTTTATGCTACAGTCCCGAGACATGAGCTGTACAACAGATGAATGGGACGATAGACCACAAACTAGTGAAGAGATCGAAGCATTGTTGCTAACCAAGAAGGAAGCTGCATTGAAGCGTGAAAAGGCACTTGCTTATGCTTTCTCTAACCAGGTTCTTTTTTAAATTATTATTACTATTTCATGTTGGTACCAGTGCATGTTTAATTATGAACTAATAATTTTAAACACATGTTGAAGATATGGAGATCTAGAAGAAACCCATCAGCTGAAGATGAAAAGGAGGCTGAAGAAAGAACAAAATGGCTTGACCGGTGGATGGCTACAAAGCAATGGGATAACAACAACCGGGCATCAACTGATAAAAGAGACTCCATAAAAACAGTGGAAATAGATAGTTACGAGCTACAATCCTACTCTTCACCAACAATCAGAAGACCTTATAGTTTCTCTCTGAACCAATTCCCACCCACACCTTCCCCTTGCAAGACAAAGCCTTTGCAAGTACGTTCAGCTAGCCCTAGGTGCTTGAAAGAAGAGAAATACTACACCTCTGCAGCAAACACACCTAGCTTAGCTTCCACGTATTGCACCACAAACG
Source organism: Gossypium sturtianum (assembly GCA_025698515.1). Lineage (NCBI taxonomy): Eukaryota > Viridiplantae > Streptophyta > Magnoliopsida > Malvales > Malvaceae > Gossypium > Gossypium sturtianum. The sequence goes on from CM046954.1 coordinate 3,521,712, forward strand.
GAATGTCTCGGTATGTAAATGGAACTGCCACGACGGTGCCGAATTATATGGCAGCCACAGAGTCTGCGAAGGCTAAGGCAAGATCGCAGAGTACACCGAGACAAAGACCATCGGCACCAGAGAGGGAACGAGGTGGATCGTTAGTGAAGAAGAGACTATCGTATCCAGCACCTGAAAATCATGTTGTTGGCATTGGGTGTAGTAGCTTTAGCCAGAATTTGAGAAGCCCTAGTTTCAAGAGTGCATTTGAGGGTCATTATGGGATGGAGAAAGAATCACTTTACTCATCTTATTATACTGAAAGTTTTGGGGGTGAAATTTCTCCATGTTCCACTACTGATCTAAGGTGGTTGAGATGAAGGAGATTATTCATGTATGGTTTTCATTCTTAGCACATTATTTTTATCTGAAAATGCATCATTTGGGCTTAGAAAGGTGGTATGTTTTGTATGGAATTTAACAAAATTTATGATCTCAGACTCTGAGATGAGATTTGGCCCAATAGTTGTATGCCTATGTTTTCTGTTCCCAACACCTAATCATGATAAGCCCAAATGCAAAAACCCTGTTTTTGTGGATAAAAAATTTCCATCCTTTTCATGAAAAGGTTTACCTTTTTTCCTTTTTTAAGGTTGGATAATTTTTTAATGAATTAGATGATTATAAATCATTAAAAACTAAGTCATAATTTTTTAAAAATGTTTAATACTGTATCATTATCAGATTCTGCATTAAATTTTTAGTTTTTTTTGGTTAAAAATTTCCTAACAAAATAATCACATCAAATTACTTAAAAAATAGTGGATTCTCTACAAACAGTTGCAAACCCTCATTTCTATTGAAAGTTAACTTTGCGATGCGATTAGTTTTTGTGTTCTATTCCCTAGAAACATATAAAAGTTTCATTGCACCATTCCTACCAAAATCTACTGAATACGTCTAATAAGTGTTGAATAAGAAAGCCTTGAGAACGCTTCTTTAATAGACTGAATAACCTCCAAACTATCTGACTGAATTAATACTTTCTCCTATTTCTTGTTATGGATAACAATCAAGCCGTCTAGGATATCTCATAGCTCTGCATTAAATACAGAACAAAGTCCCAACCTCCTATTAAAACCATGAATCCACTAACTATGGCTATCCTTTACCAAACTTTTAGTTTTTTTTAAGAGACAGATGGAAGAGATTCTCCATATTTAAATTTGAGATTTGATGTCAACAAATTCAACTTAATATTATTAGTAGTTTTTTTTTTTCAAAACGAGGGAGAAGGGTTTAAGTGTGTTCGTATCAACATTAATTTGGAGGAAAAAATGTGTTTAAGTATATTCGTATCTACATCCTCCTATTTATTGCAATAGTAACAATTCCAACTAAATTAAGACTTAATCAACTTGAAATTTAACCCCTTCACTTTTATGAAAATAAAGAAGTTAACGTATTTAATTTATCAAATTTTGGTTTTAAAACTTTGTAGATACTTCAATTGAATGATACTGTTAAATATGAAATTCAATAGTTTAACAATAAAGTTGATGTAATTACCAACTAGATTGATTCCACATAAAATACAAAAAATCAAATTATTTTGTTAAATAAAGAGATGGAATTTAGATTTAGAAATTTTATATATAAACAATTACATTACATTGATGAATGGTAGGAAAAAGGAATGGTTATTAACAGGAATACAATCCTAGTAATAACACCAATTAGCCAACTTGAATGATGAAAAGTTTTATCTTTTTCTTCTTCTTAAGAAAAAGGTTAAAATGAAGCAAAATTTCATTCTGACACCCATGACATAGGAAAAACATTTATGGATGATAATTAATGGATTCCTTATTCATAAATAGTACTCTACTTACTAAATGTGATAAGAAAAGACAAGTGATAGATTGTTAACATGTTCCTTCTGTAAGCTTCTAATGATGATAAATGATAGAATCATTGATTTTTAATGGAAAAATTAAACAAATCTACTCACATTCTTACACTGCAATTCAAAATCACTGATATTAATGAGCTATGAGATGTAAGAGACCAAAGCATGCATTACCCCCCTTTTTTCCAAAAAGAAAAAGAAACAAAGGGTATTCCCCCATTCCAGAAAGCTTAGGCCTTTGGGCTTAGCTCCAAAAACCCAAATGGAAAACCCATCATTTTAACACTAACATTCAAAGAAAGAAAACCCTTTCGTCCAATATAGCAATAAAGGTTTTTTTTTTTTTTTTTATCCACAAGGTTGAAGAAAATTTTAGCTACCAACCAGCCGCCGTCCACCATGTCTCATGTGCTCTTGCTACAGCTACTTGTACTTGTGGTTTGACTAGTTGCGATGCCAAGGCACAATGCTTCAGCCAGTGGTCCACCAGGCGATGGACCCATCCATGACAAGGTACCACGCATCTCGTGATGACTGTTCTCGTCGTCTTCTTCTTGACTGTTTTCGTTCCCACCACCCGACATTGATAATGTAAGTGATGACAGTGGTAGCTTCTCGTTTGAAGAAACAGGGCGATTGCAGCTCCCAATTCCTTCCATTTCGACCACTTCTCTTTCTGCTATTGACCATGCATCGATGAAGGCTCTTGTTTCTTGTGAATGTGTTTGGTTTAGGTTCAAGGAGCCTTCCAAAGAGGCTAAACTGGGGGTGAATTGCTCGTTTAGATGATGCTGAGCTTGTAAACTAACCCCATAATTCGTCCGCTGCCACTCGGGGTTAGAAGCAAAAGGAACGGTGGTTTCCCCTTTCATGAACCATTCCAAGCACCTTCACGGGCCAAAACATTATAAGACAACAAAATCCACATCATGCATTTATTAAATGTTCAGGGCTTACCTGGATTGATCAAATGAAGATGTGAAGAAATGAGGGTCGTGGTGGTTTGTAAAATGTGGGTTTTGATGAGGTTGGTTGGTGGTGCCATCAGATGCCATGTTGTGAAGTGTTTGTGATTTGTGATCATTGTTGTTGATGTTGATATTGGAGTGGTTTGGCAATTCCACAGGCTTTCTTGAACGGGGACGGCTCTTATGAGAGTGACGCTCACAGTATTTTTGGTCAGGCGCCACGTCTCTCGAGCACCTCCATTTCTTCCCATCTGTTCTTCTGCACCTCCATGGCTCCGGATCCGAGCTATTGCTCGAAAACCCCAATTCCAAAGAACCCTTTATCGCTACTATATCAACAAAAATATATGATTAATGCAAAGAAAAAGCTAAACAAAGAAGAAGAAAAAAGAATAAAAAGATTTACCATTTGAAGGGTTTTTGGTGAGGGGGATAAGGAGTTCAGCAGGGACAGGGACAGAAGCCATCATGTACTTGTAAATCATGGTCTGTCTTTCCAGCTCTTGCCACTGAGCTGCTGTGAAAGGAACTCTAGCATTCACAGGCGCTGCTGCCATTTCTCCTACTTTCATTAAATTTTGAACACCATGCATTAAGTTATACTCTTTTTAATTACTTCATAAAACAGAATTATAATAAAAAAAAAATGGACGAAGAAAGAACAAAGAAGAGTTTTTTTTTTTTTACCAGAGAAATGGTGGGGAAAAGGAGGGTCAGCGGAAAAAGAGTGATGGTGCAGAGACTTTAACACAACTGCAGCAGCAGCAGAAGAAACAGAAGCAGAAGCAGCACCGACAACATCGTATATATCGCCCCTGCATGGTTCCTGATTGCTTGTGTTACAAACAAGGGGCCCACCACCACTAGCTCCTCCATCAAACCCTTCAACATAACAAGAAGATGATGATGATGATGATGATGATGAAAGGTGATTATGATTATGAGGAGGAAGCATTGCCATGAAACTCTTATTTGGACAAGACTCCTCAACTTGTTGCATCATCATCAAACCTAACCCAACATCACATCCCTCATCTGTTCTTCCCAACCCTTTCTCTGTACCTACAAAAGCATTATTTCTGGTATCCATGTCTTCAAAATGTCACCTTTCCCATCTAAAAAGAAAAACAGAACAAGACAAGACAAACCTTAAACTCCCCCCTAACCTACTACTTTCACTCTTTTTAACAAGCCAAAAAAAAAAAAAAAAAAGTTACAGGAAACTGCAAATCAGTCCCCTTTGTTCTTTCTTCTCTTCACGCATCTCAAGCCAAAAACCAGTTGTGTTTGTTGCTAATATATAAAAGAAAAGTTGACAGATATTATGGTGTAGCGGTGCCGCTATTTTCAGCCATGCGTTTTGCTTTGCTTCCTTAGCTTCCAACATTCGCACCCCTTATGGAATACAGACAAAACCCACTTCACTCCTCTCTCCCCCACTCTTGACACAGACACATCCCCCCCAAACGTTAACACAGTCTGAAAACCCGTAAATAGATTACAATAGTTTTACTGTCTAATTTCTAAAATAATATTGCTCCATTTAGAAGTCAAAACAACCCTCCACTTCAAATAGTGATGAACCGTCAAAGTTAACGGCGTGAGTGTGCATTGGGAGACGTGAAAGGAAGGGCTAGGGTCCAGTTGGGTTTCGTGTGAGCGTGTGGGGGGACCAAACCCCTTCATTGATGTGATGCCGTAACTAATTTGTGCTATCCACTTATAAATATTCATAATCTTTTTTAGAAACCAATGCATTCAATTTGGACCAAGAGTTTTTGCTTGGTTTACTCTTCTCTTTATACCCATAATTTTTATTACCATCCTATTTATGTTCTTCTTGCAATTATTGACATTGTTTTCTTTTAGAAACAAATAATGTTAATGTCATTTACATTACATCCAGATTGAGATAAGTTTTTTAAACTGCCCTCTTCAACCACTTCATTTTTTTTTTGTTTCACATCAACCTAACCAAGTCTTACTATATTTTTCATGTTTGATGGTCATTTCATTCAATTCTTTTACTATTCCACCCTACCCATATTAATATTTGCTCAATCCCATTGTTTCACACAAACCAAGGTGTGTGCTAATTTATTTTTTTTTATTTTTTTGTAAAAATTCAGCGCCTTAATAGATTTTAACCTCATGTGATAAATGAGTGTTCGATGACCGAGGAAAGGGTCAATGCCTCCTCCTTTTTATCAATCTCTTTTGTCTCAATTGTTTGTCTCTTTTGTGGATTTTATTTTTTGAATTACTGTATTTTAAAAAAAAAAGATGTCTAGATGTTATTATGGATAATAGCAGTTGTTTCTCCTGGGTTTGTTTGAATTGATAAGAGAAAAAAAATGATGTTACGGGAAATACATGCAACTTAATCATGTTTTAGTACTTTAATGATCCATTAAGTCCAAATGCTGATGAATCTCCACTCCTTTGATGTCGTAAAGGTTCCAACTTCAAAGGTCAATTATTAAACAATAGGGAAAGATATCCAAATCTCTTTAGTTTTAATAAAAACATTATTACAATTACAAATAATACATTTGAATAATTATAACAAAATTTAATATAACTAATAATTATAATATATCTGACCTAAATCAACTTAAGGTTATATTACACGAAGAGATGCTAAAATTTAGAATCTTAAGCAAATTTTAAATAAATAAAAATTTTAATTGGGTAAACAGTAAATTTTTTAACTCCACAAGCAGATTTAATAAATCACATGTGTCTTATTTATTTAGTTTCTATTTTTAAAAATATAAATTAAAGATATTTGACAATTTTTTAAGTTTGCTGGTGGAGTTAAAAAGACTCCGCCGCCATTTATTAATAACCCTTAGAATATTATAAAAACAATGGGGTTTAACTTTAAACGATTTAATATTTTTTAACAAATTTTTAAATATTAAATTTAGTACTCTAATTCGAATCCATATAAATAAATAAAAAATATATTCTATTTTTATTATAGAATCGTAGTTACCCAAGCATATTTTCATTATTTATCAAAAGTGTTGTTCAATTTAAACATAGCCTTAAATATTGGCTTTTCAAAAGCCAGCTTGGGAATCAAATTATAAATTTGGGTAGAGAACTTTTAAGATGAGAATCAAATTATTTTTAACTCTTAGATCAAAATGAATAAAATTTAAGCCTTAAATTTAATTTATTTCACTAAAATAAAGAGCACAACACTTAAAAATCTTTAATTTTTTTTATCGTAGAATACAAGTTTTGGGTTGAAAAAAAAAAAGACAATCTCTTAATTTCAGATTTAATTTATTTTTTTTAAAAAAAAAATTGGAAGCAAATTCACAACAGGATCAAAAAATTTGAGTATTTAACATTTGTTTTTCTCTCAATATTTGTGTTTATTTCGTGGAAAAGTTTATAGCTCTAAAAGAGTTGGGCCCAAGTATAGGATACCAAAGACCCAAAGTTTTTAGAGTGAAATTCTGAGCAATCTTTTTTAGGAAAAATATAAATATTGAATACCGAAATTATTTAATCTTGATAACCCTAATCTCTTACATTTCATCCCATTGTGAATATGCTTTCAAATTTTTTCTTCAATAAATTAAATTAAATCTAAATGTAAGAGGTTAGCCCAATATTTTTCACTTTAAAACTTGTATTACGTGGTGAAAAGAAAAGAGAAGAAGAAAGATTGAGTATTATACTCATTTTAATGAGGTAGATTAAATATTAAATCTGAGACTTAATTTTTTTCTCATTTTGATTTACGAGTTATAAACATTTTAGTTATTTTGGTAGTCACTTTAAAAATTCTCACTATAATTTACCACCACTATAAATTTACTCCACATTTATTTAATTATAAAATATAAATATAATTTTTATATTTAAAATTAAGTTTTACAAATAATTTATATTAAAAAATTATATATCATATATTATAACATTAATAAAGAGTTACCATAAATTATTATTATATTTTTACTATATAGGTTAAATTGAATATTTCTTAAAACCAAAATAATAACATGTCATCATGGTAATAATAAAGTACACGTGGAAATAATGACATTTTACATTCGAGTCAATTAAAATTATAATTTAAGTTTATATATTTCATATATCGTAATATTAATGAATTTGAATATTATATAAATACATATATTCTACTTTAAACTATCATATTAAAATAGATATCTTATCTTCTAAAAAAAACATATTTTTTTACGGTAACGTTGAACACTTTAATATTTTCAAAAGTACTGTTTAGATTTAATGGTAGACCGATGCTTAAAATATGATATTTAATGAACAATGATAAAAGCCTTTTGTTGTTGTCTTTTTCCAAATACTTTTTCAATAATATATTTAATGAATATTTAATATTGGTACAATATTTTTTCAATGAAAAGCAGAAAAAAAAAAAGAGAGAGTACATTATGAAATTATGTTTCCTTATTTGGATAATTTATGAAGATTTTTAAGATAAAATTTTCGTAAAAAAGAAAAGGGTGGGGGATTGGAGGATTACCAAAATTTGCTTCACTAATATTAGTATCTCAATAATAAAATGGCATTTTTTTTTGAAGACCGATAAACTCCTTTCCATTAATAATCTTATAAAAGGTCAAAAGTAATACCCATGATTTTTAACCACAATTGCCTTGAATCTTCTTCCATCTTTTAACCATAATTTTCACATGCTTTTAGTATTTTTGTATATAAAAATAATTGGGTGAATGGTGAAAATAATAATAGTAATAAAGAACAAAAAAAAGTTAATTAACTCTAGGTTGTAGTTGTTCATAATAAAGAAAATTAGATTAACAATTAAGGGTAATTATTTGATATATTATTGTTGGAGTTTTTTAGATTTTATAAACTGATCGAGAGCGTCACATATTTTGTATTTAGTTATAAATTCAAATTTTCTATTACAACACTAGTCACACCCTAAATCCGCCTGTAGAATTTTAAAAAAATCTTAAGTGATATATGAGATAATTTTTCATTTTTTAAGGTGAATAGACATTTATACTTTTAATTTTAATATTTGGGTGAAGAAAAATATGTATGAAAATTGCAATTTAAAAGTTTTATTTGATTTTTTTTTATCAAATCTTAATTGGGTTAGTATCACTAAGTCAAATTCAAAGATTAGCACTTAGTTACAATCAGTAAAAAAGGTGAGGAAATTCGTCCCCTAAATTGAGAGAGAGAGACCTTAAAAGAATAGGAAAATGGGAAGGTGAAAAGAATGGGAAACATGAGGATAAAGAGGTCAACAAAAAGAAACGAGAGATGAGCAGTGATGAAAATGAAGGACACAGAGATGGTGAGAGAGTAGAGATTAAAATGAGAGGAGAGATTTTGACGAAGGGGTCAGGGGCGAACCTAGAGGGGTAGGCCTCCCAAAATTTTAAAAAAAAATTGTTCATTTAGTCTTTCGAGTATTTGTGAAGTTTTAAAATTAATTTAATAGTAAAATTGTATTTTATTCCCTCTTAAAATTTAAAATTAAATTCTGTACTCTTCAAAAAAAAAAGTTTATAGTTTAATCATTTGAAATTTGTAATATTTTACATTAATATAATAACGAAATTACACTTTTAACTCTTTAAAAAATTGTAATTTAAATTTGACCGCTCCAAAAAAATTTCTGACTTCACTCCTAGAAGAGGCGATAGTTGATTATCAGATAGCTAGGCAACCAATTGCAAAATAAAGGAAGGCCATAGGTGGTCATGTGCCACTAAGAGCCTTAATAAGCCACTCTCACTCTGTTGAACCTATCACTTTAAGCACTTGGGCTTTTTATAAATTTAGGAGATAAAACCTCGATCGAGGGCAATACTAACTCATTGAGAGATACATGTCATCGATGAAAGGATGCGAGTTTTAATGAAGGAACCATTTTACTCCATCAATGTATGAAGATTAATTTACTTATTTTTCAATAAAAAAAAATCAAAATTTAAATTAAGGTATAGTACACCAAGTATTATGATACTTTTAACGAGAATAAACTAACAAGATAATTAACATGTAAACCGGGATGCACTAAACTAGTCTATGGCTAGAATTTGATCCACGACGTGATTTTTATTTTTATTTTTATTTCTTACCCAAATCTTCTTTACTTAAGTTGGTTGATTTGGTTTTATCATTAAAAATATTTTTATATATTTTATATTAAATTTAAATAATAGTATTTTTCGAATGAATCAAACGCTTAAACACTTAATATCTTCCTTTTCTAAAAATTAAAAGATTGTAAGTAATTTAGACATTATAAAAAGAATTTAGTTAATAAATAATATTCAAATTAAAAAATCTTTATCTAAAATCTGCCCGAGTTAAATATAGAACTTGCAAGACCGGGCAGCACAAACGAGTATACTGTATGCTCATTTTATCTTCGGCTTCTATGTAAAAATTTTTACTTTTGAAAAATAAAGGGTAAATAAATTATTGAATTAGGATGTACAACTCTTGTTTTGTTTATTTACCAAACTCGAATCTACAGTTTTATTCAAGAACATTGAAGTCTTCACTACTTGTTTTGATTTTGATGATATTGGAAAAAATGTGTGAAGTTTGAGTGGTGGAGTTAAGGAGAAGGGAAGGATAGAGTGTGCGTGTGTGTGTGTAATTGGAGTCGGGAGAAGTGAGATATAAATATGAGTTGACATTTCTTGCTATGCAGTGCCTTTCGATAAATCGTTGGGTCATTAGATTGATGATGTAAGTGATAGTGAAAAATATGTTTAACGGAGTCAAACCTGATTGCATGTGTAAGAGATTTATCTCTAAATTCAATGCTATAGATCAGAGATGTTGGTGATTACTTGAAGGCTCCCTAGACCTGCACAAGATTTGCTATTTCTACGAACTGCAAGGTGACTTGTGAACTAGTTTTCACTTTATATCAAATACCAATTTTAATGCACATGTGATCACCTAAAGATTCATGAATTTTCCCTTCCCTAACCTAAGGTTTCTTTTTTTCCAAGAAAATGGTTGATTACTTTCATCTTTGTCAAACATCTGCACATGTCTACCATATTTAACTTTTAAAAGAAATGAGGTTTTAGCTGTTTACCTTTATACAATGAATTCTGTGTAGTCTTTCCAACAATTTCTTTACTCAGATCTGTTCCAACCGACAAATTTTCCGGTTTCCAATTTCAAATCCTATAATATTAATGAACACAACAATTTCATATACATTCTGACACCATTACGGTAAATTACAAAAGCCAAATCATATATTTAATTTACCCCCATTTTTATAATCTTACGAGACCAAGATCTTTGAGGGTAATGGGTACTAAGTCACCCTGTTTTGAAGGAAAGAAAACAAGAAATTAACAAAATTGAATCCAGAAAACAAAAACCCAGAAGTGAAATTACTTGCAGAAAACTGATAATATATCTTCAACTCATGATAAGATTATTTGATCGAATGGGACTCTTCTGTTTAAGTAGAACCCTTAGCTGAGCCTTTTGACATTCCAGCTTTGAACCCCAATGTCTACTTTTTGATCCAATCGCTCGAACCACTCGTGGAAATTCAACGAACCCTTTGATCCCTCGTTTTATGTGAGGATTCTCTGTTTCTGGGGATGCTTTTCGTTGAATTGCCATGGATGAATCGTTACAGGTTGATGATGCTTTTTCACTGAAAACTAACCTCGAAAATTTCCCAGAAAGATCGGTTGTGAATGCTGCTGGTGGTTTATCTTCTTTATCAGCCGGCAATGCTCGTTTAGTTTCTTCCAATTCTAATAGCTTTTCTTCGAACAAAAACTTGGCTTCGGCCAGCTTCATTTGAACCCTTTCTTCCCTTAATACTTCAGCCATTCTTAACATCTTTCTTTCTTCCTCGAAATCCCTTTTCATTCGATCAATCTCTGCTTTATCTAATGAAACCTCTCTTGCAAGCTTATCACATACCCTCTCCAATGCTTCTCTTCCTCTTCTTTCTTCGGCAAGATCCTTAGCCAGTTTCTTGTTGAGGGACTCTGCCTTTTTACGTGCTTTAACTTCGTAATCTAGCTCAGCTTGTAAATCAATGATCTGGGCTCGAGCAATATCCAGTTCAGAATCCATGGTTGAAGAAGGACCAAACAAGGTAAGATCCCAAAAAGGGTCTACGATGGTTTGAGCTGAAACAGGTGAGCACACTTGATGATGATGTAGATGCTTGCTACTTTGCCATACTTGTTGACAATGATGATGGGAATTAAAAAAAGGGTTATCATATACTTTCCAGCTAGTGCTAGTGGAAGCTTCATTGCTTTGATTATTAGGGCTGTTGCTGCTGTTGATCATCATCATCATTATCATCTCCACATCTTCTCCTTCCATTCTTAATAAATCAAACTCTTTTTTTTTTTTTTTTTTTTTTTCTTTCTTTTTTTTATTATTGTTTGAGTGGGGGATTTTCCCTGTCAAGAAAGCAATGGGAGTAGGCCCATTTATTTATTCTGGAACTTAGCTTTGAAGATCATGTGGATTGAAAAAGTGAATGATGGATATATATATATCACATGCATCTCACTTAATTAAAAAAACTAGTCCTAAGGGGAGGTGGTGGTCTTCATTTGCCTTTATTATCTTACTTCCATCGGTCCACATCTCTTATCTGCCCTGTTTTCCTTTTTACCACTCTCATGGCATGCCAATTCTAGTAGTGGGATCTGTAGTTATATGGCCAAAGTTTCCAGCTTGTACGCTGACTTTTTATACACTGCGAACTGGTCAGAAAAATACCTTACAGTTGTTTTGAAATGGGTACACCGTTCATAGTTTTATTCAAATCATATCCGGTAATCATATCATAGATTAATAACTTAAAAACAATCAAACACCAATAATTCTAAGTGGAGAGGAAATTGGGAAATTAGGGTGTATTTGTAAAGAAATTTATAGTTTTAATATGAGGAGACCGTCCAGTGTAATAATGAACACATTTGGTCCACACAAAAACCACTAAATGTTCTACTTATTGTGAAAGAGTAAGGGCCTCTCTGGCTTGGAGTATGTACTCCTCTGGCACTCCACATGTTAGTGGGGGCATTTTGATCTATTCTTTGGAAATATAAGTAATTCCAATCGAACCTTAGACCTCATGTACCACTGAATTAGTGTCTTAATTTACATATATTGATTTTGATAACTAAAGTACCGAGTACATATCCCAGAGCAATTATTCAGCCACAACAGCCCCCAGATGCATATTTTATGATGCGATTAAAGTTCCTTCACAGCAGCATAAACTCTAACAGGGATTTAAAAACCTTTTCTTCAAAAATATGTTGTATTAGTCAAGCATTACAAATGGGAGCTTTGCTGGTTATCTATGATTGGATTGCAGAAGATGCAGGATTATTTTAATCAGATTTTGGTTGCAAAGTTCTTTTAAGGACATTATAGGCCATAATGGAAACAATGGTGTATTTATTCCTACAGGTTCCACGTGTATTGTCCCTCCCTTTAATGTTAAATCCAGGGTCTGCTGCAGTGTCAGTCATAAAACCTTAAGAATGGACAAAAAATAAGAGCTCTTCTGGTGTTTGGGTTAGTAAGTGAATACACACAAGCCCTGTAATCACCGACTTGGATCATTGGATACTTTTTGGTTTTGGTGAAGGGCGGCTCAAAAGGAGACAGGTTAACAAACTTCCCATGTGCCAACACAACTTCAATCTTTCTGCTTGAATTCTCGTGGTTCATAATCAACTGCTGATGCAAGAAAAAAGATGAAAATGGACCATATTTCCTTTATGGTTAAAGTGAAGTAAAAGTGTCCTCTCTTTTTTTTGGCTTTTGCTGCTCAATTTTTTTTCTTAAGCGAAAGAAAAATTGTCAGCATACATGAGATGAATGAATAGATCCTATGAAAGAAATTTAGAATACAGGGTATGTTCTTTGTCACAAAGGGAAGTTTGTAACCCATAACCTTAATGATTACATGCTTATCAATACTCTCAATATTTTATGTATCAAGTGTTAGACTGCCGATGATTTGCATGATTTTGTCTTTTCGATCACACCCAAACTTCTGTTACGCCTATAATATATATTTCAAGAACATGGCCCATACTTCAATTTTCTATTACTATGATCTGTCAATTATAATCTGAAAATCTACCGTGATTCAAATTGCCGAAAGAAATCTTTTAATTTGTTAAGCCCAAACCCAAAAAAATACCAACCTCAAACAACTAAAACCCCTAATACCTCAAAACCAACCCAAAGTCGAAAATGATCCAAATCCAAAATCTAAATTGATCTGACCTAAAATCAATCCAACCCATGGATTTTGTAACAACAAACAAATATGTGAGAGGAAAATTGAAGGGAATAATAGAAAGAAACTCCAAGCAATAAACTCCCATATCTCAACTAATCAATACGAATTTCTCAACCACCGCTAACTGGTGGACCTTTGACTTCAATTTTGTCACGAGGTATCTGTTAAAATTTAGACCGTATCTTCCCAAGCCCAAGCCAAAGAACATTCCATGGCATACACTTTTTGTCGACATAATCACCACCTCTTGGAGGATCAGATATTTTGTAGAGCCATGAAAGCAACCATCAGATAAGAGGGTTCACGACGAAACAAAAGCCATTGAACTAATAAGACTGAAATTAAACAAGTTCTCAGTAAGGAGGAGAACATGCCTGCCTCAAATTCTAGTGTTAGCTAAAACAAGCTTTCAAACAACTAATCATCGATGGTCAGATTAGTTTCTAGTATGCCTCACAAATCAAACACATGCCATAAAAATCCAATGCAGAAAATCTAAAACCATAGATCTCCTAGCGGTAAGAAACCTCTCAAGTTAACCAAAGGATACAATCATGTCTTCCAAGGGCAACTTTTCCAACTTCATGAGAACCAATCTCACTCGGATCATTCTAATACAATCTCAAAAATTAATGCTAAAACTAAATATTCACAGAAGAAAAGAACTAAGATTTAACAGCATTGCCACAAATTGGACGAAAGATATCCATTCGGATTTTAACAAAAGGCTTGAAGCCTGAAAAGTGCTGGAAAATAAGCATCGTTAAAACGGATCAATGCTTTCAAGTAGCTACATGCAATTGCAATGTTCATCAAATCGGAATTCAGATTCAGTAGATAGCTAGCTCAGATTCATTAAAGCAGTCGAGCTATGACTAGATATCAGAAGAACCACGTCTGACATATAACAGGCACTTCAAATATGTAATAAAAGCCCCTAAAACAAATGTACCACTACATATATTCCAGGGAGTAGTACAGCAACTACTCTTCGTTAAATGAGCATATGCTAATTGGTTCTCTGCAAATGCATGCACAATAGAACTTTTAGATACATATAAATAACAATGTTTCACAAAATATTCCCAGAATGAGGAAACAAGGAATTTAACAAAAAGTAAGGCATAAGTTTTGTATTTGTAGTTACATATGCTATTAAATTCACAACAAGCATCAAATTTTAAGTATCCTAACAACTTATAAAAAAAAAGGTACAGTAGATCAAAAGGGCACAATAAGTACTAACAAGCATCAAATATCACAATTTTTTTTTCAATGGTACCCATTAAGATGATAAGGCTTCTACCTCAATTGCCCCAGTTTGACAACCTGAACCTTCTTTAATCATTCTCCATTTCTTTTCCTCAATGAATACTATCACAATTCAAACTCATCTTCAAGCTTCAACTGCTCTGCTGCAGCTTCTTCCTCCTCATCATCGATCACAAAGTATGGGTTATGAGCCTCTGGCTTGAATTTAAACCCTGTAAACACATAAAATGCAAGTGTGGCCAACTCCCCAGCCACTACACTGGTCCAAAGATACTTATAAGAAGTAATCGTCTCCAAGGCATAAACCACAACACGGGTAAAGTAAATATAACAAATCACTACGATGTAGTACTGCCTAAACAGAGTCAACTTCATCAAATTCACGGCGGCTTTCCCATCTGTCTTAGCTGCCTCGCGCAAGTTCTTAATAGACCAAACAATCGGGAACAACACTGCGCAACAACAAACAACATCAACAAGCAAAAACACTTGCTTCCATGTGTTCCAGTCCTGACTGAAAGGCCCAGTTTCATCGATAACAACTTGGGCAATGTTAGCAACGACTTGAAGTGGAATCACAATCATCAAAACCTTCTTCTCCTTGTCCTGCAAGTAAGGCTTCAAAAACGACCACCCAGTACCAATCAAAACGATCAGCGTGAAAAGCGTTATCCCTTTCAAGAAACTGAATATGTAAAACAATACATCCCAACCGTGAGCACTCCCTGTGCGCTTAATATAAGACTTATCCTCTGCTTCGCATACCAGGTTAAACGCTTTCAAAATAACCACGGCAAGCATAAAGAAATGGATTCCGAAAACGGTGAGTCGTTTTTTGTAAAGAACGTAAATCCAAACCCCAGCGAGAGTGAAGTAAACGAGGGACAAAAGGAAGTAAACCCTAGGGAGAACCGTTTCGCCCGCCGATAGATAATCCCTGCGATTTTTCTTGCCGTCGAGATTGTACATCGCTGATCGGACTTTCATCGATACTTTAACTTGATTAAGGCAGTTAGCGAAGACGAGGGTGTACTGATCGGCATCCTTTTCTTCATAAAGGAAGTTGAAGCTGGATTGCCCGTTGAGAGATTTAAAATTGGAGACGAGTTTAATGAGATCGGAATCAAGAACGCAGGCGACCTCCTCATCTTCGAGTTGTTGGAGCACGCGCATCCATACGTCGAGTGTGCAGAGGAAGAATCCGACTTTGGACAAGTCAAGATTTCGGTTCGAGTCTGATAGTTCGACCTGAGAGACGTTGAGCTCAAGACGGCCTGTGTGGGTGAAACCGAACTTGTCGAAGGGAATTATGGGGCGGCCATCGGATCGGATCTCCGTGAATCGGATCTCAGCAGAACCAAAAGAAACAAGAAGAGACATGAAAAGAAGAAGAACAAAATAGAGAGACATCGCCATGGGAGAATTGGAAATTTGTCGGTGTCTCTAGATCTATTATTTGTTCTTCCGGTTGGGGCTTTGGTGGGTTTTTGTTTTTATCTTCACCTTCATTTTACCTTACTCTCAATAAATATTTGGGTAAATTGCAGCATTAGTCACTAAATTATTGGTAAATTTTCGTTATGGTCATTTAACTAAAAAAGTTATAATTTAGTTATTGAACTATTCGAATATTTAATTCATTAAACTATTCAAAGTTTTTATTTAAATAATTAGGCTGCTAAGTTATCTTTATAAAAAAAAAATTCACAAGTGAACTCTAAGGAACGACTCGACAATCGATACGGTGGATCAATACTCATCAATAAGTAGAAGAACATACCTTAGATTCAAGTCGGTCTAGCGGCCAGTGTTAGAGATTGGAGAATAAAAGTTTTTAAAATTTTAGTTCGTAGATTCGTGATATCTAAAGTTGTTTCATGAAAAATGAACTATAGATGAGAAAGAGAAAGAGAACTTTCGATTGATGCATATAACGTGAATAGTGAACGCCATATAACATCGATTTTAACAGCCCGATGACTTGAATGAAAGCTTTTAAATAGTTCAATGACCAAATTGTAACTTTTTTTAGTTAAATGACTAAAACGAAAACTTAACTATAATTTAGTGATTAATAATGTAATTTACTCTAAATATTTGAATGAGTATATTTAAAACTAAATACGTACTCTTTTTATTTGTTTTGGGAGTTTTTAAATTAATAAATATATTAAAGTATACTATGGGTGAAAATAATTATTAATAATTAATTTTAAATATTATTATGGTTGAAATTGTAAAGTTGGAAGAGTGTATGTTTTTTTTTTGTTAAAAGCCAAATTTCATTAAAAATAGTGGGAGAGAAAACTGACGTTACAAGAACCAAGAAAAGGAAAATTAAATAATAAGGAAAAGCAACAGACACAAATGAAAAAGAAACGACAAAAGCCAAACAACCAAAACCAGAAGCCAAGCACACAGAAAAAACCAAAACCATCAAAGCAAACCAAAAGCCAGAGACCTCCCATCAAGCAACAAAACGAAATTCAGCAGAAATCTTCCAAATCATCATCAGACCCATGTTCATTAATCAGAAGAAAACCATCTTTGAAGAACCAGAACCAGTGGAGATTCAGAGAACCTTCTCCAACCTTCAAAGAACAAGAAAAAACACCGTTGATTAGCCTTTCGCCCGGAGCCAGTCAACCCAATCCTCCTCCACGATGTGATTAACACAATCAGGGACTTCCTCAACCCGACAACGGGGTGGAGGCCAACGCCCTTCCACTTTGCTAAGGTATGCGCCACTCTATTCCTCTTCTTGAAGAAAAGTTATATGAAACTTCTTCAAAACCATTAGCCATCATGCAAATATTCCGTATTATGGAGCGAATCACAGATCTATCATTTGTCGCAGATCGAAGTTTCTTTATAACTGTTAACGAATCCCCCTCCACCATTATCTTTCTGAATCCCATGTCAATCGCGAAAAGAAGCGCTCTCTCGCAGGCTCTTACTTCAGCCACAAAAGCATCAGCAACGTCGTTAACCTGGTACGCACAAGCTCCCATCACTAGACCTTTATCATTATGGCCAACTATTGCCACAATAGCGGAATTAGACGCTTTAGCAAAAGAGGCGTCAAAATTTAATTTGATAATACCCGGTAACGATGGTTTCTAAAAAACTGTGTGTATAGATAAGGAGGAAGAGTCAGATGTACAACTCATTTTTAATTCATAGACATATCTCTGAATAAAGCAAAGAAGTTCCTCTAAAGAAAATTTTCGCCCTTCATGAACCATCTTATTGCGCATAAACCAAATAGCCCAGAAAGAAATTGTCAACATTTTCCTTTTCTCACAAATCGATGATGATAGAAACATTCTAACCAATTAAATATTGCCATCTGAGGAATCACCATCCAGGTCAACATGGAGATCCAGCAGATTCCATATGCGTCGAAGTACATCACAGGACCAGAGGAGATGTTCTGAATCTTCCGAAGCTGACCTACACAAAGGGCAAGCAACATCCACAGTTAATTTACGCCTATATAGATTGCAGAGATGAGACACATAGTTTCTAGTTAGCCTCCATAGGTGAATCTTAATTTTAGAGGGTACTTGAAGCTCCCAAAGGAGCTTGTAAATTTTTTTTAATATGCCATCATTGTTCATGTTGTAACTAGAGATTTGTGGTCTCCCATAGAGGAGCACCCTATACCCACTTTTAACAGTATAGACCCCTGTGTTGTCATGACGCCAAACCAAAACATCCTCTGCATCAGATGAAGCCAAGGGAATACTGAGAATCCGTTTCGCTTGATCACAATCGACGAGTTTGTAAATGATGTCTTCCTTCCAGGTAAAGGAGTCCTCATCAATTAAATGGTTGACTGTAGACCAATAGGTGCTTATATTCTGTACTGGCAACCGACTTCTACCCGGTCCAGGCACCCAAGGATCATTCCAAATATTCACCGATCTACCATTACCAATCCGCCAAAGTAGACCATCTGCAATCAACTCACGTGCAACACATATGCTTCTCCAGGTAAAAGAAGGGTAAGACCCTACTTTAGCAGATAAAAAGTTGTACTAGGATAATAACGAGCTTTGAGTACCTTGGCTAACAAACAATCAGGCTGAGTAAGCAACCTCCAAGCTTGTTTAGCCAGCAATGCCTTATTGAAAAAAGATAAGTCTCGAAAGCCCAACCCGCCAGCTATTTTGGGATAGCAAAGGTCTTTCCACGAACACCAATGAATATATTTACCCGTTTTGCCATTAGCCCACCAATATTTATTCATTATGTTTTCTAGTGCAGTACATAACGATTTCGGAAGCTCAAAGCACTGCATCACATAGATAGGAATAGCTTGTAATATTGCTTTGAAAAAAACTTCCTTACCTCCCATCGAGAGGAAATGAAAATTCCAGCTTTCGATCTGCTTGCGAAACTTATCCACAAAATTAGCGAAAGCCCACCGTTTTCTTCTACCAACCATCATCGGTAACCCCAAGTATTTCTCCGGATTGACTGAAACGCGAACACCTAGAATATTTGTAATTTGATCTCTCATTTGCTGATCCACACTCGTTCCAAAATAAATGAGAGATTTCTCATAATTAACCTGTTGACCCGAAGCCTTTGAATACTCCTCGAGAATGCTACGAACAGCATAAGCCCCCTTTTCCGAAGCATCTCCAAACAAGATACAATCATCAGCAAAAAGGAGATGGTTGAGCGAAAAACGTTCTCTGCCTATCGGGGCACCAATAATCAATCTTTTATTTTTTGCTTCATTAAGCAAAGTAGAAAGACCTTCTGCACATATCAAAAAGAGGAACGGGCTAAGGGGATCACCTTGACGCAGTCCTCGTGACGGAATGAAAACCTCCCTAATCCTTTCATTGATGCCCACCGTATAAGACACCGAACACACGCACCTCATAATAAGAATAATCCATTCTTGGCAAAACCCCAATTTAGTCAACATCCCGGCCAAAAAATCCCATTCTACACGGTCATATGCCTTGCTCATATCGAGTTTTAGTGCAAAATTACCTTGCTTACAATGCTTTCTAGTCTTAAGAGAATGAAGAATCTCATAAGCTATTAAAGTATTGTCAGAAATTTGTCTCCCAGAAATGAAAGCCTCTTGAGCAACATCAATACAATGACCCAAAATATGACTCATCCGATTCACCATAACTTTCGCAATTATTTTGTAAATCACGTTACATAAACTTATCGGCCGAAATTGAGAAAGAGTTTTGGGTCGATCAACTTTTGGGATTAACACTATATGAGTTTTGTTAATCTCCTCCATTTCGATTTCCCCTTTTAAAACTGCCAAGCAATAGTGAGAAATATCACTCCCAACAACATCCCAATACTTTTGAAAGAACAAGGCTGGGAAACCATCAATACCCGGAGCCTTAATGGGTGCCATTGAATTGACAGCTTGCCAAATTTCATCCTCCAAGAATGGCTTTAACAATTCATTATTCATATTGGGGGTAACCATTTTCTCAACTAAATTAAGTAATCGATGCTCACTCGATAAGTCCGAAGCCGTATAAAGTTCGCCAAAAAACTTCACTGCTTCAATCAGCATCTCATCCGGTCGAGAAACCCATCGTCCTTCTGCAGATTCAAACCCCACAATTCTGTTACGAATATGACGAGAGATCGCTGAATGGTGGAAGAAGCTAGTATTCCTATCACCATGTTTCAACCAGTTAATCTTTGCGCACTGCTCCCAAAAGATTTCATCCTTGTCTGCCTCCAGATTAAGACCTAACTGCACCTCTAAAATTTCTTCCAAATTTACATCGGTGGGATCCTGTTCATAGAGGTAAGACAAACGTTCCTCCATCCTTACTCGTTTTTTCCTTTGCTCACGTGAACGCGAATGACTCCACAATCTGAAAAACTGACCAGCTTTAGCTAATTTATCAACCACATTATCATTGGGCCCAGACCATGCTTACTGTACTACCCCACCAAAAGACTGATCTAAACACCACTTAGCTTCAAACATAAAACGATGGTCTCGAAAATTCTGCCTATCATGAAGCCTGCCTAACGTATCAATGAGGATCGGACAATGGTCCGAAAATGAATGATTCAAGTGTTGAACCGAGTAAGAGCTAAAAACATCCATCCATTCTCCATTAGCAACCCCCCTGTCTAATCTTTTGTGAATGTTCGTTGCTTGGAATCTTCCTCTCTCCCACGTGTGCCATCTACCACTGAAGCCTAAATCAATCAAACCACAAACCTCTAAAACATCTCTGAATTTAGCCATTTGAATTTCTGAACGAAGACGACCTCATCTTTTCTCAAAAGAGCTAGTGATTTCATTAAAATCACCCATCACAAGCCAAGGGCCAATATTAGAGTTGTGGAGGTGATAAAGAAGATCCCAAGAATTCGATCTTAATCTCTTAATAGGATTACCATAGAAGCCCGTGAGCCTCCACTTAACCCCACTATCCTTGTCATTAACATCTGCATCTATATGAAAAGAAGAATAGCTTCTGAGTGAAATTAATGAATTACCATTCCAACCCAGAGATAAACCACCTTTAGAGCCATCAGCATCAACTTCAATACCACAAGAAAAGCCAAGTTTCCTTCTAACAATCTCCATATCCTTCGCCTTTAGTTTTGTTTCAATAAGAAACAAAATTTGGGGATTAATGGCTCTCAATTTGTTTTTGAGCCTTTTAACCATCCGTGACCTCCCCAACCCACGGACATTCCAACTAACAATTTTCATTGCAACCGGCTGCTCTGCCCAGCAGAGCCAGCCGTTAACTCGTCATTGTCCCTATCTGAAACAGTGTTAAGAGCGTTGCCACTGTTGACCACGACACGTTGACGTTTCTTCCCATCAGAAGGTTGGATTGGATCGTTTTCGTCTTCCATGCCCAAAACCATGGGCCCAATCTCATCATCGGCCCCAAAAGAATCTCCTAGCCCTTTAGTGTGCCAGATATTATTTTCCTTAAACACTCTCATTTGATTTAGCTGTAAATGAGAATGATTAGGAGCAAAATTAGCTAAACCCAAATCACTCCCCTGTTTACTCATAGAATCCCCATTTTCTCCTAATTTAACTCATTGGTTATTACTTACCAAAACCGTATCACTGCACACTGACCCATCAGCTTCCCGTAGCCATTTACTGGTCAAAGGATTCCGACGTCGACCCTCTGCCCTAAGTGAAATATCCCAACCAAAGGTTATACTGCCAGGCTCTAACATAGTACGTAGGGGACAAAAGCTCTTCCCATGCCCAAGCTTCCAACATATAAAGCAAAATAAGCTCAGCTTTTCATATCAGAACCTGGCATAAACAGTTCGATTTGAACCTAGCAAAATCTTCTTTTTCCTTTTTAAAGGAACCAAAACATCAATACGAACTCGAATATGCATGAAGTTCTTTGTGCCCAACGACGAAAAAGACGTATCATACTCAAGGTATTGACCAATAAATCCACCTAATTGCTTAGCCATATTTTCAGACACCAAACCTGGGGGGAGATCGTGAACCTGAACCCAAAAAGCAGTTGAGTTTAACGAAACTGACATGGGATTTTCTCCTTCTTGCAACCTATGAAACAAGAGTAAATGATTATTGAAAAACCAGGGAGCCCCCCCAATAACTCTCTGTAGATCAACCTCGTGAAAGAATTTGAAAAGGTAGCGCTTATCACCCAAATCTGAGATACAGATGCCCATTATGGGGTGCCAGAGATCTGCCAATGTGTTGCGTAGGGATGGAAAATTAACGACACTCTCTGTCAAGCACCTCCCCACCAGACAAAGGTTAAAAGAATGGTCCACCACAGCATCTATCTCTTGGAGCGCAATCTCCTCATCATCAGCCAATTGCAGACTGGCCAACGCTTCCTCCATTCCGATCTAAACAAAATGACAGCACTATGACCCCACCACTAAGAACGTCAAGCAGCAACAGAACAAGAAAAGTCAAAAACCGTGTCAAAAGACAGACAAAACCGTGTCAAAAGACAGACTTGCTGTAAAATGATTTAGGTTCAAGTCTTGTAAGCATGTATTTTTTCTACATGTTATATAAAAAGATAAAAATATTTTTAAATTTATATTTATTTCTTTGTTAAAATAAAGGATTTTTAGGAATTTAATATATGGGTAGATATTGAGTTATGATTACACCAATAGATTACCCTTTAGTTGTCTTATTTTATAATCTTATTTTACATAAATTATATGGATTCATTCTAATAATAAAATATCACGGGTTAATTTGACACCAAATTAATAAAAAATTACTAAAATAACCTTAGATAGTTTAAATAAGTTATATTATTATGAGGGTAATTTTGTTTTTTTAAGCAAAAAGAAATGCAAATATTGATATTTAAACTCACGTCGCCAACATCTATGATATTTTTAACTACTTCAATTAAAGCTTTATTCCAACGTTTTTATACATTTTAATTTTATTACACAAATTATTTCATCTACATTGTTTGTATATATATACTATTATCTAAGTGTTTAAATAAGTTAGTGTCATGAGTCAACTTAATACCAACTCAAAAAAAAATGACAATACTGTGATAAAAAATTGGAGTGCATTTAGTATTCTTAATCGAATGTATTTACCTATTTAAATTTCTTTTTACTCACGATTTAAACTTATTTTATTTTATTTTAAATTTGTACATTTACATATGTATTATTATTATTAGTTTTAATGTTATGTTTCATTATTTATTGTATATTATTTTTAAACGTATACTTGTATTATTTTTAAGTGACAATATTAAATAAGATGAAACCAGCGATATAGTTTTAAAGTTTTGGGTTTAAATTTCATTTTTTAATTAATTATAAAATGACATGAAAATTACATGGAAAAAAATAAAGGGTTAAAAATATACATGTCATTAAGTTAACTATCAACTCAACAATCTGTTAGTATTTTAACGGTTTTGGAATAAAAAAATAAAACGATAAATCAGATGATCATTTTGTAACTTTTTAAAGTTGGGTGACCTAACAAGAAACTTTCTAATAGTTAGGTGACCATTTATGTGGTTTACCCTTTTATTTCAAACAATTAGGTACCATTTGGTGCTTTCCCATGTTATGATTCTAATGTAATTCATTGGAATGTGATTGTCGGGAAAATTATTTTACAACGTTTGATATATATTTGAAGGTATTTGATTAGAATCTCAGGAAAGTTATATTATCATGTTTGGCTCACTAAATGCTTTACTAGGAAAGTAATTATAATTTATGAATTCACCCTTATTAAATAAAAGATAATATTTATGTATTTAATTTTTATATTAAACTTTTTTCTTAACAAATATTTGGATTAAATATCTAATAATAAAATCTAGTTGATAATTTTTAAATTATTTTTAAATTATAATTTTATTTGAAAACAAAATTATTTCAAATTTTTCTTGCATGTATTTTCTAAATATAATGATGCATATATAAAGTCATGGATATATAAAACTTTTTTTGGAATAAATTTAAAAAAAAAATTGAAATCACGTTTTGTCTTAGTTAAAGACTAACCCATAGGAATATTATAAAAATAGTTGATTCTAGGTATTGCTCTGAGCAAAACTACAAATAATTAAATCAAAGGAATGTAAAACCATAGGTGGTCTAACCTACAATTCTTACACAACTTAAATGGAACAATTCTACCTATGGGAAAGTAACTTTCTCACATTTTATCCTGAGAACCATATTTTCATGTTAATAGCAAAGTAACTCCAAAGGAAAGTTAGATTATAAGAAAAGTAAATAAAACTTGACATACCAAACGTTAGAATCACTTTCCAATTGATTAAATTTTTAAAAAAGTGACTACTTTTCATTATACCAAACGCTACTTAATATTAATTCATTATCGAAAAGGAGACCAGACCTTTGTTTTCCTTGAAAGAGACCCAAAATTTGAAATTGAAATGTTGACGTACAAATTAGTCCGCGAGTATACATATATATAATAAGAAAAATTACACCGATAGTCATTCAACTATTAGTAAATTTTTTGGGTTATTCAACCATGAAAAATTACAAAATAGTCACCCAATTATTCAATTTTATTTTTTTTGTCACCAACGAGCTAACGGTGACATCTTGTAAATGGGCGTAATAACAACTTTAACCCTCAACATTTATGAATTATGTCAATTTAGTCTTGATTCTAAAAAATTTAACCCTCAACATTTACACATTGTGTAATTTATTTATTTATTACAATTTTGCTTCTTTTTTTTTGTGACATTGAAGATTAATTTTAAAAGAATGAGAATATATTTTTTGATGTTTCTATTTTTTGTATATTTTCAATCAAATTTAGCTAATAATTTTAGTTTTTTTTTAGCTTTTTAGGTGAAAGGGTCACAAAGAAAAGCAAAACTGCAAAAAGATCAAATTACACAATGTGTAACTATTGAGGGTTAGATTTTTTAGAATCAAGACTAAATTGACACAATATATAAATGTTGAAGGTTAAAGTTGCTATTATGCCAATTTTAAAATCTATCATAATTAGCTAACCGGTGACAAAAAAGATAAAATTGAATAGATAGGGTGATGGTTTTATAACATTTCATAATTAAGTGACTAGAACAGAAATTTACTAATAATTGGGTGACTACTAATGTAGTTTACCCTATAAAATATTCAACCATTAAGTTTAGCAATAATTTTGAATTTTTAAATATATATATCAAGATTATTTATATTTTAATATCTTAAACTTAAATATTCTAATGTTGGCAAAAAAAAAAAAAACTTCAATAGTCCAATGAGTTGGTTGAGTTTGGTTGGTCATCCCAAAGAATATTTTATTTGTGGCTCTCCTCGATAAGAATAATGGTTGGTCATTTTAAACACATTTAAAGCTTAAAAGAGAATTACATAAAACATCAACTGGAATGGGCATTGTTATCAATATAGGAGGGCGTGAGTTCAAGTGCTCTCAAGTGTATTTTCCTTTTATTTATGAGTTGGAAGGGACTATGAGTAGCTTTAGACATTATGTTAAAAAGAACATATATGATTAGAACCTATAATGAAATTGTTCAAAAAAAATTGTTTCATTAAATACAATATATAAATTACAATTTTCAGAAAACTTTACGTGAATAATGAATTATACAATAAAACCATATATCAAATGAACAACAACTAAAACAAAATGTTTGAGAGAGTTTCGAGAATCTATACAACATCCATCAACATGAATGAGATTTTTCATAAACGATGAAGGAATTAGAACACTTGAATTTTCAAACCTTTTCAAGGCTTCAACTGCATCACTCGACTTAAACATGTTTCCCTTAACATCAATACTCATAAGAGCATATTCTTGCTGTCGTAACCATTTTTTTTGATAAAACAGTAAACGACGCGATTGACTCGATTTTTTTTTGAAAATGAAAAGGAAGGGAGTCACCACCGATCTTTATTAGGTGTGATCGGATCACCTTTGTTTTAATAAAACGTTTTGGTTTACTAAAACAGTGCTTTTGGTCTACGAAATTTGAGGAAACGGGTTCGGGAGTCAATTACGCGCGAGGAAGGATTAGCACCCTCGTCACGCCCAAAATTGGTACCAAATTGATTAATTAATGTCCTAATGTTGAAAATTTGAAAAGATTCGAAAATACGATCCTCTTTTATTTTTTAAAACTTGAAGGAATCGAGATGAATGATAAGACCCTCTCATTTCGAAGAGATAAAGTATCATACCCAGTAAGTTAGGATGCGACACTTTGGGCTCCCAAAACTGAGCTTGCCTTTTGATTTTAAAACTCGGTTTTAAATTTAAGGAGGATATTCCGTTATTTTTCAAATGAGAAACCGGAACCCAGTAAGTTAGGGCTCGATTTCTCGAAATTCCAAATTCGGAATATTACCTTTATTTTAAAACTTATCTCGGGGTATCTAGATATCGTGTCCAGTAAGTTAGGGCACAACATTTCAATTCAGAACTAGTATTTCATTTTTAAACTTGTATTGCGATTTTGAAAAGGATATTCCGTTATTCAGATTAAATGAGTAAAACCGGAACCCAGTAAGTTAGGGCTCGATTTCCTCGAATCTTTAATACGAAATATCGGTCATTTGAAAACTTGATGTATCGGGTAAAAGTTAATGTGACAAGTTTATAATGAAATGTAAAAACAAATTACAATACGAATATGCGTAGCAAAATGGAAATAAATGCGTTTAGTACGAATAATAATATGAAGAACGAAAATGAAATAGAATAAAATGAACGAGTCAAAAATGAAGACAATGAAAAATAAAGTAAGAAAATAATAATAATAATAAAATAATCATTATAAGTATAAATACGAAAAGAAAATATAATTATAATAGTAATAATAATAAAAATAATAGTCATAATAACAGTAACGAAACAATAGTATAATAACGGAGTAATAATTACATAATAATAATAATAATAAATATGACAAAAGTAAAATGTTAATAAGGATAATAATAGTAAAAGCAAATGATAATAATATGTTAATAATATAATAGTGATAATAATAATAATAATAATAAAATGATAATAAAAATATTAATAATAGTAAGACAACACTAATAAAATAAAGAATAATAGCATATAAAATAATAATGAAAATAAAGAAATGACAAATAATAATAACAATAATAATAATAGTAATAAAAGTAAAATAATGATAATAATGAAAATAAATAGTAATAATAATAATAATAATAATAATAATAATAATAATAATATGGTGAAAATAGGAAATAATGATAACAAAATAATAATGCTATTGGAAAGAAAGAATAAAATAATAATAATAATGGTAATGGTAATTAGTAAATAAATAATAAAATATATATATAAATAATATAATAATAGTAATAATAATAATAATATAAATAAAATAATAGTAGTGATGATAATAAAAATGGTAATAATAATAATAAAAACAAAAATAGTAATACAAATAATAGTATCATAGTATAGTAATAATAAAATAATAATAATAATAAATAATTAATAGTAATAAAAATGAAAATATTAAATAATGGTAATAATAATAAAAATTGCAGAATAATTGAAAAACGGGCTAAATTGCATTAAAAATGGAAGTTTCGGGTCAAATTATACGAAATAAATAATATGGGGATTGAACTGAAACGCGCGCGAAATGGTGAGGGACGAGGGGCTCAATTTTACCCAAGTCCTTTAAACGCAGCGTTTAAATGGGTTAAATTGAAAATTGCGTGAAAGTTTCGGGCGAAATTAAAATAAAAGAAAGTCTTATTTAAATAAACTGAAAACGCGGAAGGACCAAAAGGGCAATTAGCCCAATCAACAAAAACACGCGGATCCTCTGGTCGGGTCGGGTCGCGCGCGCGGATCCTAGGCCAAACGACGTCGTTTTGGGTGTTTAAGGCCAGCCCCAAAACGGCGTCGTTTTGGAAGGCTATTTAAGGGCCAAAATTCTTAAAAAAAAATTCATTTCATCACTTTTTTTAAAAAAAAAACTCTAACTCTCTATTTTTTTCTCTGCGCAGGTTTGGGGGCTGGTGCGATTCCGTGGCCGCGGACCGCCGTTCCGTCGTCGGCGACGCCGCGTCGACCACTTACCGCATCACATGATGGCGAAAAAAAGGTAAAAATTTATATATTTTTATTTTTTTTTGCTATATATATATACGTATATGTATGTGTACGTTAAAAAAAGAAACAAAAAAAAAACTTCGAAAATGAAAAAAGGAAAAAAAAATCACCTCCTCGTTGATCCGATTTGTTGTTCTTTTTGGTTTTTGATGTCTATTACTCCTGATTTGGTAACGTTTAAAAAACTGAATGCTGATAAAAATTGTTTCTTGTATTTGATCCAAAAATAACCGACTCTACATAGGTTTTTTGCTTGGCTTTATATAGCCTTTCTTTACAATTGCTTTCTGTCATTTCTTTTTATTGTCTGCAGGCGCAAGTGGTAAGGGCGGTGGAGATGTGACGTGGGCGGTGCAAGTGGAGGTGCGGACGGGACGATGGTCGGTGGCTGCGCAGTGGCGTCGAAATGTCGAGTCGAGAAGACCACCAGGTGCGCGCGCACCTAGGGTTTGCTCACTTTGTTTTTCGATTGTTTTTTCTTGATTGGGCTGGTTGGTTTGGTAATTGGAGTCCGATATTGGGCCATTCGGGTTTGGGCTTGGTGATTTGGGTATTTAAGTTTTAATTTGTTTAGGCAAGGTTTGTTATTTTATGGGCCCGCAAATTGGGTCATTCACAATGCCCCTCTTTGCTCGTTGTCGTGTAACGGGAATAGAGCAAAGACATAAAGAGGGTCCAAATTTGCCCGGATCCACTGAGTCTTGACTTCTTTGGTACTCCTCTTCGTCAGGTAGCCTCATTCCAGTCCACTTCATCTTGTTGCTTCGATCCACTTCACTGCGACCTTGAAAGATGAGATTTGTAGTTATAATGGATTCAATCCCACCTACTACAACTTCAGAGGTATGGGATTTGTCGCTTTAATCCGCTCCACTGCAATTTCAGTGAGATAGGATTAATTGCTTCAGTCTGCTCCACTGCAACTTTAGAGAGATAAGATTTGATGTCTTCGATCTGCTCCTGCAACTTCAGGAATGCCAGATCTGCTATCTTCAATCTGCTTCACTGCAAACTCAGGGAGACAAGATCTGATGTCTTTGATCTGCTTCCTGCAACTTCAGGAAGGTCAAATCGCTATTTTTCAATCGATCCTCGCAAATTCGGGGATCACTAGACCGATGTCTTGATCCGCTTCCCGCAACTTCGGAAGGTCAAATCGCTATTTTCAATCTGATCCTCGCAAGCTCGGGGATCACTAGACCGATGTCTTCGATCGCTTCCTACAACTTCGGAAAGGTTAAATCGCTATTTTCAATCTGATCCTGCGCAAGCTCGGGGATCACTAGATGATGTCTTCGATCCGCTTCCTGCAACTTCGGGAAGGTCAAATCTGCTATTTTCAATCTGATCCTGCAAGCTCGGGGATCACTAGATGATGTCTTCGATCCGCTTCCTCGCAACTTCGGGAAGGTCAAATCTGCTATTTTCAATCGATCCTGCAAACTCGGTGATCACTAGATCGATGTCTTCGATCCGCTTCCCGCAACTTTAGGAAGGTCAAATCGCTATTTTCAATCCCGATCCCTACAAGCTCGGGGATCACTAGACTGATGTCTTGATCGCGCTTCCGCAACTTCGGGAAGGTCAAATCGCTATTTTCAATCTGATCCTGTAAACTCGGGGATCACTAGACTGATGTCTTCGATCCGCTTCCTGCAACTTCGGGAAGGTCAAATCGCTATTTTCAATCGATCCTGCAAAACTCGGGGATCACTAGATGATGTCTTCGATCGCTTCCCGCAACTTCGGAAAGTCAAATCGCTATTTTCAATCTGATCCTGCGCAAGCTCAAGGATCACTAGATTGATGTCTTCGATCTGCTTCCTGCAACTTCAGGAAGGTCAAATCTGCTATTTTCAATCTGATCCCTACAAGCTCAGGGATCACTAAACTGATGTCTTCGATCTGCTTCCTGCAACTTCAGGAATGTCAAATATGCTATTTTCAATTTGATCCCTGCAAGCTCAGGGATCACTAAACTGATGTCTTCGATCTGCTTCCTGCAACTTTAGGAAGGTCAAATCTGCTATCTTTGATCTGCTCCACTGCAAACTCAGGGAGACAGGATCTGCTATTCTTTAACTGTTACGCCATAGTGTCCTTTTGAGGACATAACCTTTTAGAATGAGTACATGCTTATGCCCAATGATTAGGATGCCATGAGTATGATGAGTCGAGAATGTTATGAGTGCGATTTCCCATTTGAGGTGTTATCATCTATTTATCCGTCACGCTTTCATCTTCGTTTCTCTTGCGATGAACTTAGTTTCGTATGAATGACTTGCCCCTGTGGACATTTCAAGGCCCCTTTCCTTTAGGCTTCGGGACACGGGTCAGCATTGACTTCTAACTGTCTTCCCCGGGAATCACAACTCCTACTCGAAGAGTACTCGACTTGGTTTATTTTTGGATTCGTTCCACAGCGATTTAGGGTTTTTGAATCTTTCCTTATCGAAAATTGGCCTGTCACCTTTCCTAGGTGACTAGGTAATATTATTCACCCTGCCACGATTACTGAATCGGGCGAGGAAGTTTGAAGAAATGATTTCCATTAAGACCCCTCTTTCTCCAATGTCTTCAATCTATGTACGTGGAAATTCTAAACAATTGTCTTGTTTCAGTTTCTTTTATTATCTTAGAGATTCCCAAAGTAATACGTAGAACTTTCTTTTGTGAAATTATCAGTTCATCAATTATTATTTCAATGCAACATGTTTATGAATGATGGGTAACGATAGATTGACTTCAAAGAGAGTTAAAATGAATTATCAACGATTTGATTGGGAACATATCCTTTTTTGCGAAAAAAGAATCCAACAATAGTGAAAATGAGCAAGACATAAATCAAATGCCCTAGACACCGCCGATGGGCCGCTTCTATACAAGTTTCATGAAAGGCTGCTTTGAGCTTTAGCATGTGTTCGAAGACTCAAAGTACTTTGTTGATGCCCCAATATGCAACGTGCTTCCTCTTCGTTGATTCTAGCGCTGCGAGAGATCACCACGTGTCTATTCAAAATTCGAGCCGCCTTTTTCGGTTTTCAACTCAAAAGCCCTTTGGCCCCAAGCGCCCTCTGCGGTTTTCACCTTGGCCTCTCCGCTTTTTTTTAAAGTCTCAAAGTGCCCTTGCGGGTTTTCACCTTGGCCTCTCTGTTTCAAGCAAAGTACTTTCTAACCGAATCCGAGTTCACGGGATTGGGTAAGCTTTTCCTCTATTATTTCACAAAATCGGTCGCGCCCCAGAAAGCTTTCTTCACCACATATGGTCCTTCCCAATTCGGCATCCATTTTCCTCTATAATCTTTTTGTATGGGAAGGATCTTTTTCAGCACAAGGTACCCCTCATGGAATTCTCTTGGGCGAACTTTTTTGTCATAAGCTCGCATCATTCGTTTTTGGTACATCTGACCGTGACGAATAGCCCTCAATCTCTTTTTTTCAATTAAGTTCAACTGATCATATCGAGCCTGGATCCACTCAGCTTCATCCAGCTTTATTTCTGACAAAACTCGAAGAGAAGGTATTTCTACTTCAATAGGAAGGACTACTTCCATCCCATAGACCAACGAAAAAGGTGTTGCCCCGGTAGAGGTTCTGACTGATGTCTGATAAGCATAGAGTGCAAATGGTAACTTCTCATGCCAATCTCTATAGGTCTCGGCCATCTTCCCCACTATCCTCTTGATGTTTTTGTTGGCTGCTTCCACTGCCCCATTCATCTTTGGATGATATGGCGACGAATTGTGGTGTTTAATGTTGAATTGGCTACAAACCCCTGCTATCGTGCTGTTGTTTAGGTTCAGTGCATTGTCTGATATTATCCTCTTAGGCATTCTGTATCGACAAATGATCTCCTTTTTCAAAAACTGACTAACCGCTGATTTAGTGACATTAGCATACGAAGCAGCCTCTACCAATTTTGTGAAGTAGTCGATAACCACAAAGATGAACCGATGCCCATTCAAAGCTTTCGGAGAGATTGGGCCAATGACATCCATGCCCCACATGGAAAATGGCTATGGAGAAGTCATAACATGCAAAGGTGACGGGGGCACATGAATCTTGTCTCCATAAATCTGGCATTTATGGCATTTCTTGGCATAGTTGATACAATCTCCTTCCATGGTGGACCAATAATATCCAAACCTCATTATTTGTCTGGCCATCGTGAAATCATTGGCGTGAGTTCCACGGACGCCTTCATGGACTTCTTCCAGATTAACTTAGCTTCTCGTGGCATCTACACATCTCAAAGAAAGACTTGATCTTTCCTTTTCTTGTATAAGACCTCTCCGTCCAGGACGTAGTCACAGACTAGTCTTCTCAACGTCCTTTTATCGTTCTCAGTCGCTTGGTCCGGGTACTCGCGATTTTTCACGCATCGCAAAGATATCGTGGTACCATGGTGGGCGATTTTCTCTTCCTCCTCGACATCGTAGCAATGGGCTGGGTCCTGATGAATGCTCATTTGTATGGGTTTCATATCCTCATTTTCGTTTATTCGAACCATGGAGGCTGATGTGGCCAGAGCATCAGCCAGCTGGTTTTCGTCTCTAGGTAAATAACGGAAAGTGACGTCGTCGAACTCTCTGATCAAATCTTGGGCCAGTCTTTTGTAGATGACCAGCTTTGGATCCCTGGTTTCTCATTCCCCTTTTAGTTGATAGATTACCATGGCAGAATCTCCATATACTTTTAATATTCTGATTTTGCGTTCGATAGCGACGCGAAGACCCATGATGCAAGCTTCATATTCAGCCATATTATTAGTGCAATCGAAATCCGGTTGCAAAGTAAATAGATAATAGTCTCCTTTTGGGGATATCGAATCGCCCCAATTCTATTGCCCACTTGCGTTTGATGCCTGTCAAAAATTTAGTTTCGAGGATGGTTTTTGGTGGCACCTTCTCCAAATGCGCCACGTACATTAAATCTTCGTTAGAGAAATCAAAGTCCAAAGGCTCATAGTCTTCAAGGGCTCTACTGGCCAGAAAGTCTGCTATTGCACTCCCTTTTACCGCATTTTGGTTCACATAGACGATGTCGAATTCGAGCGCGAGAATCGCCATCCGCCATCCTTCCATTCAAGGCGGTAGACTCCATCATATATTTAAGAGGATATAGCCTCGAGATGAGCCATGTCGTGTGATACAGCATATACTACCTCAATCTCCGAGTTGTCCAAATCAAGGCACAACATAATTTCTCGATTGGTGGGTACCTCGTTTCACATTCAGTAAATTTTTTACTAAGGTAGTATATTGCCTTTTCTTTCTTCCCCGACTCATCATGCTGACCCAGCACACATCCCATCGAATTATCAAACACCGTCAAGTAAAGGATTAATGACTTGTCTGGTTGAGGCAGCGTTAGTACCGGGGCATGAGACAGGTATTGTTTTACCTTTTCGAAGGTCTTCTAGCATTCTTCATCTCACGTGCCTGGGTTGTGTTTCTTGAGGAGACGGAATATGGGGTCACATCTCTCGGTCAGTTGTGAAATATACCGGGCGAGGTAATTTAGCCTTCCTAAGAAACCTCTAACTTCTTTTTTGGGTAGTGCGTGGTGGAGGTAATTCTTGTATGGCTTTGGCTTTATCCGGGTCAACCTCAATCCCTTTTTCACTGATTATGAATTCGAGCAACTTCCCTGACCGAGCCTCAAAGGTACACTTTGACGGGTTAAGCTTCAATCGAATTTTCTCACCTCAAGAACAATTTTCTCAAGACTGCACATGTTCTTTTTCGATTCGGGACTTGGCGATCATATCGTCGACGTAAACCTCAATTTCCCCATGCATCATGTCATGGAATAAGGTTACCATGGCTCTCGATATGTCGCCCCGTATTTTTAGCCCAAATGGCATTACCTTGTAGCAAAATGTCCCCCACATGGTTATAAACGTTGTCTTGTCCATGTCCTCAGGATGCATCTTTATTTGGTTGTATCCCGAGAAACCATCCATGAAGGAGAACAATGAATAGCCTGCTGTATTGTCTACCAAGGTGTCGATTTGAGGCAACGGGAAATTGTCTTTTGGGCTGGCCTTGTTCAGATCTCTGTAGTCCACGCACATCCGTACTTTCCCGTCTTTCTTGGGGACCGGGACAATATTAGCTACCCAATCCGAGTATTTAACTAATTGTAAGAACCTAGCGTTAAATTGTTTCTCGACTTCTTCTTTTATTTTTAACAAGACGTCCGGTCTCATTCTTCGGAGCTTCTGTTGGACTGGCTTGCATTCTTCTCTTATGGGCAATCGGTGTACTACGATATCAGTACTTAGTCCGGGCATATCTTGGTACGACCATGCGAACACATCATTGAATTCATGGAGTAATTCGATGAGGTTCTTCTTGGTTTCTGCAGTAATACGGGCTCCAATCTTCACTTCTTGCCCCTCTCCTAGGTTCACCATTTCTACGGACTCTTCATGGGGTAGGATCTGTTTTTCTTCTTGCTCTACCATTCTCAACAAATCTGGAGGTAAGTCGCATTCTATGTCATTTTCAAAATCCTGAGATTCCTCTGAACACATGTCTTGCTCAAAGTAGACTTCCGAATCTGTAGTATCGTTACTCACATCATTGATGTCTAGAGACCTGTGATGGGTGTCAAAGGGTGTATAAAGAACAAATGAATTTGAAGACAACTATTCACATGATATGAATGAGACAAAGGATAAATAATAAAAATGTAAAATGAGAGATGGTGTTTAGTAGATTTGAAGATGTATTTCATTAAAATAAAATGTCCAAACATGAGCCTATTTCATAAAAGAAATCTCATTGTTTCTAGGCATAAAAACAACAAGTGTGTTCCGAATATTACTCTGTATAATCTCTAAAAACTACAGGAAATTCCTCTGCAGTCCAATTGTCTAAAGTGCTTCCAGTTCATACTGCGAATGCCCGATGCATTTCTTGATTAGTCTCCTCATCATGTATAGCATTGATGTGAGGAAATTCATCTCCAAGAGATTCTTTTCCCGGGTAAATCATTCCTCCTGATACGAAGGTGTGAGATATGTGGGGGAATGTCATCGGTTCCCACTTAACGTCCTCTCCATTCAGCCGTGCCCTTCTCCTTTCTTACTTCTTTTCTATTTCCTTCTTCATTTGTTTAGCATCTGGTTTGAAACCTAAACCAAAGCGGTCTCTTTTCTCCTTCAAAGATCGGGTCCGGACTTTCCTTGGAGATATTTGCCCAACCCTCTTCCGGATAGGGCTCATTTTCCCATCGTCATTTGTAATCCCATCCTGGTGGTCTTGGATAGCTTGGGCATCGGAACTTCATTTCCTTCCGAGATGAATGTCGCGTTTACGAATTCTAAGGATCGGAAGGAACATTCGATGGCCTCCTCATTCGTTTCTAGATATGGCGCTTCATTGGTAACAGTCGCTATGATATCTTCTTCGCTCATAGTTATAGTTACCACCAATTTTCTGTTACCGCCAGCCGGTGTAGCGATGAGGGTATGCGGCTCCCGCCGAGTGAATCCATGGCCTCCCGATGCTGATTGTAAGAGGGTTTGATATCCATGACCAGGAAGTCCACTTCGTAAGTGTTAGGCCCGATCAATAAAGGTATGTCTATTCTCCCCATTACTCTTCTTTCCGTGCCGTCAAACGCTCTCACTATGTTCTGGCATGCCTTCATGTGAGAACTGTCTATTGGCAACCTCTTGAGTGTAGCCGTGGTAGGACATTTAACGCCGACCCATTATCTATTAGCACGCTTGGCGTAGTATATCCTTTACAATGGGTAGTTATGTGTAAGGCCTTCGTTGATCCCATGCCTCCGGTGGGATTTCGTCATCGGCCCAAGTAGATGAAATTGTCCGCGCTTATGTTACTAACCGACGGTCCAACTTGTTGACGGATATATCCTTAGTAACATAGGTCTCATTTAGTACTTTCATCAATGCTTCATGGTGCACTTCGAGCTTAGAAGTAGGGCTAACACGGAGATACGGGGCTGGTTGTCTGTGCGATTGTTCCACCACGCTATATTCATTTGTGTTTCAAGAATTTCAAAAATTCTTTGGCCTCTTCCTCTTTTATGGGTTCATTGATAGGGGCTTCGGGTTCCTTTTTCCTCCCAATCTACACAGTCTTCGGCTTCACTATTTCCGCTCCTTTGTTTTCAGGATCGTAACGCTTTCCACTACGCGTATAGGATCCTTCATTCTTAGCTTCCTCAGAAATGCTAGTGGAGCTTTCCGCCCTTGGTATCGTCACATTACAATTGTAGTTCCAGGGTACCTTTTTACTATCTTTGTAGGGAAAAGGAGTAGGTTTCTGAATTATAATCCTCGGCCTTCCCTGTACCCCGCCTTCCGTGTTTCGCGAGATGATGATTCTCGGGCAATTGACTTCAGGCTTTGTCAGTTCTTCCTCGGTCGCACAAATGTTCTCTTCCTCTACTCCTTCTTCACAAAACTCCAGTTCTTTGTCGTCCATAAGGCCTTGCACCAAAATTCTAAACTTGGCACATTCTTGAATCTCGTGCCCCTTCCTCTTATGGAGTTCGCAATAATTCTTCATATGCCTCCCGTTTTCCGCAGGATCTGAATCTACCAATTCTCTTTTCGCCATCTCCCTCCAGACTATTCGCAATGGGGTTTTCACTTCCGTGACATCCTTCTTGATCTTCCTCACCACTGTCTCACCAATCGCGTTTACACCTCTATCTTCGTGATTGGGTAGTGGGTTCCCCTTTTTTACCATATCTTCGAGTGTTATAACATCCATTTTTATTAGCCTCTCGACTACCCTTTTAAAGGCGAGGCAATTCTCTATCGAATGCCCCACCACCCCTGCATGGTAATCGCAGTGAGCGTTAGAGTCGTACCACTTAGGGTATGGGGGTTGCGGTGGTTACAAATAGAACGGGGACACGATGTGTTCGTTGAACAAAATCTGGAATAGCTCCTTGTACGTTATTGGAATTGACGTGAATTGAATCTTTTCAGTATTCGGTCTGGTTCTCGATTCCTGTCTTACCGGTCCTTGTTGTCTAGTCGTAACTGCCTTTGGCTGATTAACTGTGATCGCCTTCGAGTACCCTTTATTGTATGTACTCACGTTATTTATTTCACCGTCTTTCTTCTTAGGAGCGGCCCTTCTAATGCTTTCTCCTGCCTCGATCTTGCCAACCCGTATGGCATGTTCAATCATCTCCCCTGCCATTACTATGTCGGCAAAGCTCTTAGTCGTACTCCCTATCATATGGGTTATGAAAGGGGCCTTCAGGGTGTTAATGAAGAGCATGGTAGTCTCTTTTTCTAAGAGGGGTGGTTGGACCTGCATGGCGACCTCTCTCCACCTTTGCGCATACTGTCTGAAACTTTCATTTTGTCTTTTCTCCATGCCTTGCAAAGTAATTACATCCGGTGCCATGTCCGTGACGTGGTGTAATGCTCGTAAATGCTTGAGCCAAATCTCTCAAGGAACTAATGTTAGCCCGACTAAGCTGGTTATACCATCTAGCTGCTGCGCCCACCAAACTTTCTTGGAAACAGTGGATTAAGAGTTGGTCATTGCTCACGTAGCTAGCCATTCGCCTGCAGAACATGGTGATGTGGGCCTCCGGGCAGCTAGTCCCACTATATTTTTCGAATTCAGGCATTTTAAACTTATGGGGCAGTACCAAATCGGGAACTAGACTTATCTTTTGCGTCGATCCCCTGATGATGATTGATGCTTTCCAGCGCTTTGAATTTTTCCTCCAACCATTTGCAACGATCCTCCAGTTGTCTTGAGGATTCTATTCTCGACCCCATTTTCTCTACTGCATCTAGATCGGGCACACGAGGTTGGCCGGGGCTATCGCCAGTGGATCTCTTGAGCCTACGTGATAGCTCACGGGAGGTCTAATGTCATTCTGTCCTTGCTGGGGTCTGATTGTAACCGGTGGCCTTTAGAGATATTCCTCAGGCTGTGTTTTCGCGTACGGCGGGGTAAAGCCCGGGGGGACGCCATCACTATCCTCTTCGACCGACGACATGGGACCTTTCCCCTTATCCATTGTCCCGTTCATTATTTGGGCCATTTGGGCCATCATGTCTCTTTGGGCTTCCAACATTTGGTCCATCATTTCCTGCTGGAGTTTTAACATTTGCTCTTGCATTTGTTCCTGCATTTCTTTCTGGAATTGTTCGAACCTTTGATCCATTTTCCTGGTTTTACCGCGTGTTCTGTAGTGATGTTCCGCTTCCAGATTTTTTCTTTTCACTTTCTTTTTTCCCTCTCTGATAATTTTAGCTAATTAGGCCCTTTTTTTATAAACTTAAATGCATGTAATGTGATGTAATGCAAATGTATGAATGCAAAAAGAAGGCATCGATTCAGATTCAACTTCATTTTAGAGAACTTTATTAGAAAACAAAATCTTTTACATAAAGCGAACTACAAATATGCTTTCGCCCTAAGGCCTAAAGTTTTGATTTTCCCGAGCAAAGAGATTAGCTCTTGACTACGACCCGACTGCAGCTCATATTTCATGCTCAACATATCGGCCTGTACTGCCAAAGTTTGTAGATGATCGGCTACCTCTCGAATCTGAACTATCGCTTCACCCATAAGGTAATCCTGATTTCTAACTTGATCATGAGAATGGTGAAGTTCTTCTTCCCAATGCCCTTCTCTTGTTTCCAGAAGCTCAATCCGAAGTTCACAACTGTGCAATGCTGATTCTAATTCTTCAATCCTACCCCTCATTTCCTCGATCTTGTTTAGACTTGATCTCGGTTTTGCTTTTCCGAGTTGCGACTTGGTAGTGATGCAGGACCGTCCCAAGCTCACCACCCTAGCTTTTAGCCCTTTCTTTTCTTTTTGGCTTTCTGCCATGTCTTTTCTCAGAACCTCGTTTTGTGTTTGCATTTCCTGGAACTTTTTCTCCCAACTGCTAGCTTTGGCTCTTTTCTCTGGATCTCGCGTCGCCATTGCTCTGGAGTTTTTCCTTATCCGGTATTTTTCATTGTTAGACGTATCTTCTTATATTTCGTCTTCAGATCATCTCGGTCTTCCTCTATTTTCCCTTTCTCCTTTCTTAGTTTTTCAGCTTCCGACTTTTGTCCATCTACGTCTAACTTGAGGAGCATCTTCTCTTCTTCCAGTCTCTCTATCTTTCTTTCGAGTTCCGAACTCATCCTTTCAAAATCTCGTTTCACGATTTCCAGTTCTAATGGGACTACTCGCAATATTCCTCTCTTGACCGGGCGCCTTCTGGATTTGGCTCGGGGATGTTATCATTGATCCTCAAAGTCCTCCATTCACTGTACTCCAGGGTCGTCATCGGGCCTGCGGATAATCTTTTCATTCTATGAATCCGATTCCAGGCATTAGAGATCTCTTTAACCTTTTTCTTATAGCTCCCCTTCAGATGAGAAACTCGTGACCGAGCCAGCCAGTGGTCGTCAGACGCAATTGTCTTGAACCATACCGTCTTAGGACCAAGAAAGGGGCATATACAAATGCACACCCCAAATTTCCATGAGAGAACCCAGTCGAAGCTTCCACAACGATAAAGGATCTTGTCGAAAATCATCCAAGGAGCCTTCCACTTGATGTCGTCTTCTTGAAGGTTTTGAAGGTGTGCTATCCAGTTTTCTTCGGACACGTCTTCTTTCCTAGGCGTAGTTACTATCTCGTCCAACGGGGAGTAATTCTCTGACAAAAACCGATAAGACGCTTTCTCCACTTTCCAGAAGTGACTATGGAACCAGGCCAATAACAATTGCGCACATCCAATAAACCTGCCCTCACCCATTCTCCGACATGCAGTCAAGGATCTGAACGTTTCGGCCAAGATGGCAGGAACAGGCGTGACCCATTTGTCTAATCGGGCGAATAGATCAATAACTGCTTCATCAATGTGTCTTAGAGCTTTTGGGAAGATCACCAAACCGTAAATACACAAGGCCAAGACGTCAATATTTTTCGTTGCATCGGGATGCGTTAGGATCAGGTCCCTCAAACATATCCAAGGTACGCATTTACCCTCGCCTTTTTTCTGCATTCTAGCTGAGACCCATTGTTCGCTCGTTCCCGTGATATTTATCAATTTCTTCGCAAAAGTCAGGCCATTAACTACTTTGGAATAAGCTTTATCAACTTGAATTCTCGGACAATGTAGCAAGGTCGTGTACTCCTCTACCGTGAGAACCAAATCTACATTCCCGAAAGAGAAATAGCTATAAGCGGCATTCCAGAACTGAGTCATTGCTCGGAATAGATGCTTATGTATTTTAACATCAAGTAGGTATGGTAGATCGCCGTAGGTACTATAGAACAACTGCTTTACCTCGTCATCCCACTAGGTCCATATTTCTTTCAACTCTTGGAGTTCATTCTGCGTGACACTGATATTGGTGAAATCACGTAGTTCCGACACATATCCCTCAGCTAAGCTGTCCCCTTTTTCTAATTGGCTTTGCTCTCGACCATGTGCGGGCGTGATTGTCTTTCACTTTATCAAGGAATTCGCTTTCCATAACCAAACTTTCTAACTCAGAAACTGACCGTGAATCGATGCCTCTTAAAATATGAAATGATATGCACAAAAAGAACAAAACACAAAAAGTTAGTACTATGGAATATAAAGCAAGTGAAATAAACAAACACCTATCTGGGTAACTACTAAGGTCTAGCATAGTTCAGCCCGGGGTGGGTTTTTAGGCTCTTTACGTGTGGTTGAGTTCTAAAGTTCGAGGTACCCGAACCAAGAGATTCTCGATCCTCACCCATTATAGGCTCATACGGATCGAGTTCGGTTCGAGGAATACATTTCCCTATGGCCATGCGGAAGTGAAAACTTCACGAAGACATAGGTACGGATGTATCCCGAAAGTAGTCCACTAGCCCATGCGGAGGTGAAAACCTCACGAAGGCATAGCTTCTCGCTCCCACTTAAGGTGTGACCACAATGGCCATGCAATGCAATGCCAAAGTATTCAAGAGATCCAATATAACATTTGAAAGTGCATTTAAAGAAACATGAATTCCGAAACCATTTTCCTATTTTAATCAAAAGGACAAGGATCAATCAATCTATGGCCTGACTCTCAACGAACTTGTCCCCAGTGGAGTCGCCAATCTGTCGTAACCATTTTTTTTGATAA
This sequence comes from Gossypium sturtianum, assembly GCA_025698515.1. NCBI lineage: Eukaryota > Viridiplantae > Streptophyta > Magnoliopsida > Malvales > Malvaceae > Gossypium > Gossypium sturtianum. Next base: position 3,562,917 of record CM046954.1, read on the forward strand.
AACAGTAAACGACGCGGTCGACTCGATTTTTTTTTGAAAATGAAAAGGAAGGGAGTCGCCACCGATCTTTATTAGGTGTGATCGGATCACCTTTGTTTTAATAAAACGTTTTGGTTTACTAAAACAGTGCTTTTGGTCTACGAAATTTGAGGAAACGGGTTCGGGAGTCAATTACGCGCGAGGAAGGATTAGCACCCTCGTCACGCCCAAAATTGGTACTAAATTGATTAATTAATGTCCTAATGTTGAAAATTTGAAAAGATTCGAAAATACGATCCTCTTTTATTTTTTAAAACTTGAACGAATCGAGATGAATGATAAGACCCTCTCATTTCGAAGAGATAAAGTATCATACCCAGTAAGTTAGGATGCGACACTTTGGGCTCCCAAAACTGAGCTTGCCTTTTGATTTTAAAACTCGGTTTTAAATTTAAGGAGGATATTCCGTTATTTTTCAAATGAGAAACCGAACCCAAAGTAAGTTAGGGCTCGATTTCTCGAAATTCCAAATTCGGAATATTGCCTTTATTTTAAAACTTATCTCGGGGTATCTAGATATCGTGTCCAGTAAGTTAGGGCACAACATTTCGAATTCCCGAGAACTAGTATTTCATTTAAAACTTGTATTGCGATTTTGAAAAGGATATTCCGTTATTCGATTAAATGAGTAAAATCGAACCCAATAAGTTAGGGCTCGATTTCTCGAATCTTTAATACGAAATATCGGTCATTTGAAAACTTGATGTATCGGGTAAAAGTTAATATGACAAGTTTATAATGAAATGTAAAAACAAATTACAATACGGATATGCGTAGCAAAATGAAAATAAATGCGTTTAGTACGAATGATAATATAAAGAACGAAAATGAAATAGAATAAAATGAACGAGTCAAAAATGAAGATAATGAAAAATAAAGTAAGAAAATAATAATAATAATAAAATAATCATTATAGGTATAAATACGAAAAGAAAATATAATTATAATAGTAATAATAATAAAAATAATAGTCATAATAACAGTAACGAAACAATAGTATAATAACGGAAGTAATAATTACATAATAATAATAATAATAAATATGACAAAAGTAAAATGTTAATAAGGATAATAATAGTAAAAAGCAAATGATAATAATATGTTAATAATATAATAGTGACGATAATAATAATAATAAAATGATAATAAAAATATTAATAATAGTAAGACAACACTAATAAAATAAAGAATAATAGCATATAAAATAATAATGAAAATAAAGAAATGACAAATAATAATAATAATAATAGTAATAAAAGTAAAATAATGATAATAATGAAAATAAATAGTAATAATAATAATAATAATAATAATAATATGGTGAAAATAGGAAATAATGATAACAAAATAATAATGCTATTGGAAAGAAAGAATAAAATAATAATAGTAATGGTAATGGTAATTAGTAAATAAATAATAAAAATATATAAATAATATAATAATAGTAATAATAATAATATAAATAAAATAATAGTAGTGATGATAATAAAAATGGTAATAATAATAATAAAAACAAAAATAGTAATACAAATAATAGTATCATAGTATAGTAATAATAAAATAATAATAATAAATAATTAATAGTAATAAAAATGAAAATATTAAATAATGGTAATAATAATAAAAATTGCAGAATAATTGAAAAAAGCGGGCTAAATTGCATTAAAAATGGAAGTTTCGGGTCAAATTATACGAAATAAATAATATGGGGAGTGAACTGAAACGCGCAAATAAATAGTGAGGGACGAGGGGCGCAATTTTACCCAAGTCCTTTAAACGCAGCGTTTAAATGGATTAAATTGAAAATTGCGTGAAAGTTTCGGGCGAAATTAAAATAAAAGAAAGTCTTATTTAAATAAACTGAAAACGCGGAAGGACCAAAAGGGCAATTAGCCCAATCAACGAAAACGCGCGGATCCTCTGGTCGGGTCGGGTCGCGCTCGCGGATCCTAGGCCAAACGACGTCGTTTTTGGTGTTTAAGGCCAGCCCCAAAACGGCGTCGTTTTGGAAGGCTATTTAAGGGCCAAAATTCTTACAAAAAAAATTCATTTCATCACTTTTTTAAAAAAAAAAACTCTAACTCTCTCTTTTTTCTCTCGCAGGTCAGGGCCGGGTGCGTGCGATTTCCGTCGTCGGACCGCTGCCCGTCGTCAGCACGCCGCCGCCACCGAAAAATTATATATTTTTTTTATTTTTTTGCTATATATATACGTATATGTATGTGTACGTTAAAAAAAGAAACAAAAAAAAAACTTCGAAAATGAAAAAAGGAAAAAAAAAATCACCTCCTCGTTGATCCGATTTGTTATTCTTTTGGGTTTTTGATGTCTATTACTCCTGATTTGGTAACGTTTAAAAAACTGAATGCTGATAAAAATTGTTTCTTGTATTTGATCCAAAAATAGCCGACTCTACATAGGTTTTTTGCTTGGCTTTATATAGCCTTTTTTTACAATTGCTTTCTGTCATTTCTTTTTATTGTCTGCAGGCGCAAGTGGCAAGGGCGGTGGAGATGTGACGTGGGCGGTGCAAGTGGAGGTGCGGACGGGACGGTGGCCGGTGGCTGCAGGTGGCGTCAGAATGTCAGGGGTCAGAAGACCCTAGGTGCGGTGCACCTTGGGTTTGCTCACTTTGTTTTTCTGATTGTTTTTTTCTGATTGGGCTGGTTGGTTTGGTAATTGGGTCTGATATTGGGCCATTCGGGTTTGGGCTTGGTGATTTGGGTATTTAAGTTTTAATTTGTTTAGGCAAGGTTTGTTATTTTATGGGCCCGGGCAAATTGGGCTGTTCACACTTGCCAAAAATAGTAGATATTGAGATTTCTTGTCACGAAAAATGACGTAAAACTTCTTTATATCCATGAAAAGCAACATAGAATTGCATTATAATATTCATTTGTAAATTCATTCTTACTTATTTCTAAGAAATGGTGACTCGAACTTTTCGAAAGGAACAAAAAGAAAGAAAGAAACAATGAAATATGGACGATGGTAAACAATAATTATATATGGAGAAGTTCAATGGCTACCATAGGGAAAATAAGTTAGGTGAGAGAGATGAGAGATATGGATGTAGTATTTATATTTGATAAAAATTATACATTTTGGTATTTGAAGGTAACGGTGTTAACTTTTTAGTGTTTAATTTGGGTTTTAGGGTTGATTTAATGAAGATTCATAATTAGTTAATAATAGTTGCAATTAACTTTCATCAAATCTACTCTAAAACGAAAATTAAATCACATTCATCGAAATGTATTTGACAAATTAAATGTAAAATTAAACAAATTCACAACAAAACTAAATTTATTCTATTAACAAAATCATGAAAAATTCTAAACTAATAATATTAACAATTAAATTTCATCAAATTAACCCTAAAACTTGAACTAAAAACTAAAAAGTTAACACCGTTACTTTTGAGTGTCAAAATGTATAACTTTTTTCAAATATAAGTACTAAATTGAATCGAAAAACAACACAGGTACCACATTGAAAAATATCAAATTTTAATACCAAATGGTATATTAAACTTTTTATTTTTTTTAAATTTTAAACCGTATACCATAGAATTCACTACCCTAAACTATATTATGGACACATGAATTATGGAAACTAAACATTTTTCGTTATATAAAACCTTTTTCTTCGAATCTCAAATTATGATGGGTGTTTATATTTCTTGAAAATAATTTAGGTTCAAAATTTTAAAAATTCGAGGATCCATGGTAATGTCTTTTAGGTTGGTTTGTAGGCCCGAAAGCATTAATTAACACAAAACCCATACTGTTGGATTCTAAACCTGGGTTTACTTGTAGGCCGATAGACCAAATTAACTCAACAGGGAGAAAGGCTTTAAAGAACCCATAAATAACCCAACCCCGAGACCAAGAGCGTCCCATGCAGACTGAACCCCATCCATGGCCTCTATAGTTCCTTGTTGCAAATTCATTTCCATTAAAAGTTAATAAATCACCTTTGAAACTGAAGAGAATCACAGTTGATTATAGCTGGCTACGGCACATGGTATAATTTCAAATTGGGAAAATTCAACAAAGGGATTAGCATTAAATACATTTCACAACATTGTGAACCTTTCCTCAACCATGCAGGCCACTAGGAATTATTGTAGTTGTAAAGCTTGCGAATATTGATTGGGAAGCTAAGGCTTTCATCCCCATCTACCAATTGTTTCGCAATGATAAGATTAGCAGCTTCGGTGGGGTGATACGCATCCCAAAACACGTACTTGGATCGATCGTCGCACAAAGCCGAGGTGTTCGCGTCGCTGCTCTTAAAGCAAACGAATGGCGGAAAATACCCACCGCAACAGGGGTCATTGGCGTTCTCTAAGCCTAGAAATGTCCCAACACATCAATATACGCTGTTTTTGTGTACAAGATGATAAAAATTACGACTTACTAACCGTATTGATGATAGTTAGCAATGATGTCCATGAAAACATCGTAGGAGTTTGCAAACACGAAGATGGTTTCAGGTCCCATCTCTTGATTTAAACGACTCAAAAGCTCTTTTAATCTTTGATTATAGGCTTGAATCAATGTATTCACTGCACTCGAGCATTGTCCACTCCGCAATAGCTTGAGTGCTCGAACAAATGGTATGCAACCGAGCGGTCCAACCCCAACAACAATAAACTTCCTAGCTCCCATCTCATGCAATCGCTACACAATACAAATTCGATATATGAAAAAGTGACAATAATATATTTATTGTTAAAAATTGTCATTACCTCGAGTTGAAGTGTCAAGTTAGAGATCATGAAATCTAGGAATGTTGTGGGCGAGACCTTGTCATGTCTTAGAAATGGTATAGATGGTTGGATATAATTCAATACATCATTAGACCCAATAGTGAGAGAAAAAATTGCCTTCTTTAAAAATTTTCTTGTATAATTTTCACCCATCGCATGCACCATATAAATTCGATTTTGTTCGAAATTACTCACTTGTTCCCTAAGTGGAATTCTTCCAATCTGCATATACTTTACATTAATTCTCTTTTTTACTTATAAAAAAGAAAAAAAAAAACAAACATGATGAATGTATTATTGGACTCACAAAGAAAAACCCAGTTTTATCCATAATTCCTGAAGCTCCAGAGGCATAATTTATTCCCCTGAGAATGGCCTGAGCTTCAGTGTTTGGTGCCAAGTAAGGTGGTGGAAACGATTTGGCTCCCAAAGATTGACCTGATTCATATATATCATCCAAAGACAACAGTTTAAAGGGATTGAAAATACAAATAGTAGCATGCATGCCATGTGCTACATTCCTTTTTTTCAACCCTTCTACCAAATAGCTCTGAGTTCACATTAATGGCTTTTTGAAGTTTTCACAGTTCAACAGTGGTTCTTTTGACACATTAAATTCTCATACAGTGGAATGCATGTAGATAAAAGACTTGAAAAGTGAATTAATGTTTACCATTGTGTATACATTAAAATAACTATTCTAGTTTGGTTAAAGTCTTATATCAATCCTAGGCCTAACTCCCGATATGCTTTTAATAAAAGCCAATGTCCTGAGAAAGCTAAAGTCACAGTGTTTCCACTGATTTTAGCAAAGCCTTTCATAGCGGACTCAAGTATAATTCTCTAAACCATCACTCTTTTTTTTTTTTTTTTTTTTTTAATATTTTATGAAAGCTGAGAAGTTACTTGAATTACTATATCGAAGGGCTTTACGAAGTTCGATGGGAGCGCTTGGGTTCAAACCCATGCCCTTATGTGATATTATTCTTACTCACAAAGACCTTTTAAAGGTATAGGTTTGAATCTCACTAAGGCCAAAATTCTTAAACATTTTTTTTTTTTGGATTAGTCGTTCCTGCCAAACCACGTGAACCTCTTTGGATTATTCTCGAAGTGGGGAGACAAAAACCTGGGATTAAAATCGAGCACAAACACTCAAGAATAATGCCTCCGTTGAGGGTCCGGGACCGGCATCAACAGAACTAAACTTCGAAATATAATGAAGTTGGTATAACTCATATACCACGAACTTAATTAAAAATTCGAGAATTCTCACAAGTTGACAAATTAAAATAGAGGGAATTATCTTAAAGTAGAGGGAAGAAATATGCAATTAGACCCAAACTAAAACAAACTTGTATAGGACGAATTTCAGTTAAAAATTGGAGGAATTTCGTAAGACTTGTTAAAGATAGAGAAGCTGGCATTATTAATATTGATAAATGAATTTACCTACAATATCGGCTATTGTTCGACCATTGGTAAATCTTCCGGTAGGTTGCCCACCCGAAGGCGTGAAATCGATGCCATAAGGAGGGGAATCAGCCTTGGAGAGGGTGAATATATAATCGTTGTTTCCCGCATCTACCAATGAATCCCCAAACACGAAAGACGTGAAATTACATGAACTTGGCATTGCATGCAAGCACAGAACTATTAGTATTACAAGGCAAATTGGCTTTAAAATAACCTCAAAACTCTCCATTTTGCATTCAACCTCCAATGTTACTTGGCATGATTTGTACCAGCTGATATTATTACACATACATATATCTTTGCTTGAAGAAGAAGCTCCTTGAGGGGCAGGTAAGATTTTGAACTGGTCGTGTCAGATTAGGTTGTGGTCCAAGAAAAAACAAAATCTTCATATGATTGAAAGCAAGTTTGAAGAAAACTTAAGGTACATACTTTTTTGGTCAAATTGTGGTTTTGGTTCCTTTATTGTTCTCAAGTTTGAGATTTATTTAATGTAATTTGGTCTAATTTATTTTTATAAAATCATTAATTAATCCAATTTTAATTATTCTTATTAAAATGCTTATATGAATTTTTCATAAAAAAATAACCCTTTTAACATAAAAAGTAGTTAATGATATTAGGAGTAAAACATGATATTAAAAAAAAGTAGAGGATCGATTTATTCCAAATTCTCTAATTTGAGCACGATAAAAGGGACAATTTAGCCTATTTTCCATTGTTAAGGAAACATAGGAGAGAGGAGGAAGGAAGCATGACTTATTGAAGGGTTCAAACATTAAAAGAAGGCAAAAAGTAGAAAGCAAACAACCCTTGATATTACTAGCCTACATGATACCTTATAATGCCGCTAGTTAATAATATATTAAATAGAAACGTTTAAAATTATAAGCAATTCATTGATTCTTAAACGATTAGTGAGACTGAGAAGCATTAAGAATAAGATTTGGAGACATCCTCAATCACTTCCACAAGTTATCCCTGTTTCTAGATCAATTGGTCAATGGGGCATTTTGTGATGATATCAGTCCTATGCTCCTAATATCTAAGCATATTCTTCTTATAAATTAAGCACCAATGGCGTTTCTTTTACTTCACAAATTAGAATAATACTTCATCTCATTTCACCACGGTATTTTAGTCTTTACGATGTATACAAATATTTAGGTTTTAATTTCAATTTTCATCATTCTTTCTACTTTAATTTATTGAAATTTCATCTTAATATTGAAAAGTTAGTGTAGTTGTGAATTTAATTTGTTAATTATTTTATTGCATATGAATTGTTGAATTGATGAAATCGATTATTTGAATGGATTGATTTGAATTTAGCTCATATACAAACTTTTTTTTTTTTAAAAGTTAAATTCTGCTATTAGCCTCTATGCTTTGTAAAAGTTGTAGATTTAGTCCTTATACTTTTATTTGATCAATTTTAGTCTTGGTCCAAATAGTAACAGCTAAATTTGTCTGGTTAAATTAAATTATTAGTCTTGTACTATGCGTATAGTTACAGATTTAGTTCATTTTCTCCAATTCGATCATTCTAAGTCCCTATACTTTTCGAATTTTGAAATTTAAGTCTTAACGCAAATGATAGTTGGTAATCCATTAACTAAATTTTTAATGAGTAATATGTTAAAATAATAAGCTGACATGACATTACACATATGGTAATATATTTGGCGCATTAGATTTTGAAAATAACAGAACTTTGTTTAATGAATTTAACAATTATTGTTTAAGAATTTTAAAATTTTAAAAAAGTACATAAATAAAAATGACCAAATAAAAGTATAAGAATTAAATCCACAACTTTTATTAATTACTAACACTAATAACAAAATTTAACCTTTAAAAAAAAAAATTCTAACCACGATTCGTAAACAAAAATATTTGTCACAACCCATTTGAATTAACCACACACTCATCCCAAATACTCGACAAGGATACTAATGATGAAACCATGATCAGCATCTTGAATTGAATTATGGATACATGGTCCATTGGTCCTAACTAAAAAAGAAAATTAATTGCCAAATATCACTTTAATAAATACTTTTAGTTCAAAAAAACCCTCCACATTATACAAGATCATTTTTGGGTCTTGTTAATTGCATCCCTCTTCTCATTTACATCTTGACGTAGTCCACACAAATGGGTCGTCGTCTGTTAAATTGGCCGCAAATTGTAGGTATAATCGCCTATTATTATATTTGCAAGTCAGCATCAATATTCAATTTAGGCCCATATGGGACAACACATCAACCGTATCATTTCGGATAAACAACAAAATTAGAGGTTTCGAAACAGTCCCTCACCTCCAAAAGAGGCTCATTAAGTCTTCTCTCATTGCTATTTGCCCAAACATCATAATCACTATCTCCCCCGCAAAGAAAACTATTTTTGTAAATAAAATTGACAAACATGGCATGTTAAGTAATTAGTCAGTAATAATGGTATATAATATGATCCTTGCACGTGCATCGTATTTGCATGTATCCTTACCGTCCTAAACAGTGCAATTTTTTTTTATTACAAGGATTCATCTTCATTGTTACAACCTTGTCCGACATGCGATTTACATGCTCTGCTATATATCAGAATGGAAACTGTAGTTTTTTTTTTTTTTTTTTTTTGGGGGGGGGGTGGGTTAAAAGGGTAAAAATAATAAAAACAGGTTAAGATTAGTATGCCCTAAAGAGGAGGGTGGTGAGTGTCATTACCAACGGGAATATGAGAGTCATGTGGAGAAGAAAGCATGAAATAAATACGAGAGGTTTGGACAATGACAAATTAATATTTAAAAACAGGAAAAGGAATACGTTTACTTCCCATAAAAGAAATACGTGAGTGTCATTACCAAATGTTTTATTTAATATTTGAAAGTTAAAATCCAAAAAGTAAACGTGGTATGAAAATATATATATATATATATATATTTAAAAGTTGAAAAAATGTGAAATAAATAAAATGGAGTGAAATAAAACAAACGATATGTTTAGTTGCAAAATTTCATGTATAGGTCTTCGAATCTCATCATGTGCAATTATATTATTATAGGTGAGTTTTAGTCGAGTCAATTTGTCGAGTTTAGTCTAGATTGTATCAGTTATTAGTTTGTTTCTGATGTAATGGTTTGATTCTGGATTATGACTACCTAAACAGTCCGTTTGTAATAGTTTGATATTTATAATTATTCGGACCTGTATTTTTATTTTGATTATATTATACTTGTTACACTAAAAAAATGAAAAACAATACGTGTAGCTGCAAAATTTTTATTTAATATTTGAAAGTTGAAACCCAAAAAAAAAAAACGTGGTATGAAAATATTAATATTTAAAAGTGAAATTAAAAAAAAAAGTAGAGCAAAAAAATTAATATTTAAAAGTTGAAAAAATAATATTTAAAAACAGGAAAAAAATAAACTAAATATTCTAATCATTAATTAGGAACAAAAAGAAGACTTTAATTTAATTGGATTTTTTAATTAGGAAAAAAAAGAAGACTTTAATTTAATTTAATTGTTTTTAGTTAAAACTTCACCATAAATTTTTACATTAATGAAAAGTATTTAATATTCTATGCATACTATTTTTGTCCAGAATTCGCTATTTGCCACTTAATTAAAAATAAAATGTAGTTTCTTTCACAAAATTAAAAATCACTCAATTATTTTCTGTGTCAAGAGAATATAATAAGTCAAACGCAAGATTTGTAATAATCACTATACCAATAATTCAAATAAGAATGTTAAATTTCTAATCAATATTCAAGAAATATCATAACATAAAGACATTCAATCTTAATTTATTCAAAGATTTGTATTAATTACCCTCTAAAATTTATTTTCTAATTAATATATTAGGAACAACAAAAGCTTAATTTTGCATAAAAAATCTTAATCTATCACAAGTAAAATCACTACCTTAACTTTTTAGAGATTAATTAATAAAACTTGAAAAAAAAAAATTATTACCGAATTATTAAGATTCACTCAAAAGTATTAAAAGATGGAATAGTAGAAAATCTAGAAAGAGACCTTGAGAGAATAAGAAAATTTTAAATGAAAAATGATAAATGTTTAAAGAAAATAAAAAGAGTAAGAATTTTTAAATTTTAATGGGTTGGAAAGAGATTAATAAAATTATTTATTTTATAAAATAAATTGTATTCAATCTTTTGTGCAATCAATTTATTCCTTATATAAATTAAATTTCCTTTTATAAAATAGTTTTTTAAATTATTGTGGTCAATTGATCACACAATATTGGATGTGGTGGAAACCACGTATTTAGAATATGAATATGTGGTTAAAAATAACATATAATAAATAATGAAACATATGGTTTGAAACTAATTAATAATAACAAATGGCTAGAGAGGGGCGTCGATATGATGAACCCAGATATTGGATTGAGGAAGTTCCGACGCCGGTGGAAAGACTGATAATCCAAGACAGTATGTGAGAAGGGTGTAGGGGTTGGGAGTCCGGATGAGAAGGGAAGTGTTAGGTCCGATGAACTCCCTGTTTCTAAGAGACGGAGAAAATAGCATGGAATAGCAGGAAAATGGGTCTCGTTGTTTTGACTGATAGGGATTGATACAAGTTGAAAAAAGGGAAGAAGGGATAGCCATTGTGTCGTTTCATTTTCTATTAGATAGTGGTTTTTTAAATGTTTTATTGATTAATTTTTTAATTGTTTGTCTGCTTTATTTTTTGCTATTTATGGCACCGCCTGTGGTGGCCAATAGAGTTAGGATTCTTTTCCCATTTCCAAGATGTGTGATGATGGCTATTACCTTTTAATAGTAATATCAGTCAGCAGTTTTCAAAAAAAAAAACAAATGAAATATGAACGATGTTAAATTGAAAAAAAATAAATTAAATTGCGAGTAAAATGAAATTTAAACACATAAATACATCATATTAAGAATACTAAATGAATACAATTGTTTATCGTGGTGGTGTTATCAATCCTGAGTTATGTTAAGTTAATTTGTGACATCAACTCAATAAAAAATATTAATAATATATATTCAATTGATAGAGGTAATAAAGTGTACGCAATAAAATTAAAATGTATAAAAAAATAAATTAAGGTTTTGGTTGAGTGATAAATTTATGATTTTTCGGGTTCAAATCCTACCATATACATATATATATTCAAATAAAAAGATTAAAATACCATTTTATAATATAGCTTATTTGAAATACAAAAAATATATTTTAGTAATTTTTCTAATCAAGTTTATGTCTGGTTGACTCGTGACACCAACTCAATAAACGACTTCAAGAATTGATGAATGTTTTAAATACAAAATGATATTTTAGTATTTTTCTTAACCAAGTTGATGTCTGGTTGACTCGTAACCCCAACTTAATTAGGAGTTTAAATTAGAGTAAGTACAAAATTGATGAAGACAATAAAATTTGCATAATAAAATTAAAATGTGTAAAAAAATTATCAAATTAAAACTTTAATTGAATAATAAATTTAAAATTTTGTTGATTCAATTGCCATAAAAGCATGGGATAATATTTAAAAGTTGAAAAAAGTGAAAAAAAAAAAAAACAACGTACGAGAGAAAATTTTAATATTTAAAGACAGGAAAAGGATTACGTTTAGTTCCAAAAATTTTATTTAACATTTGAAAGTTAAAATCCAAAAAAGGAACGTGGAATGAAAAGAAATCAATATTTAAAAGTTGAAAAAAAAGCGAAATTGTCGTTTAAATAATTAACTTTAGAAATTATTAAAGGTATATGTATCGTTTACATTAATTTGAAGTTGCTATACTTTTATATTATTACCATTATTATATACACAAAAAAACGCATATATAATATATAAATACATATATTTTTTTATTCGATTCTTAAAAGTAGGGGTGAGCAAAACTTAATTTGATTCGAAAAATCGAAAATTTTTAATTTAACGACTCAACTCGAGTATTATTTCAGTTGACTCAATTTGAAAAAAATTCAAATCGAGTTGAAATTTTTTCACTTGATTCAATCAAAAGCTCACCATTACTTAGAACTATCTATAACCTCAACCCAACTCTTAAATAAGATGATAAAATACGCTTGAACATACTTAAGCTCGTATTCTCTTACACTGACAATACCAACCAAATTAAAACTCAAAAAAAAAAAATATTAAATTTAGGGTAATGTGAGAAGAATTGTAACATTTCTTCCTTCATTCGGTTGAACCACCACCCACCTTTTTTTTAGTTTCTTCCTTGGCCAAATTGTTGTAACAATATTTGGGCAACCCTTTCTTCTCTCTCTCTATCATTAACCTTTAAGAGAAGCTCTCCCACACGCTTCCATTTCATCACACAAAATGTGGACTTACATGTGATTATTGGTTTGTGTTTAAAATATTAAATATTTATATCAAATTTTAAATTGATAATACTATGTCGTGCTATGTTTTTGTGTTTACGGTTATTTTAGTTTATTTTTTATTGTATATGTATAATGTATTCCAGCACCCATTTTCAGAAAATTGATTAACCTAAAACCCGTATATATACAGCCATTTGCTTTCTATTTATGTCAGTGTAGTTTGCATATGATGGAGGAGTGAAACAGAGAAGTGATGAAAGAGTTTACAGCTTTAAGACAGTTTTGAATTGTTTCCCAAATATTTTTACTTGTCAAAAGCCCCATCAGTGCCTTCACATTGTTCTTGCAACACTTTTGATTCTCTGAAAATGGCTGGAATGTGTAAAATGGGGTCGGTCTTAAAGTTCATCGGAGGGGTTTTTAATAAAGCTGTGAGCTTCGTTGTCTTCTCTGTTCTTGACCTTCTTGATTTCATCTTATGTTATGGTTACAAAGTGGCTGATTTCTGTATCGAAGCCGAGTGGCGGCCTTGTTATTGCTCCTCCGCTAAAGAGGCCATCACTAGCAGCGGCAAGATCTTAGTCTCCGAACAAGGGGAATCCAAGATTGTTTCCCTTAATTCAAGCAAGTTGCAACTGGAGGACGTATCGGATACCCTTTATTCACGTCCTTCGTTAGTGGCCGAGGTCTCGAAACTCACCGTTAACGAGCTGAAGAAGTTCAAGTTAGACGGTACCGCCAAGACGAAGAAAGGGTCGACGAGATCGACATTTACCATCAACTCCATCATTGTAGAAATGCTTCAAGGCAAGATGGTCGGTAGGCAACTGCATCATATCCCTACATGGTCTGATTGTGATTGTAAATTCTGCAATTCTTGGACATCTTCTAGTAAAGACACACTTTATGTCAAGGCTCAGGGACCAAAGGGTATATATGATTTCATCATATTATGATATTACCATTAACTTTTTCACTTTTTCTCAACATTTTGTTTGTGATTTTAGATAATAAAGCACGAGAAGATGTGATATTCATCCATGGCTTCATTTCATCATCAGCATTTTGGACGGAAACTTTATTTCCCAACTTTTCAAACACTGCTAAATCAACTTACAGGTTCTTAGCTGTTGATCTTTTGGGTTTTGGGAGAAGTCCGAAGCCAGCTGATTCACTTTACACCTTAAGAGAACATGTGGGCATGATTGAAAAATCAGTGCTGGAAGCATACGAGGTTAAATCTTTTCACATTGTGGCTCATTCTTTAGGCTGTATCTTAGCCCTTGCTTTAGCTGTAAAACACCCTGGTTCCATCAAGTCTTTAACCCTACTTACACCGGTAAATTTCTTTTCCCCTTTTTACCAATCTTAGGTTTAAAAAAAAAAAAAAGAGTTGGCAATTAATATGCATGAAAAATGTTGGCAGCCATACTTTTTGGTGCCAAAGGGTGAAGCAGCAACGCAATATGTAATGAGAAAATTAGCGCCCCGACGAGTGTGGCCGGTGATGGCATTTTGTACATCATTGGCATGCTGGTACGAGCACATCAGCCGGACGATTTGCCTGGTCATATGCAAGAACCACCGGCTATGGGAATTTCTTACCAAACTTGTCACCAGAAACAGGTAAGCTTTAATTTCGTCAATCCTAAAAATTCCTAACACCTCCTCAAGTCTAAGTCATGTCAACCCTACCAACAATCAACTATCCCCATACAGTACGTACATACGGTAATCCATGTTTTTTTATCGTCTTTGACTGTCCAAGTTCCACCCTTGGCTTCTGTTTTCTGTTTTCAAATATATGTGAAAGTACCCCCCCCCCCAAGTATTTCCGTTGAAATTTGGCACAATCATAAAAATTAAAAAATCTTTCAAAATGTTAATTCAGTTGAAATTTAGTATTATTTTGTTGTTTTTAATAATGCAGAGATTCATTTAATAATAGAACAATTAATTTAATTTTTTACTTATAATAATCAATCTATAAAGTATATTCACCTATATATACATATACAGATAGCCACAAACTTCTTATATTCTTGGCTACTTTAGCATTACTTTTGAGAAGTATTTTTAGTATTACTATTGAGAAATAAAATATTCATTTTAGACATAAAATAACAAATATGCATTTAAATAATGCTCAAATTAGTTAATATTATGATATTTTAGTAAGAATATAAAAAATAATTTATTATAATTTGTAGTTAATATTTTAATATATGAAATATAATTTTTAAAAGTTTTTTAAACAATTAATATTAATTATTTATAAAATTTAATTCGAATATATAAACTATATTTTAAATATTAAACTATAACCAATAAAATTTTAAATATATAATATTATATATTTAAAATAAATTTCAATAGGAAAGTAATTACATACCCAATATAAATATTATATAAAATATTTTATAAAGATTAAAATTGTCACTTGTTTCTAAAAGCGTTTTTGCCGAAAGCAGAAGCTAGAAAAAACTGCTTTTGCTTTTGAGTTCAAAAATACTTCAAGTTGTCTATTTAGTGTTACGCTCTTAATCTTAAAAATACTCTTACAGAGCTATTAAAATCATATAACTTTCTTTTCAATCAAATTTATATTGTATTACACTTTTACCAAATAAATTATATTCTTGACATAAGATTTCTCTATTGGACTTAGTTGGGTCCTGTGTTACTATTATTATATAAATTATTTTCTTTTTTTTATTGATAATTTTGTATAAAAGAACTAAGGGTCTAAGAAGAACAACCTTGAAAAAAAAAAGATATTTTAAATCATACCAAATTGGTATAGTCACGTAAATTTTTTCAATGTCTAGCAATAAATTCACCAGTATATCAATTTCCTTTATCGCTATGCTTTTTGATACTCACCTTCATCTACCATAGCACTTGAAGTTTAATGCATTTCTTTTTGTTATCAAAATAATAATAATAATAATTATTATTATTATTCAGGGTAAGAACATTCTTGATGGAAGGGTTCTTCTGCCACACACATAACGCGGCTTGGCATACACTTCACAACATTATTTGTGGCACCTCCACCAAACTCGACCGCTACTTGGACGTCGTTCGCGACCGAATGAAGTGCGATGTCAACATATTCCATGGCAAAGACGATGAAGTAATCCCGCTCGAATGCAGCTTCAATGTTCAAAGAAAAATCCCTCGTGCTCGAGTTAAGGTTGTCGAAAACAAAGACCACATTACCATTGTTGTCGGCAGACAAAAGGTCTTTGCTAGGGAACTAGAGGAGATTTGGAATAGATCATCAAGAAGCCATTAAAAGAGAGCCCTTTTAATTAGTTTGGAATTTATAAGAAGAAGAAAAAAATCAGTGAAATTTGCGTAAAGATGACATGAGATTGGCAGGCTTTTTCGTTCTATGTTAATTGCTTAAGACCAATGTGAGATGGTTTGGTGTGTCCATGTTGTGGAAATTGCTTAATTAATTGTAACCATATCTATGGTTCTATAAGATGAAACATAGTGTCCTAGTAAACACCTACCAATATATATATATATATATTTATTTAAATTGTTATAAATAATTAATATACCCATGTTCACACTTATCATATTAAAATTTGTATTAAATCCGTTGGATTTTTTTAAATCAAATAATATAAAATTTATACACTATTTAAAAAAAGAAAATTTTCAAAATTACATATGAATTTTGATTTACCGTCTAATTTGATATATTAATTTTGATTTGGTGTAATTATACATATGAAATTTTGATTGAGATTCAAATGTATACATAAACCTTTAATTTTGATTCAATCATACATATTTAAATAAATATATCAATTTATTTTTATATTCCATAAATATAATTATTTTTGTATGCAATATATTAACATAAAATGATGTTATATCAATAATTGTATTAATGATTTATTAGAATTGGATTAGATCAAAATTTTATGTATAAAATTGTAAAAAAATAAAATTCATATATAATTTTGAGATGGATCTCTTTTAAAAATTATAATATATTAATTTTATAATTATATTAATATTAATAATATTACCATTTAAACCCCGGGGAAAGCGGGGATCAATGCTAGTTTCTTTTGAAAATGTTGTTTAAACTATTTAATTATGAAAATCATTATAATAATTATTTTTATTTTTTCTGTTGACATCAATTGAGTGGGTATTGTTATTTTTCAATAAAAAAATTATTTATAGTTTTTATGATTTTTAATAATTTTTAAAATTTAAAAGGATTTAATTTTTTTAATTTGCTACTAAGATCTTGTTGATCTTTTAGTCTAATTAGTTTCTAAATTTTCTAATTTACTTCTTAATAAAAGAGTAGGGGTCAAATTGAATAAATATGTAAAAATTGAGTGTTAAAATTATTATCATTCCTTATACATAAACACCAAATTTAACTGAAGGTTATTTTTCTCACACATCTAATATATAGGAATTAATTTACTCGTAACAAAAAACTAAAAAGCAGTCCAAAATCTTTAAAGAATATGTTTAATGGTCTCCATAGTCTCTGTATTTTTTGGTTATTTTTCCTTATATTTATTGTGTAAAAATTAAAATTTAATTAATAATATTGAATTTTTAATATCATTATTATAACAACAAGGTGTTTTATAAATTGGATAAAAGGAACAAATAAAGGGAGGAATAATCAAAGACAAATATTTAAACATGATAAAGCAGATGTCTGGTTGGGGTGGTCGCTGTCGTGTCTCAAAATATATGAGCAACTCGTCGGCTGTCGAACTTTTCGCATTCGTGTCATCCTCTGCCTACTCTTCTATTAATGGATTGGTTTCAGCTTCAATACTTTTTTCTTGAGTCTTTTGCATTTTCAGTCAATCAAATTATTAATGTGGTGGTGAATTTTTATACTATAAATTTTAAATTTAAGGGTAAATTATAGAATTAGTCACTAGTATATTTCTGTTTTGATCATCTAACTAATAATATTTTCAATTTAATCATTAACGTTTTAGACTATTTTTATTTTGGTCACTCTTTAAATGCTTAATGGAAGTAATGACGTGACCTTTTTCTAACTGACATAATAATACATTTAATCCTTTATATTTATAAATCATATCAATTTCATCCTAATCCTAAATAATTCAATAAATATAACCTTCCACATTTATAACTTGTAACACATGTAATTATATTTAAACCCATATAATTAAATCTTGATAAACTTATATGTAAAATGGTGAATTTGATAACCCAAAACTCAGTAAATTTATGGTTTTTCAAAAAGATTCAAGGGAATATTAATTATTGTTTCAGAAATTTGGGGGACCTTAGCCAACTTGGGCATACACAAATAATGATATATAAAATTTGGATAGTGAAAAACTCAAAAATTGAAGCATTGTTAAGAATAAAGAAATTAAGATATGAGTGTAAAGCAAATAAAGAGAGATGGTATCGTGTGGTGTGTCTTAACCAATTCATTCCTCACACAGATTTGATGATGATAGTCCAATTTGTCACTTCTCTTCTTCCATGGAACCAAGTATACTTGTGGATATTACACACAAGACCCTTCCAATAATTTTGTCTGTTAACAAGCAATTTCTCATCTGATATTTAAGGAAAGGTGGAAGAAAAATTCCCTGGTTTGGTTAGGACTTTGAGACTACACTCACAGTGGAGTTTTTGGGAAGAAAAAGCATTGAAATGGGTAACTGTTTATTGGCAGAAATGTTAGCTAACTTAGAAATTTTGTAGATTAAAAATTAAATCTGCACGCCTTATTAAGGTTGGTGAATTATATCAACCTAACAATTGCTAGCTGTATAAACATTAAGCTCAACAGAATATTTTTTTTTTCAAATTTAAGTCTTAAATGGAATATTAGAATATTAATATAATGAAGAGCGAGAGAGAATGTTTTATTAGGCCTAGAATGTTCAATTCAGATGCCCTTTGGGATTTGGGTCTGTCGCTCCATTTTTTATTTTCTTTTAGTATGGGAATTGGGTCACGTAAGCCCATTCTGCAAGAAGACAATCTAAATTTAATGATTCAGGCCTTAATCTTTTATTATTATTATTATTATCATTTTGGCCATTTTTTTTCTTATTAGTTAAATTTAGTCTTTTTGTCAAGTGTTAAATTTGATCCAAAAAATCTAATTATTATTTTTAATAAAATACTAACCAAAAATTAGTACCAGCAGTCCATCGACCAAAGAAAAGAAAAGCTTTCTCATAGAATGGAAAGAGTTAATTCCGCTATTAGTCCCTAAACAAAACTATTGAAGTTATGTCACTTAGGTCATTTTGTTGCTAATATAGTTAATTTAACTGTTAAATGACATACTAGATCTTATGTGATATAATTTAAAATGAAAATTTTAAGAAAAAATGGATATTGTGAAAATATTAATTTTGAAAATTTCAAAGCTTTTACAAAAGCTGTCATTCATGCACTCTCTCTCTCTCTCTTTTAATAACGGAATGACATGATTAATATAACTTCGATAGTTTAGAGATGTAATATTGAAAGATAAATTTAGAATGAGATCATGATTTAAAGATGTCTAGTAGAATTAAATCAAATAAAAAAAATACTAATTAAAGATATGAAATCTTTATTATTATGAACCAAAGAGGGATACACGTTGGCAACGGATTGCCCATTCTTCAAGTATATTCGAAACAATCACCGTTATGAACTTATCAGTGTTTTGAATGTGACCAATTTTGATAAAAATTAGTGGCTAAATTATACTCGAGTTTAATTTATACTATCATTGAAAGAGTTGTAATTTAAAAAAAAAAAAAAAGATGGCAGTGGTTAACATACATCACAATATCACCCTTAGTTAATAACCTTATTTCTTGGTTAACATGTGTCGAATACTTGTCAAAATTAATGTGCTATTTTGTAAATAAATTTGACTGCATTAATGATTTCAATATGTTGTTTCAATAGGTGGTCGTGTTACATTGATAATTCAGAGTTTAGTTTAACATAGATTTAAATTTTGTCACTTTATTCACGCTCCTTATATCGTATAAAAAAAGAATCTCAAATTCGTATGTATCCTTTCAATCAATAGATTCGTAGGAAAATTAATACAACGGCTCATGCATTAACGAGGATAGCTTTATGTTATATGTTAACTACTATATTTGTGATACAATTCCTTATTGTATTTTGAATGTTTTGAGTTTGGATGCTACTGATAGTGTAAATAGTGAAAATGCAATGTTTAGGAATGAATGTATAAAATAAGCCTATCGAGTTAGTTGGCTTTAGTTTTTTTGATCATTTCCTCTAAAAAGAATAGCTAGATCGTTTACCTTCTTCTTTCGTAGTCGTTTTCCTCCATGATATTTGGTTATTTTTATGTAATTCCCACATGAAATATCCCCTCAAATAACTTCAGCATGCAATTTCTTGATAGTTTTAGCCCAAAACTAACTCAATGGGAGATTATTTCTTGTATGCGATATATCTCAAACCCTAAATCTGCCGATCTCCAAAAGAACCTATAATTCCCTATTAAAAAGGTTTATTGTTTGAGGGAAAAAGCTTTCACCATATATGAACTTATAAGACTAATTTAAGTGATCATCATCAAGCACAGTCTAATGGCGGCCTGGATTTCAGGCTGTGTAATTGATGTTATCTTATGTGGTTAAATTATTATTTGGAACTTAACTTCGACAATTAAAATTCAAGTTAGCTCCTAAGTTTAGTAATTATTTCTATATTGTAGCCAGTTTCCACATTGCTCAAGCCCCAATGTTTGTGTTTGTGAGGAAACATGCATATAGCAAAGCTGTTTAAAGCCAATGAAATGATGAAATCTGATAAAAACTGGTCGTAATAGAAACCTATCTATACGTAGAACATATATAGGAAATGTTAAATAACTAATGCACGAATAAAACAAGAAAGAAACATTGATCAAACAAAAAAACAAAAGAAGGCAAAAAAAGAAAAAGTGCATCTCACTGCAGGGCTACCTAGCTAGCTACCTAATTCAACGTGCATCTCTGAAGGATTGCAGTACTAAGCATCTCGTCGGTTATGAATATTCCAGTAGGGACTCTGACAACAACATCTTGTAGCATAAGATCATTGACGTTTGATACACTGGCATGGTGAACTGGTAGCTCTAGGTCTCGAAGTGCATCCATCAATCGTGCAGCTGGATGATCGATATCTGGACTTCGAACCCGAATCATGGCTTCGGATCCTACTATCTTCACATCAACTTCCACTGTCTTTGGCCAATAAGTAGAGGATTGTTTCATGGTATTGTCGAATGCGGATTTGGTACTTTGGTTTTCGAAAACATTGATGGGGTTCAACTTGGATTTTTCAGATTGTACTAGGAGTTGAGCCTCTAGTTTATCGATTTTTGATCTTAGTTCCTTGATGTAGGCTACTGCATCCGAAAGTAATGAGGCTTTGTCCATCTTGGATACGTTTGGAACCACGGAACGAAGTGCGTAGAAACGATGGTTCAGTCTCTCACGTCGTTGCCTTTCTGCTTCAACGTGGTTTATAGGGGATTCTTTCCCATTCCCTGGTTTTCTACCTCTCTTTTTCGACCGGCCGCCGGCATTGAACTCGGTGTCTGCAGAGGCGAAATCCCCATCAGATTCCGATGACGAACGGCCTAAACCTGTGGTTTCTTTCTTGGGCTCGACTTGTTGTTTGTCTTCAAGAATCCGCTCCTTTTGATCACCTGAAACCATTCCAAAATCAACAAAAGGAATACTTGGGGTTGAGATTTGGGGTTGGGAATCATGGGCAGGTTGATTTGAACCCAGGCTGTTGTTGATCCCAGAACTGAATATCGATTTAGTGAGTTGAAGGGTGCCCCAGTCTTCCATGATGATATCAGAAGATCCCAATTCGACAACCCCGAAGGATGTAGGAAGACAAACTAATGTTTGAATCCCTCGCATTCGAGCTTCTCTAACACGCTCACATTGGTACAATTGGAGTTCATGGTCTCCACCCAACCAAATATGGGAGCCTGATCCGAAAGCCTTCCCAAGAATCCCATCACCTACAGCGAATGATCGGGTCATGGATACAGTATAGTACCACTCATAATCAGTCACATCGCCATCTACCATTCGGTCCACGTCCATCACTTCATTAAAATAAGCTTGCACCTGATCTTTTCCCGACCTTTTCCTCTCGAAACTGGACCCCAATTTGGAAGGGCTCAGCCTATTGATGGATTTGCCCGTGCCATCTCGGGTCCCTCGAAAATAGCCATCGCCCCATGACAAAACAACGCGACCATCAACATCCCTTGAAGCTTGCCAGAAAATGGAGTATACCCACCATTCAGGCCTACTTTGGACGATGAAATGGAGGCGTTGTTGCAAAGTAGGTGAGGCATCTTGACCTAAGGTAATAAGAGAAGACGAAGAAGAGGAAGACATTATTGAATATGATAGTGTGTACTACTGTTTTTCAAAGAGAAAAAAGAAAAAGTAACCAAAGCGGACTCAGCAGCAAGAAGAATAAATAAAGAGGAAAAAGAGTGATGATCAAAGTCGTCACTAGGTGGCTATAAACCCCATGGAGCAGCTGTGAAAAAAGAGGAAAACAATAATTAATAAGTGAAGTGCTTTGGAGAAAACAAAGTATAATTTTCCGGGGAAATAAAGGGTCATCAATCTCATGGTCCTATTGTCAGTCAAATCTTGACATCATTATCACGTGGAAATCTCCTGTTCCAGATTCTCTCCAAATAAGGATGATGACCGGTCTGAATTTTCTTCTTCTTTTTTGTTCTTTATGGCATGGATGGTTTACTCTATTTGATGTGGAGTTGCGGTGCTCCTGTTGGCGTCTTAACCCCTCCACTCATGATTTTAACTTAATTCACACCAGTTATTATGGGGCGATTTCGTGATCATCTTTTATTTGTCTTTTTTCTATTTCCCATGATTTTTAACTATTTTTAGATATTAGGACCATTCCCATCCATATTTTGTTAATTATTCTGCTTATCGTGTCACCATTAACCCCAACTCAACTCCCAATTAACTACCTTGTTGTTTTAATATTTGATAAAAATGTTAATCTATTAAATTAGCTCTTCAACTTTGTTAATTTATTCAAATAACTCTTCCTAGCCTTTTTTTTTTTTTGGAGGGAAAGAAGAAAATAGATTATTACCAAATCGGAACGAAACAAACAAAGCTACCCAAAATAAGGATTGGAAAATTAATTTCTTAAGCTAATGGGCTTATCCTATACACTCGGTTCCTCGTTAGATAAAAAAGTAGGAACATCTTAAATAAGAATGGAAGACATGCAACTAGGAGAAGAATTCTAAACATAAGGATTTGCATGACATAAAGCTACCCTTGCAAGAGCATGAGCGATCTTATCAATGTTTCTACTAATCCAACAGAAGAACATAGACTAAAAAAAGAAGAAGCTTTCAACATGAGACAGTCTTCAATAATCAA
The DNA here is from genome assembly GCA_025698515.1 of Gossypium sturtianum. Taxonomy (NCBI): domain Eukaryota; kingdom Viridiplantae; phylum Streptophyta; class Magnoliopsida; order Malvales; family Malvaceae; genus Gossypium; species Gossypium sturtianum. The sequence goes on from CM046954.1 coordinate 3,586,039, forward strand.
ACCCACAATAGAGATAACCTTGCTTTTACTCGTTAAGTTTTGCACTACAATCAAACAATCCGTCTCAATGATCACTCTCTCGATTTGCAACGACTTCAACTAAAGCAATGCCTCTCAAACAACAATCATCTGCAACTTCTGAAGCCATAGTTGCTTGGATAAAACCTGTGCGACCTTTGTCAAAATCACCATTTTCATTATGAATGATAGTCTATCAGCTCGTGGTAACATTGTTATAAAAATAACCATGTCGGTGTTACATTTGAACCCATTACCTAGCGATTTGCACCAACTCTACTTAGAAGTAGAACAACTTAACCTGGTAGGTTGAATACGAGTCATCGCCGTGTGAGCTCTCTACCAAGCCTCCGTGTAAGAATATTCAAATTGAACAATTTGGACTACATTGTCATCTTTTTTTATTCCAAATAAATCGGTTCCTATGTGTCCATATGCTCCATGCTACACTTAACCACCAACTCAGCTCATTAGCATCTTGCATATTAAGGTAGTAGCAGAGAAACTCTAGGGTTGAATCTTGCAATAGCCTTAACCCAACAATATGCAATACAAATTGAGCTTTGATATACATCATTAAAACATGGTCTAAGTCTTCAGCAATCAATCCTTAACTAGATTCAAGAAACCCACAATTCGGGAACTATTTAGCTTTGAATATTTTACTCGGAAAAGGATTGGGATTGTTTATAATCCACCAACTCTATTTGCCAAGCATAACAAGATTAAAGCATCTTAAATTTTGGAAACTCATACAACACATCTTCTATGGCTTACACAATTTTTTCCATGATGCTTAGTGTGTTTTCCTATTACCATCCATGTCTGACCCCCATCAAAAGAAATTCATCATTTTCTGTAAGGCATCACAAATATTGAAAGGGAGAAGAAAGACACTTATGCAATAAATAGGAAGATCTTGAGCAATAGTTTTCAATACAATTTCTTTACCTTCTTTCAACAACTTATTCCTCCAATTACAAAGTCATTTGCTCAATTTCTCCCTCAGAAAAGAGAATAATTGTTTCTTATTTCGTCCAATAAAGAGGGAATGTAATACCCCGTCCGACGTAGTCTTGTTGATGGTTTGTATGGGCTGAAAGTTAGCTAAGATTTAAGTCAAGGTAAGACTGATTTATGTTGTATTCGTCAGAGTGGTAATTGTATGGTTGTACGCCATGAGTGGCAGACTGTATGATTTATAGGTAATACTGTTAATATTTGTTTTTTGGGTGAAGTCTAAGTTGTTTTGGTGTGGTCGCTTTAAAGAACTGCCAATCAGTGTTTCTTTTGGAAAGTCTGTGTGTTAAGACCTTCTATTTATGTACGCCAGTAAAGGATTGTGGGATTGTGGATCTAAATATTGTCTGTTTATGCACATGTGATTTCTATTCAGTTCTAGTCATGCTTTAACCGGGATACAGTTAGAAATACCAAAGTGTTATGATTATTTTTTTATGTATAATGACCTATAATGATTATGTTGGTTAGGATAGAATTGAGTTAGCCTTGCATGTTAGCCACATGTTAAGTGATGAAGCTATGAGATATAAATATCGGTGAAAACCTTTGTAGTGAGGTTTTTCCTTCTCTTTCTTTTGCTATGTTGTACTTTGAAATCCTCTTAAGAGGAGTTCGTTGGAGAAAAAGTAACAAGTTATCGAAAAGAAAGAAAGAGGTGTGCATGCGGCAGTAGTGATAAAATAACAATTTCCTTGAAATAATCTATGAGTATGCAAACCATGTGTTTCTTTTCTGTGTTGTGTTCTATTATATGTAATTGTCTGTGTGTATGTGCATGATCATGGCATGATATAAAAATGACTTCCTTGGGGCTATGAACTCGATATCTAGATAAGATGAGCCACTAGTAGGGCATGTTCATTGCAAACTAGAATGGCAGAAATGTGTGACCACTAGTAGGGCATGTTAATTGCTAACCAGATGTGGATATATGATAGGCCACTACTAGGACATGTTAGTTGTAACAGTCCGGTTGTGACCCTAGTCGGAATAGTGGTTTCGGGACCACAAATCCAAGTTAGAAAAATATTTTAATATTATTTTCTATGTCTGCAGTATATGATTTAGCATGTGTGAAAGTTTCGTAAATTAATTTTGTTGTTTGTGTGCTTAATTTGACAAAAGGACTAAATCATATAAAAGGTAAAAGTGACATGCTAATTGTTTAAGTGCTAAATTGTCATGTTCTTTTAGTATGAAGGCCTTAAAATGAAATTAGGCCATTTTTTCATAGCATGGACAGTTAAATACATATGTTAAGTGGTTTTATAATTGGTTTATTAAGGTTAATTTAGTAAATAACCTATTAATATGTAATAAATAAAAACAAAGTTAAAAGATGGTGGATATTTATATGTTCTTCAACCGAAAAACAAAGAAAAGAAAAAGAAATAAGAAGCTAGGGTATTCGGCCATCAAGTTCTTTGATTAAGGTATGAGTTTTGTTCGGTTTTTGATAATTTCTATATTTTTGTAATCGTTGCTTTGTATACTTCAAAACCCATGCTTCAATTTTGTGAATTGATGAATATTTTGAAATGTGCCATTGATGAACACATGAGCTTTATAATGTTTGATGATGAAAAATGAAAGAAATGTGTTAGATTAACAAGTTTTGTCTTTGGAGTTTTGATAAATTTGAGTAATTTGTACTTAATTGAGAAAATAATATTTTGAGGGACTAAATTGTGAAATAAATGAAATGTATGGACTTGTATGGACTACATGAGAATTCGGCTAAGCATGGGTATCATGAGATTTTGTATATTTTGTGATTTTGTGAAATAGGGACTAAAATGTCTAAATGTGAAAATATGAGGGCTAATTTGTAAATTGCCCTAAATATGTGTTTTTGGATTGAATTGAATGAAATATTGAATAAATGGATTAAATTTGAATATGTATAGATCAAGAACCGAAGAAAACGAACTTAGATCGCGGGAAATCAAAAGTTATTGAATAGTCGTTTATCTCCGTTCTTCCCGTTCGAGGTAAGTCGATACACAAATAAATGCATTTGAATTGAGTTAATTGTGCATATATGAAATTCAGCTTGTGTTGAACATGCTCGAGATGTTATGTACATGGAATCCGAGATAGTATCGACGATGTATCTATGTCCGAGAAGTCCCGTATGAACCTAGGAATAGATAGGGTAACATATGTCTTGACATAGATGTCTGATATGTGATATCATGTAAGACCACGTCTGGGACGTTGGCATTGATTCGATATTTCGTGTAAGACCACGTCTGAGGCGTTGGCATCGATATGAGATTTACGTGTAAGACCATGTCTGGGATATTGGCATCGTATTGGTTCGTGTAAGACCCTGTCTGGGATAGTGGCATCGACATTTGGTTACATGTAAGACCACGTCTGGGACGTTGGCATTGTACGACTATTCCGAGCATTCTGAGTATCCTATTTAGTTCGGAACGGTTCAATGGGCAAGTCCGAGAAATGAATGACTATGTGAGTTGTATATCCGCTTCAGGTACGTTTGATGTATATGCCTTGAATAGGTATGAAAGGTGAGAAAATATGCATATAGATACAATGAGCTAAAATGTGATATATGAATGAATGTGACATGAGTAAATGAGATAGATGGAGATATGATATGTTGGCAAGCAATGGCAATCCTATTGAGCCAAAGAGAAACTTATGTGTATGGAATGATGATATATTTATGAATTTGATTTGCCATGCTTATAATTGATTTTATGTTAAGTTTATTTGTATATGGCTTACTAAGCTTTTGAAAGCTTACTTTGTGTGTGTTTATTTTATTTTATAGATCGTTAAAGCTACGAGAGGCTCGGGGATGTCGAGGATCATCACCACACTATCAAACTCAACTTTGGTACTTTGAAAGTGTATATAGTTAAATATGGCATGTATAGGCTAGTTGTTTTGGAATAGGTTTGAGATATGTAGATAGCCATGTGATATGGCTAGTTAAATGGTTGTGTAATGAATGAAGAGCCATGCTATATGATGTTTGACTTTGGTATGATTCCATGGTTGTGGAATGGTCAAGGTAATGGTAAGCATGTTGATGCAATTTGAGTATATATGTTTGAACAATGAAATGGTTATATGAATGGTAAGATGTGGATGATTTATGCTTGGTTTACATGTGATTTAGTTGTGCAAATTGATATACAAGTTGGCATGTTTAGTAATGAGATTGAATGGGATGATATGTTGATCATTTGACATGTTTTTTGGTTGTCAATTGTTTATGAAATGATGTTTGTAGGGATGACCCAAGTGTGGGTGGCATTTTGGCCTTGAAAATGGCCTATAATTGCCCACACGGTTGAGCACACGGGCGTGTGGCTTGACCGTGTCCCTCGTGGTTCCATTTTGAAACAAGTCAGGCTCGACCAAGGGCAAGACACACGGGCGTGTGACTGGCCGTGTGGTGCAAGTCAGGCTCGACCACGGGTGAGGCACATGGGCGTGTCCATGCCCGTGTGGACAAGTTAGTAAGTATGCCCTGTTTTGACACGGCTTAGACACACGGGCGTGTCTAAGGCCGTAGGAGGCACACGGCCTGCCCACACGAGCGTGTGACCTCTGTAACTTAGAAAAAAAATTAGATTTCTGAGAATTTCTGTATGTGTTCGGTTTTGTCCCGGCCCTATTTTTAAGCATGTTTAAGGTCTGGTAGACCTATTTAAGGGAAACTTTGATATGATTTTTCAGACTATGATATGAGATGTCCGTAAAAGTTTTCGTTTGGTCCGGTAATGCCTTTAACCCTATTCTAGCGACGGTTACGGGTTAGGGGTGTTACATTAGTTGTTAACCAGTTTGGCGACCACTGGTAGGGTATGTTAGTTACTAACAAGTTGGTGTGAGTGTTAGGTTTTGGTAGGACATACTAGTTGCTAACTAGCCTAATGTTATGGGTGTTGCCTACGGTAGGACATATTAGTTGTTAGCCATAGCAAATAGCCCTGAACTCACAAGAACACGTAGGCGTTCGAAATGATATGATACGAAAGATCTGTTCTGATTGTGAAATTCGAGGTTCAACCTAAGGAAGGTTATGAAAGAGTAAGACAATATGTCTCTGTATGTGTTATAAGATATGTTTCGTATTGAAAGAAATAGCTAATACGATATTGTGTATGTTTGTGTGATGCATATATCAGTTGAGATGAAAAGAATGATTAATGATTAAGGAAGTATGTTCTGATTCCTGTTGACGCGTCGAGATCGTAATGTATTCGATAAGAAATGATTAAAGATATATTGAACCCGCCTTAATAAGTTTTGAAAGTAAGTATGAGTTCAACTGAAGAGAGGCTGTGATACAAAGGTACTTATGAAAAAAGACTATGTTAATGGAAAAGCATCAATTCTGTTTAAATTTTAGTGCTATGTGGAGGAAATTATATAAGTGTATGCCCAATGTCATGAAAGATGGTATGCACCAAATATGTGAGTATGCTCGGAAGGTTATACGCCAAGGTTAAGTGTTCGCCAATGAGATAAGAGTGTATGCTTGTATGTCTCAAGGCGTATAGAGTCTAATGTATTAGTTTGTGTTATGAACTTGTAGTGTGAATCTGTTTCTTTAAGTGTTGAGTTTTCCTTTGTGGAACTCACAAAGTTCTTTTGAACTTACCCCTTTTCTTTTCTTCCTTCTAGGTGGTCTTTGTTATGGGCTTGTTGAAGGGACTAAGCCAAAAGAAGCATTATCTACAGTGAGCTTTATTTGTTTTTTTTTGTTGTAATATGCATATGTTTTAGGGCGTGTGTAACTCTATTCTTAAAATTAATATGTAGTAAATAGCTTTCTCATTCAACTACATATTTATAAGAATGTAACCCCTTGAGGGATTTGTTAAAGTTTGTTAAGTTCTGATTTAAGAAATTATTTCTACTTGTATACGCCAGAATTTTTATAAGTAATCGTTATTATTAGTATTTTATTCAAAGGAGAGTCTTTCATCAAAAATATTTAAATCCATTTACTTTTATTCTATGGTGTATATTTTTAAATAAACTTGTGTTTTGTAGAAGTTTTCGAGGTCGCCTAGTTAAGTTAATATGTATTTAAGTTGAACTGAAAATCAAATTATGCATATGCCTTTTTTCTATGTGTGTATCACTTCAGTTGACCTACGTGGATTGGGGTGTTACAGGGAAGATCGAGATATCTTTCATGATCAAAAGGCAAGTAGACTCCCAAAATCGAGCTCACATCTTGTTTGTTATTAAGGTTAGTATTGGAGTTGAAAATATCCCCGATTTTTTAAGATTAATCGACTGATCATAAGCTTCATCATAATTCTTCAAAATAGACTTAACGTTTAACATTCTCTTCTTGAGGGTTTGAAAAACAAAAAATTGTTGCTTGTAAAGAATAAGTATGACACTGAAAGGTTTACCATACAAACTAAAATGCTATGGCAAGTCCGAGAAATGAATGACTATGTGAGTTGTATATCCGCTTCAGGTACGTTTGATGTATATGCCTTGAATAGGTATGAAAGGTGAGAAAATATGCATATAGATACAATGAGCTAAAATGTGATATATGAATGAATGTGACATGAGTAAATGAGATAGATGGAGATATGATATGTTGGCAAGCAATGGCAATCCTATTGAGCCAAAGAGAAACTTATGTGTATGGAATGATGATATATTTATGAATTTGATTTGCCATGCTTATAATTGATTTTATGTTAAGTTTATTTGTATATGGCTTACTAAGCTTTTGAAAGCTTACTTTGTGTGTGTTTATTTTATTTTATAGATCGTTAAAGCTACGAGAGGCTCGGGGATGTCGAGGATCATCACCACACTATCAAACTCAACTTTGGTACTTTGAAAGTGTATATAGTTAAATATGGCATGTATAGGCTAGTTGTTTTGGAATAGGTTTGAGATATGTAGATAGCCATGTGATATGGCTAGTTAAATGGTTGTGTAATGAATGAAGAGCCATGCTATATGATGTTTGACTTTGGTATGATTCCATGGTTGTGGAATGGTCAAGGTAATGGTAAGCATGTTGATGCAATTTGAGTATATATGTTTGAACAATGAAATGGTTATATGAATGGTAAGATGTGGATGATTTATGCTTGGTTTACATGTGATTTAGTTGTGCAAATTGATATACAAGTTGGCATGTTTAGTAATGAGATTGAATGGGATGATATGTTGATCATTTGACATGTTTTTGGTTGTCAATTGTTTATGAAATGATGTTTGTAGGATGACCCAAGTGTGGGTGGCATTTTGGCCTTGAAAATGGCCTATAATTGCCCACACTTTGAGCACACGCACGCGTGTGGCTTGACCGTGTCCTCGTGGTTCCATTTTGAAACAAGTCGCTCGACCAAGGGGCAAGACACACGCGCGCGTGTGATCGGCCGTGTGTGGTGCAAGTCAGGCTCGACCACGGGTGAGGCACATGGGCGTGTCCATGCCCGTGTGGACAAGTTAGTAAGTATGCCCTGTTTTGACACGGCTTAGACACACGGGCGTGTCTAAGGCCGTAGGAGGCACACGGCCTGCCCACACGAGCGTGTGACCTCTGTAACTTAGAAAAAAAATTAGATTTCTGAGAATTTCTGTATGTGTTCGGTTTTGTCCCGGCCCTATTTTTAAGCATGTTTAAGGTCTGGTAGACCTATTTAAGGGAAACTTTGATATGATTTTTCAGACTATGATATGAGATGTCCGTAAAAGTTTTCGTTTGGTCCGGTAATGCCTTTAACCCTATTCTAGCGACGATTCACGGGTTAGGGTGTTACATTAGTTGTTAACCAGTTTGGCGACCACTGGTAGGGTATGTTAGTTACTAACAAGTTGGTGTGAGTGTTAGGTTTTGGTAGGACATACTAGTTGCTAACTAGCCTAATGTTATGGGTGTTGCCTACGGTAGGACATATTAGTTGTTAGCCATAGCAAATAGCCCGAACTCACAAGAACACGTAGGCGTTCAAATGATATGATACTGAAAGATCTGCTTACGATTGTGAAATTCGAGGTTCAACCTAAGGAAGGTTATGAAAGAGTAAGACAATATGTCTCTGTATGTGTTATAAGATATGTTTTGTATTGAAAGAAATAGCTAATACGATATTGTGTATGTTTGTGTGATGCATATATCAGTTGAGATGAAAAGAATGATTAATGATTAAGGAAGTATGTTCTGATTCCTGTTGACGCGTCGAGATCGTAATGTATTCGATAAGAAATGATTAAAGATATATTGAACCCGCCTTAATAAGTTTTGAAAGTAAGTATGAGTTCAACTGAAGAGAGGCTGTGATACAAAGGTACTTATGAAAAAAGACTATGTTAATGGAAAAGCATCAATTCTGTTTAAATTTTAGTGCTATGTGGAGGAAATTATATAAGTGTATGCCCAATGTCATGAAAGATGGTATGCACCAAATATGTGAGTATGCTCGGAAGGTTATACGCCAAGGTTAAGTGTTCGCCAATGAGATAAGAGTGTATGCTTGTATGTCTCGGCGTATAGAGTCTAATGTATTAGTTTGTGTTATGAACTTGTAGTGTGAATCTGTTCTTATTTAAGTGTTGAGTTTTCCTTTGTGGAACTCACAAAGTTCTTTTGAACTTACCCCTTTTCTTTTCTTCCTTCTAGGTGGTCTTTGTTATGGGCTTGTTGAAGGGACTAAGCCAAAAGAAGCATTATCTACAGTGAGCTTTATTTGTTTTTTTTTTTGTTGTAATATGCATATGTTTTAGGGGCGGCGTGTAACTCTATTCTTAAAATTAATATGTAGTAAATAGCTTTCTCATTCAACTACATATTTATAAGAATGTAACCCCTTGAGGGATTTGTTAAAGTTTGTTAAGTTCTGATTTAAGAAATTATTTCTACTTGTATACGCCAGAATGTTTTATAAGTAATCGTTATTATTAGTATTTTATTCAAAGGAGAGTCTTTCATCAAAAATATTTAAATCCATTTACTTTTATTCTATGGTGTATATTTTTAAATAAACTTGTGTTTTGTAGAAGTTTTCTGAGGTCGCCTAGTTAAGTTAATATGTATTTAAGTTGAACTGAAAATCAAATTATGCATATGCCTTTTTTCTATGTGTGTATCACTTCAGTTGACCTACGTGGATTGGGGTGTTACAGGGAAGATCGAGATATCTTTCATGATCAAAAGGCAAGTAGACTCCCAAAATCGAGCTCACATCTTGTTTGTTATTAAGGTTAGTATTGGAGTTGAAAATATCCCCGATTTTTTAAGATTAATCGACTGATCATAAGCTTCATCATAATTCTTCAAAATAGACTTAACGTTTAACATTCTCTTCTTGAGGGTTTGAAAAACAAAAAATTGTTGCTTGTAAAGAATAAGTATGACACTGAAAGGTTTACCATACAAACTAAAATGCTATGGATATCTATCATTGTGCCTTAGCCTTCCTTAGCAAATGATTAAAACCTTTAATACATAATATAATTAAGTACAGGGACACAAGATCTCCTTGACACAATCCCCACTTAGGAATAATTGGCCTAATTTTGCTACCATTAAAAAACACAATAAACTTCATGCTAGAGACACGCATCATAATCCAATTTATCCATTTCTCATTGAAACCCATTCGAGTCATGATAAAACGAAGAAAAGACCAATCAACACTGTCGTAATCTTTATTAATGTTGATATTCAATGTTGCTTCACCCACCTTTCCCTGCCCCTTGTTTTTCATGTGGTGAATAATCTCTAAAGCAACCATAATATTTGCAATGATCAATCGGCGTAAAACAAATGTTGATTTTCAGAGGAGAAATGATCCTATGAAGTAAGACTTTGATTCGGTTTGCTAGAACCTTCAGAACAATTTTATAAAGGACATTGTAAAACGCAATGGGTTGAAGATCATTCATGTTCGTTGACTTGTCTTTCTTCAGAATTACACTAGGATGGTGTTATTGGGAGTCAAAGGGAGTTCCCTTTTATCCAACCAATCACAACAATACAAGTAAACATCATTTCCTACAATGGACAACACTCTAAAAAATGTGGGGTTCATACCACTCGGACTTTGAGATTTACCTGGATGCATCATTTAAACAACTTTTTTAAACTCATCAATAGTAAAAGGGGTAATCAAATAATCATTATCGCTATTGGTAATGTAAGAAGAGACATTGGTGAAAGCACCCACACCTGACCCACTAAAAGCAAAGAACAACTCGTTAAAAGAGTCGTTGACAATTATGGCCATACGGTTTGCATCAATACAGACTTGTCCTTGCTCATTGGTTAACATAGCAATGTGGTTTATTCTTTTTATATGCGTGGCTTGCGCATAAAAAAATTGGAATTAGTTTCCTCGTATTGTCACCAAGATATTTTACTTTTTCTTTCTTATCAACATATCCAATGTCACCTTTTCTTAGATCCCTTTTTCTAGTAGCAAGAATTTTATCAAGTTTACCACTACTAGCATTGAACTTTTTAGCATGGATTGAGTAGCTGCAAGATCATTCTGTGCATTACCCAAACTACCAAGCTTCTTAGCAAGTAAAGAATCTTTCAACTCCATTTCCTTAACAAACTTCTAGTTTTCTTCCTTGAGGCTGAAGTTCTCATCTATTAACTTTGCATTTACATGGCATACTTCCTTTTATTTTCCAAAGCATAGTCTTGTAGGTTTTTTGGAACTCTATATTTGACTCACCATCTGATTCACTATTTGTGTCTGAGTCAGTCACACTAGGAGAAATAACCTTTGTAGTGAAGGCCATATAATTGCTCAAGTACTTTTCATCTGAATTTGAGCTGGTAAAGGAATCATCATCACTCCAAGTTACACACAAAGACTTCTTTCTTATAATGTTTGGACACTCGAGTTGAACATGACCATACTTTTCAAATCATTTACCGACTTTCTCTTTTTCCATGCCAATTCTTTGACCACTTTCAAATCATTTGCTCTATTTGGAAAGCTTCTTGAAAGCCTTGTTGAAGTTTAGAGTAAGAAACTCTACTTGTTTTTGAAGACTTTTAATCAAAGTGAAGTCTGTAGTAGGCACTTTATCTGTCACTTGGAAAGTAATGCTCTTTTCACCTTTTGTCATGCTTCTTTTGGTTTCATCAAGATTCATCTCAAAGGTTTGTAAGGATCCAATCAACTCATCAATCCTCATGTTATATAAAGCTTTTACTTCCTCAAAGGTTGACTTTAATAGCACACATTTCAAGAAAATATCTAAACACTTTTCTAACCAGTTTTTGAGTTAAAATATTCATCACCAAATGCAAATACTTAATTAGGCAAGTCATATAACCTTGTATAGAAGTCACAAATAGTTTCATTATTCAGAGTCCTCAAGTCTCGAACTTGGTGGTTAACATCTGCAGTTTCGATTGCTTCACTATGTTGGTTCTTTCATGGGTCATCTCAAGAATTAACCATGCTTCAAGAGTAGTAGTGCATTTAGAAATCCTTTAAATTCCTGACCATCAACACCACAGAAGATTGTATTAAGGGCCTTTGAGTTCGCATTTGCAAGTCTTTCTCCTTTGGTTGTCTAAGTAGTCTTAGCTTTGAGAGTTTTGAAACCAAAAACATCAACAATAAGGGGCTCCCAACCATTGAGAATTGATCTCCAAGCCTTCTAATCTAAAAACTTTATGAATATTTCATTTTTACTTTCCAATAAGCATAATTTTCTACATCCAACATAGGGATCGTAAAAATAAAGAACCCTCCATCTCAAGCAAGTATCAACACTAGGAACACCACTAACTACGTTAAGTGAAAGGCTCTGATACTAATTGTTGACCTAAACCAGTTGTTAATATACAAGAAACAGAGTATGAATAGAAGTGACATTGGAAGTGGGTACTTCTGATGACATTATAATAAACAATATAAAGACATGGGACAAGAAATTATTTACGCAGTTCGATTTCCTTACTTCTGCGAAGCCTAACTTAGTAAGATGAATCTACTATCTTTGAACTCTATACAATCAATGACCCTAGTTCTATCACAACCCATTATAAAATCCTCACTTTTGCACTCAAAGACTAGATTTCGCATCACTAAATTCTCTTTGTAAAATCACTTACAAAAGGTTTCACTATCTCAAATGCACCATTGTAATAATGTTCCACAATGAACTAATAGCTGCTCTCTAAACTCCTTAGTTTTAACTTACGCAAGCCTTGAATATATAAGTGTTTAAGGCTTGCTAAGATAAAGATCAATCACAATCAAGATCCCACAAAAAAAATAACTTCATAAAAAGGCTTTACAAATATCTTCATAAAGTCTAAAATAAACCAAAGTTTTCCAAGATAAGTCTTCAATAGAGTCCTAATCCAATCTCATTATTTTAAGGGATTCAATTATTTGATTTATTTCAATCCAATCTTTAAAGATTTGTTGCTTCATAAGATGAATCTTCTAATATGGGCCAATAAACGTCTACAAAATTATTTAAGTCATTGCCCAACTGATTTGGTTGAAAAGATTTCTGACTCCCAATAAGACAAGTTATGTTGCCTATCGAAGTGCTAGCTAACGTGGCCACTTTCTTGAGTACTTTAACAGCCACTTAAAAAAGCGTGCCCCAACAATAAAACATCTATCAAGGTTAAACAAGCTTTCTATATGTAGAGCATAAATTCATATTCACAAAATAACCTTTAATCTATCTTGATCTACCCGAATCTCATCAAATCAGTTATTCTTAAAATAAGGATACAAAATATTATAAAATCAATCCATATATTCTTGGATTGCATATCTCGATATACAAGTTAAGTATATCACATAAGAATCCTTGAAAAGTAATATTGCTTTATTCAATTTCTTCCCTAATCATAAACACGAGATTGACTGCACAAGATTCTCAAAAAGATGCAAGCAAATCATCAAGGTATTTTGGTCAAACATGCCAGTAAATAAGATATGTGTCTGGCATGGTGATAGTTGGAATGTCAACTTCCATTTGCACATAAACATTTACTTCAAAAACTTGTATCAACATAACTAATTAGTGACGCGATATTTTTAGCAATATTAAATATTTGAAAAATACAATATACAAGATAATAACCTATTTTAGCATCATAATGTGTTAGCTGAATTTAATTCAATAGTTAAGAGTTTAATAAACCAGACATGAATAAAATACTTAATAAAAGTATAAAAACTTTTTAAAAATAAAATAATAAAATTCAAGAGCTTAATATATGTGCTATGTATTATTATCAATGCAAAAGAATATTAGTTCAAGTACGTTAAAGTATATTATTTCCAGTTTACCTGGTTGGATAACGCAAGTTGTAGTATAAACGAAGAAAGGGTACCTAACTACTATAATCATTGCAAATGCTTTAGCAGTAATTTTAGTTTTTTTATCTCATGTGAACAAGAATTTAATTATATATAGTATTAAAATACATTGGATTAAGATAAAATTTGCCTACCGCAATAAACAGATTAAAAATAACATTTATTATATAATAATTTGAAAGTGTAATAAATCATATAACTCCAAACTTTGTTTATAGGTGCATGGAATCAAACATTTTGATCATCAGTAGGGAAATTGGGATTGGGTTTAATAAGAATTTTGTGTAGGTAAATTTTTTAAAAAGTTTCACCACCAATCAAATTGAGTGTTTGAAAAGGTCGGACATGAATGGCCAAATAAAAAAGAAATGTTGGACATCCAAAAGCAAAAAGCAAAAAGCCAAAAGCACTAAGTTAACACTAATTAATTAACTTATCCCATTCCAAGTGTGTTTTTGATTTATCATATATTTCCAACACTAATTAATTAAGTTTCAGAGCCAAATAGGAAATGTTTGTTATTACAACAACATGTTTTAAGGGGAAATAATATGTTTGAAAAGTTCAAAACTGGTTCTCTTTGCTTCATCCTACAAATTCATTTCTATCAACACTTGTTTGACTAATTATTTTCAATTAATCAATTGCTTTGCTTATCTCTCTTGATTATATTTATGTTGTAAAATTGGATCAATAATTGAACCAGATGAATTATTGGTACAAAAAAAAAAGACAAAAAGAAAAAGTTAATAAACAAATAAATAAGAGTTAATTGTACTAAACATCTCCTAACTATACCCCTCATTTTAATTTGGTCCTTAACATTCTAATTACATCCCTAAACTATCACGGTTATGCCAATTAGGTCCTGCTACTAGAATTATTGATTTAATTATGAAATGTCACGTCAAATCTTATATGACATAATTAAAAATAAAAAAATTTAAGAGAGAAAAAATGAATATTCTAAAAATCTTAGTTTTCAAGATTTCAGAACTTTCACAAAAAAATTATTCTTCTTTCTTTCTTTTTTCCAGCTTTACTTTATTTTTAGTTTTTACTTTTAAAACTTATTAAACAACGTTCTATTTTTTTTTAAAAAAAATCATTATAAATTTAGCTATTTAAGATTTGATGTGTCATATAATGATTTTAATAATGAAAGAATCTGATTGATATAATATTTTTAGGGATGTAATTAGAATATTTTGAAGTTTAGGAGTCAATTTAGAATGAGGGTTGTGATTTGAGAATGTATGATGCAATTAACTCAAAAAAATAAAAATAGAAATATAAACCTTTATAAATTAAAGGAACAAAAATAAATATTTAAAATAACTTTTTTAGTCTGATTTTTATAGATTCAATCTTTTTTCAATTTTAAGGTATATTAATTTTTGACTTAATCTATAATCTTAAAATAACTATAAACGTTATATTTGAACTTTTACTCATTAAACGACACCGTTTAATAGTGATATAGCTAGCTACCTCTCGTAGGCATCAATGATTTATAAAACCTTTGCAAATAAAAACAACAAATTTTTAATTTAAAAGAAATCCACTTAGATTTATGAAGAATGTTCAAATCATTTGTCTTGAAATGATTCTTCCTATTATTTTAAATCAGGAAAAAAAATCATTATTCTCTTTCCACCTATTCTTTACATTATTAGCACATATATAATCATACATCATACCTCATGTATTTGTATTTAAGTATTGTCATCACGAGATAATTATGTTTACAACTTCTAAAATCCATATAATTTTTTTATACATTAATAATTTATATTACAGAATTTTTTAATTATTGTTTAACTATACAACTCACTCAACAATAAATTTTCGAGGAGTAAGCAGTAAATTTTTATTTGAGGTAACTCTCTTTAGATGTAGCGTGTGCGTGTACGTGCGAAAAATGTGTCAAGTAAAATAAATGATACGGAACTTGAGTTGGAATTTCAAATTTTTTAAAAATATATATATAAGGATTTAGAATGATCAAATTGGAGAATATGGACTAAATCTACAACTATACGCATAAAACATGACTAATAATTGAATTTCACTACTACTGCTTGGGTCAGGACTATAATTTCAAAATTCAAAAAATACAGGGACTAAAATTATCAATTTAAAAAGTATAGAGAGAAAATTAATTAAATCAAAGTACATAAATTAAATCTATAATTTTCTCAAAATACAGGGACTAATAGCAGAATTTAATCCAATTCTATAAATGATTCAAGAATATATTCGATGATATATATTTATTGTACTTGAGTATTTCAAAATATTTTGGAATTTTCTAAGAATCGCACGATTATATTCTATAAATGATTCAAGAATATATTCGATCAATATAACACGTTGTACTTCCCTATGAACTATCATAATATTGTCCTTCATTGAAGTTTAGTGCTTTTAATAATGAATGAAATAATTTGGTATTGCATTCAATTTTGTAATTTTAAACAATATAGTAATAATATTATTCACATAATTTAATTAAAAAGAAGAAATATAATAAGAGTTTTCTTTTATAGCAATATTTCATTATAACAGATAAAGTTGTTGCAAAATCGATTTTTTTTTAATGTTTTATTTTATAATCTATAACAGTTTTTCATAGTAGTATTCATTCTTTACAACGGTATTTCATTATAATGATCAAATTTATTGTAAAACTGATTACATTTACAAGAATCATAAAATATAAAGCACACTCTTTACTAAATTAATTCTTTATAACAGCCTTTTCTCTCAAATTTTAGAACTTTATGGGTGAAATAAAAATAATAAAATTTAATTAAGATATTATTTTAATAAAATATTCAAAATTTTGTATTATAAATGAAATTACATTTTATTAAAGCTGCGGTCTAAACCCCACTAATTAGTAGTATTATTAATATATTATAATTTTTATTTAATTTGAAATTTTAAAAAAAAATTCAAGTATGATCTAAATCACAAATGTATTATGGAGGCATTTTTATGAGGAGTCAGATTATATTTTACCCATCTACTAAAAAATAGATAAATTAATTAGATTAAAGAGTAAAATGATAAAAGTTTCATTAAATTTTACTATTAAAAACGGGTGTGGTTGACATACAATGATTAGTTTTTAACCGTAGAAATTGATAAAAAAAAGAAGAAAAAGAAAATCAAGTTAGTCTTTGATGTAATTAATTTTAAAATGAATGGATAAAAAAAGAATGTGAGTGGTAGGACAGTCAACATTCAAAATATAAGCATAGAAACGAAAAGGGTTGACCGTACTAACGGTGTCTATTGATATTGATATTTGATTTGTTTTTGTTTAGTTACGTAGAAAGTGATACATTAAATTGAAAGGTAATCGAAATCTAGAAAGGAATGGTCGGAGAAGAAGGCCGCGGTCACTAATGGTCGTCGTGTTGACTAAGAAGCTTCGGTTTCCAACGTATTATATGGTATATCGCCAAAATTGAAATTATGAATAGGGAAAACATTTTTAAGGCAACAGATTGAAAATTAAAACAATCCATTTTTGTCATTTAGCTAACACGACGTGTAGACTGCAGATAAGTCAAGGTGTTGTAACATTTGGGCCCAAACATCTTTTCCTCGTGTAGATCACCGAAATGAAACGTCGTTTTTCCCCCGGAAAATGAAAGAGAGAGAGAAGGGTTGTCCTAGATTCCTTTTCAATGAACATATTCTTTGTTAGTCTCCATGTCTTTAAAACTGGTTTTGTCCTATTCCTTGGTTTAACCGACAAATAATACAAAGGACATTTGCATTTACTTGTTGTCATCACTTTCCTATCTGATTGTCTTCTTACTCCTAATTCCCCCAACACATATTTTAAATATGTGTATCAAATCTATCAACTCCGATTATAAAAAGTTTAAAACAAGGTCCATCTGTGCGAATAATCCAATAATTGGACAAGTCTAGCATCAAGATACGCATTTCAATATCTATGCTTTCTTATTTTTACTCTTTTTAAATTTCTGTCTTAAATACATAACCGAAAAGTTCCAATCAATTATTTTTATTCCCAGATTCCATTCCTCTCCAATTTCAATAATTCATACTTCATGTCTTCAACTCTATCGAATCTATATCTACACAGTTTTCAATGTAATTTTGGAATAAGATTACGTTGTTTGTTTGGATTTTTAACATTCAAATCATCTCGCAATCACACATTTCCATATTACGTCTAATCTTAAATTACTCTTACAATTTGAATCAATTCACTCTTTGTTTTTATTATTTTCTAAATATATTTTAAGTTTAATTAAAGGCAAAAATCTAAAAATGAAACCATAGATGTATAATACTTTAACATTATACTCTAATATTTTATTTATGATTATGATTATAATTCTAATCCGTGAATAAATCACTTTTCATGAATTATTATAATTATAATTTATAAATTTATTTTGATATCATATATAGAATATAATAAAAAATATAATAATTTATCACATTTTTTTTTGGAAATTGTTTCCATCCCTTTCAATATCAATAATTCATATAGATGCATTCAATTGAATGGAATCAATATCCTACACAATTATCGAAATTTGATCCAACTTGAAATATGGGTTTCATTACATTTGTAATTATAGCTATAATTTGAATTTATTTAAGCTCGTCCATATTATTTAGTAATTATATATATATATATATATATATATTTTCTTGTCTAAATCTTACATTACGACCTGTGATGTTATATTCTGGAATAATATTACGCTGTTTGATTCTTAACATTTTGGTAATCTCATAATCACTCATTTCCAAATAGTGTCGAGATATCGTAATATAAGATGTAATCTTATTATATCTATTCCTCAGGTAATCTTAAAATTCAAGCCAATTTACTCTTTGTTTTTATTATTTTAAACAAATTAGTCATTTTTTCCAAAATAAAATTAAAGACTAATTAAAAACAAAAATATTTTTTTTCCGTAACATTGAAATAGTAGATGTAATACTTTAAAATTATACTTATTATATTTATTCTAATGATTTATTTATAAATATATTAATAGTTGGTGAAGAAATCATTTTTCTTGAATTATTATAATTATAATTTATCAAATTAGTTCGACTTCATTTAATTACTTAAAAAATCGATATTGAAAAATATTAAAGGAATTTATAAGCTTGTTTTTTAAAATAAATTTCATAAGAACAATTGATGAAGATGTTATTTTAAATAATTTACATTCTGTCAATGAAACAAATGAATCTTACATTTTAATTAAATGAAGTAATACAAAATGCCAAACATTTTACTTGGTAATTTTATGGTAAAACATAATATTATATTCCTTAATCCAAAGTCGACTAAATAATTTTTAACATGGAATGTTAAAGCATTGGGGATTTTTTATTTTATTTTTTATGGAATGCTAAATTATCGGGGATTTGAACTCATCTTTTCATGGAATGCTAAATCATCGGGGATTTGCTCTGATTTTTTGTGGCAATATGTTCCCTATATCCTCTACTTACTTCAATTATAATTTATGAGCTTAATACTACTTAAATTATATTATCTTTTAAATTAATATTTTTTTTATAAATGATATTTAAACTATGCCATATTTTCAAGTTATGTTTAAATTTTTATTTGATCATTTAAACTATACTTCGTTACTCAAATTACCCTAACTGTTAAAAAAACTTTTTGCCAATCATTTTTTGACATATAACACTTTTAAATTAAAATAAACTAAAAGAATATAATTATATTAAATTATTAAAAAATCAAATTTAATTTAATTAATTTTTTTACATTCTCTCCTTCCACATTATTTTTATTTCTTTTAATGCACTTTTTTTAACTGTTAGATCATTTTTCTTTGAATCCTCTTATCATTTTTTCCTACTCAGCTTTTTTCTAATATTTGAATTTCATGCTTTATCTCGGGTTTCTTTTTTCATTATTGAGATTTACCCAACATTAACTATTTTATGCAAAGTATAAAAAAAGATAATGGAAAATTTATTATTAAAAATAATAATCCATAAGTTTTGATCTGGGTGAGAAAGGAATCGAATTTGAGGTCTAAAAATAGAAAAGCTCATTGGAATTTGGTTTTGTCGTCGAAAATTGGATTTGGATAAGTTTTTCATCACCAGAGTTCTTGGGTGAAGAACAAAAAAGGTGAATATGTTTATAAGGGCTTTTGTTTTTAAAAAAAAAAAGCTTGAAGAAATAATATTTTTTTTATTTTTTTAGTTAAAATTGCCACGTGTCAAAAAAGGATTGATTAAGATATTTTTTAACAACTAGGATAATTTAGGTAACGAAAAATAATTTAGGTACCACTTAAAATAACAAAATATAGTTTTGGTACCCTTATGATAAAATAAATAAATGCGAATTTGAAAACCATATTATTTAAACCTTTATGGGTAAAACTTGCCTTCAAGATAAAAAGTTGAACTTTTTGGTAATCATTTTTTTACTGTGTTTTCTTTTTAATCCTTGATGAGTAAATTATATAATTAATACAAAGTTTTATTATTTTACAAACAAGATTCAAAGGATTAACACTTATCTATTTAAATGTCATACTTATCTAATTGTAGATAAAAAAGAATCTCCAACAGTCTCAAGTTTCACATGTGATTTCTTTTCTTTTTCTTTTCAGTTTTTAACAATAAAATAGTTCATTTTGGATTATAGTGTAAATTTGTCATTATACTATAAATGAATATTCGAAATTGTTACTATCTTTTATTTCAAGAATATGCATAAATCTACCACTCAACATTTATGTGATTGAAATTTGCCACTAAACTATTAATTTTAATTAATTTCACCACTAACTTTGATTTTTTAAAATTAAAATTTACCATTAGATATTAATTTTAATGATTTGAAACAAAATTTAATGAAAAATATTATTATTTTAACAGTGAATATTAAGTTACTTCGTAAAATGATTAAAATATATATATTCACTTCGAATTTTTATTTGATGGAAGGAGGATTTGAAAAGTTTTAAATATAGAAAAAAGAATACTTTATTTTTTATAAATAACAATTTTATTAATAGTTAATTAGTTAATTATTTAAATAAAACATTTTAATTTAAATTTAACTAAAAAAAAACTTTAGCTTCAAAATTCACTCCAATAAAAGTTAGGTGGTAAAATCCAGTATAGAGTTAAAGTCGAATGGTAAATTTACCATTAATTTAAAAGTACAATGGCAACCATCAACAAAACTACATTAACCCTTAAATTTTATTTTTGATTATTATAATTATTCGAATTTAATATCTAATCTATATACTTTAATTTTTTGATCTCTTTATTTTTATAATGTCATTAGTTAGTTGAAATCATTAATATTGTTAACTATTCCAATTAAAATACGGATGCAAAATTTTCCATTTCAACAAAAAATTTATCATGATGAGTTTGAATAAGTGTTTTTAAGAAAAATCTACATCAATATTTTTATCGAAACGGTTAAGGGTGATGATTATTTCTACTAAATAATGTCATTGTAATAGTATAAAAATAAAATTTTACCGATTTACAATATAGGAACCAAATCTCAAAGTTGTATGTAGTAAAAAGATTAGAATGAAAGGCAATCTATACCTAACACAATGTTAACTTAGATACAATTATGCATTGCATTAAGCCATTGAATGCTAAATGCTTCCATTTATAGACACGAATTTGATATTCTTTTGTATTCCATTAATTTGGAAATTATTAAACCATGTTCTGATTTATTAAACTCAAAAGGAAGAGTGGTAAAGGGAAAACAAAATTTCTATTTGTTTTCTTTAAACTAGTCTATCTTAAAAATGGAAACAACCAAATCAATTTTTTAGGTCAATATCAAATAGATTTGAATATACTAATTAATGGAGAGAAATTTATTTACATCGGTGTAATACGATTAATATTTTAATAATTCAATTGCTATATTTTATATTTTGTTAATAAAAATTATGCATGTCAAATTTAATATAAATTAAAATTTTTAACTATTTTTTTATGTAAAAAACTTTAAATCGTTTAATAAATATTAATATATATATATATATATAGTATTTTAAATTGATAGGATAGAGATATAAAATTAGTTTAAAATTTTACAATAAATTCAATGATTGAATCATTAAAATGTTGGGATAAAACTCCTCATATATATATATTTAATTCACTAAAAATAAACGAATTCAAGCGTTTTAAACATAAAATTTAATAAAAAGGTAGGAATCAAAACAAAATAAAATAGAATAAATTATTGGGAAATGATTAGGGTTTGTATCCCGAAAAAGGGCAAGGTAGGGAAAGGGAGATGGATGGTGAGTAAACGGTGAAGGAATATTGAAGCAAACAAACAAAGAGGGTAAGAGGAGTGGGGGCTGGTGGGGGTCCTTCTTTGACATTGAAAGAGAGAAAGCTACGGCTGAGGTAAAACTAGGGTGCCACATGATTTGTGTGGGCGGCAGCATGCATGCATCGCCCGCTCAGGCAACTATGAAATCAACCATTCTGTGATGCTACTGTTGCACTCTGTTCATCACCATGCACGCATCTCTCATTTCCTGTTTTATTCCAATTTCAGTTTACTCCTAGTAAAAAAACATTTTTTTTAATAATTTTGGATAAAATTATGCCCATACTCACTAAACTATTAGTAAATTTATAGTTTAGTTACTTAACTTCAAAAAGTTACAAAATGATCATTTAGCATTTGAAAGTTTTTTTATTTAAGTCAC
This sequence comes from Gossypium sturtianum, assembly GCA_025698515.1. Lineage (NCBI taxonomy): Eukaryota > Viridiplantae > Streptophyta > Magnoliopsida > Malvales > Malvaceae > Gossypium > Gossypium sturtianum. Next base: position 3,608,180 of record CM046954.1, read on the forward strand.
TAAACTATTAAAACTATTGTTGTATAGTCTTCTTTATTCACACTACATGCACCAATCGAAAGCTTATTTTCTCTTTCTCTTATACAATTTAGTTTTTTTTTTCATGAAATAATTTCGAATACCATAAATTTACGAACCAAAATCTAAAAAACTTTTTCTCCAATCTCCAACACTAATAATTAAATTAACTTGTCAAAAACCATAAATGTTTTAAATAAAATTAATGTCACAAAATTAAATAAAATTAACAAATAATAATATTAACCCAAGGTTTAAAAACATAAATATTAAAATTTAAAAATATAAATATTAAAATATTTTAAAAATAAAATAAAGAATTAACTAGCTAATTAAAATTCTTTAAATAATAATTTTTAAAAAATAAAAATATTGTTAAACATATTTAAATTAATTAATTGCTAATGTGGCACCTACGTGTATGCCACATCAGTAAAGTTAATAAATATTAATTTTTTCATCCATTTTGAGATGATTGACAAACAATGCAAATTTAAAAATTAAAAAATATAAAAATTTAAATAGAGAACCAAATAAATTATTATGCCAATTAATTTGAATATTATTATTAAACTAAATTATAAATTATACATATCTTAAATATGATGTACTTTTTTACATTAATATATAAATTTATTTTTTAAAAATATCATTGTTATAAATCGTCATTTCAAATGTTAGCAACTGAATCTTTAATAATCCTTAAGTTGTGATTTTCTTGTCTCTTTTACCAAGAATAAATTGGAGTCCGTGATCCACCAATCAACACGACCTATTGATAAAATATTCACGCTTAATTCTAATAATGAGCATGAAAATCTTGTCTTTTCTAACCACGGAGGAAGATCTCGAATAATTTTTTTATATATTTTGATATTTTTTTTATATAATGTTTAAAATTATCCATAGTCATATTTTCTAACATATAAATAGGAGGATAATTTGCTTCAGCACATTCGAACTCATGTCCTCATATATTGATAACAATGCCTATATTAATCGAATTAAGACTCAATCGATAAGTACATATCGGTTCCAATGAATAAATCCTGAATTTTTATAGAATTTCTATTCAACAATAATTTTTCAACGCAATTAAACAATCTGTTTCGGTTCTTGATAAATCTCTCAATAATATTAATAAATCTTGAAATTGATTGTTAACTCATGTATAAATGTCGTTTGAAGGACCCGTTTTAGGTACATTGGATCAAATTTGAACATGAGGGATGTCGTTCGGGCTTCCGATGAAAGGTGTGTGTTCTTTTACAAGTGAATCGAGGCAAACTGTGTCTAAGAATAGGGCCACACGGATGTGTGGACCACACAACCCACCATACGACCATGTGCATTGGAAACCCTAGTGTGGTTCGTGAACCACACGGTCCTGTCTCCTCTGTAGGTTATTTTTGCATTTGCTAGACGGCCACAGCCTATTACGCGGTCGTGTGACCCTTTCACATGGCCTGGCCACACGACCATATGGCCCATGTTTTCCAAATTTTCCCAATAATTTATGATACGTTCAGTTTTTTTGCTAGAATGGTTCAGTTTAGTCCCTGTATATGCCTTGAATGGTTCTTAAGAGCTTTTATTTGCTCAATTAAGTTCCTGATATTGTGTTACTCTGGAATTTGTGATTTAATAATTGAAGTGTTATGGTTATACCGTATATGAAACGTATATTATATGCTACTGTCCTCGTGAAACAGATAAATTGTTGGTGTTAATATTGTCACCACCCTATTGAATACCTGTTAAAGCATGTTAATTGCTAGTGATTAATCGAATACATGTGAAACA